>CM062292.1:350845853-351575895 GCA_031216915.1 Pictodentalium vernedei
CAAGCCATCTCCATAGGCTACACTGTCAATCCTTCAGTCCCTCAGGAGTGACAAAAATAATCTAGGCATCATGCCTTTTCTTCAGTTGATCACAAGTAAAATGTAGAGCTCCCCTATGAAGCCCCTTGATACAACCTATGTGGATTAATCTTAGTACCTCTAGAGGGTACTGAATACAAAATTTTTAATTCTTCAGCAAAATGGCCAATTCCGGCTCCCATAGAGAGCCCAAATATTAACCCAGGCTCTTGATTTGAACACAGTTAAATCTGACTTCCCTAGAGATGTTGTGTACCGAATATGAAAGCATTCTGACCGTTGGATCTGAAGAAGAGAAATTGTAAAGAAATTTCTTCGAATTGCACTAAGTTCAAATTTGGGCTACCATAGCGAGCCCAAATATTGACCTATGGATCCGATTTGAACAAACTTGAATCTGACCCCCCTAGAGATGTTGTACACCAAATGTGAAAGCATTCTGACAAGTGAATCTGAAGAAGATGATTCTTGAAGAAATTCCCTCATATTGTACTAAGTTAAATTTCATGTTCCCATATGGAGCCCAAATATTAACCTAGGCACTCGAATTGAACAACCTGGAATCTGACCCCCCTAGAGATGTTGTATACCAAATATAAAAGCATTCCGACTGGTGGATCTGAAGAAGAAGATTTTTAAAGAAATTTTCTCATATTGCACTAAGTAAGAATTTGGGCTATCATAGTGAGCCCAAATATATACCTAGGGATCTGATTTGAACAAACTTGAATCTGACCCCCATAGAGATGTTGCATACCAAATATCAAAGCATTCTGACTGATGGATCTGAAGAAGATTTTTTTAAATTACCCTCCATATTGAACAAAGATAAAATTTGGGCTTTCATAGGAAGCCCAAATATTAACCTAGGGACTTGGTTTGAACAATCTAGAATCTGACCCTCATAACAATGATGTATACCAAATATTAAAAGATTCTGACTGGTGGTTCTGAAGAAGAAGATAATTAAAGAATATTCCCCATATTACCCTATGTTAAAACTTCGGGCTCCTGTAGAGAGCCCAAATATGAACCAATGAGCTTTATTTCAACAAAATTTTATCTGACCCCCCTATGAATGCTGTATACCAAATATCAAAAGATTCTGATGATTGGTTCTGGAGAAAAGATTTTTTAAAATTTTTGCAAATATGCTGACTCAGCATTTTTTCGATGCCCATTACAGAACACCCTAACATAACCGATGGCAATTTTTTTTTACCATTCAATTCTACTGGTCATAAGGATACTTCATACCAAATGAAAGCTCTCTGTTCCGTGGGGTTTGGGAAATATGGGCGTTTGAAAATATTTCTATTTTTAGCTCCCAGGGTTCCCATGGGGATGTGGGAAATTTTTTTTTTGCATGGGTCAAGTACTTATGACCCAATACTACCACAAACCAAATTTGGTTCATACTGGACCATCGGTTCAGAAAATAGAAATTTTGGGCGGGGCCAAAAATCTTACCCCTCCTATTACAAAGCCAAATATTACTTCACGAACTTCGTTTGAACAAACTTGATTCTACACCTCATATGGAAGCTCCATAGCAAATATCAAGTCATTGTACACACTGGTTCTTGAGAAGAAGATTTTTAAAATATTTTGGAGCATTTTCCCCCACTCCCTCCCTATGGGGCTGGGCATGCTGAGTTGAACAAAAATGAAATGCCCCTTTGGGACCATCACTCACACAAACTTTCACTTGAATTGGCCCAGTGGCTTTGGAGGAGAAGACCAAAACATGGTGTTGACGGACGACGGACGGCAAGCGATGAGATTAGCTCAGCTTGACTTTGTTAAGATGAGCTAAAAACTGATTGGACCTAATTTCGGTACAAAATGGCCACTGGCAGCCATCTTGAATTTTGGACCGTACCCAGAAACCCTCATTCTCATCCCAAGGTGATAACAAAGGTACCCAAGAAGTTTTGTGAAGATCGGTTCATAAATACAGCCTCTACCCTGAGCCGTATTGACATGTGTGCTTACATTGTGTAAGTAGCACTGAATAAATCAAAGTTCATCAAATTTGCATAATTTCTGCACGAAAAAAACCCCCTTAGAATATGTGATGTATTCCATGTTACTAAACATTCATACAAAAATTTATTCAAATCAGAACTTTCATACAGAAGTTCTGTACAAAAGACTGATTGCACTAATTTTGGTACAAAATGGCTGCTGGTGGCCATCATGAATTTCGGACCACACCCAAAAACACTCACTCTCATCCCACGGTGATAACAAAGGTACCCAAGAAGTTTCGTAAAGATTGGTTCATAAATATGGCCTCTAGTCTGAGCTGTATAGAAGTTGTGTACAAAAAACTGATTAGACCTAATTTTGGTACAAAATGGCCACTGGCAGCCATCTTGAATTTTAGACCGCACCCAGAAACACTCGTTCTCATCCCAAGGTGATAACAAAGGTACCCAAGACATTTCGTGAAGATCAGTTCATAAATACAGACTCTAGTCTGAGCCGTATTGACATGTGTACTTACTGTGTGTAAGTCACACTGAAAAAATCAAAGTTCATCTAATTTGAATAATTTCTGCATGAGAAAAAAACCCGTATTATACGTGATGTATCCCTTGGTACTAAACATTCACACAAAAAATTATTCAAATCAGCGCTTTCATATGGAAGTTCTGTGCAAAAATCTGATTGCACCTAATTTTGTACAAAATGGCTGCCATCGGCCATCTTTAATTTCGGACTGGACCCCAAAACACTCGTTCTCGTCCCACGGAGATACCAAAGGTACCCAAGAAGTTTCGTAAAGATCGGTTCATAAATACGGCCTCTAGCCCGAGCCGTATTGGCATTTGCACTTACAGTGCTGAAAGTAACCTCAAAAAACATCAAAATTAGTCTAATTTGCACAATTTACGCACATGAAAAAACCCGTATTACATGTGATGTATCCCATGGTACTAAACATTCATACAAAAAATTATTCAAATCAGAGCTTTCATATGGAAGTTCTGTACAAAAAACAGATTTCTGCATCGTCGGTACAAAATGGCGGCTGGCAGCCATCTTGAATTTCGGACCGCACCCAAAAACACTCTTTCTCGTCCCACGGTCATAACAAAGGTACCCAAGAAGTTTTGTAAAGATCGGTTCATAAATACGGCCTCTAGCCCGAGCCATAGCAGCTTGGCACTTACAGCTCTGAAAGTAACACTAAATAAATCAAAGTCAGTCTAATTTGCATAATTTACGCACGAGAAAACAAACCCATATTATATGTGATGTATCCCATGGTACTAAACATTTATACAAAACTTTATTCAAATCAGAACTTTCATACAGAAGTTCTGTACAAAAACTGATTTTTGCATCATCGGTACAAAATGGCCGCTGGCAGCCATCTTGAATTTTGGACCACACCTAAAAACACTCGTTCCCGTCCCAGGGTCATAACAAAGGTACACAAGAAGTTTCGTAAAGATCGGTTCATAAATACGACCTCTAGCCCGAGCCATAGCCAATTGTTGACGTACGGACAGATGGACGGGCGGACAGACGGGCCATGACAATAGCTCAAATTTGACTTCGTCAAAGTTGAGCTAAAAACCATCTGAATTAATTAAAAACACAAGGAAACAACTATAAGTCATTTTTATAAAACATGGAGTGTCAAAAGTATGTTTTTTTTAGATAATGTCCCGTCCGTCACAATTCTCTGTCCTGTCCGTCACACTACTTTAACTTAGTTAACCAATATATGGTTTGAGCAAATGCAATGAAAATAGGGGTAATACAGCAAGACATATCTCGGTCAAAAGCACATAAAACATCTTTACTGTATCAGGCTTCATGAGATAGAATTGTTCAAACATCTGAAGGTACCGTCAAAAAGTACATTTATCCTGTCCCGTCCGTCACACTGTGTTTGATTGATCAGCACAAAAATATTCCTTGTTCCAGTAAGTTTAACTTGGTATTTCTTTATTCTAGCAGTTGTAATCTTTGAGAAATAGTAGTATACATAAGCTGTTCCACTGACACATTAGAAATATGTTAATGTTAAAATTTGTTTTTTTTATCTTTTGTCCCGTCCGTCACGATGGAATTGGCCAGTAGATAACTTGTTAGACTAATCAGTTTTCACTGTTGAATTAACTTGTCAAATTCATCAGATGTTGGCGCTGGACCCTGTAAACCAACATGGTTGAATGTTGGGAAATTGGGTCAGTTTGAGACTACTTTCAGTGTTTCATGCACATACCGAATACCGTACAGAAACCGAGATATTTACCTGAAAATGAAAGTGTCAATGACACTGTAGCTCAACCTGTTTAAGACATGTGCATGTATAGTATGTGACACAGCAATGACAAAATCTAGGTAATGACCTGATAACAATAGTACATGTAAAGTATTGTGACGGTCTGTACATAAATGCTGATCGTAGCCTGTAACAAATATATAGGTAAAGTATTGTAAAAGTGGGGTGACAGTTAGATGCTAAACTAGAAAAGAAATCTTTGAGTCCCAGAGTGGGTCTGACTGAACCCCAAAATATTTCTCATAGCACAGTGATAACAGAGGCACCCCAAAACACTCGTTCCTGTCACAAGGTGATAACAAAGGTACCCCAAGAAGTTTCAAGAAGATCAGTTCATAAATACAGACTCTAGCCCGAGCCGTATTGACATGTGCACTTACTGTTGTAAGTAGCACTGAACAAATCAAAGTTCATCTAATTTGCATAATTTGATTGCACTAATTTTGGTACAAAATGGCTGCTGGTGGCAATCTTGAATTTTCGACTGCACCCCAAAACACTCATTCTCGTCCCATGGTGATGACAAAGGTACCCAAGAAGTTTTGTAAAGATCGGTTCATAAATACGGCCTCTAGCCCGAGCTGCATTGGCATTTGCAGTTACAGTGCTGAAAGTAACATTAAATAGATCAAAGTTAGTCTAATTGGCGTAATTTATGCACGAGAAAAAAACCTGTATTACATGTGATGTATCCCATGGTACTAAACAGTCACACAAAAAGTTATTCAAATCAGCGCTTTCATATGGAAGTTCTGCGCAAAAATCTGATTGCACCTAATTTTGTACAAAATGGCTGCCAGCGGCTATCTTAAATTTCCGACCGGTGTCTCATGGGGTATCTCCCTCCCCCCCCCCCCCTGGCAGGGGAAGATACACTAGTGTACCTTTCCCCCACCCCAGGTATCTTCCCCCCTCCAATATTTTTTTTAACATTGATAACATCAGGCATGACTATTGATGGTGTTTATTATTTTTTCTGACATTCCAGGTTTGACAGGTTTTTTGATGAAAAAAATTCACTCAGACAAAAAATATTTTTCAATTCAGATCTTTATTGGCAGTAGACAAGCAAAAAATATGTACACATTTTGAAATTACATTCCATACCTTACAGTGAAAGGTTGATAATTACAGAACAGTTCACTCATCATTGTTATTTAGAAATTATAACATTCCACGCCTTTCAGAGAAAGGTTTATATTATCAGAAAAGTGTCTATCAAAATATATTCATATATATGGAAGGCTAAGGGAGGGGGGGGGGGGGGGGGAGATACACAGGCCTGTGTATCTTCCCCCCCCCACCCACATATTCACTCATCATTGTTATTTAGAAATTATAACATGGCATGCCTTTCAGTGAAAGGTTTATATTATCAGAAAAGTGTCTATCAAAATGAACATTGTGGGGAGCACTTTATGGAAGGCTAAGGGGGGAGGTGGGGAAGATACACAGGCCTGTGTATCTTTCCCCCACCCAAATATTCACTCACCATTGTTATTTATAAGTTATAATAACATTCCACGCCTTTCAGAGAAAGGTCCATAATATGTGAACAAGGTCTATCAAAATGAACATCATGGGGAGCACTTTATGGAAGGCTAGGGGGGGGGGGGGGGAGGGGGGAGATACACAGGTCTGTGTATCCCCCCCCCCCCCACCACCCACATATTCACTCATCATTGTTATTTAGAAATTATAATAACATTGCACGCCTTTCAGTGAAAGGTTTATATTATAAGAAAAGTGTCTATCAAAATGAACATTGTGGGGAGCACTTTATGGAAGGCTAAGGGGGGAGGGGGGGAGAGATACACAGGTCTGTGTATCTTCCCCCACCACCCACATATTCACTCATCATTGTTTAGATATTATAATAACATTGCACACCTTTCAATGAAAGGTTTATATTCTCAGAAAAGTGTCCATTAAGGGGGGGAGGGGAGATACCCTATGCATATCCACAATTCCCTATACAATATAGATTGCCAGCTTGAGAGTTGAGAAAAAAATTATGAGTGGAGGGGAAGATACACAGGCCTGTGAGTCTTATGAACAGGTGGATACCCAGTCCCATGAATCTTCCCAGGCCCCCATAGCACCACCTCACTTGACTTTCCCTCCTTGTATAATAATGCTTTATAACTTTAAATATTTTGTTGTTTTTTTTACTCACAGGTGGGGGGGAGATACCCTGTAACACCAAACCCCAAAACACTCGTTCTCGTCCCACGGTGATAACAAATGTACCCAAGAAGTTTCGTAAAGATCGGTTCATAAATACGGTCTCTAGCCCGAGCCGTATTGGCATTTGCACTTACAGTGCTGGAAGTAACACTGAATAAATCAAAGTTAGTCTAGCTCGAGTCGTGTGCACAGCATGGCGGACAGACAGATGGCCAGACAGACGACGGGCCATGACAATACCTCAAATTTGGCTTTGCCAAAGCTGAGCTAAATACTGATGCTGAACCTGGAATTTCAATACCACACAGCACTAGTGCTCACCCAACATTCCAACTGAAAAGCGATAAAACTAATACACTTTGATGGTGTACAGGTCTGTGTGTTAATATTTGTGAAACTCTTCACGAAACATCAGAGCTTGGTGGCCTTGCCCGTGTTTGATCTATCTTTAGTATTGGGGAATTTTGTTGCTGTTCAGTGCACTGTGAATGCGTTTATTCGAAGCGATAATTACCGTTCTGGTGATGGCGATTTGTGTACATGGCATTATATGGATTTATTTATGGGACTCGGTAATTACTGCCATTATTCAAGGCCAGTACAACATACTATTTGTGGGTTTTCTCTTCCCAAACCCCTAGGAACTTGAAAGCACATGGTTCGAAAAAAAAAAAAATTGATTGGTCGGTTCGTCAGACATGTCATTTTGATGAGGAAAACAATGCTTACCAGTCAATAAATAAAGAATAAGTTTGCAAATAATGTTGTTTTATTAATTATATTTCCATTATTCAATATATTGTTGTGCATGTAATAATGCTCTGAACATACAAATGTTCAAAGATAGAAACCTCAAATATTAATAAAAAAAAAAATCACTGTCTTGTTTGATTTACGATTCACATGGCTTTGGCACCAGTTCGATCTTAAGAGTGGGTGTTTTGGGGACAAATGTGATGAAGCAATTATGAGGTCTAGAATAGTTTAGATCAGAATGTCATGATTATCTTTACAGATAGGTTTGCATTGTGCAACCCAGGCCCAACTCGTTCGTCAGCTGTTATCTATCCAAATGGTCTTACCTCTGGATCAATAACAATCAAAGAGGCCCTTTCCCCAGAAAGCAACAGCTACCATGGAGATTTAAAAGGTTTGAATATCGGCCTTAAATTTGATTCTAACTGGGTCAAAACACATGGTTAAAAGAAAATAAATATCTGTGATTGTTACTCGGCGATAACAACTGTAACTAAAAATGGAATTCCTGACAAGTACTACAGTACAAGTCAAAATAAATTGTTGGATAATTACTATAAACTATGTATCTTTCTCTTCCTACACTGATAAGACCAGAGGCTGACATCATTTTCTGGAAAGCTCTCACTGAGAGCTTTCCAGAAAATGATGTCAGATTCTGACCTAATCAGTGCAGGGCATGATTTCTCTGGGCTCTTCGTCAACACTTTCTGCGAAACACATTCTCCCAATAATATTCAAAGCGGAAGAAGAAAATGGCTGGCTGCGTAACGAATGTGTTACGCGTTTTTCAGAAAAAATAAGATTATAACGGCAATATTGGGAATATTTGGACGGGAGATATGCGAATGAAAAAGGTAATTTTACATTCTTTTCAGAAATGCTTATATTTTTATCACAAAACAAATTCGTTTTTCTAACACTGATGATTTTGATCAGCTGTAGTTTTACCATAGGAGGAATGGGAAGTATGTTGGATTGAAAGGACGTACCAAACCCAAAAATTATATTACGGACTTTCAGGCCATGTCTGGACTACTTCGCCATGTCTTCAACTGGGGACGGTTTGGGTCAAATAGTGGGGACGGTTCGGGTTACGTCGGCCAACTGGAGTAACTGACCCAGGGGACGGTTGGGGTAAAATAGTTGGGAACGGTTTGGGTAAAATAGTGTGGGGACGGTTCAGCTTGCGTGCATCCCTAGCAGACATTCAGGAACCAGTGGTGCCTGCTGTCAACTCAATGCGTGTTCTACGGTCGTACTAAAAGACGACCGCAGACGAGCGCAGACAACCGTAGAAAAAGTAAGGGGGTTATGGGGAAAGTGAAAGCACAAAAGGGTTGATAGCGACTTTATAAACCTATGTGTAAAATATTTTAACGATAGGATATGTTCATCCCATTTTATAACGAAAAATGTTGATCCGTGAGCAAAAATCTACGATCATCTTCTCGTATGATACTAAAAGACGACTGTAGATCGAGCCGTTAATTAAGTGAGTAAGAGAAGACAACTTTAATCTCCTAACACCTTGATTATCATCTGCCGACAAAGCATTGTATTGATAACGGTTTGTAGATTCTTGTGCACATGATCTTTCCACTGTATGGGGGTGTTAGCAGATTACAAGGCAAACAAGCCATAGGTATATCCCTTTAACTGAAATGATCAATATTGACATTGTTTTCAACTCAGAAAAAACTGAAAACCGATAAAAGTTAAAAAACAAACTTGTTTCTGAGCAATGCTTGAAGAAGCAACAGAGGGTTGAAAATCATGCCAAGAAGACACAAGGAAATAGTAGACGAAGCGGAGGAACTGGTACAACCTACCTTTCTGTTAACATACACAGGAAACCACCAAACACCAGGCAAGGATTGAAACAAGCTTGCCTGGCTGGGACGAGTGTACATTTTATATAAATAATCATTTGAATAAAGATTTAACAGCCCTTTTAAGGGCTTTCGGGTGTGTGTCTGTGAGAGGGTGTGTGTATGTGTGGTTGTTTCATTGTTATGGGTTTTTTTTTTTCCCCCTTCAATCACACCGTAATCTGTTCTCCCAGAAGGCAGACCAGATAAATATGCCCACTTCTCTAAGCAAACATGGAGCAGAACTCTTGTAGTTATGCAAAATTCCAAGCCATCTTCCAGTTCGAGGTTCTGGGGGATCTCAACCCACTACCCTACTGCCAGTCGCACACTCAAACTTAATAGGATGATTGGCTCTCGCTTCCGACTCTCGTGGATTTATAAGCAAATAAATTTATTCGGGTTGCAAGGCTTTCGACAAAGGAGTAGAAGTCAACAGGAAATGCTAACTATAATGTGGGCAGGAGGAATGAACAGAGTGTCTTCGTGGAGCTCAAATCATTTTGTACCACTTTTGCCCACCATATCTAACACAGAAGACAAATGTGACAGACAAGGCACGGAGGACTTTGACAAAACGGGTGAAAATGTAACAGACAATACGTTAAACGACAGCCAAGACATAACTCGACTTTCAGAGGTAGTGGATGCACCATATAAAAACCCTATTGCAAATGGACTGAATGGGAAATTTATATGTACGATTGAAGACATTTATAATCTTGCAACAATAATTTTTGGCATCCACTCAAAAACACTAGATTTTCTTTTTATTATACGCTTTTTATAAGAATCTGATCATTCCTATCGAAAATTCCACTCGTTTCAACCTTGAATTGATGCATGAAAGTAAACAGCTGATCACTGCCTTAATTTTTACGCTGCGATGGCGGGTTTCATGCATCAGTTCAAGGTGAACACGTGTTGAAGTGATGCTTTTTCAAATTTGGCCGCCATTTTGATTGATACCGTGAAAGTGAAAATTTCTATATCTTCTCATTGGAGATTACAATTTCTATCTTTCCACAATTTTTTCACTAATCTATTGTTTAGCGTATAATAAACTGATGAATATATAAAAAAAAAAAAAAATATATTTTAAAAAGTGAAAAATAAAATAATTAAAAAAAAAGATCCTCAGTGACTGACACTTTGGAACAAATTACACTGGAAACCACAAAGGAAAAATGTTTATGAAAAATCCAGTGATTTTACCAATGTGACACAGTATGCTTCTGATGGCTGGTAAAACCCCTAAAACTGGGCAACCTAAGACAAGAACAAATTGGAACATTTACCACGAGAAACAGAAGTATTTACCCCCCCAAAAAATTTCCAAAACTTTGTAAATCATACCTAGTATCTACACGAAAATAACCACATACATCTGCATATTCTACATCATACAGGCGCTCATAAAAACTGTATGATCTACAGTGCATAGAAAAGTTGATAGCCGATGTAACTGATTGATTTGACGCTCAACAGGTTAACATCTTCCTCTCTGACATACATCCTCCTTTAACCCATTACCCAATGTGACGGCCAAAACCGGCCAGCGCTATTCTAAAAAATCGCCAATTAATTTTCATGATTTTTTTCATTTTTTGTCTCCAAAACATAGGTTATGACCCCTTGTTGGAACGAGCTCGTTCCAATGAGGGGTCATAATCTATGTTTTGGAGACAAAAAGTTAAAAAATTTATAGTAATTTAGATATTTTTTATACTTACCAATGACCCAGACATAGCTGGTGCTAACTCTTAAAAATGTAGGGCCAAACACAAATTTTGCCCCCCAATCCCCAAAATTTGCATCCAAAACCAAAGAAAACATGTCCTGAATGGCCCTCCCTACTTCATCTCTACTGCGCATGCGCAGTGTCAAGGACGTCCCGAAATTGGCGCCATTAATCATTCTTATAATCAGTGCCTGGTAAGCGCTATGTACACAGCGGGGAGGTAGGAGTTCCCAACTCCTGGGAGGGCCATCCCCGTCTGGGTCATTGGTAAGTATAAAAAATATATAAATTACTATAAATTTTTTAACATTTTTATACTGTACCAATGACCCAGACATAGCTGAATAGTAAAAAGGCTGGAGGGCCTAGGACATAAAGGAAAATCCAATAAGCTCAACTATATAAAATAGAGTCATCCCCTCGAGGGGAAAAGGAGTATTAGGCCTTACATGTATCTTTCTTATTTATGATAAATTAGAAAGACACAACACCTTCCATAATTGAGCATCATAACATCCATGTACTCTATTAACATCCAGTATAATCCTTATACTAATAATTTTTAAAGTAAGCCAAAAAATAAAGTTAGTCTAGAGAATTGAGACTCTTTATACTCTTTTAAAAGTGTCAGAGGATTGTATAATAACGCCCGTTTGACACGTGATATATTCAAAAGCTATACTTTAAAAACTATGACCTGAATGAATTTTTAAAAGATAAACTTATCACTTTAAAACCATGCCAGGGATTGGGGGGCAAAATTTGTGTTTGGCCCTACATTTTTAGGAGTTAGCACCAGCTATGTCTGGGTCATTGGTACAGTATAAAAATATTAGTTATTCAAGAATTTTTTTTTTGCAAGTATCGTCTGCTTTTCATGTTAGGTAAAGGGATAAACCAAAAAGTTAAAAAATTTATAGTAATTTATATATTTTTTATACTTACCAATGACCCAGACTTAGCTGGTGCTAACTCCAACAAAACCAGGGCCAAACACAAATTTTGCCCCCCAATCCCCAAAATTTGCATCCAAAACAAAAAGAAATCATGTCCTAAAGGACCTCCATAGTACGCCTCTACTGCGCATGCGCAGTGACGCAGTCGTCCCGAAATTGGCGCCAATTATCATTCTTACTGGCAGTGCCTGGTCAGCGCTATGTACTCAGCGGGGAGGCAAGAGTTCCCAACTCAGGGAGGGCCATCCCCGTCTGGGTCATTGGTAAGTATAAAAAATATATAAATTACTATAAATTTTTTAACATTTTTATACTGTACCAATGACCCAGACTTAGCTGAATAGTAAACAGGCTGGAGGGCCTAGGACATAGAGGAAAATCCAATAAGCTCAATTATATAATAAAGAGGTAACCCCTTAAGGAGAAAAGGAGTATTAGGCTTTACATGTATCTTTCTTATTTAATATTAAATTAGAAAGATACACTACCCTTAATAATTGAGCACAATAACATTCATGTTCTCTATTAACATCCAGTATAACCCTTATACTAATTATTTTTAAAGCAAGCCAATAAATAAAGTAGTCCAGAGAATTGAGACTCTTTATAATCATTTAAAAGTGTCCGAGTATTGTATATTAAAGCCCGTTTGACACTTGACATATACAAATGCTTCACACCGAGCTACACTTTAAAAATAAGACATGAATGAAATTAAACATTAATATTACACTTTAAAACCATCCCGGAAGCGACTCAGAAATACTGTCTTGGAGGAGGCATTCCCTTGCTTTTCACTATAAAGCAGGTGACCTAAGGGAACACCCGCCCCCCCCCCCCCCCCTTTCCCTTGCCCTGGGTCAAATAGCCCAGAGCGAAGAGGGCAGCCGGACGGAGTCACTGCCGGAACAGAAAGCCTGCATAACTATAGTTGCAACTGTTTAGTGGACGACATTCTGAGCAACAGATAACGGACCTAAACAATGCAGGTCTCCAGAAATGGACTCAATATTTCTGAGATAAAAATTAGTAAATGTGGATGGCTGAGACCAATAAGCAGCCTTCATTAAATCTGTAATAGCAACACTATTAGCATAAGCCCAGGAAGTAGAAAGAGCTCTTACTTCATGAGCAGAAATCTTAAGCACAGACTGCTGAGAAGAAGATAAATCTTCATAAGCAGTACGGATAGTTAACTGAATCCATCTAGCAATAGAATGGACTGAAATGTCCTTTCTATTAGGCATCAAAGACAGAAAGAAACGTTTCCGTCCCTTTCTGATGAACTGAGATCTCTGTTTATAGATACGTAGTGCTCTAATAGGACAGAGTAAAGGCCTACGCCCGTCTGAAGACGGAAGAGCCTTAATAACAATAGGTTCCGGATATTTATTAGGAGCCTGATTCTTAGCTAAAAAACCCACATTAGTAGTGAAGGTGATAGTGTTCCCAACACTACGATAATGAGAATCATCCACCGATAGTGCATGAAGCTCACTGACTCTTCTGGCAGAAGAGAAAGCTAAGAGAAAAGCTGTCTTATAAGATAAGAATTTGAAATCTACTGTCCCAAGAGGTTCAAATGGCTTTTCCTTCAATTTAAGGAGAACCCAAGCTAAATTCCACTTAGGAATTAATCTAAGAGTTCTGGGTCTATTTATCGAAAAGTTTCTAACCAATTTCGATAAAGAGACATTAGATCCAATTTGTAAACTATCATGATGTGCATAGGTATCAGATAACATAGATCTATAACCCTTTATAGTAACAGGCTGCAGTTTGATTTCGTCAAACAAGTATACTAGAAAGTTTGCAATGTCTGGTATAGAGGGATCAAATATATCTACAGAATGATCCCTACACCAACGACGGAAAACCTTCCACTTAGCCGCATAGTTTAGCGAAGAGGAGGTCCTCCTACAGTTAGAAATCGCGTCCACTGCTCGTCCTGTAAAGTGCTTGCCATGCAAGAAGGACCGCACAACGGAAAAACGTGAAGGTTGAGACCTTGCGGGTTGTGATGGAGTTGGCGCGATTTCCCCTGCGAAAGAAGATCCTCTCGTGGAGGAAGCTTCCGCGGTAGGTCCCACAACAGACACCTGAGTAGATTTATCCACGGTCTCTGTGGCGACAGAGATGCTACCAACAGAATCTTGCATTGAGATTGTTTTATCTTTAGCAATACTTGTTGAATTAACGGCGCTGGAGGATACGCATATCCTATCATTCCGTCCCAAGGGATCGACAGAGCGTCTACTGCAAATGCTCTTGGATCCGGACACGGGGACACATACGTCTGCAACTGATTGTTGAGATGTGTCGCAAATAAGTCTATCATTGGCCGTTCCCATTGGTAGCAAATCTGATTGAATACTTGTTTGTTGAGAGTCCACTCCGACGGCAACAAGCGACCCTTTCGTGAAAGGGAGTCTGCTAGCACATTCAGACGACCCGGTATGTGACGGACCGAAAGAAGAACGTGATGTTCCAATGCAAACAGAAGGATTCTTTCCGTTAGATTGAACAACGGAACTGAATGAGTGCCTCCCTGATTCCGTATATACGCCACTACTGTCGTATTGTCGGATAGGATTTGGACATGAGCATCGTGAATAATGTCCATCCAGTGACGTAACGCAAGCCAAATTGACATCATTTCCTTGATGTTTATGTGCTTGCACAGGAATTGCGGATCCCAAAGACCCTGGCATCTCGAATCCGTTGGGATTAATGATGCACCCCAACCTGTTTGACTGGCATCCGTCATAATGGTAAAACTCGGATCCGGCAACTGCAGCGGAACTCCTTGAGTTAACCACTGAATGTTTGCCCAAGTCTGAATCTCTTGTTTCACTTGATCTGACAAGAGAACGTCTACATCGAGTGAATGAATTTTCACACTCCAATTCTGAGTCAGGAAAATTTGAAGAGGACGTGTGCGTAGCCGCCCCATCGGAATGAGATCCGCGGCGGCTCCGCACAGACCTATCAGTCTCATAAATTCTCTCGCCGTGACTTTGTCTGCATGCAGACAATAGCGAGCGTAACAACTGACTAATTTCGCTCTGGTTAACGGCAGACGAACGAGATTGTTGTGCGTCTCGAAGCTCATTCCCAGATGAGTGAATGACTTGGACGGCACCAGATCCGACTTCTCCTCGTTTACTATGAAACCGAGACGTCGGAGCAATAGAAGAAGATTCTGAACATCGTTCTGAAGCGTTAACTCGTTGCCGTACCTCTGAAGAATGTCGTCCAGGTAGGCCGACGTTACCGCAGACGAATGAGCTCGGAAGTAGATCATTACCGAGTTCATTACCCGAGTGAAAGCCCAGGGGGCTAGATTCAATCCGAAGCACATGGCCCGGAACTGATACACCACTCCTAGGACTGCGAAGCGTAGATACTTTCGGAATGTCGGATGTACCATGACGTGAAAGTACGCATCTTTGAGATCTATGCTTGTTGCATAATCGTTCACCCGAATACTCGCTCTGACCGATCGAATCGTCTCCATATAAAACTTCGGAGCGACGATCAGCTTGTTTATCCAGCTCAAATCTATGACTGGACGGAACGAGCCGTCTGGTTTCGGAACCAGAAACAGATGGCTGTAGAATCCCAGCGATTCCTGGTTTTCTACGACCTCTACCGCGTTCTTCATTAAAAGAGACTGCACCTCTGATAACAGAGCGTCTCTTTTCTGTGGATTTGACGGAAGATGAGTCCACTTTGGACTTCGAGTTAATGGAGGCTTTCGTTTGAAGGATATCTTTAGACCTTCCGAAGTCACTCCTCTCACCCACGGGTCGTCCGTAATCGACGCCCACTCTTGTGAAAAACTCGACAACCTTCCGCCAACCGGAACGCAATAGAGGTTTAAGCCATCACCTCCTGGACCTGCGAGGCCTGCGGTAGGAGAAACCACGTCTTCCACGACCCGCACCTCGCCTCGTCGACCTCGGGGCGTCCGACCGATTGTCCCGGCCTGAAGGACGTCCCGAACGAGAGTCGCTATCCTGACAGTCTCTCGAATAAGACCAAGAGGACGCACCGGAACCTCTATAGGAACCTCTCTTGGGCGCATTAGACCCAGAAGTGCCCGCCTTATTCGTGTCTGCTGTATCCGACCTTTTAGGAGCGGATCTGAACAACAGAGAATCATTAGCTTTCTTTTTAATATTATCATAAATAGCGGAAAGCTTGCCGTCAAAGAGAAGTTCTCCTGAGACCGAAGCGACTCTAAGAGAGTTCTTCACCTTAGAATCCACTAGTGTGGATGTAGCTAGGGCTGCGTCACGTCTAACCAACTCCAGATTTGCCACTGAAAGGGCGGAGTTACACGTGGAATAAGCTACTGCCCTTGAAAGAAGTCTTAAAGAGGATTGTATATCCTGAAACTCTTCCCTTTGAAGGCGCAGTGATAACGCCTTAGTAAGGTGATCTGCGTAAGATAAGGCATCTAAATTGGCTCTGTTAGACGCAATAGCTGTTTCCAACACCGCGGTTGGAATAGAAGCTGACGACGGTAATGATAGCTCTAAGTCTTCCGCCTCGTCGTCCATACGCAGAGGAACTCTCGGTATACCCTGTCCTGCCGTGTCGAATTTATTCCTTGCATTAATGAAAGGCAGGTTGAGAGTATTTGCGGACAAGAAACCTGCTTTCTCCGTCCTGGAAGCAAGTTTAAATATAGCGTCGTTCAATAATTCAAATGTTCTTGCAACATTATTGGACTGCGACGGAAACTCGGGAGCGATGTCCCTGAACCGCTCAAAAAATTCAGAGTCCAATGACGCTATAATTCTCTTGTCCGGAAGCGCAGCAGTCTGGCCCGACGGAACAACTTGAGGGAGAAAGTGCCGGATGAAGTCCACGGCAGCTTTATGTTGTTCCGAAAGGGATAGCTCCAATTCATCCGTATCCCTTTCACCATCCGGTCGGACCTCCCGATGTTCCCGGTCGTCCGCCCCCGACGCTTCGGCGGAGCGTACCGACCCAGCGCCGTCGGATAATTCTCGATCCGACACCGTTTCTGTCGACTGCTGGGATGCTGCGATAAGCTGTGCTATCTGCACTAGAATGTCCGACGTCGAGACCTGCGGAGGCGCGGTCTTTCGCTGCTTCGCCGAGGGCAGCTCCGCATCAGATGGTTCCCGCATACTTTTCCTATGCGAACGTCCGGAGTCCATCGGTCTCGAATCCCTGGCTGCCGGATGGTGTGACCTGGTCGCCGAAGAATCCTTCATCGGCGAAGCTGGCAAAATATCGGAGGTCACGCAGCCAAGGTGCGGTCATGTGCGCCGACGAGAAGAGGAAGCCTTAACAGTCTCTGCGGACTGCTTATACAACGGAGCGTCCCGAGCGTCGGACGTATGCTCCGCTAAAGACACATTTTGTACCACAACATCTGGTCCCAGATGTTGTTGTACGAGAGAGGGGCCTCTCTCGCTCGCGGCCCGGCTGGACCTGGACGAGCTAGGAACCGGACTAAAAGGCTTCCTCCGTTCTCGTTTACTATCCGCCGTCACTGGGTGTGCATCTATTATGTTTATAGTGCTCGCATCACCCAAAATTTCCTCTTGGACCGCATCGGACGAACCCGGCTGCCGAACCATTCGGTGAATGGACGCTACACCGGGCGAGCTAGCGGACGACATTTGTCTAATCTCCATGAGCACTTTTGCCGCTAGCTCTGAATTCATTTGTGACGACGGACGCACACTTGAAGAAGATAACATGGAAACATCCCCCTGTTCTGGTTCCTCTGAAATAGAAACTGAGAGAGTAGAGTGACCTTGTGGAGAAAGAGCCTGCATCGCTCTTTCTCCAGAACAACATATCGTGACACACGTTTCCAATGTTTCTCATCCCAATGTTCACATATAGGACAGGGATTAATGCGAGAACACTGACTACAATTAATACAATGATCATGAAAGTCAGAGGAAGATTTCTTCCTATTACAATTTGAACAAGAGGCCCCACGGGGCCTGAGGGCGCTCACCTGATACTGGCCGAGTCATATCACCAAAATAGCAAGGGATTCTGCCTTGTGGTTATTATCAGTTTTTCAACATAAAAGTGTTTTCTCTACTTAGTAACCCAGAGTGTTCATATGTTAGATCCCCATATTGGGTACTCAATAATTTATCTATTTATTTATTGGAATTTAAGGTCACTTTCTAAGGCTACATCATTACAGAGGCATAATTATAATATCAGGTTTGGTCAATCGTTTATGCCTATTACTGCCCACTTTACAGGGCTTTCAACGCAGGAATTGGTTACTGGGCCCAATTTTATCAATAACCCAGAACTTGAACAAATTTCAATTTGCCGCTTCTAAGAAAACTAAAAATCAAATATCAAAAGATTCTGAGAGGAGTATCAGAAAAAAAAAGATTTTTTAAGAATATTTCTCATACTGAATTAAGTTATACATTGGGCTCCCATAGGGAACCCAAAAACAAAAGCTTCTGAAGCAGTGGTTTGGGAGAAGAAGATTATTCAACGTTATTCCCATTACCTACAGTGTTAAAAAATGATGACTCGGCACTTTTAGTCCTGGAAAAGTACTTATGATAAAACCAATGGCATTTTTTTCACCATTCCTTTCTCCCGGCCCTAAGGAAGCTTCACATTGTATAAAAATTCTCAGTGCCATGTAGTTCTGGAAATATGGGCATTCAAAAAAAAAAAATTTTTTCAGCTCCTGTAGTTGCCGTGGGGGACAGGAAAACAATTTATGGCATAAATTAGGTATTTGTGACCCAATAAGCCCTCATATCAAATATGGTTCAAATCGACCTCTTGGTTTGGAAAATAAAAATTTTGGTATAATTTGGGCTTCTACAGTGAGCCCAAATATGAACCAAGGGACTTGGCTTTAACAAACTTCACTCTCAGCCCCCCCCCTCCCCCCCCCCCCCCCCCCCCCCCCTACGAATGCTGTACATCAAATATCAAAAGATTTTGACTGGTGGATCTGAAAAAAAAAATTTTTTTAAAGAATATTGCTCAGGGTAAACAATTTTCGGCATAAATTAGGTACTTATGACCCAATAAGCCCTCATATCAAATTTGGTTCAAATCGACTTTTTGGTTTGGAAAATAAAAATTTTGGTATAATTTGGGCTCCCACAGTGAGCCCAAATATGAACCCAGGTACTTGGCTTTACCAAACTTCACTCTCAGCCCCTAAGAATGCTGTACATCAAATATCAAAACATTTTGACTGGTGGATCTGAAAAAAAAATTTTTTTTAAAGAATATTCCTCATATTGAACTAAGTTATAATTTGGGCTCCCACAGGGAGACCAAATATGAGCCGAAGGACTTGACTTGAACAAACTTGAATCTCACCTCCCTAAGCATACTGTATACCAAATATCAAAAGATTCTGACCGGTGGATGCGAAGAAGAAGATTTTAAAAGAATATACCTCGTATTGCACTAAGTTACAATTTGGGTTCCCAAAGGGAGTCCAAATATGAACTCAGGGACTTGGCTTGAACAAACATCAATCTCACCCCCCTAAGGATGATGCATAGCAAATATCAAAAGATTCTGATTTGTGGATCCGAAGAAGAAGATTTTTAAAATATATCCCTCATATTGCACTAATTTGAACATTTGGGTTCCCATAGGGAACCCAAATATGGACCGAGGAATTTGATTTCTACAAATATGTGAATCAATGTTCCAAAGATGTTATATGTAAAATATGAAAGCTTTTAGAGCAGTGGTTTGGAAGAAAACAATTCTTTATTTTTTTCCCATTGCCTACTGTGTTAAAAAATACTGACTCAGCACTTTTTCAGAGTCCCGAAAAAGTACCCTATGATAAAACCGATAGCAATTTTTTTTTACCAATCCTTTCTGTTGGTCCCAAGAAAGCTTCACACCAAATAAAAATTTTCACTGCCGTGCAGTTTTTGAGATATAGGCGTTTTAATTTTTTTCTATTTTTAGCTCCTGTGGTTCCCACGGGGCTACAGGAAAAAAAATTTCTGCATAAATTAGGTACTTATGACCCAATAAGCCCTCACATAAAATTTGGTTCAAATTGGCCTCTCGGTTTAAAAAATAGAAATTTGGGGTGGGGCCAAAATTTTTGCTCCTCCCATAACATCGCCAAGTATAGACCTACAAACTTCTCTTGAACAAACTTGAGTCTACACCTCAAAAGGAAGCTGCATACCAAATATCAAGTCTCTGCTATTGCTGGTTCTTGAGAAGAAGATTTTTTAAGAATTGGAGCATTTTTGCCCCACCCCTCTGCTCAATATGAGCCGAAACCTAATTTGCCCAAAAATCAAAATGCCGCTATATAACCCCTACTCACATGAAATTTCATTAACATGCGGCCAGTGGTTTGGAAGAAAAAGACCCAAACACCACCTTCACGCCGGACGACGGACGAGATGACGGACGAAAAGTGATCAGAAAAGCTCACCCTGACTTTCAGTCAGGTGAGCTAACAATGTCCCTTCATTGTGAAAGAACAACAATAAGTCCTAGTTACTCGCAAAAACCCCTGACACAAAGATACATAATAACATGATCCATTAATAAATGAAAAAACAATTGCAAAACAAAATAATTTTGAAAAAATATTTTTTCAGAGAAGCCCAAGTTGCTGAAAAGTAACGTTGAGCCCCGATGGATCCGATGGCAAAGTGTGGTCAAAAATTTTAAATTTATATAAAATAATTAATGAGACACTTTCGGATAATATAAATGTATCTTATAATGAGATAAACTACCACAAAGGCAAACAGCCCCCCTCAAAAAAGGCTGTTGCCAATGAAAACAAACAGTGTAAACACACTAGAAAACATGACTCCAGGCACTGAAAAAACTGGCCCGGAATCAGTCATCAATTACACTCTATCTGATGCAAAACAGAGACTCCCAGGGGAGAATCTGCAGAACATCAGATGGAAGATGTAGAACACAAACGTTATACACCCATGGGTGAAAACGTAACTATGGGGAAAATAACAGAAAACATTCTGTAACCAAGCAACTCTCCCAGGAAATTTTAGAAATGAAACTTCTCAAAAATATGCCAAAAGCATGGGAGAATTGCAAGAGGGGACTTTAGAAGGTTAGGGGAGAGGAAACACTGAATAAGCAGTGCAACAATTAGCAAGAATGACAACAAGAGGCCCATGCCTCGAAAATAGGCAACTTAACATAATTTCAACAAAAAATTTTTTAAGTACAGCCCTGATTATTTTTTGCCACTTCTTTTTTCCTCTCCTCCTTCTATCCTCCTTAGAATCACATTTTCTCCAAAAATTACGTGTCTGGCATCCTTTAAACTGAGATTTACAAGCACAAAGATCAGTGAGATGTTGACTGATGAAGGGCCAAACAGAGAATGATAATTGGCGCCAATTTCGGGACGACTGCGTCACTGCGCATGCGCAGTAGAGGCGTACTATGGAGGTCCTTTAGGACATGATTTCTTTTTGTTTTGGATGCAAATTTTGGGGATTGGGGGGCAAAATTTGTGTTTGGCCCTGGTTTTGTTGGAGTTAGCACCAGCTAAGTCTGGGTCATTGGTACAGTATAAAAATATTAAACAGCAACGATATCTTGATTTTTTCACTTCAGAAGCGAGGAAATGAGCTCTCAGTAGTTCATATTTGACAGATTTTCCTGGTATCCCCCAGGGTTTTTTTTTACCAACGAGAGGGGCCGATAATCGGCCCCATTCCCAATCGAAAATAGTCTCTTTTTGATAATTGAACGACTCGCAGTGAGCGAAGGAAAGTGACAAATTGCATTGCTGTAAACCATAACTGTTCACGAACGGTACCTAACTTTCGTTACCGTGTGTTTCTGGGCTCCCACCCTAGCAGAAAGTTGGACAAACATGACTGTAGTGAACGCCGCCAAAAGGCTCTGCATATATTTCAAACACGAAAACAAAGCAGCAGTGAAAAACCAAGGGCTTTACTCAAGTTATGGGATAAAGTTGTAAAAGCAAATGTAGAAAAGGATGAACAGAAAAGATTGGCAAATCGTAATTACATTTCTAAAATAATTCAAGCTGAGTACTTTCTAGTTAGGAAGAAATGGGCTGTGAGTGAGAATCTCGAGGACTTAGTTATGTTTCTGAAACAAGTTGGTGTTCCTGGTATAGAAGAATTTCAAAATGAAAATCCAGAGGTAACTTACCTGTCATCCAGTACAGCTACTGAACTACTTACCTGTATTAGCGCCAGGCTTGAACATCAAACATTGAATTCACTCAGAAATGCAACTGAGTTCTCCCTCTTAACAGACGAATCAACCGATGAAAGTAACAGAACTCAACAGTCAATTCTGTGCAAGTGGGAGTGTGATGGAGACTTCACTGAGAAGTATGTTGGATTAGTGGAGGTGGGTCGGACTGATGCTAAAAGTTTACTGGACTACATTCTGCAATTTTTTATTGCTAAAGGTGTTGATATTAAGAAAGTTAAATTTGTGGCTTTGGATGGAACCAACACTATGTCTGGGGTGAAGTCGGGTTTGCAGAAACGTATAAGACATGTTGCACCACATTCGATCTACATTAACTGTAGGAACCATAGACTAGCTTTGTGCATCAAGCACTTGATTTCAAACCTGAGTTTAAAATAATGACTGAACTAGACAATGCCCTCATGTCATTATGGAAGTTGTTTGAGTATTCTCCACAGCGATTTCATGTTCTCAAAGAACTTCAACAGGTGTATGGTGAGAAAACCTACACTATGATTCGTGCAGTGCCCACTAGATAGATGGCTCTCACACCATGGTGCTTGTGTAAGAGTGGTGAACAGATATGCTGTAATCATTGACGCACTTGATCAGATTTATGCAAACAAGTCTGAGCCAGAAGTTTATGGAATTCGCCAAGTACTCATGAAGAAGCCAGTACTGGCCATGATTTTAATGTTGTGCGATGTTTTGAAACCATTGCAGGACAATATGTGGACTTCAACAGAGTGGCACACCATGTTGAAAAATGTACAGATGAACTTCATGAATTGATACATGACCTTGAAATGGATAAGGTGAAGGTGTCACTATATTTTTCTAAATGTACTGTTATGTTTGAGGAAATAAATGATCGAACAGACCTAGCCCAGCGAAGGCAATCAGACAGCGGAAATACAACTCCAGAAACGTTTCTTGAGAAAATCGGAATTCCATTTGTTCATGCTCTTATTGAGGAGGTGAAAATGGCTTTCAAAGTTTCCCCAGAGCTGGATGCTTTCTCTGCACTTGACCCTAGACTAGACAGCTGCCCCTAAATGCAGTAGACCTACCTGACCACATGTCTAAAGAAATGGATGTGCTTGCAACATTTTATGGCTCTTGCGCCATTGATGCGTTTGGGGGACACTCAATCAAGGCTGACCCTGAATTTTTGAAGCCAAGTGCCATTACGGAATACACAATGCTCAAGTCACAAATGTTCTCATTGAAAAATAAAAAAAAAATCGATGTTCCAAAAAAACTCTACAATGAATTGAAAAATGACTCAGTTCTGCAAAATATGTTTCCAATCATGATGAAACTGTTGAGATACAGTTTAATTATACCAGCATCTACAGCTTCTGTAGAGAGGTCATTTTCTTTGATGAATCTATTGTGCACTCCACTGCGCAACAGACTGGGACAAGACAGACTTGATAGTCTCATGCGAATATGCTCAGGGCCACCCACACTAAACCAGACAGACATAGATTGGATCATAGATGAGTTCAAGTATTCAGGTGATACGAAAGTTACACTGTGAAGTTCACAATGCAACTTACCTGTCACCTGAATTCGGAACAGTTGTGTAAATTACTAATCCAACATTTCCTACAGTAACACACACTCACTGTTACTAAGTAAGTAGCAATGACATTGAGTTGGGACCTGCAGATTAACAGACAATATCACAAGTGTTGTGTTTTTTGTTCATTTAAATTTTATTTAAATAATAGACACTGATTACATTATTTGAAATCAAAAACCAGTTTCAAGTTCTGTTATTCTGTTGAGTAGTTTAAGATAAAGTACAAGTTTTCTTATAGGAAATCATGCGTGAGGACATAATCATTAGACAGGTGAATCCCTGGCAAAAGAGGGGGTAGTGCTCCCACCGACCATCACCACCAACCAGATAAGTCGGGGCGCGTATAATCACTCACTAAAACATTGATTTCTCACCAGGATAACATGCTGGTAAGTTCATTTATTTTTGTCGCCAGTCGCTCACATAAATTCCCAATTTTGACCCCCGCGACACTAATTTTCCCAACTGGAAAGGCCCCTGGACCCTTTCCCAAAAAGGGTAGAAAAACCCCTGTCCCCCTTCCGCACTCTCCCCCAGGTTTGGCTACGCAGAGCGGGCCGCCAAAGGCAGCCGTGCTGTCCCCTACAAGCTCCCATTTACAATACCCCCCCCCTCCCTCCCTCCAATATTATAAGCTTCCCACGTCCCTGAACTTGAGTAATGGAGGGATCTCTCACATTTGATACATAAGTCATTTATATGGAAGATTGAGTGAAAATATATTTGGTTACAGTCACTGACACCACATCTGACATTGGGGGACTGGACAACAAAATGATAATTGGCGCCAATTTCGGGACCTCCTTGACACTGCGCATGCGCAGAGTAAATGTATGGAGGACCATATAGGACATGTATTTTTCGGTTTTTGATGCAAATTTTGGGGATTGAGGGGGCAAAATTTGTGTTTGGCCCGGAATTAAGGAGATTAGCACCAGCTAAGTCTGGGTCATTGGTACAGTATAAAAAATAAATATATTTGGTTACAGTCACTGACAGCACATCTGACATTGGGGGCCTGGACAACTTGTGGCTGTAATTCTAAATTCTAATTTGAATATTTATGAAACTTCAAACAATCACAAATCATTTGCCCATGTAGGATCTGTTTGAGAATCTGTTCCTTGTGAGACCTTTACAAGCATATTAGCATGTCTGTCTTGAAATTCAAAAGTTTGACATATAGACCTACATCACGCAGCACGTGCCGCGTGGCTTGTAAGTTATGCTGGGAGCACATGCTTGCAGTTGCGGCAACAAATCTAAAGTCCAATGCTTTATTTCCACCGGATGCATTTGTCGAAGAGTAAATTAACATAAGAACGCATTGACATCGGTACATTTATTCGGTTGTGTACGAAACTGAATTTGCCACTGCGAATCCCCCGTACCCACTCCAGATCCCTCCGAATGGATGGGTTGCCTTTGGGGGGGGGGGGCTCCCTCCCCTGTAGCTGGGAGTGCTGAGGGGGTGCATTTACTCATCCTTTTGCGTCGAGAAAGCATCAGTTGATTGATCTTGATTCATGATACATACTTGATGAACAAATTCCCTTGATTCGCGAAAAAAACATCGCAGCCCCTCTCCCCCACACTCATGTGTAACTTTTCATCTCAGTGAACACCACCACCATCCTTATTTATTATGACAATACAAATGCCGCGTAATCGGAAGATTAATGATATTCCCAATTTATTTAATTGTACTCAACAATTAGTCAATAAATTTGACAAGCCCGAAATGAAATTCATTAAATAATGATAAAAATGGCAATATGTAATTATTTGTTTTTTACGAGCTGAAATAAAAGTTCAAAGTTCAAATTTATGCGTAGATGTCGGCGGATGGTAATCAAGATGTGAGGAGATTAATGTTGTCTTCTCTCACTCACTTAACAGCTCGATCTACGGTCGTCTTTTAGTATTGTACGAGAAGACGACCGTACATTTTTGCTCATGGATTAACATTTTTCGTTATTAAATGGGATAAGCATATCCTTCGTTACAATATTTTACACATAGGTTTATAAAGTCGCTATCACAGTATCAGCCCTTTTGTGCTTTCACTTTCCCCATAACCCCATTACTTTTTCTACGGTCATCTTTCAGTATGACCCACATGTTCTATACATCATCTTCATTTTGATGTATAATATGTGTATATTTAATTTGAATTACGGAATATCCAAGGTGTGAATTTCAAAATAAACAAAATTTTAGCTGTACTATTGAGTATAGTATTGGCATATTGCATCTCAAAATCAACTTTATGATCAACAGATAACGAGGTCTTGATTTTGGTTGCGGTTTTATGCGATGTTTGCGCAACAAAGTTTTGAACCAACAATATATCGACTGTCACTGAATGAACTATTATAGTTCGATCAAACAACAAGTTGTGCCTAAACTGTACTGCAGTCTGCAGAAAGTTTGTGGCGTTTCACTTTCGCCAAAGTGACTAATTATTTTTATATAAGATATGTTTGTTTAATATAAAAACAACTTCGAGAAAAAAACCTTTGCTCGTAATTATACTGAATATCTTCCAGGTGTGAGAGTTTTGCTGGATTTGTCATGTTTTATGACAATCGAAGTTTGATTTAGCTCAGAAGTAAACAAAAACTGTTTTCTTTCTTGGCGCCTGCAAAGCATGTGACGCAGACGCTTCTATTTCATTGGGTGAATTCGTTTATGTGAAGACTACAAATTTGAATGCGGAAAAACAGGTTAACGGACCGAGCATAAAGGATAAAATGCGGTCTCGAAACGGTGAAATTGAAACACGAGGGAAAAATTACTAAATTTGAGTAAAATACTTCACATATTAACAAGTACAAACTAAAGGGACCGTGTTGGTTCAAACAGATTTTCTCAAGTTCCATTTGTGAACTCACAACGGTAAGATTTAAGGTGCAGACCTTTTAGGTTGTCACTAAAAAGTGTACTCCGACCCCGACCCCGACTCTGAAATTACCGACTCCAAAACTATTTCTTTTTATAACTCTTTTATTAATGGATCAATTACACTGAAATTCAACATAAATGTACAGAATTGTGTGTAGTATACATAAAATCATATAAATGTTACAAAAAAATTATGATTTTCATTAAATTTACTTTTATTGAGTTTTGACTCACTAAAAAGTGTACTCGGCGATTTCAACGAAATTTCATTCTCTCCTTCATATAATACATTCTTCCAGCTAATTTGTTGCAGTATTAAGAATATATACGTATTTTACGATGTCTAATGCAAGATTTATAATTAATATGGAAATTAATCGTGCTTAAAATGGAAATTTACTCGAATGAGATTCGCCGACTCCGGCTTCATTTGAGGTTGCATGTAAAATTCAAACTTGCAATTGGCGGATCAATAGACAGAGGTTTTCCCGGACTGTGGTAACCGACGCAGTTAACATGCACGAGAAGGCGTTGAAAGTGATTTTTTCATAGGTAGTTTGTTGGACCCTTCTTTTTCTTAGTGAAATTTATGTCCAAGAAAGCCTATCACATTTGCCTTAGAGTTGGCGTGTGTTGCTTGTAGACTTCCTGATCTTTTTGATGACATGGTGGAGTGTAGCAACGCCACTTGTCGTCGCTGGTATCATATACAGTGTGCTAATATTTCCAGTTCAATCACTGATAGCATTAATTTCAGGTGTGAACGGTGTTAAATTGTACCACCTACATCATGTATATTAAATTGCTTTGTAACTTAGTGTGGAGATTGTGAGACAACATACTTTTCTAAAATTGACTTCTAACACCCACACCAAGAGAAGTTAGACACCACTTTTGTAATATAATTCCCGACTCTATATGCCTTCCGAGATATATAGCATTGGAAATTGTTTTACGACCTTTGGGTTCAAATTCTTATTGAAAAATTACCTCCCGTGCTACTAACAGAAACTAGACTCCTTCTCTATAATATAATTCCCGATGTTATTTGCCTCAGAGTCCAACTTCTTATCGAAAAAATACTACTACTGACAGGTGCTATAGACTCTATTGTTATAATTCCCGATGCTATATGCCTTCAGAGATATATAGCACTGGAAATTATTTTACAGCCTTAGGGTCCAACTTCTTCGAAAAAAATTACGCCCTTCTCTGCTACTGACAGGTGTTAAGATTGATTGTGGTAAAACAATTTTCTTATCCGCGTCACTTACCACAATCCGGGAAAACTCCTGACTGCTGATCCGCCAATTGCAAGTTTGGATTTTACAGCACATAAGCACATGCTTTATGTGCCGATATGTGCTTATGTGCTAGGGCACATTGTGTCACATTGTGCTTTTTCACATAAGCACATATGACAAAAAAGGGGTTCTCCAGAAGGTGTCCTATAAAGGTATCCTCAAATAATACAATACCAGGTCATAGGTATCCTCAAATACCCGCATGTGCCTATGTGCTAGGGCACATTGTGCCACATTGTGCCTTTTCACACAAGCACATATGACAAAAAGGGGTTCTCCAGAAGGTATCCTATGAAGGTATCCTCAAATAATACAATACCAGGCCGTAGGTATCCTCAAATACCCGTATGTGCCTATGTGCTGCATGTTTTGTGCGCACATTGTGCACTTGCACACAATGTGCAAATAGCACATGTAAAATGTGCCAGTATGTGCAAATAGCACATGTAAAATGTGCCAGTATGTGCAAATAGCACATGTAAATGTGCCAGTATGTGCAAATAGCACATGTAAAATCTGCCAGTATGTGCAAATAGCACATGTAAAATGTGCCAGTATGTGCATGTTTGTGCTAGGGCACATTGTGCTTTTTCACATAAGCGCATATGACAAAAAGGGAATCTCTAGTAGGTATCCTCGAATAAAACAATACCAGGCAATAGGTATCCTCAAATACCCGCATTTGCCTATGTGCTAGGGCACATTGTGTCACATTGTGCCTTTTCACATAAGCACATATGACAAAAAAGGGGTTCTCCAGAAGGTGTCCTATAAAGGTATCCTCAAATAATACAATACCAGGTCATAGGTATCCTCAAATACCCACATGTGCCTATGTGCTAGGGCATATTGTGTCACATTGTGCCTTTTCACACAAGCACATATGACAAAAAGGGGTTCTCCAGAAGGTATCCTATGAAGGTATCCTCAAATAATACAATACCAGGCCATAGGTATCCTCAAATACCCGTATGTGCCTATGTGCTGCATGTTTTGTGCGCACATTGTGCACTTGCACACAATGTGCAAATAGCACATGTAAAATGTGCCAGTATGTGCAAATAGCACATGTAAAATGTGCCAGTATGTGCAAATAGCACATGTAAAATGTGCCAGTATGTGCAAATAGCACATGTAAAATGTGCCAGTATGTGCAAATAGCACCTGTAAAATGTGCCAGTATGTGCATGTGTGTGCTAGGGCACATTTTGTGTTTTCACATAAGCACATATGACAAAAAGTAATTCCATAGCCACAGGTGTTTTGCAAAAAAGTGTGGCTGGGGATATTGTCCAGGTGATGAGAAACGGATACAGCTTTGTTGTAATAAGGGGAGATAACTCTATACGATTAAGGACAGGTTATGGGAAATCAAGCAATCTGATTGGTTAGTTATAATTTATATAAATGATCTAGATAAATGAAACAACAAGAGTACACGAAATATGGTCAGAACTAACAAGAATAGACTAGGATAGCTAAATATAGTAATAATAAGCAAAGCTGTTCCAACTGATAGGCTCTTCTACGCTACTGGAGTATACTCCAGGATAAAGGAACACACCCCGGGGGCCCCTCGGTACTATAGCACTACGTGCTACACCGATAAAATAGGGAATCCATATAAAATAAAGTCGTTTTTGGTGATTTGGAGGGATTCTCGGGCTCATTTGGGTAATTATGTAGAGCCATAAATACTCCCAGTCAATCGAACATACCTGGTACAGACCTCTTAGCCCTATAAGAAGCCTTTGGGTCACATAGCAACCGCGTGCCACCATAGAAACAAAGATGGCGGCCCCCTTCATACAAAATGGACGACGGAAACACGTATCACCCTAACAACACGAGCTGTGCATGCGCACTCACATCACCCATCACC
Organism: Pictodentalium vernedei; assembly: GCA_031216915.1. Lineage (NCBI taxonomy): Eukaryota > Metazoa > Mollusca > Scaphopoda > Dentaliida > Dentaliidae > Pictodentalium > Pictodentalium vernedei. The sequence goes on from CM062292.1 coordinate 350,875,624, forward strand.
ATTACAATTACGTCACAACATGGCCGCCCACATGGGTTATCATGACAATCACGTGATACCCATAATACATTGCCGTATGACGTCACTTCCGGGGTCCCCCAGCCGGGGTCCCCCAAATAGGGCATTTAAACCCCCTCGCCTACTACTCGTCTTATATGCTTATTGCTAGATTGATCTCTGATCTTCAATTTGTTGATCTGTCCATTCCAATATCATATTTCTTTCACCCTCAATGTAGGTATCTTCTATAAATTTCTTAAATTGAGTGGTGGTCCCAATGAAGTCTAATTTAAATTCGCCGTGGGTTCTTATAGCGGCTTCGTCGAGTGCTTCAATGAACGTTGCTGAAGGTGTGCGGTCCTGGGTGTCATCGGTGGTATTCTTCTCCGCTGGACCGTGGCTTGGGTGGTCCAAGCTGATAGGAGAACTGGATGGGTTTGGCTGACTTCCATCTCTTCAACCGCCTTCTCGGTCTCCCTGCCCTCCAACCTCTTTAGTGAAGAGGTTGGCGTAAGCATGGGAGTGGAGGGTGGTGGCTATTCGATGTTGATCTCCCTCACCTTATCCTGTTTCTCCGTCTCAGCTTTTCTCCTCTCTTCCAAGCGCCGGGCATCTGTGCGCTTTGTTGGTGGACTCTTCTTTCCCTTCTCTTTTCAGTGCCTCCAGACTCCTTCGGACGAGAACCAGTGTGAGAGGTGGCGTGTGGTGGTATCCACCCTCTGCGTTCAATTCCAGCGTCTGATGGACTCTCTTGCCTATCATCTGGAGAGTCCAGTTGATAGGACAGACGATGTCCAGAGCTGACAGAGCCTTCTGTAGTTTAATTGGGATTTTCGATCGAGCCGTCACAGTAATTAGCCAGGTCTGCACGCTTTGAAGTCAAACCCTTTGTGAAGTCTTCTAATGAGAATCGAATGGTTTTAGCGCACCGAAGGTTCGCAGGGTCGGTGTGGAGCAAGCCCCTTTCGACCCACGACACTGACTGTATTTAGAAGTTTTCTTGCATGTCTGGTGGCGGCAAGGGAGGGGCGAGTTAAGGTACTCGGTTGGCGGCACTTGTGTTTCCGTCTGTTCTTTTTAGGAGGAGGTGGTTGAGATGGTAATATTTCCTTAGGTGGCGTTGACGGTGAAGAGCAGGAGGACTAGCTAGGTTAGTATGGCCTGGTCCTAGCTACTGTGCTGTTATCGATGCTGACGAGGTTGCCGTTGCTGTGTGTTTTGCTGCTTTTCGTAGTAGGAATTTTCTTGTTGTGTCGTCAGGTAACGAGGCTGCCCGTAGATCTTGTGTAGTGTCTTCAGTTGGGATAAAGGGTCTTTATCTTCGACGTTTTCACCTAGGAAAGTCTCCAAGGATTCCGTCGTGCCTACCTCCTGAGTGAGGCTTTAGTCCGGAGAAAAAAAGAGGTTCGGATTGATCGTCGTCAGAGTCAACCTCCTGCACCAAAGACTGATCGCTGTCCTCCATCTCATCCTTAGATGAGGGTGGAGATGAGCTGGAGATGGTTCGGTCTCTTGCTGATCCGGTGTCGTCCCTGGGGAGGGGGTGTCGAGCGGGACGTGGATCGAACCAAAGTGTTGGGCAATGATCTTCCAACGCCCTTCCTCTCCTCTCCCCCTTTATTCTCTATCTTCCTCTTCTCCAAAAACCCCGCCATTCGCGAGCATCATGTCGTCTGGCAGAGGGTCCCTTCTTTCTTTTCCTCTTTTTCTTGGTGGTGGCTGTATTGCTCTGGCGGTCTCCATCCAGCTTGTCCGAGTCACTTGGAGGGTGACCAGTGTGGGAGGAAATCCCTCACGAAAGGTGCTACACCTATCCAAGGACGTCGGTTCTGTTGTAGTCTCAAAATCCACTGTCAAGTGAATTGTTCCCTTACGCACCTGGATACTCCAGGTGGTAGCAAGGGAAGCCTTCATTTTGATCAGTGTCTCTCGGATAACTAATGGACGCTCCATAGTTCAGATGTTGACACCTCGGAGTCCAAGGCACGAATGCTTGGACTCTGAAACGGAATGGTTTTTGCGCGCCGAAGGCGCGCAGGGACGCTGTGGGGCAAGCCCCTTCGGATATTTGGGTTTCACCGATTCAACTAAAATCACTAAAAATAGAAAGCCTAAAAAATTTGAGGACTGAAGAGGTGAATAACAGGCAGATTAACAGCACAGCTGTGGCCTCCTACCACTGAGAAAGGGCTACCTTCACCGACTCAACTAAAATCACTAAAAACCGGAAATCGAAATAAAAACGGATTACAAGCTCTGCTGTGGCCTTGTACCAGAAAGGACTGTCTCCACCAACTCAACTAAAATTACATTATATCTAAAAACTGTACAAAATTAAACATGTTATTTTACTTTTACATACTTTTATGAAAACTAATTCTGCCTTCTTATTTTAGCAGGTACACAGAAGATGTTTTTTGACCAGCACCCCAATAACCGCTATGGAAACTATAACCGTTTGGAATCAGTAACCTCCATGGTTCCTGAACATCCTCCGCTCCATCCCTAGAGGTGGTCAACCAAGGTGGTTCGGAGAAATAGTTTAGCTGTTGAATTAAGTGGTTGTAGTAAATGGTGCCACATACGACGTGGGACAGGTATATCTAGGGAAGAATATGACGCCTATAACTCTGACGACCCCGTCTTTCCATGGACCTGCACTCCACGCAGAAACATTGATACGATCATTTTTCAGTTCGATATTATTTTGTAGCACTTTACTGTGAAGCACTGAGCCGTGCTTTCCAATAAATTATTGCAAAATAATATCAATACGGGGCTTGAGTGGTGATCAGTGTTTTCAGTGCTTAACTTTTCGACTAAATTGACAAGTAAGTTGTTTTCTCTGGGCCGCGGGGGTTAATGAAGTATTTTTCATTAACGCGGGCGTTAATGAAATATTTTTCATTAACGCCCGCAGCCTCTTTCCGGTTGTTGTAATAATAGTAATAACATGACTTTCTCTGGTATTTCTGGTCCATTAACAGCCCTCAGGAACTGACTAAGGCCATTCGGCCTATTATGTCATTGTTTTAGTATTAATCACAATCATTATTTTTCATTTTTCAGTTCGATTCCGATCACATTTACAACGTCGAACTTTGTATGCGTTTGTATGTAGATCTTGTTTGTTTTAGAAATGTATTTGTTTGTTTTCGATGATGAAATAATAAAAAACACAGCAGATTTTTTTGTTGTTTTGCGAATCGTCCACGGGGGCGATCGTCCTGTTCCCCAATTTAATGCCACGGTCATACAAATATGCTCCAGGAAAAAAAAAAGAATTGTTCATCCATTGGTTTTCTACACAGTTTGCCAGGTCATTTAATTGAGGTGTATTAGCTCTTCCCTTAACACACTGAATGCCTATATATTGTGACGAGCTGGGGGCTGTCATCAAATTAGCTATTCACCGATAATAACACTTTGGCCGGCTGCTGATTTGTCGCGGTTCTCAGGTGAGGTGGCCTTGGTTACTCATGTGCCCAACTGCCTCCACATTCCCACGCTTCTTCTCTACTCCTAACACTCGGAGACGAATTGCTCAATGACATCTCGTGCCCCTTTCTTCCCACTCTCTCCGATAAGCATACTAACCCTATCTTTTGTACCACCCACTATCCACATGTCCTTCATTCTCCCATCCCACTTCCCCATCATACTCCCAGTGAATCTTCTTCTGTTAGACCTGTATTTTGGGCATTCCAGTAGGAAATGTTCCAGGGTCTCTATCACACCTAAATTACACATCTGGCACCCTTTTCACTATTCCACAAGGTCCAGATAAAGGGACCAAAGTGGGTGATGCTCACATTGCAACAACATGGCTGTTTATTTGTAATCACAACAAGTTTATGTAAGGTTGAGTCATTCGTGTCAATGCTACCAATAAGAAATTCCTTTTACACTTTTGTAATAATACCAATACTTTCATCCAATGCAACAGGTAGTGGAATTTAATTTTCAACCGTTGTTAAATTGCTGTCAAGATAGTAAGTGTGTCGTGTCCGTATTAGTTATATTCATTTTAATGTTAATTGATGGTGGAAAAGTACGTTAAAACCATTGACAAATTAAATTAAATCATTGACATTTCGCCCCTCATGCCCGGGGAAATTCGCCCCAATACGACCCGGGGCGAATGGGAATTGGGGCGAAACGACCCAACACCCCGGCGACTGGACTTTCCCTACAAAGGGGCATGTGTTCTCTAATTGCGGCTAGGGTATCTTCCGACAAGCCCCCAATAAAAAAAAACTGTTTCATAATTCCCTCTATATCAATATTCGAAATAGATGCCATTACAAATGAGGGAAGCAGGTGAGTTTGGACTTTTACCAGTTCGGCCCCAGTGACTTCGGCCCATTTGGTGAGTTCGGCCCAAGTGAGTTCGGTCCACGGGTAAGTGACTTCTGCCCAATTGGTGATTTTGGCCCAAGTGAGTTCTGTCCATGTACAAGTAAATTTGGCCAACGTGTAAGTGGGTTTGGCCCTGTCATAAATATCCATTCCAACCACATACGGCCAAGTTATAAATTAAAAACAGCTTAATCATTGTTTGACTCTTGGGAATCATTTAGCAAGGGGGAAATTTCCACAAAGACACTTCTTAAAAAATGTTCCAAATTGTACGCTCCTTCTTGTCAGTGAATGTTGTTTTATCTTGTTTGTATTTTATCAGTCAGTAAATCATGTTTCACCTTATTTGTATGTGAATGTTGTTTCTCATTGTTTGTTTGTATATAATCAGTTGTTGTTTGTATTTGGTTCGTTTATTTTATTCATCATTGATCTATAATAAACTGTTTGTTGATCAGTATTATTCTTTTTTTTATCTACCAATAATATGGTCTGAACTTACCTCAATGGGGCCGAACTCACTTTTCACTGGGCCGAATTCACCCTGTCCGAACTCACTTTCATGGGCCGAACTCACTTTTCGGGGCCGAAATCACTTGGACCGAATTGGTAAAGGTCCGAACTCACTCGCATTCACAAATGAGAGCTGTTTTTCCAGTCAGGTCTGGAGGGGGAATGGTTGATATGTACCACGGTAGACATGTGCCACGGGCGATATGTACCATGAAGAAAGTCGATATGTACCACCCAAAAGTCGATATGTACCACTTGAAAGTCGATATGTACCATTAATGGAATCGACTCAAAATGTGTAATATAATTACTCTTTGTGGTACAAAACACACCAAGAATTATTTTACAGACTTGGGTCATAGTTTGTATTATTCACGTTATGGAGGGACCGAGAGCGTGAGATGTTGGGATCAGAATTTTCATCAAAAACAACTAAACTAATGTTGTTTTTTTTATTTAATATATGAATAAAACGTAATAAAGACATATTTCAATAGAAATGTGAACAATAAACAGTCAATTGCATACAAGTATTAATTTATCAATTTGTTTACAGGGATGATTGAAAAAATGAGTGACCATGATTTACCTACAAAAATACTTCTTATTTTGCAAGTAGTTATTTAAACTCATCGCGGAGTGATTTTAGTAATTAATTGCAAAATAACATTTGGTGAAGGTTTAATTTATTTACAGTAATTCATGTTTTTTTCGTATTTATTTATTGAAACGCTGGCTGCGTAAACGCACAACTTGATGCTTTTCAATGAAACATTTCAAAATATCATGAACTACATGAAACAAAATTTGCACATGGGATGACTGACTTAACATGAACATAATAATAATACATTAATCCTCGGAGTGGTCAACAAGCTGGGCACACTGTCGGAGGTATTCAGATGTACTGATCTGCCTATCAGCGGCATCATATGCATCCAAAATAAGTAGCCTACAAAACGATAATGCTCAACTGAACATGCTCTGTAATGAGCCGCCTTTGAAGTAATACCGCACACAGACAATGCATTACACTTCACAACAGATGTTCCATTTGATGTATTTTATTGCATTAAACATCTTATTCAAATTGCAGACTGATTGTTTTTAAACAGATAAAAAACATAAATTCATATTAATATAGGCCCTACTTTGAATTATAATATCAATATCTTTGGAATCAAACATGAAAGAAACATTGTTACATTGTGGTCGAAAATCAAAATAGATTGGTAACAAAGAACACATTGAAACTTCCCTATATTCACATTTCATGATTAAATATAAAAAAAATATTTGTGAGTGTCTGTATTTCTGTCATCTATATCAAAAATTCATATGGTACATATCGACTTTTGTGTGGTACATATCAACGTTTTGAATGGTACACATCGACTGCCGATGTGGTGCATATCCACTGGTACATATGGGCCGGTGGGACTACTTACCGAGAACAACCGAGAACAAATTAAAATAATAAATAACGGCAAAAATAAATATTAATTGTTAGCATATAGGTGCCCTATGTTGTATATAAAATAAGAAAAAGCAAATTTAAAGCTTTTAGACCGACTCAGTCTGTGGTGATGCGGATTATTTATCAATTTCGGATTCGACGCCAAACCGAGAAGAGACTACTTGCCGAGAACAAAACCAATTAATATATAAAGATCGAAATAAAAGTTTATTGTTAGCGTATAAAGCATGTAAGTATTCTATATTATGTGCAAATTAGTAACCAAACAATTTTAAACCAGCCAGGTCAATGGTGAATGGGATTATTTATTAATTCCCACATTCGGAGCTGAACCGAGAACAGGCTACTTGCCGAGAACAAAACAAAAATTTAAAAATGAAAATAGAAGTCTACTGTTTGCGTATAAGGCATGTATCTACTCTAGAGACTACTTGCCGAGAACAAAACAAAATAATATTTCAAAAAAGTAAGTAAACGCCAAATTCTGGTATAAGTGGGGTCCCAAGTCGCGGGATGTTTGTGACGCAGGTCTGTTTCCGATGACGGGTAAGATTCCAATTATGGAAAAACCTAAGACAGGGACAGCTGGCACCATAATGTGAACACCATACAGTGTCCACTTTCAAAAATAAGTGAGTATATTAGGTGGTGCAGGTCTGTTTCCGATGACTGGTAAGATTCCAAATATGGAACAACCTAAGACAGGGACAGCACTCCACTGATCACTACACAGAAATGCGCACCGATCGGTATGCATGACAAAAAAAACAACAATTTTAAACCAGCCAAGTCTACATGTATGACTTGCAGGTCCAAAGCCCTGGTAAATGGTGATGGGAATTGTATGTACCAGTATAGGCGACAAACGAACAAACAATTTTAAACCAGCCAAGTCTACATGTATGACTTGCAGGTCCAAAGCCCTGGTAAATGGTGATGGGAATTGTATGTACCAGTATAGGCGACAAAAGAACAAACAATTTTAAACCAGCCAAGTCTACATGTATGACTTGCAGGTCCAAAGCCCTGGTAAATGGTGATGGGAATTGTATGTACCAGTTAGGCGACAAAAAATAATTTACACCGAGAACAGACTACTTACCGAGAGCAAATGAAACTAGACGCAGTCAGTGTTAATTAACAATCTCGTTCTCGTAGTCTCTTCTCGGTGTCAATTAACAGTCACAATATTGTTCTCGGTAAGTAGCCTCTTCTCGGTTTGGCGGCGAATCCGAAATTGATAAATAATCTCCATCTCCTCAGACTGAGTCGGTCTAAAAGCTTTAAATTTGCTTTTCCTTATTTTATATACAACATAGGGCACCTGGCACCTATATGCTAACAATTAATATTTATTTTTGCCTTTATTTATTATTTTAATTTGTTCTCGGTAATTAGACCTACCACATATGGGCAGTGGTAGATGTCGACCGATATTCGTTTGGATGGTTCCGGATACTGTGCTGTCGACATTTCAGAAAACGTTCCTCTCATTTCATGCGTCATCTTATTACCCAGTATTCAACATTGTAAACAAAAACACATGATTGAAGATCCAGAAATAGAAACAATTTTAGCGAACAATATAACGTAAATGGCAGTTTCCAGCTGTGAAAGCAGCACAGCCCCTACTGATTTCAATTTATCAAATATCTCGTCATCATTTGAGAGCTCAAGTGGATTGTCCGTTGCTGTAGAGAGATGTCCACTATGTTCGGGCACAAAACGTCCATACTATTGCAAAATATGCGTGAATGGAGGTTCCTTTTTTCACTCAAAAGCGAGGTTTCCTGACAGGTAGTGTACTACATATAGCCTATAGTGTAGAATTCATGCTAATAATTTATATAATAATGTTCCTGAGAACTTTCAACTCAAATATGAAGACGGGATGGATGTCCGAATGAGGGAGCTAGTAGAGAACTACTCATTGGAGATCTCGGACCTGGACGTTGGGGAAAACCAGGATAAAAAGATCGTCAGAGAAATGGTTATGAAGGATTGTAACCGTAAATTGCGTAATTGGCGAGAGGGGTCAAATCAAAGAGATCTTTGGGTGGCTTCCGTGATAAAGAGAAGCCTGGTTTTGAAGAGTACCTTGATGGCACCTTTGGGGGGTCACTGTTGTTCAAGCTGAGGTCGTGTTCCCTGGAGCTGAGGAGTGAGGGGAAAAATTGGGAAAAACAGTGAAAAGGATTGCCAGATGTGTAATTTGGGCGTGGTGGAGGCCCTGGAACACTTTCTTCTAGAATGCCCAAAATACCAGTCTAAAAGAACAAGATTGACAGGGAGTATAATGGGGAAGTGGGGTGGGAGAATGAAGGACTTGTGGTTAGGGGGTGACTCAAAGGAGAGGGTTAATATGCTAATCTGAGAGATTGGGAAGAATGGGGCAAGGGATGTCATCAAGCAGCTCGTCTCCGAGTGTTGGGAGGAGAGAAGAAGCATGGGAATAGGGAGGCAGTTGGTAGAACAGGGGTAACCAAGGTCTTATAGGATAACCACGACAAATCAGCGGCCGGCCAAAGTGTTATTATTATTATGGCCAACATAACCGGTACATTGGCTAAAATGTAGAACGTGATGTTTTTGGCCTGTGGCATTTCAGACCAGAACACCCCAACCACCATGTTTTTCGGTAGCAGACACTGGGGAATGAGAGAGAGGGTAAAAACGATGCTGGGGTCTTCCTGAATATCGGATTTACCCATAATTACCCGGAATTACTCCAAATAAGGCCATTTTGATTATGAGACTGGCATGATGGGTCTGTGGCAGCCGAGGTATAAAGGCCATTTACCAACCAGCATGGTTGGTCCGGGTCTCTTGAGGGCTATATAAGTGGTAACAGATCAATCCGGTCCCAAAGACGACCGTTCCCAGGTGATCCGGCCTCAGCCGCTTTTACCCACAAGATGATCCGGCCCCAGTCGATCCGGCCCCAGTCAATCTGTTCCCAGACGATCAGGCCCCCATGTGCTATGTATTGCTTTGGGAGGGTTTAAAAAATTTAAAAAAATCTATTCCGAGATGAACTTTATTTAATAAGAAACACAACAGAAAAACAAATCAATAGAGAGGATACAAACAAACATCGTAACACGCACCAGTGAATTTTACTTAAGCACTAGGGAATGATATTTATTTAACCCTTAACTATATTTTTTTTAAAGTTTTTGCAGCAATGAAATGATAATAACAGAATACATATCGTACATACATCAAATTTTATTTTACCCTTTTAACCCTAGATTATCTAGTGCTGTTCTCAAAAATTACCATTCAATTTTCATTCTTCTTTTCATTTTTTTTTTTGAAGAAAACAAAATGAAACGGTAATTTTTGAGAACAGCGCTAGTTAATATTATTATTTTTCAGTCAAAAACGTATGAAGAAAAATATGAAAAAAGAATTAAAATTGAATGATAGCACTGAGATTTTATAAAATATCTTCATGTGTGGTGGTTGGTGGAGCGAACAATTCACCTACGTTTTCCAGGAATGCAGACGTTGTTGTCTGCTTGGCTTCATAAACATCCCATAATTCAAAAAGTCGGCCTTGAATTCTTTTGTATGTTTGCCTCAGATATCTAGTCAGTTGTTGTTCCTGAACTAGTCGCATGGTCATCGTCACTGTGTCAGCTTCTCGCTTCAGTGCTGGCACTAATCGATAGAAGTTGAGGTAGGTTCCTCCGGCTTTCCCCGGCGAAACATTTGTGCCATCCTGAAATAAAAAAATGCATACGTGGAATTGAATTTAACATAGAATTTTTAATTTAAAAAATATAATTTAGCTTATGATATAATTAATTTACAGAGTCCTCTTTTTGAATGAATGCATGTATGGAGAACAACTGAACAAATGGGCCGCTGATCACTTTAAATGTGCCATTGACATACCATCTGCATGCTGACTCTTGGATCCCGGGTTGGGTTCTGCTGGCAAAGAGAATGTGTTGCGCTGTGTCTCTTTGTAGGTCACCTCTAAATAAACCTTCGCCTTCTAAGTAGGCGTGGTCGATGACAAAAGTTAGATCTTTGGGTTCAGCTGGGCTCATCTTCTGTTGCAATCGGTTTGCAACTTGTACGAGAGATGTTGGCTTTGGAAGATTGAAGTCTCTGTTAGTGATAAGGTCAAGCATTTTCTCATCTACAATTTGTCTAGCTGACCTGTAGTTCTGAGCAGCGTGCAGTTCTGAGGTTTGCCTCTTTGGTTGGACCTCAGTTGTTCTATGGTTCCGTGGAAGCTGTCATGGCGAGGTTCTTCGTCATTCGATGGACCAGCTTTTGCTACGACAGCTGGACCAACCCACTGCTGCGGGTGGTGGTCGTTCCAGGCATGCCAAGCGCCCTGCTGCGTCGGCCTCGTCGGCGACGCCTTTGGCTCCTTTTGCTCAGAAGAAGCGCCGACGCGGCGGCTCGATGGCAGCTGCCTCAGGCAGGAAAGTCTCAGGACTCTATCACTTCCCGAGGTGGTGGTTTCTCCTCTCAGGGGCCTCGTCGAGTCTGCAAGTGAAGGTCCTCACCTCGATTTGCCTCCAGGCGGGGGAAGGGTGTCGCTGTTTTACGACCGTTGGACAGAGAAAACATCTGACACTTATGTCCTCGACGTCATATAATCTGGTCTGTGACTGTCCTTCCATCGGCACCCCAGTTTATCTCGGGTCCCCTTCCCGACTCGGGTTCCTTCCGATTCTCTTCATCAGGACCTTCTGGTGCAGGAGATCGACAATCTCCTCTCCAAAGGGGCGATCGAGATGGTCAGGAATACCCTTTCACCGGGTTTTACTCGAGACTTTTCTTAGTGCCGAAGAAAAACGGCCAATTTTGTCCTGTCATCGATCTGAGTATCCTGAACGAGTACCTTATAGCACCTCGTTTCAGTATGGGGACTTTCCGGTCGGTTCGACGTTCAGTTCATCAGGGCGACTTTGCTGCCAGTATCGACCTGAAGGATGCCTACTTCCATGTACCCATTCATCTGGCGTTAGGAAATACCTTCAATTCTCATTTTGGGATCGAGTCTATCAATTCAGAGCTCTCGCGTTCGGTTTGAACCTGGCTCCTTGGGACTTCACCCGACTGATGTCACATATGCTTGCTTTCCACCGTACTCAGTTGGCTGTGATTTCGTCAGCCTACCTGCATGACATCCTCCAACGGCACCATGATGCTGCTGTTCTGGAGTCAGATGTCCGGCAGTCTCTTTGCCTACTAGCGTCGTTGGGTTTCAGAGTCAATCGCGAGAAGTCGGATCTCCTTCCTTCTCAGCAATTTCGTCATTTGGAGATGGATTTCGACACTCTTCACAATGCAGTGTGTGTCCCCAGTGCTCGAGCTACGATTCTTTCACCCTGACTCTGAACCTGCTTCAATCTTCCTCGGTCTCGGCCAGGACTTTCCTTCGGATACTGGCCCTTTGCAGTTCGGTGACAGATCTCATTCCACTCGGTCGCTTGTTTGTCCGATCTCTCCAACACTTCCTGATGGATCATTGGCATCCAAATGTAGATCCGCTGGACCTGGAACTTCCCATTCCTCGGTCCCTGCTTTGTCACCTCCGCCCTTGGGCCGACGTTCCTTGGCTGACACAGGGTGTTCCGTTGGATCTTCCTTTGGCCGATCGCATCCTAACTGTGGATGCCAGCGATCGGGGCTGGGGTGCGACGTTGGATCCTCTCGATCTGTCCAATCACAGTGAGTGGGACAGCGAGCAGGTGGGCCTTCATATATACCAGAAGGAGCTCCTTGCTCTTCTGTTGAGTTTTCGGCTTTGGATCCCTCACCTGTCGGACCATATTGTCGTACTTCTTTCGAACAATTTGACAGTAGTGGCCTACATACAGAATCAAGGAGGCACACATTCGATTCCCATGTATCGGCTATCTGGGTATCTTCTTTTGTTGGCGCGGGATGTAAAGGCTCGGGTGTCCATTTGGCACATTCCCGGGCATCTCAGCGTCCTAGCAGACTCCCTGTCCTGACACGACAGTGTCCTTCCAACCGAATGGATGCTACATCGGTCGGTGTTTCAGGCGATTTGCGAGCGGGGGGACGTCCTCTGGTCGACCTTTTCGCCACTCGCTGGAATTATCAGGTAATGAGATAGAGACCTTTGTCTCTCCTTGTCCAGATCCTCTGGCATTTGCGGTGGACGCTCTGTCTCTGGACTGGACAGGTTGGATCGGCTATGCCTTCCCTCCTGCACTGATTCTTCCTCAAGTATTAGCGAAGATTCGTGCTTGCAGTTGCAGGATCATTCTGATCGCACCTCTGTCTCCACAGAGGGTGTGGTTCAATCTGCTGTGGCCTCTGTTGGCAGATCGGCCGATTCGTCTACCTCTACGTCGCGATCTTCTTTCCCAGGGTATTCCCAGGAAGTATCACAACAACCTGGCGAGCCTGTCCCTTCACACCTGTCTTTTATCAGATCCTGTCTCTGTCATAGAGGTTTTTCGAGACGAACAGTGGAGTGCATTTCTGCATCGCGGCGGCATTCCACTGGCATGACATATGCTGCGAAGTGGAAGGTTTTCTGACGCTGGTGTACAGATCACGATGTGAATTACTGTGATCCGTCAATCGCTCTAATTGCGGATTTTCTGGTATACCTTTTTGACTCCAAGGGCCTCCAGCCTATTACGATTAAGGGCTATCAGTCTATGCTGTCTGATACTTTCTCTTATGTGGGAAAGCGGTGCATCGGTCGTAATCTTTTTCTCTCCAAACTCATTCAGCACTTTTCTTTGAAGAGGCCTCGAGTTTTGCATCGTACACCCAAGTGGAACTTGGCATGGGTGTTGCACTGTTTGGAGGGGTGCCATTCAAGCCTTTATCTGAGACCGATATGCATTTTCTCACCTATAAGATGGCTTTCCTTCTAGCGTTTGCTTCTGCTCGACGAGTCAGTGAGCTTCATGTGCTATCTGTTGATTCTGCTTTCTTCAGAAATGAGGCTAACAGTGTCACCTTCACTACTGATTGCTCTTTTCTGGCTAAGAATTAGCTTCCTGATTTGGTACCTCCTCCCATCTGCATTCGGGCTCTCCCTGCTGTCGATGGCCGGAGACTTCTTCTTTGTCCTGTTCGTGCGATCAAGACTTACATTAATCGCACTCAGTTCATTAGGAGGGGTCGGAAGAGATTCTTTCTGTCTCTCATTCCTAAAAGGCTGTCTATCTCTTCCCATTCTAATTCCAGGTGGATCTGTCTTGCAGTCAAGCTGGCTTATTCCCACTTGTCTGCTTCGGATCTTGTTTCAAACTGGTTTAATGCTCATGAGGTTCGTGCCATTTCTACATCCTGGGCGTTCTTCAATTCTGTTTCACTCCGGGATGTTGTTATGAATACGGCTTACTGGAGGAATGCTTCTACCTTCTCCTCCTTTTATCTCTGCCACCTACAGCAGCAATCTGAGGACCTTTATTCTTTAAGCCCTCTTGTTGCTGCTCAGGCTGTTGTGCACCTCATTAAATTTGTTTTTATCGGGTTTGTGCTTCGCTCAGCCCAGGGCTTGCCTTGAGTCGGGGCTGATCAGCCCAGGCCCAGAGATCAGCCCTGAGGAGCACTTGCTGGGGGCTTTTTTTCAAGCCCCGACATTTTCCACAAAAAAGCACTAACAATAATGGACAAAATGGAAAATCAGCCCCGAAAAGGCCCCGACCTCAATATGTGGGGCACTTTTTTTAGGCCCCGACCATTTTACTCAAGGCGAGCCCTGTCAGCCTTATTCTTTTCAGGTGCATTCTCTCTATCTTCATTACAGGTTTCGCTGTTGTTCTCTGCCCTCCTTGCTTTTCTTTCTGCTGCTCTTGTTGGTATTGGTTATGTGATTCACCTCCTCCTATTGTTTTTTCAGTCAATTGTAAACAGTTGTGAGTTGGTTGGAAAGAAATTAAAATTTTTTAGTAAATTTTGTTTCTTAACATACCTACCACAATTGTGTACCGGAGGCCCACCCTCCTTGGGGATATCTTTGATATCGATGCCTCCCCGCTAAATCACAAACTTCTCGTCGGCGGAAATACGGAATTGACGTCACGGTTGTTGTGCATGCGCTTGGTAAATGCAAGAGGTGTGCAGAGAGAGCACCTGTAATTTCGAGCACTGGTCTCGCTCGACCCTTTTTCGATCTTTTTCGTGCTTTTGCACTCTAGTACTTTTACAACTTGTTTGGAAAAGTTTCTTAAAAGCTTGAGTTAGTTCCGAAGTAGGGCTTGCACTTACGTTACAGCCAATTGTAAACAATTGTGGTAGGTATGTTAAGAAACAAAATTTACTAAAAAATTTTAATTTCTTTGTTTTCTTTGGTTTGCTGTCTGCACTTGATTATTGCACTGTATTGAAGTTTTGTTTATAGTTTGTGCAATTATTAGCTTAACTTGACAGAGTCAAGATAAGCTATTGCCATCACGCATGCGGAAGTCTGTAGTCTGTGAGTCTGTTCACATTTTCCTTTAGCACGGGCTACACCCTGCAGTTCTTGTATGATCGTCAATCGTCACGAAATTTCATATGCAGGTTTGGGGTCATGTCTAGATGAGAACGTCCCCTTTTGGTCACGATCAGTCAACTGGTATGGCTGCCCGAGCCCAAAACCTGAAAACCATTAGCATAGTCTACAGGTCGTATTTATGAAGGGATTTCATTGTAACTTGGTAGGATGCCTCTGTATAATGCCTAGATGAGAACGTCCCCTTTTGGGCATGATCTGTCAACTGTGATGGCTGCCCAAGCCCAAAACTCAAAAACTTTTGGCACAGTCTGAAGGTCATGTTTAATATGGAGGGATTTCTTTGTAACTTGGTAGGATGACTCCTTATGATGTCTAGGTGAGAATTTCCCCATTTGGGCGTGATCTGCCAACCGTGACGACTGCCCGAGCCGAAAACCTTTAGCACAGTCTACATGTCATATTTATTGAGGAATTTCATTGTAACTTGGTAGGTTGACTTCATATAATGTCTAGATGAGAAAGTCCCATTTTGGACGTGATTGGGCAACTGTGAAGGCTACAGGGGCCCGAAGCCCGAAAACCTTTAGCACAGTCTACAGGTCATATTTATGAAGGGATTTTATTGTAACTTGGTAGGATGACTCCAAATAATGTCTAGATGAGAAAGCCCCATTTTGATCGTGATCATTCAGGCTCGAGCACAAAAACCTTTAGCATAGGCAAAAGGTCATATTTATGGAAGGATTTCATTGTAACCTGTTGACTCCATATAATGCCTAGATGATGACATCCCCTTTTGATCGTGATTGGTCAACTGTGAGGCTACAGGTGCCCAAAGCCCAAAAACCTCGAGCATAGTCTACAGGTCATATTTATGAAGGGATTTCATTGTAACTTTGTAGGATCGCTCCAGATGATGCCCTGATGAGAATGTCCCCTTTTGGTTTGCTCATTCAACCATGATGGCTGCCTGAGCCCAAAACCTATAGCACAGTCTACAGGTCATATTTATAAAGGGATTTCATTGTAACCTGGTAGGTTCACTTAATATAATGTCTAGATGAAAACGTCTCCTTTTGGACGCAATTGGGCAACTGTGATGGCTACAGGGGCCCGAAGCCCAAAAACCTTTGGCACAGTCTAGAGGTCATATTTATGAAGGAATTTCATTGTAACTTGGTAGGATGACTCGAAATAATGTCTAGATGAGAACGTCCCCTTTTGGTCGCGATCATTCAGCCTTGATGGCTGCCCAAGCCCAAGACCCCAAAACCTTTAGCATAGTCTATAGGTCATATTTATGGAAGGATTTCATTGTAACTTGTTAGGTTGACTCCATATAATGCCTAGATGATGACATCCCCTTTTGGTCTTGATTGGTCAACTATGATTGCTACAGGTGCCCGAAGCCCGAAAATCTTGAGCACTGTCTACAGGTCATATTTATGAAAGGATTTCATTGTAACTTCGTAGGATCACTCCAGATGATGCCCAGGTGAGAATGTCCCCTTTTTTGTTGCGATCATTCAACCATGATGGCTGCCCAAGTCCAAAGCCCAAAAAAACCTTTAGCACAGTCTACAGGTCATATTTATGAAGGGATTTCATTGTAACTTGGTAGGTTGACTTCATATAATGTCTAGATGAGAACGTCCCCTTTGGACGCAATTGGGAAACTGACGGCTACAGGGGCCCGAAACCTGAAAACCTTTAGCACTGTCTACAGGCCATATTTATGAAGGAATTTCAATGTAACTTGATAGGATGAGTCATTTTGGAATAATTTCACTGTAACTTGGTAACTTTCTTTGATATACGTTAACTGTGAGGGCCACATACATTAACTGTGAGGTCATATTAACCCACCCCTCAGCTCTTTAGTACAGTGTACACCTCATATTATTTTTATCAAAAACATAGCATACAGGGAACAGAAATGAACATATTCCCAATTATCACAATGCTTGTCTTATTTCATAATCCTTTCATAAACATTGAACATTATCCTTTTCATCAAACACAACACACAAGTTAAGCTACAGTGTCATTGACACTTTCATATATTTTTATACTGTAACCAATGACCCAGACTTAGCTGGTGCTAACTCTTAATTATTCAGGGCGAAACACAAATTTTGCCCCCCAGTCCCCAAAATTTGCATCCAAATCCAAAAATCTAATGTCCTATATGGTCCTCCATACTTTTACCTATTGCAGATGCGCAGTGTCAAGGAAGTACTGAAATTGGCTCCAAGCCTCATTCTTTGTTTGGCCCTTCTGTCAGAAACATCTCACTGACTTCTGTGCTTTTAAATCTCAGTTAAAATCATGCCAGACACAAAATCATGATGGAAATGGTGGATCCAAGGATGAAATAAGAGGATGAGAGGAAGAAACAGTGGTTGGATGTGTTCAGGGCTGTAACTTATAATTTTTATTGTAAATTATTATACCCCCCGCAAACAAAGTTTGGGAGGGTATATAGGAATCACCCTGTCCGTCCGTCTGTCCATCCTTATGTGCAACTCCTCCTAAACCGTTTGAAGAATTTTCATGAAACTTTACACAATGAAAGAACTCCATATGAAGATGTGCATGAAGCAATATAATTCCATTCTGACAGCCGCGGGGGGTATCAATTTGTGAGCTTGCTCACAGTACCTCTAGTTTCATGTTCCCTAATTTCGGGACTTGGGCCTGATGTTTTCATTCTTGCTATGAAATCTCCACTGTTTGTTAAGTGTTTCCTCTCTCCCCTTCCTTGAAAACCCCCTAGTTAATCTCCCAGGCTTTCGGTACATTTTAAAAAAAAATTTTATTGGAAATTTCTTGGGAGTTGAACTTAGTTACAGAATGTTTATTCTGTTATCCTCATGGTTACGTCCTCACCCTTGGGGTGTTTAGGCGTTTTTGGTCATGCATCTACCATCTGATATATTGCAGTTTCTTCTGAGGAAGATTCTGTTTTACATCAGATAGTTTTTAAAATTGGTTACTGAGTTCGGGCCGTGTTTTTCAGTGCCTGGAATCTTGTTTCCGGTTTTTATTGACTTTTGTTTACTTTGACAACGGTTACTTTCTGTTAGTAATCCCTTGTCTTCTGTTAGGTTATTTATGTAGTCAGATACATTAATATACTCCGTAAGTGTAACATTAATTTTTGGAATTGTTTTATAATTTTTGTCCACACTTAAGCTTTTTTGGGAACCATTTGGGCTCATCGTTCCCATTGGGAACTTGGGCTCATGTCAAAATTTTTCTTTTTGATTTATTTTTCTAAATTTTGTTATGGATTGTATTATTATTATTATGTATCTTTGTATTATTAAGGGTTAGTGCGAGTACTACAGCTGTATAATATTTTATAATTACTGATAATTATGAAAGAATTTTGTTCAAATTGTAAATCGAGGAAGTCTTCCTCGGATTCTCATGCTCATTGTGTTTGCTGTATTCATTGTACTTGCACTAACTCTTGTACAGTTTGTGCCAATTGGGATGACAAACATTGGAGACGTGTGTCACAGTACCTTGTTAGTGGTGAGATATCGATGCCGGTTCTCTCAGCACAGGGTCACTCTAGTTTTTCAGTTTCTTTTTCAGAGGAACAAGAACAGGGTGATGTTTCCGTGATGTCTTCTGGAAGTGTGCTGCCGTCGTCGCAAATAAATGAAGAGCTAGTGGCAAAAGTGCTCAATGAAATCAGACAAGTGCCCAGGTCCCAAAAACTTGTCGCCAGCTAGCTCAACCGGTGAATCTATCACTCGTCAAATGAGTGGTGTGACGCCGGGTATGTCCGTTGTGGTCCAGGAGAGGAAAGAGGGTGTTGCGAGCACTATAATCTCGGATCACGCGCACCCTGCAACGACGGAATGGAGGATGGATCAGAGGAAGCCAGTCAGTCTTGTAATAAGCTCGTACAGATTTTCCCGGACCGTGAGCCAGACTGGGGCCAGATGTTGTTGTGCATAACGTTCGTCAGTTGGAGCATATGTCCACTCCTCCTGTTCGGAACGCTCCGTCTCATAGACAGCCGGCATCAGCTAGTCTGTTGGCTTCCTCTTCTACACATCAGCAACCATGACAGCACCTTGGCTTTGTGACCTCAGATATCCAGCCTGCTTCACCGCCAAAGGATTCCATGTCGTCTAGGTCACACCATCTAGCAGCCAGGGACACAAGGCCTCATCAGTCGGGCCATTCGCATAAAAGGATTATGCAGGACATACTGTCCCAGGAGCTTCCGGCGACTAAGCAACAAAAAAACGCAGCTCCACAGGCCTCCGTGACGGACTTGCTATCACAGATAGCACAGCTCATCGCAGCATCCCAGCAATCTACGGAACTTCCTGCAGCAGTTTCGGATCGGGAACTGTCAGATGAAGCTGGGTCGGTTCGTTCCTATGCAAGGTCAGACAGGGACGAATGAGATTCTCATCTGGTCCAGTCGGATGGTGAAAGGGAAATTATGGAGCTGGATTTTTCCCTTTTGGAACAGCATAAGGTGGCGATGAACTTTATCCATCAAGACCTTCCAGACGCTGTTCCTTTGGACCAGTGTGTTGAGACACAAGATAAGAGACTGATAGCGTCATTGGATACTGACTTTTTTGACCTGATTAAGGAAGATGTTCCTGATTGTCCGGTCCAGTCCAACAATGTCTCATGGACGTTTGAATTGCTAAATGACGCTATCTTTAAATTAGCCTCTAAGACAGGCAAATACAGTTTCTTATCTCAACAAGCTCTGAATCTGCCATTCATCAATAGTAAGAATAAATTTGCAATGGCAGGAACGTTCCTCTGCATTTAGAAGATCAGGCTGAGAACTTGGAATTGTCCTTGCCTGCGTCTTTGTCTATTCTCCCTAGTACTTTGGAGACGACAATCTCGTCTAATAGAGCTAATTTAGACGCATTATCTTACGCAGATCACCTTACCAGGGCCTTAGCTCAGTGTCCCGATGGTAAAGAATTCCAGGATGTTTGCTCATCCTTAAGAGTTCTTTCTAGGGCTATTGCATTCTCCACGTGTAACTCCGCCCTATCAGTGGCTAATTTGGAGTTGATTAGACATGATGCTGCCCTGTCTTCATCCACTATGGTGGATTCAAAGGTGAAAAAGTTTCTTTGAGTTGCTCTGTTTTCCGGGGATTTTCTCTTTGATGGTAAGCTTTCATTAATCTATGAACAGATTACCAAGAAAGCTTCAGATTCTCTGCTTTTTAAGTTGGTTTCTAAAAAAACGGACGCAGCAGAGAGGAGTAAGTCAGGAGCTTCTGGGTCATATACGTCCAAGGGAGGCTCCTATAAGGGATATAAAAAATCCTCCAGCTCTTACTCCAGAGACCGTCAGAGTAGCAACTCAGGTAGGAGACGTAGTTCTGGCCGAGACAACTGGTCAGATGCCCCTAGGTCGACAGGACGAGGCGCTGGACAGGGAGGACGTAGCTTCTCTTCCCTCAGGCCTTGCAGGTCCAGGAGGTGATGGTCTGGACCTCTATTGCGGTGCAGTGGGTGGAAGGCTGTCAAATTTTTTGACCAATTGGTTGTCAATTACGGACGACCGATGGGTAAGGGAGGTTATCATGGAAGCCCTAAAACTACTCTTCCGGGAAAAACCTAGGTTAACACGAAGTCCACGCTGGACTCAGCTTCCGTCCAATCTTCAAAAGAGGGTTTCGCTTCTATCAGAGGTGCAATCTCTTTTGGAGAAGAATGCAATAGAGGTCGTGGAAAACCAGGAATCCCTGGGTTTTTACAGTCACCTGTTCCTGGTACTGAAGCCAGGCGACTCGTTCTGTCCAGTTAAAGATCTCAGCTGGATAAACAAGCTGATCGTGGCTCCAAAGTTCTGGAGACCATTCGATCAGTGAGGGCGAGTATTCGAGTGAACGATTATGCAGCAAGCATAGATCTCAAGGATGCGTACTTTCATGTCATGGTACATCCAGCATTCAGAAAGTACCTTTACTTCGCCATCCTAGGAGTTGTTTATCAGTTCCGAGCGATGTGCTTCGGACTCAATCTAGCACCCTGGGCTTTCACTCGAATAATGAACTCGGTAATGGCTTATTTCCAAGCTCATTCGTCTGTGGTAACGTCGACCTACTTGGATGACATTCTTCAGAGGTACGGCAACAAAATAACTCTTCAGAATGATGTTCAGAGTCTGCTTCTATTGCTCCGACGTCTTGGTTTCATCGTAAACAAAAAGAAGTCGGATCTAGCTCCGTCCAAGTCATTCATTCACTTGGGAATGTGCTTCGAGACTCACAACAATCTGTGTGGAGTGGCGACGGATCTCATTCTGATGGGTCGCTTGTGCACACGTCCACTCCAGATATTTTTCACTCACAACTGGAGTGTGAATACTCATTCGCTCGAAACAAATATCGTTTTATCGAACCAAGTAAAACAGAAGATTCAGACTTGGGCAGATATTCAGTGGCTGATTCAGGGAGTTCCAATGCAACTGCCAAATCTGGTTTTTACAATTATGACAGATGCGAGTCAAACAGGTTTGGGTGCGACATTGAGCCCAACAGATTCAAGGTGCCAGGGTCTTTGGGATCCAGAGTTCCCGAACAAGCACATAAACATCAAAGAGATGATGTCAATTTGGCTTGCGCTACGTCATTGGATGAACGTAATTCAGAATTCATATGTTCAAATATTGTCGGACAATTCGACGGTAGTAGAGTACATTCGGACACAAGGAGGCACTCATGCCATTCCGTTATTCAACCCAATGGACAGAATTCTTCTGTTTGTTCTAGAGCATCATGTTCTTCTGTCGGTCCATCATATTCCGGGTCGTCTGAACATTCTAGCGGACTCGTTCTCTCGGAAAGGTCGAAAGGTTACCGTCAGAATGAACTCTCAACAATCAGATTTGCTACCAATGGGATTGACCAATGATAGACTTGTTGGCGCCACATCTCAACAATCAGTTGCACACGTATCTGTCGCCATGCCTGGATCCTCGAGCGTTTGCAGTAGACGCTCTCTCAATCTCTTGGGACGGAATGATAGGATATGCATATCTTCCAGCTCCGTTGATTCAACAGATCTTGCTAAAGATCAAGCAATCTCAATGCAAGATACTGTTGGTACATGTAGCATCTCTGTCGTCTCAGAAACCATGAATCTACTCAGGTGTCTGTTATGGGACGTTCCTTGGAAGCTTCCTCTGTGGGAGGACCTTCTCTTGCAGGGGAAATCTTGCATACTGCATCATAACCCGCAAGGTCTCAACCTTCACATATTTCTTATCAACCTACCTCAATTGTTTACTACAGGCTTGCACTACAGTGGAAGAACCTAACTCGGATAAAATACTCTCTATTTTAATCTTTCCCAAGAGACTTGGGAAAGAAAAGTGGTGTAAAAACGCCACAAAAAAATAAGCCAAAACTGGGTCGAGCGCCATCGGCGCACACCCAGTATGGGCCACTCTTCCATAGTACAAATCCACGACTACCGTAAAACAGTGTGCAGTGCGTCAATTCGTCATTCTTTTTTTATCCGAGACATATGGAAGATGTAGATGTGTCTCCACCATATGCATTATGAAACAGTGATAATTCAACTCGTTGATAATGGTTTTCCTGTGACTGGAATTATGGATCTGAAGATCGTATAATAACAGGACTGTGTTTTATATATTCTCGTTAATATTTTCAACCACATTCTCATTGTATATTATTTACTATTCCGTTTTCGCGAATGTTTTGTTTTCGACTTCGTGTCTTCGCGATTCGACAATGAATTTTTCGGTTGATAAAAATTTAATTGTTATTGGAGTTAGGTGTCAATCAGGGAATGTCTGGAAGGATTTCTTCACTCTGTTGAGGGCTGAATTTCTGTTTCTTTTTTGCTCCGTGTCGGCCATCTGGGTTCTGTCGTGCACCCACCAGTTTTTTTTCTGCCACCTTCTCTCGTAGTTGAGGGTGTTCTTCTACTTTCTGTTTCTGTTGAGTTAACCTTTTTCTTCTACTGCTCTCACCTCTGTTATTTCCAGTTCGGTTCCCTTAGGGAAATTCCTTTTTGCCCTCGCCTTGGTGTGTTCTCGTGTCTGTTTCGTCCGCACCCGCGGGTGGTGTGGAACGCTGTCGTTTTGGGAGCCTCCCATCTCGACCACGTCTGTGTGAGTTATACCCCCTCCGTGGGGGATGTGCAGCTCCTCCCATGCCCGTGGGGGGTGGGTGGGGTGGGGGAGAGGGGGGAACACTGTTGTTCCCCCCCCCCCCCCCCCCACTTGACCACGTCTGGTGTGCGTTATACCCCCTCTGGGGGATGTGCAGCTCCTCTCGACCACGTCTGGTGAGAATTGCTCCCTCTCCATGGGGGATGTGTAGCTCCTTCCGCACCGGCCGGGGTGGGGAACGCTGTTGTTTCGGGGCTTCCTGGCTCGACCGTCTGGTGAGAGTTATTCCCCTTCCGTGGATAATGTGCAGTCTTTTTTACCGTGGTGGATACTGCGGGAGATGTTAGATTTCTGGTGAAGAGATGCCTGGTTCCAGGACTATGTGCCCTCTCCAGTTGACATCTGAGGCTGTCACTAGGACTGTGACTCCTCCTTTGGAGGCCGAGCTAGGTGGCTCTCTCCGCTTTTCCGCCAGTTCCAACAGCTCCCGTCGTATCTGCTGCTACTGCTGTTCCGTCTACAACGTCATTGAGCACCGTTTTTAGCCGGCCTCGGCTTATCCCTGCAAGGGTCTGCAGGGATGTCTGTAGTGTGGTTGTGTGGTATCGGCCTCAGCCTTCCCTGACTTCAACTTGGCGAAGTTGGAAGTGGCTGCTGACTGAACCCCCTACTGTGTCCTCTCAGCCGTTGAGCACAGTAGTTTTTTTACGTGCAGTGGTCGGCTGCGGTGTCTGGGAGTGTAGACGTGGGGGTATCGGCCTCAGCCTTCCCTGACTTCAACTCGGCGAAGTTGGAAGTGGCTGCCGGCCGGACCCTCTACTGTGATCTCTGTTGTCATTGGATTCGGATCTTCTTAGTGGGACGCTATGAACTCTGTGGCGTTTCCGTCCACTCATTCTGGCCACACGACCAGTTTTGGGGCTCCAACGTCTTTTGTGCAGCCTGGACCTTCTGCCCCACAGAGGTCCACGGCGACTCTCATGAGTTCCCACTATGTTGATCCTCGGGGTGTGTCGCACCCCTATACACATCTGCCTTCAGACGTTTCGGCTGCCGCCCGTCGTCCCACGTCGGGTGTTTTGGAGGATCGTGACCCTTCGCTGGTTAAGAGGATCAGAGGTGAAGCCACTTTGCCGGTTCGTTCCCCTGTCGAACCGGTCCGTACGGGCAGTGAGCTTAGTGAGGCCCTCTGCTTACTCACTCAGGTTCTGTCAAAGAGCCTTCCCGTTGCTTCCAGTGAGGCAGCGAGTGGTTTCCAGGCGCCCCCTATGGCGCCGCCTCCCGGGATTGGAAACAGGCCGCTTTCTGATTCCCCTGGTGTTCCGACACCATGGGAGGCATCGGCTGGTTTGCCCACGATGGGCTATGTGTCTTCCGACTCAGGGGAAGAGTCAGACATGCTTAATGTCGAGAGCCAGCAGTCTTCGGACTTGTGGGCAGCTCTTGATTTCGTGTTTGGGTTCCTTCCGGATCTCAAACCATCTAACCAGTCGACAGTGTCAGCCAGGCCGCGATCATCGGTCGCGTGCCAACAGCCTATGGAGCAACCCACTTCTGGGCGTCTTCGACCGTGCCAGTCGGTACAGTTGGTTGAAGCATTTTCAGCCTTGAACTCTAAGCTAAGTTCCAAGGCTATGAAGGCTCCGTTCTTCATCAGGGTTGACACCTTTTTGCCTCCGGCACGTTATTGTTCCTATGATTCCGCCAATCCGTCGGTCTACCAGACTTTGACGGTTTTGGATCAGGACTCCAATTCCCTCGGGCTTTCCAAGTCCAAGTCTGCCGTCATTCCGATGACCACTCTGGAGTCCACATAGGGCTTATCGAGAGAAATGCTTGGTATGCTTTCTCTCTCCGATCACGTCGTCTCAGATTTAGCTGCTTATCTGCCTCCAGATAAGTTTGACGAGGTACAGGCTCCTTTGCGTGTGCTGTCCAAGGCGCTCATGCATCTTACTCACACACATGCCTGTAACACGGCTAATCTGGAATTAGTTCGAAGGGACTCTGTGCTGGACACAGGCCGATCCCTTCCTGAGGAGCAGTGCGCTACTCTTCGATCTGCTTCTTTGGCAGGTCCGCAACTTTTCTATGGTTCTGTGTTGACGGTCTGGGATGATGTCCTATGTCATTCCAAAGATCAGCTGCTGTTTCTTCAGCTTGATCAGCCTTCTAGGGTAGGCAGGGGCCGTTCCAAGCCTAACAAGTACCGTCTGCTTCCTCTGTGAAGCAAAGGGGCTGATCCTTCTGCCACCGCTTCTACTTCTTACTCAAGGGGTAAGGGTAAGCGTCGGCAGTCTTGAGGGAAGTCCCAGGATTCTTCATTCAGTAGAGGAGGTGGTTTCTCCTCTCGCGAGCCTCGTCGGGGTTCTACATGAAGGTCCTCACCTCGACTCGTCCCAGGTTGGAGGAAGGAAGCAAAGTTCGCAGACCTTTGGGCCACCATCACATCCGATCCTTGGGTGTTAGATGTTGTTCGGTCCGGGCTGCGAATATCCTTCTAAAGGCACCCCACTCTGTCCAGGGTGCCTCTTCCAACCACAGTTCCTTCAGACGTTTTACGTCGGGAACTTTTGTCCACGGAAATAGACAATCTCCTGACAAAGGGGGCGATTGAGGTCATCAAGAACATTAGGTCAGTGGGTTTCTATTCCCGCCTGTTCTTGGTGCCGAAGAAGGACGGCCGACTCCGACCGGTTATCGATCTGAGTTTCCTGAACCAGTCTATCATTGCTCCCAAGTTCAGCATGGAGACTTTCAGGTCGGTCCTCCGTTCAATTCACCAGGGAGATTTCGCTTCCAGCATCGACCTGCTTACTTTCACGTTCTGATTCATTGGGCGTTACGGAAGTATCTCAGGTTCGCTTTTCTGGGGCAAGTTTACCAATTCAGGGCCTTGCCTTTCGGCCTCAACCTGGCTCCTTGGGCCTTCACCAGACTGATGTCGCATGTGATAGCTTTCCATCGCACACAGTCCAGGGTGACTACTTTGGCATATCTGGACGATATCCTCCAGGGGCATTCCAATGCTGCCTTACTGGAGTCGGATGTCGCCACTCTGTTGAGCTTGCTCACGTTGCTAGGTTTCAGAGTCAACGAGGAGAAGTCGGACCTGGTCCCTTCTCAGTCGTTTCATCATCTGGGGATGGCTTTCCGCACCCAATTCAATTTGGTGGCGGTTCCCCAGGCCAAGGCTGTGATTCTCTCAGCTTTTGCTCTGACTCTGTCCCAGTCCACATACGCGACGGCTCGGAGTATTCTCTGGCTAATCGGTCTCTGCTGTTCGGTGACGGATCTCATTCCTCTAGGTCGGCTGCGTGTCAGACCTCTCCAACACTTTCTGCTCAGTCGTTGGAGGCCGAATGTAGATTTTCTGGATCTGGTGCTTCAGTTTCCAGAATATCTTTATCCTCACCTTCTCCTCTGGGTGGATGTCCTGTGGCTTTTGCAGGGTGTTCCGTTGGACTTACCCACGTCCAATTGTGTTCTGACGGCAGATGCCAGCGATCTCAGATGGGGTGCGACGTTGGATCCTCAAGGTCTTTTCCTTCACAGGATGTGGGACCAGGATCATGCAGCTCTACACATCAACCAGAAGGAGCTTCTTGCTCTTCTTCTGAGTTTGAGGCAGTGGATCCCTCACCTGTCGAATCGCCAGGTCCTTCTGTTTGCCGACCATTCGACGGTGGTTGCTTACATTCGGAACCAGGGCGGCACGCACTCTGTTCCAATGTACGAATTGGCTCGGGATCTTCTACTGCTCGCTCAGGATACCCACACCGGGGTGGCTGTTCGTCACATTCCCAGTCGTCTGAACGTCCTAGCCGATTTCCTGTCCCGTCGGGGCAGGGTCATTTCCACCAGGTGGATGCTCCACATGGTGGGTTCCATCGATCTCTTGTGACTCGTTGGAACCATTCGGTGGACACTTTCGTGTCCCCATGTCCAGATGCTCTGGCTTTCGCCGTGGACGCTCTGGCCCTCCTTTGAGATGGTCTTGTCGGCTACACCTTCCTACCGGTTCCGATTCTCGCCCAGATATGAACCTGCAGTCGTCGAATCCTTTCGATCACACCCGTCGCCTCGGTGGGTGTGGATCAATCTGCTCCAATCTCTGTTAGCAGCGGGTTCCGGCATGTCTCCCTCTACCTCTCGACTTTCTTTGCCAAAGTCGCCCAAGAAGGTTTCACATTGACCTGACTTCATTGTGCCTTCGCACATGTCTTTTATCGGGTCCTGTCTCCTCCGTAGTGGTTTTTCGAGACACGCAGTGGAGTTGCTTTTCTTCTTCAAGGAGGCACTCATGCCACTGGTTTAGCCTTTGTGGCTAAGTGGAAGGTTCTTCTGTCGATGGTGTGCGATCACTCTGTTGCTTCTGTCACTCCTTCGATCACACCGCTTGCGGAGTTTCTGGTATATGTTTGTTTCTGGGGGTCTCCAGCAATGGGTACAAGTCCATGCTTCGGAGACATTTTTTCATATGTGATACCGCATTGTTTCGACACTCATCCTTGCCTCTCCAAGCTTGTTCAGCTCTTTTCCTTGAAAAGGCCTAGGCCTTTGCAGTTTACTCCAAGATGGTCACTTTCTTGGGTGCTGCTCTGCTTGGTGGTGGGGGGCATTCGCACCTTTATCCTGGATGAATATGCGTTTTCTCACGTGCCAGATCTCTCCTGCATCCATTTCTTGATGGATTTGTCTTGCTATTCGTGCAGCTTCCGCTCGTCTAGCTACTGGTGATTGTATTACCAATTGTTTTTTCTGCCACAAGGTCCGTGCATTGTCTTCTTCTTTTAATAACTCTGTCATGTTGTCAGATGACGGATGTTATACTGGCAGCCTTCTGGAGAAATGCTACATTCTCCTTTTATCTGCATCAGTTGCAGGAGTCGACAGAGGACCTTGGTCCTTGGGGCCCTCTTTCTTCGGCTCAGGCTGTTGTCTATCCCAGCCTTTCAGCTTTTTTCAGGGTCAGTTCCAGCTTTGTGCTGTTACTGCCCTTTCTGTCTGTGCATTGCACTTCACCATACACCTCATCTTTCATTGTCTTTTCTAATGTTTATGATGCTATGGTTTGATAGGCCAAGGGATCTCTTCCTCTGTCCACGGTTCCAGTGCTATTGAGTTATGTGTGGGTTGGTTATGTGATTCCCTCCATCCTTTTGTCTATTCAGCCTGTAGTGGGTTGATAAGAAATATAAATTTTATAGTAAATTTCCTTTCTTATTATACCTACCGAAATTGTTTACATGGGGCCCTCCCGTCTTTTTATTCGGGTAAGAAACCTTCCTCCCCGCTGATCATATAACTCCTGTGTTGTCGGAATCAAAAGAATGACGAATTGTCGCACTGCGCACTGTTTTACGGTAGTCGTGGAATTGTACAATGGAAGAGCGTGCCATACTGAGTGTGCGCCAATGGCGCTCGGCCCAGTTTTGGCTTATTTTTTCATGGTGTTTTACACCACTTTTCTTTCCCAAATCTCTTGGGAAAGATTGAAATAGAGAGTATTTTATCCGAGTTAGGTTCTTCCACTGTAGTGCAAGCCTGTAGTAAACAATTTCGGTAGGTATAATAAGAAAGGAAATTTACTATAAAATTTATATTTCTGTTGTGCGGTCCTTCTTGCATGGCAAGCATTTTACAGGACGAGCAGTGGACGCATTTCTAACTGTAGGAGGACCTCCTCTTCGCTAAGTTATGCAGCAAAGTGGAAGGTTTTCTCTCGTTGGTGCAGGGATCAGTCGATTGATATTTATGATCCTTCCATTCCAGACATTGCTAATTTTTTGGCCCTCTTGTTTGATGATCTCAGACTGCAGCCGGTAACCATTAAGGATTATAGGTCTATGCTATCAGATACATATGCTCATCATGGTAGCTTACAAATTGGATCTAATGTTTCTTTATCTAAATTAGTTAAAAACTTTTCGATAAATAGACCTAGAACTCTTAGGTTAATTCTTAAATGGAATTTAGCTTGGGTTCTTCTGAAGCTCAAAGAAGCTCCTTTTGAACCTCTGAACACTGTAGACTTCAAATTCTTGTCAGCTTTTCTCTTAGCCTTTGCTTCCGCAAGAAGAGTTAGTGAGCTTCATGCTCGGTCTGTTGATGAATCTCATTATCGTAGTATTGGTAATACTATTACTTTAACAACAAATGTGGGATTTCTGGCTAAGAATCAGGCTCCTAATAAGTACCCTGAGCCTATTGCTATTAAGGCTCTTCCACCCTCAGATGGTCGTAGGCCTTTGCTGTGTCCAGTTAGAGCTCTGCGTATTTACAAATGCAGATCTGAGTTTATCAGAAAGGGGCAAAAACATTTGTTTCTGTCTTTAGTTCCTAATAGAAAGGACATCTCTGTTCATTCTATTTCTAGGTGGATTCAGTTGGCTATTCGTATTGCTTATGAAAGTTTATCTTCAAATCAGCAGTCCGTGCTTAAGATTTCAGTGTATGAAGTTAGAGCGCTGTCAACATCTTGGGCTTATTCTAACAATATTGCTATTATGGATCTTATGAAGGCTGTGTACTAGTCACAGCCTTCTACTTTCATTAATTTTTACCTTAGAAATATTTCTGGTGACCTTAAATGTTTAGGTCCATTATCTGTTGCTCAGAATGTCGTCCACTAACCTTTGCAGCTATAGTTATGTAGGTTTTCCATTCCAGCAGTGACTCTGTCCTTCTGCCCTCTTCGTTCTGTGGTGATTGACCCAGAGTAAGGGGAGGGGGGGGGGGGGGGGGTGTTCTCTAATATCACCGGGTTTATTGTGAAAAGCAACGGAATACCTCCTCCTGAGTCAGTAATTCCAAGTCGGTGCTGGGATGGTTTTAAAGTGTAAAGCTAATGTCTATCTCATTAATGTAACATTTTTAATGTGTAGCTCGGTTTGAAGCATTTGTATATGTCAGGTGTCATACGAGCGTTAATATACAATCCTCGGACACTTTTAAATGAGTATAAAGAGTCTCATTCTCTGGACTATCTTTATTTATTGGCTTTCCTTTAAGGAATTAGTATAATGGGTTATACTGGATGTTAATAGAGATCTTGATATCTTGTCCTCAATTATTTGTTTGGTATTGTGTCTTTCGTGTTTTTAATAAACAAGAAAGATATATCTAACTCCTTTCTCTCCTATTCTCCTTGAGGGGATTATGCTAATATGCTGTTACGGTGTGGAAATATTATTGATATTGGTAACAGAAAGAAATCTGAGAATCAGCAACAATAACTATGAATTTAACTATTCTGAAATTTAATTAAGAAAAATTGATATAAAAAAATGATACAAAGATCTTTCACACTAATTGGTTTACAGAAAATAAAAACAGTGGTACTTATCAATTATTGAATTAGTCCAAAGTACAGTTTGACAGAATCCAGTAATCCAGTGGTGAGGAATCTTGTGAAGAAAATTACCAGCTGGTAGTATTAAATCCAAGAATGTCTCTTCGGAAACAGTATCCCGTAGATTTGTAATAAAATTTTCACTTAGAAATTTCAGCAGTCTCCAATAAAATATAATAAAACACTCTGCAAAATTCAAATGGAGTAAAAATCCAAGAAGTATTGGTGCCACAGGTAATTTCCAAATAATCCAGTAGAATCCTGGCTTTTCACAAAATAATATTATTCTGTTTCACAGAAAGTATAAATTCTCTTTTCCAAGACGAATAGATTCTCTTCATAATTCTCTTTTGGAATCAATCTTCCAAAATCACAAAGAAGCACTGCTTCTATAATAAATGCACTGTTCTTGTTCTGAAACAATAATAATCTCCAATGGAAACAACTGAAGTGAGTCTTTCTGAAATGGATTTCTTATCAACCTACTCACAATTGTTTACTACAGGCTTGCACTACAGTGGAAGTCCCTAACTCGGATAAAATACTCTCTATTTTTGTCTTTCCCAAGCAAGTTGGGAAAGAAAAGTGGTGCAAAAGCACCAATAAAAATAAGCCAAAACTGGGTCGAGTGCAACCGGCGCAGACCCAGTACGGGACGCTCTCTCCCAAGTACAACTCCACGACTTCCGTTGCCAGTGCGCATACCGTCTCTAAAGACTCATTCTTTTTAAAATCCGCTTCGTGTCGAGATGTTTTTGCACGCTTATCAGTGTTCCACCAACTCGATGTTTGATGATTCCTGATTCATTATACCACAGTGTATCCTTTGTATTCTCAGGAACAGTGTTTTATATTCTCTTTTTTCTATTATATGTCCATCATGTATATTTATTTGCTCTCTCTCGAGTCGCGCGCGAATTTCGCGGGCCACGCGGTTCGGACTTAGATTATTTCACAATTATTGTTAATGCTTTTTTTTGCAAAATTTTTTAATTGTGTTAGAGTTAGGTGTCAGCGGGGTACCACTCCTACAGTGTTTCTTCTTTCTGTTGAGAGTAGTCTTCCTGTTGGGTGGTTCCCGGTCGGCCGTCTGGGGTCTTTGTTTCTGTCACCTTTCTCTCTTTGGGGGTGTTCTGTTTTCTGATCTCACCTTCTCTGCTCCTCTCACCTCTTTCATGCCTAGGACAATTCCTTGTGGGCAGTGTCTGCTGCCTAAGCATGTGGACGATGTCCATTCGTCGTGTTCCTCCTGTAATGGGTGTTCGGCCGAGCGGCCGTGTGGTGTCTGTGGAACATGGTCTTCCACCTTTTGGGCGTCTGTAAATCGTGTCGTTCGTTCTCGTGGCCGTGCCTCCCGCTCCCGCGGGAAAGGAGAACATGGTCGTTCGGGGCCTCCCGAGCCGACTTTGTCTGGTGAGAGTTATTCCTCCTCCGTGGGGGATGTGCAGTCTTTTCCTGTGGTGGATACTGCGGGAGCCGTTGAGTGTTCTGGTGTAGAGATGCCTGGTTCCGGGACTACGGTCCCCCTCCAGTCGACATCTGAGGCTGTCACTAGGGTTGTGACTCCTCCTTCGGAGCCGAGCCGGTGTGCTCTCTCCATTATTTCACCAGCCTCAACGACTCTCGACGTATCTACTACTGCTGCTGGTCCGTCTGCTTCGTTGTCTGTTTCAGCCGGCCTCGGCTTTTCGCTGCAGGGGACTGCAGAACTGTCCGATACTGTAGACGTGGGATATCGGCCCCAGCCTTCCCTGACTTCAACTCGGCGAAATCGGAAGGGGCTGCCGGCCGAGCCCATCGCTGTGGTCTCGTCGCCGTCGAGTACCACAGTTGTGTCTTTGGATTCGGATGTTCATAGTGGAAACACTATGAACTCCGTGGCGTTTCCGTCCGCTCACTCTGGTCACACGACCAGTTTTGGGGGACCAACGCCTTTTGTGCAGCCTGGACCTTCTGCCCCGCAGAGGTCCGCGGTGACTCTCATGAGTTCTCGCAATATTGATCCTCGGGGTGCATCGTACCCCTATACACGTCTGCCTTCAGATGTTTCGGCTGCCGCCCGTCGTCCCGTGTCGGGTGTTTTGGAGGATCGTGACCCTTCGCTGGTTAAGAGGGTCAGAGGTGAAGCCACTTTGCCGGTTCGCTCCCCTGTCGAACCGGTCGGTACAGGCTGTGAGCTTAGGGAGGCCCTCTCCTTACTCACTCAGGTTCTCTCAAAGAGCCTTCCTGTTGCTTCCAGCGAGGCTATGGGTGGTTTCCAGGCGCCTCCTATGGCGCCGCCTCCCGGGATTGGAAACAGGCCGGTTTCCGATTCCTCTGGTGTCCCGACACCATGGGAGGCGTCGGCTGGTTTGCCCACGATGGGCTATGTGTCTTCCGACTCTGGGGAGGAGTCCGACATGCTTGAGGTCGAGGGCCAGCAGTCTTCGGACTTGGGGGCGGCTCTTGACTTTGTGTTTGGGTTTCTGCCTGAGCTCAAACCTGCTAACCAGCCGACAGTGTCAGCCTGGCCGCGATCTTCGGTCGCGCGCCAACAGCCTATGGAGCAACCTGCTTCTGGGCGCCTTCGACCGTGCCAGTCGGTACAGGTGGTTGAAGCTTTTTCAGCATTGGATGCCAAGCTGAATTCCAAGGCTTTGAAGACTTCGTTCTTCACCAGGGTTGACACCTTTTTGCCTCCTGTGCGTTATCGTTCCTACGATTCCGCCAATCCGTCAGTCTGCCAGACTTTGACGGTTCTGGATCAGGACTCCACTTCCCTCGGGCTTTCCAAGCCCAAGTCTGCCGTCATTCCAATGACGACTCTGGAGTCCACGTTGGGCTTATCTAGAGAGATGCTTGGCATGCTTTCTCTCTCAGATCACGTCGTCTCAGCTTTGGCTGCTTATCTGCCTCCAGATAAGTTTGACGAGGTACAGGCTCCTTTGCGTGTGCTGTCCAAGGCGCTTATGCACCTTACTCACACGCATGCCTGTAACACGGCCAATTTGGAATTAGTTCGAAGGGACGCTGTGCTGGACACAGGACGATCCCTTCCTGAGGAGCAGCGTGCTACTCTTCGATCTGCTTCTTTGGCAGGTCCGCAACTTTTCCATGGTTCCGTGTCGACGGTCCGGGATGACGTCCTACGTCATTCCAAAGATCAGCTGCTGTTTCGTCAGCTTGATCAGCCTTCTCGGGGAGGCAAGGGCCGTTCCAAGCCTAACAAGTACCCTTCTGCTTCCTCTGTGAAGCAAAAGGCTGGTCCTTCTGCCGCCGCCTCTGCTTCTTACTCACGGGGTAAAGGTAGGGGTCGGCAGAATCGAGGGAAGTCTCAGGATTCTTCATTTAGCAGAGGAGGTGGTTTCTCCTCTCGCGGGCCTCGTCGGGGCTCGAAATGAAGGTCCTCACCTCGACTCGTCCCAGGTTGGAGGAAGGATAGCAGAGTTTGCAAACCATTGGACCACCATCACATCCGATCCATGGGTGTTAGATGTTGTTTGGTCCGGGCTGCGCATATCCTTCCGACGGCACCTCACTCTGTCAAGGGTGCCTCTTCCAACCACAGTTCCTTCAGACGTTTTACGTCGGGAACTTTTGTCCACGGAGATTGCCAATCTCCTGGCAAAGGGGGCGATCGAGGTCGTCAAGAACGTTCAGTCAGTGGGTTTCTATTCCCGCCTGTTCTTGGTGCCGAAGAAGGACGGCCGACTCCGACCGGTTATCGATCTGAGCATCCTGAACCAGTCTATCATTGCTCCCAAGTTCAGCATGGAGACTTTCAGGTCGGTCCGCCATTCAATTCACCAGGGAGATTTCGCAGCCAGCATCGACCTGCGAGACGCTTACTTCCACGTTCCGATGCATCGGGCGTCACGGAAGTATCTCAGGTTCGCTTTTCTGGGGCGAGTTTACCAGTTCAAGGCCATGCCTTTCGGCCTCAACCTGGCTCCTTGGGCGTTCACCAGACTGATGTCGCATGTGATAGCATTCCATCGCACACAGTCCAGGGTGACTACTTCGGCATATCTGGACGATATCCTCCAGAGGCATTCCAATGCTGCCTTACTGGAATCGGATGTCGCCACTCTGTTGAGCTTGCTCACGTCGCTAGGATTCAGAGTCAACGAGGAGAAGTCGGACCTGGTCCCTTCTCAGTCGTTTTGTCATCTGGGGATGTCTTTCCAAACCAAATTCAATTTGGTGGCTGTTCCCCAGGCCAAGGCTGTGATTCTCTCAGCTTTTGCTCTGACTCTGTCCCAGTCCAGGTCCGCGACCGCTCAGAGTTTTCTCCGGCTGATCGGTCTCTGCGGTTCGGTGACGGATCTCATTCCTCTAGGTCGGCTGCGTGTCAGACCTCTCCAACACTTTCTGCTCAGTCGTTGGAGACCGAATGTAGATTCTCTGGATCAGGTGCTTCCGTTTCCGGACTCTCTGTATCCTCACCTTCTTCCCTGGACAGATGTTCAGTGGATTACGCAGGGTGTTCCGCTGGACTTACCCACGTCCGATCGCGTCCTGACGGCAGATGCCAGCGATCTCGGATGGGGTGCGACGTTGGATCCTCTCGGTCTTTCCCTACACGGGATGTGGGACCAGGATCAAGCAGCTCTACACATCAACCAGAAGGAGCTTCTTGCTCTTCTTCTGAGTTTCAGGCAGTGGATCCCTCACTTGTCAAATCGCCAGGTCCTTCTACTATCCGACAATTCGACAGTGGTTGCTTACATTCGGAACCAGGGCGGCACGCACTCGCTTCCGATGTACGAGTTAGCTCGGGATCTTTTACTGCTCGCTCAGGAGGTTCACGCCGGGGTGGTTGTTCGTCACATTCCCGGTCGTCTGAACGTCCTAGCCGACTCCCTGTCCCGACAGGGCAGGGTTATTTCCACCGAGTGGATGCTTCACAGGGCAGTGTTCCAGTCGCTTTGCGATCTCTGGGGACGTCCCCACATCGATCTCTTTGCGACTCGTTGGAACCATCAGGTGGACACTTTCGTGTCCCTGTGTCCAGATCCTCTGGCTTTTGCCGTGGACGCTCTGTCACTCGATTGGAACGGTCTAGTTGGCTACGCCTTCCCGCCGGTTCCGATTCTTCCTCAGGTTCTCGCCAAAATTCGAACCTGCAGTTGTCGAATCATTCTGATCGCTCCCCTGTCGCCTCAGCGGGTGTGGATCAATCAGCTCCGCTCGCTGATGGCGGCGGTTCCGGCACGTCTCCCGCTACGTCACGACCTTCTTTGTCAAGGTCGCCCGAGGAGGTTTCACGTCGACCCGACTTCATTGTGCCTTCACGCATATCTTTTGTCAGGTCCTGTCTCCTCCGTAGAGGTTTTTCGAGACGAGCAGTGGAGTGCATTTCTTCTTCAAGGAGGCACTCCACTGGTTTAGCTTATGCAGCTAATTGGAAGGTCTTCTGTCGATGGTGTGCTGATCACTCTGTTGATTATGCCAATCCTTCGATTTCACAGATTGCGGAGTTTCTGGTATATCTGTTTGATTCTCGGGGTCTCCAGCCTGTTACCATCAAGGGTTACAGGTCTATGCTTTCAGAGACTTTTTCTTATGTGGGGAAGCGTCGTATCGGCACTAATCCTTACCTCTCCAAGCTTGTTCGGCACTTTTCTTTGAAAAGGCCTCGGACTTTGCAGCTTACTCCACGATGGAATCTTTCGTGGGTGCTGCTTTGCTTGGGGGGGGGGGGGGGGGGGGGGCGCCGTTCGAACCTTTATCCCAGGTGGATATGCAATTTCTCACATACAAGATGGCTTTTCTGATGGCATTTGCTTCGGCCAGACGGGTTAGTGAGCTTCACGCCCTCTCGGTTGACCCGGCCTTTTTTAGGAGTTCTCCCAACAGTGTTACTTTTACCACTGATTGCTCCTTTTTGGCTAAGAATCAGTTACCAGATACTACTCCTCCTCCTATCTGTATCAGGGCTCTTCCCTCTGTTGAGGGTACTCGCCCTTTGCTCTGTCCGGTCCGTGCTATTCGCATTTATCTTGATCGGACACGCTTCATACGGAAGGGCAGAAAACGTTTTTTTCTGTCTCTCATTCCGGGTCGACAGAAGATCTCTCCTCAATCCATTTCTCGATGGATTTGTCTTGCTATTCGTACGGCTTATAGTCGTTTAGCAGCTGGCGATTGTATTACCAATCGTATTTCTGCCCACGAGGTGCGGGCACTGTCTACCTCTTGGGCTTATTCTAACTCCGTCAAGTTGTCGGATGTTATGCAGGCAGCCTACTGGAGAAATGCTTCTACTTTCTCCACCTTTTATTTACGCCAGTTGCAGGAGCAGTCGGAGGACCTTTTTGCCTTGGGTCCTCTTTCTTCTGCTCAGGCTGTTGTCTGCCATAGCCATTAGGCTTCTTGAAGGTCAGTTTCAGCCTTGTGCTGTTACTGCCCTTTTTTCTGTCTGTGTGTCACACAGGCTCATATGTCTCTTTTCATTGTCCTTTACCAATGATTGCGACATTATGGTTGATAAGCCTCGGGACCTCTTCCTTCTGCTTCACGGTTCCAGTGCACTAGGGTTATGTGGGGGTTGGTTATGCGATTCCCTCCAGCCTTTTGTCTATTCAGCCTGTAGTAAACAATTGTGAGTAGGTTGATAAGAAATCTAAATTTTATAGTAAATTTCCTTTCTTATTATACCTACCACAATTGTTTACATGGAGGCCCTCCCGTCTTCTTTACGGGTAAAGAATCTTTCCTCCCCGCTGATCACATAACTCTAACGTTTACGGATTCAAAAAGAATGAGTCTTTAGAGACGGTATGCGCACTGGCAACGGAAGTCGTGGAGTTGTACTTGGGAGAGAGCGTCCCGTACTGGGTCTGCGCCGGTTGCACTCGACCCAGTTTTGGCTTATTTTTATTGGTGCTTTTGCACCACTTTTCTTTCCCAACTTGCTTGGGAAAGACAAAAATAGAGAGTATTTTATCCGAGTTAGGGACTTCCACTGTAGTGCAAGCCTGTAGTAAACAATTGTGGTAGGTATAATAAGAAAGGAAATTTACTATAAAATTTAGATTTCTAAAAATTAGTTTAATTTTAATTCTGTTGACAAACCTTTATATAGTAATCAGACAGAATGTCCTAGAAGATGAAATGTCTACATTGTTCTATCAGTTTCTATCAGTCTCCAGGTGATTCTGTCACAATCCAAGTAAACAAGGTCCCTGACCTACTTAAACAATCAACAGCCATATGTACAATAGATTAGTGTAACAAAAATGTAAACAAAGGTC
This sequence comes from Pictodentalium vernedei, assembly GCA_031216915.1. Lineage (NCBI taxonomy): Eukaryota > Metazoa > Mollusca > Scaphopoda > Dentaliida > Dentaliidae > Pictodentalium > Pictodentalium vernedei. Next base: position 350,913,165 of record CM062292.1, read on the forward strand.
ACTCAGTGCAAATGAGTCAGACCAGTCAGAAAATGCAGCAATAATAAAAAAAATATCTTTCTCATATAATTATCTACTGAGGATATATCAATCTCAATATAATATGGGGGCTATAACACACCCCACCTTAAAAGAAAAGGTTTGAAGGTACTGAAAACTTTTTATATAATTTTAACAGTCTCTGACTGGTTTACAATACACACACACCATAATCTTCACAATTTTTTTTTTTTTTTTTTTTTTTTTTTAAAATAAACATATGTACACTTGAAGTGAATAGGGACCAATCATATCATTTTAAATTAGGATATTCTGGAAAGAGCATCAGCTACAACATTATCTCTTCCCAAAATATGCCTAATCTCTAAATTATATTCTTGAAGGGCTAAACTCCACCGCAATAATCTTTGATTCTTGTTTTTCATTTTATTGATAAAAGTTAAGGGGTTATGATCAGTGTAAACTGTAATTGGGCATTGGGTGGTTCCTAGATACACATCAAAATGGGTTAATGCCAAAATTAGAGCCAAAGTTTCTTTTTCTACTGTAGAGTAATTCTTTTGATGTTTGAGAAATTTTTGGGAGAAATAACATACAGGGTGATCAATACCTCGGGAATCTTCCTGGGCAATATACCCACCTGCTCCATTGTCACTCACATCTATAAATAATTTGAAGGGCTTTTCATAATTGGGACTGGCCAGGACAGTGGAATTATTTAATAAAGTTTTTATTCTGTTGAAGGATTTCTGGCACTCCTCAGTTCAAACAAACCTAACCCTTTTGCTCAATAAACTGGTAAAAGGGGAGACAACATCTGAGAAATTTAAACACAATTTTCTATAATATCCAGCCATGCCTAAGAATCTCATGAGCTCTTTTTTAGAGCTTGGTACTGGAAAATTTACAATGGCATCAACTTTTGCCGCAATCGGCCTCACCTGCCCCTGACCCACAACATGACCTAAATAATTTACAGTTGCTTTGCCAAATTCTGATTTTACCAAGTTAATAGTCAGGTTGGCTTGGGTCACTTTGTCAAAAAATTCTTGAATATGCTTTAGATGATCAGACCAATATGTATCTGTGTGTATAATAACATCATCAATATAAGCTTCACTGTGATCTAGGTCTGCAATTAAGTGGTTAACCATGCGCTGGAACATTGCCGGAGAGTTTTTCATGCCAAAAGGGGTTACTTTATATTGATACAACCCAAATGGGGTAACAAAAGCAGATATTTCTTTTGCTTTTTCTGTTAACGGGACTTGCCAATAACCCTTTAACAAGTCAAATTTTGTCACAAATTTAGCATGGCCGAGTTTGTCAATTTGGAATTGGATAATTGTCTGTTTTGGTGAGGCTGTTCACTTTACGGTAATCTGTACAAAATCGGTAACTCCCATCAGGTTTTGGGACAAGTATACAGGGCGAACTCCAGTTGCTATGGCTAGGTTCTATGATATCATTGTCCAGCATATACTGTATTTCCTTTCGCATGATCTCGGCTTTGAAAGGGTTCAATCTATATGGATGCTGGTTGATGGGATTTGACTCTCCTACATCAACATCATGAAAAATAACAGATGTCCTACTAGGCACATCGGGAAATAAGTGTTGATATTTGAAAATTAAATCAACTAAATCGTTTCTTTGGTCAGGCAGTAAATAATCTATTTTATTTTGTAGATCTCTCAGGACATCTGAGTTCTGTAACTTTAGAGGTACATTTTCACTGCCTTCATGAACATCCTCCACAGGATTTTCCAGCTCATCCATGTGGGTGACTGTTGAGACTGGTAGAGAGTTTGGTTCTCTCTCATAATATGTTTTCAACATATTTATATGGCACAGCTGAGTATTTTTGAGTCTATCGGGAGTCTCAACAACATAATCAGTATCACTGATCTTGTGCTTAACAATATAAGGGCCTGAATATCTTGCTTGTAAAGCATTGCCCTTTACAGGGAATAATACTAGCACCTTGTCCCCAGGTTTAAAAGAGCGAAATTTCACCTTTTTATCATACCAGGTCTTCATATGACTCTGGGCTTTCTGTAAATGTTTATTTGCCATTTCTCTGGCCTGGTGCAATTTTTCCTTAAAAGTGGACACATAGTCCAGAAGAGAAATTTCAGGTGGCTCTTCCTCGAGCCATTTCTCCTTCAAAGCAGTGAGTGGACCCCTCACTGAGTGTCCAAACACTAATTCAAAAGGGTTGAACCCCAGAGATTCCTGTGCAGTCTCACGGACTGCAAATAAGAGGAGATGTACTCCTTCATCCCAATCCTTCTCATTATCCTCCCCATAGGCCTTTATCATGGTCTTCAGTGTTTGATGAAAGCGTTCTAGAGCTCCTTGACTTTCGGGATGACAGGCACTTGATGTGTACTGCTTAATTTTGAGCTCATACATCACCTGCTGAAAAATGTTTGACATAAAATTTGAGCCTTGGTCTGATTGCACTGACCTGGGTAGACCGAAAGTCGTGAAAAATTTTATCAAGGCCTTAACTATAGTCTTAGTTTTAATATTTCTTAGAGGAATAGCCTCAGGAAATTGTGTAGAAGCACACATGATGGTAAGAAGATATTCATTTCCAGATCTTGTTCTAGGCAATGGGCCAACACAATCAATAATAATTCTACTAAATGGCTCCTCAAAAGCAGGGATTGGTTGAAGGGGAGCAGGAGGAATCTTCTGGTTGGGTTTTCCTACAATTTGACAGGTGTGGCAGGTTTTACAAAATTCAACAACATCCTGTCGAAGCTTAGGCCAGTAAAAACACTGTTGAATACGAGATAGGTTTTCCTAACTCCCAAATGTCCAGCCATTGGATTTTCATGAGCCAGGCTTATTATTTCATTCCGGTATTTAGTGGGTCAACTATTTGATAAATAACCTCCCAATCACTATTGGAGGGTACTTCTGGTGGTCGCCATTTCCTCATGAGTACATCAGATTTTTTAAAATAACAGACAGGGGAGTTTTGGGCTTCTGCCTCTGTGAGAGCCCTTTCACGTGGCTCGGCAAGGTCAGGATCACTTTCCTGTTCCTGAATTAAAGATGTCCGGGAAATGACATTCAAGGAGGTCCCCCTATCATTCTCAGGTGTAGTGGCCTCTTTACAATTTCTAGAGGAGTCATCACACTGACTCAAAAATGTCTCAGACAAATCAATATCTTCAGAATCCGTAATTCTGTGACTGTTCTTATCCTCAGCTTTGCTGTTTAAATCAACACAGTAGAGGTTGTTATCAACCTCAGCTTTCTTTGCCATGGACCGAGTCACAGCACATGCTTGAAAGGCAAAAGGAAAACATTCCTTCAAATTAATAATACTTTTATCTGTGCTCGGCTTATCCATCACTTGAGGTTCTACAGTGACTTTGTCATTTCCCAATAATAAAGAAATACCTTTTACAGGTAGAGTAGGTCTGATTCCTATTGTCTCAGTCCCATTTACTAAACTACTTTTTAAATTTATTTTATGAAGTGGAACATTTAAAGAATTTGACTCAATACCAGATATTAGAACTTGTGCCCCTGTAGCACTTTCTTCAGAAAATGGCAAAATGCCTTCTAACATTAAAGACTGAGTAGCCCCTGTGTCTCTCAGTATTTTTATTGGTAAGGAACAGTGCTTATCCCCCTCAAGGGAAACAAAGCCTTCAGAAATAAATGGTTTATAATTTTCTAAAGCATCTTGCTTTATTACATAATTTTCAGGGCATGGAGCACATGCTAGTGCATTCTGTGAAGTAGGGGACTCATTTTTCCTTTTTAACCAGCAATCAGATAATAAATGTCCTGGTTTCTTACAATATAATTACAGGTTTTATTAGAACTGTCCTGGTTTCTTACAATATAATTACAGGTTTTATTTGAACTGTTGGGTTGTAATGGTGTTGGACTGGCATTAGATGACTTATTCTCATTAGGCTTCCTATTAAATTTGGGTGGTGAAAAGTTTGGAGGACTGGAAGGATGAGTTTTATCTGAAGTTGGTCTAGGTCCACTTTGGAAAGAATTCTTGTGAAGCCAAAAATTTGTAGCGTTACGACTCATTTTATGAGTTAAGGCATAGTCATCTGCTAGTACTGCTGCTCTGCTCAAAGTGTCAACTTTTTGTTCAGCCATGTGGGCCTTTATATCTGAATGTATCTTTCCTTTGAACTCTTCAATTTGCATCATTTCTTTTAATTTAGAGAAATCTTTCCCTATTTCTTTTGAATGGCACCACCTGTCAAATAAATTTTGCTTCTCTCCGGCAAATTCCATGTGAGTTTGATTTTCGTTTTTATAATAATTTCTGAATTTCTGCCTGTAGGCCTCTGGAACAAGTTCATATGCCTTAAGTATAGCCTCTTTAACAGTGTCATAATTATTGCTTTGCGCTGAAGATAGAGCAGAATAGATTTCTTGGGCCTTCCCTTTCAAAACATTTTGCAATAGCAAAGTCCAGACATCCCTTGGCCATTCTAAACTTGTTGCCACTTTTTCAAAATGTAAAAAAAATATTTTTCAACTTCTTTTTCTTGAAAGGAGGGAACTAGTCTAACATGTTTAGTTGCATCAAATCTACTTGGTAAAATTACATTTGAGCCTTGTCGTTGAGATTCCAATTCTTTTATTTTTATTTCCTTTTGAATTTCTTATTCTTTTAAGTGCATTTCTTTTTGAGTTTCAATTTCCCTCAATTTTAATTCCCTATCCTCTTTTTCCTTTTGAGCCTGAATTTATTTTTATTTAATTTAATTTTCCTGTCTTTTCATTTCTTGTTGCATTTCTAACTTTTTTAATTCTAATTCTAATTTCTTGAGTTCAAGGTATTCAGTATGTTGTGGTTCAGAGGGGGGAGTTTCAGACTGAGGCAAAAGACCTTCTTCCATATAATGATTAACAGTGAGCTGTTTAAGTTTATGTTTGTTCAGACCAGGGGTGACAGGTAATTTTAGATAATGAGCAAGTTGGAATAAATCCTCCTTCTTAAGAGATTCTAAAAGGGCCAAACTAGGAGAGCCTTCAAATTCAGAAATAAATTCTGTCACAATAAATACCATGATGAAAAGGTTTGCTGGTTCTCAGAATATAAATAATAATACTAAAATTTTCTAAGAAAATTTAAATGTTTTAAAAGTGAGCCAAATAATAATTGCAATATGCGAATAAAGTTTTTTCGTTATCTTATATTCAATCTCGGCAACGAGCCCCCAATTACTGTTATGGTGTGGAAATATTATTGATATTGGTAACAGAAAGAAATCTGAGAATCAGCAACAATAACTAAGAATTTAACTATTCTGGAATTTAATTAAGAAAAATTAATATAAAAAAAATGATACAAAGATCTTTCACACTAATTGGTTTACAGAAAATAAAAACAGTGGTACTTATCAATTACTGAATTAGTCCAACGTACAGTTTGACAGAATCCAGTAATCCAGTGGTGAGGAATCTTGTGAAGAAAGTTACCAGCTGGTAGTATTAAATCCAAGAATGTCTCTTCGGAAACAGTATCCCGTAGATTTGTAATAAAATATTTTTATACTGTACCAATGACCCAGACATAGCTGGTGCTAACTCTTAAAAATCTAGGGCCAAACACAAATTTTGCCCCGCAATCCCCAAAATTTGCATCTAAAACCAAAGAAATCATGTCCTGAATGGCCCTCCATACTTCGCCTCTACTGCGCATGTGCAGTGTCAAGGAGGTCCCAAAATTGGCGCCATTTATCATTCTTTGTTTGGCCCTTCATCAGTTCACATCTGACTGATCTTTGTGCTTGTAAATCTCAGTTTAAATGATGCCAGACACATAAATATTAGAGAAATGGTGGATCTAAGGAGGAAATAGAAGGAGGAGAGGAAAAATGAGTGACAGAAAATAATCAGGGCTGTAACTTAAAGTTTTTTAATGAAATTATGTTAGTTACCTATTTTCGAGGCATGGGCCTGTTGTGGTCATTCTTGCTATAAAGTTACACTGCTTGTTCAGTGTTTTCCTCTCTCCCTTTCCTTTAAGTCCCCCCTTGCTATTCTCCCATGCTTTTGGCATATTTTCTGTAATATTATTACTAAAATTTCTTGGGAGTTTTAGCTGGATAACAGAATGAATTCTGTTCTTTTCCCCATGTTTACGTCCTCACCCATGGGTGTTTAGGCATAGTGTTCTGCATCTACCATCTGATGTTCTGCAGTTTCTTCCCTGGAAGTCTCTGTTTTGCATCAGATAGTGTATTATTGGTAACTGATTTCGGGCCATGGTTATCAGTGCCTGGAGTCATGTTTCTGGTGTTTTTACACTTCTTGTTTACATTGACAACAGTCTCTGTGGAGGGGGATTTCTTGTCTTTGTGTTAGTTTAATCATAACAAGATACATTATTATTATTTGTAAGTGTTGCATTAATTTTTAAAAATATTTTTAAAATTTTTGGCCACACTTAGGCTTGGGATCCATTGGGGCTCAACGTTACTTTTCAGAAACTTGGGCTTTTCTGAAAAAATATTTTTTCAAAAAATTTTTTTGATTTCAATTATTTTTTCTATGTTAATGGATCATGTTATTATGTATCTTTGTTTTCAGGGGTTGGTGCGAGTAGTAGGACTTTTTGTATTCTTTTCACAATGAAAGGATATTGTTCAATTGTAATAAGAGGAAATCTTCCTCTGACTTTCATAATCATTGTATTAATTGTAGTCAGTGTACTCGCACTAACTCCTGTTCTGTATGTGTCAATTGGGATGACATCATGGGAAGCGTGTGTCACGGTATGTTAGCGGGGAAATGGCCATGCCAGTCCTTTCTCCGCAGGGTCACTCTAGTTTATCAATCTCTATTTCAGACGAAGAAGAACAGGGTGATGTATCCGTGATGTCTTCCAAAAGTGTGCCTCCGTCGTCACAATTAATGAAGAGCTAGCGGCAAAGTGCTCATGGAAATACGTCAATTGCCTAAGAGGTCCCTAGTAGGATCGACGGCCTTTGACGTCCGCTAGCTCACCCGGTGTAGCGTCCATTCATCGAATGGTTCGGCAGCCGGGTTCATCCGTTGCGGTCCAGAAAGGAGTTTTGGGTGATGCGAGCACTATAAATCAACCAAATGCACACCCAGTGACGGCGGATCAGAGGAGAGAACGGAGGAAGCCTATTAGTCCGGTTCCTAGCTCGTCCAGGTCCATCCGGGCTGCGAGCGAGAGAGGCCCCTCTCTCGTACAACAACATCTGGGACCAGATGTTGTGGTACAAAATGTTTCGCATTCAGAGCATACGTCCGCCGCTCGGGACGCTCCGTTATATAGACAGTCCGGAGAGATAATAAGGCTTCCTCATTCTCACAGCAGCGCACACGACCGCACTTTGGCTACGTGACCTCGGATATCCAGGCAACTTCGCCAATCAGAGAATCCACGGCGACCAGGTCACGCCATCCGGTAGCCAGGGACACAAGGCCTGTAGACTCCGGACGTTCGCATAAGAAAAGTATGCAGGAGTCAACGTACATGGAGCTTCCAGCGGCAAAGCATCGTAAGACCGCTACTCCACAGGCCTCAGTGACGGACGTGCTATCCCAAATAGCACAACTTATCGCAGCATCCCAGCAACGACAGAATCTGTCGGATCAGGTAATATTCGACGACGCTGGGTCGGTACGCTCTGCTGAAGCATCAGGTACGGACGTCCGAAAACTTCATAGGGTCCGACAGGATGGTGAAAGGGATTCGGAGGATTTTGAGCTTTCCCTTTCGGAACAACATAAGCTGCTGTACATGTCATCCGGCTTTATCTTCTAGAGGTTGTTTCGTCGGACCAGAATGCTACGATGCCGGATAAGAGACTGATAGCGTCTGTGGACACAAGAATTTTTTGATCGGTTCAGGGACATCGTCCCTGAGTTTCCGACACAGTCCAGTAATGTCACAGGAACTTTCGAATTATTGAACGACGCTATATATATATATATGCTTGCTATTAAACAAGCAAGTCTGGTTTCTTGTTCGCAAAAGTTACCGTGATGTCTTCCAAAAGTGTGCCTCTGTCGTCATAGTTAAATGAAGAGCTAGCGGCAATAAGTGCTCATGGAAATACGTCAGTCGCCTAAGAGGTCCCTAGTAGGATCGACGGCGTTGACGTCCGCTAGCTCGCCCGGTGTAGCTTCCATTCATCGAATGGCTCGGCAGCTGGGTTCATCCGTTGCGGTCCAGGAAGGAGATTTGGGTGATGCAAGCACTATAATAAGACAGAAGTACACACCCAGTGATGACGGATCAGAGGAGAGATCGGAGGAAGCCTATTAGTCCGGTTCCTAGCTCGTCCAGGTCCGTCCGGGCTGCGAGCGAGAGAGGTCCCTCTCTCGTACAACAACATCTGGGACCAGATGTTGTGGTACAAACGTTTCGCATTCGAAGCATATGTCCGCCGCTCGGGACGCTCCGTTATATAGACAGTCCGAGAGACTGTCGATAAGGCTTCCTCATCCTCACGGCAGTGCACACGACCGCACCTTGGCTATGTGACCTCGAATATCCTGCCAGCTTCGTCAATCAGGGATTCCACGGCGAACAGGTCACGCCATCCGGTAGCCAAGGGACACGAGGCCTGTAGACTCCGGACGCTCGCATAATAGAAGTATGCACGGGGCAACGTACACGGAGCTTCCAGCGGCAAAGCAACGTAAGACCGCTTCTCCACAGGCCTCAGTGACGGACGTGCTATCCAAAATAGGACAACTTATCGCAGCATCCCAGCAAACGGCAGAATCTCTGTCGGATCAGGAATAATCTGACGACGCTGGGTCGGTTCGCTCCACTGAAGCATCAGGTACGGACGACCGAGCACTTCATAGGGTCCGACAGGATGGCGAAAGGGATTCGGACGATTTCGAGCTTTCCCTTTCGGAACAACAGAAGCTGCCATACATTTCTTCCGGCATTATCTTCCAGAGGTTGTTCCGTCGGACTAGAATGCTGCGATGCTGGATAAGAAACTAATAGCGTCATTGGACACAGAGTTTTTGATCGGTTCAGGGACATCGTCCCTGAGTTGCCGACACAGTCCAATAATGTCACAAGAACATTCGAATTATTGAACGACGCTATATATAAGCTTGCTACCAAAACAGGCAAGTCTAGTTTCTTGTCCGCAAATGCTCTAAATCTGCCTTTCATCAATTCTAGGAATAAATTTGAAATGGCAGGACAGGGCATACCGAGAGTTCCTCTGCGTCTAGACGACGAGGCTGAAGACTGGGAATTGTCTATATCGCCGTCTATGTCTATTCCAACCACGACGTTGGAAACAACAATCATGTCTAACAGACTTAACTTAGACGCTTTATCATACGTAGACCACCTTACTGAGGCGTTATCATTACATCTTCAAGGGAAAGAATTCCAGGATATGATCCTCAATGAGATTTCTTTCAAGGGCAGTAGTTTTTCCACGTATAACTCCGCCCTTCAGTGGCAAACATGGAGTTGGTTAGACGTGACGCAGCCCTAGCTACATTCACGCGCGTGGATAGTAAGGTGAAGAACTCTCTCAGAGTCGCTTCGGTCTCGGAGAAGCTTCTCTTCGACGGCAACCTTTCAGCAATCTATGAATTGCTCGATATAGACGTTCTCTTGTCAATCAAGTGTAACAAGAGATTCAGACTTGGGCAAACATTCGGTGGTTGACTCAGGGAGTTCCACTGCAGTTGCCGGATCCGAGTTTTATGATTATGACGGATGCCAGTCAAACAGGTTGGGGTACAACATTGATCCCAACGGATTCGAAGTGCCAGGGTCTTTGGGTTCCGCAGTTTCTAGGCAAGCACATAAACATCCAAGAAATGATGTCAATTTGGCTTGCACTATGTCATTGGATGAACATTATTCAGAAACGCATGTCCAAATCCTGTCCAACAATACGATAGTAGTTGCGTATATCCGGAACCAGGGAGGCACTCATTCTGTTCCGTTATTCAATTTAACGGAAAGAATCCTTCTGTTTGTTCTAGAACACCAAGTTCTGCTTCGGTCCGTCATATTCCGGGTCGTCTGAATGTATTAGCAGACTCCCTTTCACGGAAGGGTCGCTTGTTGCCGTCAGAATGGACTCTCAACAAACAGGTATTCAATCAGATTTGCTACCAATGGGAGCGGCCAATGATAGACTTATTTGCGACACAACTCAACAATCAATTGCAGACGTATGTGTCACCATGTCCGGATCCCCGAGCATATGCAGTAAACGCTCTACCAATCTCGTGAGACGGAATGATAGGATATGCGTATCCTCCAGCGCCGTTGATTCAGCAAATCTTGCTAAGATAAAACAATCACAATACAATTCTGTTGGTAGCATCTCTGTCTCCACAGAGACCGTGGATAAATTTACTCAGGTGCCTGCTGTGGGACTTACCGCGAAAACTTCCTCCACGAGAGGATCTTCTTTCGCTGGGGAAATCGTGTCAACTTCATCACAACCAGCAAGGTCTCAACCTTCACGTATTCCGTTGTGCGGTCCTTCTTGCACGACAAGCATTGTACAGGATGAGCAGTGGACGTGATTTCTAACTGTAGGAGGACCTCCTCTTCGCTATACTATGCGGCTAAAGTGGAGGGTCTTCCGTCGTTGGTGTAGGGATCATTATGTTGATATTTTTGATCCCTCCATACCAGACATTGCAAACTTTCTAGTATACTTGTTTGACGAGATCAACTGCAGCCTGTTACTATTAAAGGTTATAGGTCTATGTTTTCTGATACCTATGCACACCATGATAGTTTACAATTGGGTCTAATGTCTCTTTATCTAAATTAGTTAGAAACTTTTCGATAAATAGACCTAGAATCCTTAGATTAATTCCTAAATGGAATTTAGCTTGGGTTCTTCTTAAACAAAAAGAAAACCACTTGAGCCTCTTGAGACAGTAGATTTCAAATTCTGGTCTTATAAGACAGCAATTCTCTTAGCTTTCTCTTCTGCTGAAGAGTCAGTGAGCTTCATGCACTATCGGTGGATGATTCTCACTTTCGTAGTATCGGGAACACTATTTCCTTTACTGCTAATGTTGGATTTTTGGTTAAGAATCAGGCTCCTAATAAATATCTGGAACCTATTGTTATTAAGGCCCTTCCGTCTTCGAACGGGCATAGGCCTTTACTCTGTTCGGTTAGAGCTTTATGTATTTATAAACAAGATCTCAGTTTATCAGTAAGGATGTAAAGGCTTCTTCTGTCCCTGATGCCTAATAGAAAGGTCATTACGGTCCATTCTATTGCTAGATGGATTCACTTAACTATCTGTACTGCTTATGATAATCTATCTTTAACTCAGCAGTCTGTGCTTAAGATTTCGGCTCATGAAGTAATAGCTCTTTCTACATCTTGGGCTTCTGCAAATAGTGTTGCTATTACAGATTTAATGAAGGCTGCATATTGGTCTCAGCCATCCACATTCATGAATTTTTATCTCAGAAATATTGAGTCCATTTCTGGAGGCCTGCATTGTTTAGGTCCATTATCTGCTGCTCAGAATGTCGTTCACTAAACAGTTGCAACTATAGTTATGTAGGCTTTCTGTTCCGGCAGTGACTCCGTCCTGCTGCCCTCTTTGCTCTGGGCTATTTGACCCAGGGCAAGGGGAAGGGGGGGGGGAGGGTGTTCCCTTGGGTCACCTGTTTTATAATGAAAACAAGGGGATACCTCATCCGGAGTCAGTAATTCTGAGCTGTTACTGGGATGGTTTTAAAGTGAAAAGTTAATGTTTAAAAAATTCATTCATGTCATATTTTTAAAGTGTAGCATTTGAATATGTCACGTGTCAAACGGGCGTTAATATACAATCCTCGGACACTTTTAAAAGAGTATAAAGAGTCTCAATTCTCTGGACTAACTTTATTTATTGGCTTACTTTAAAAATAATTAGTATAAGGATTATACTGGATGTTAATAGAGAACATGAATGTTATGATGCTCAATTATGGAGGGTGTTGTGTCTTTCTAATTTGTCATAAATAAGAAAGATACATGTAAAGCCTAATACTCCTTTTCTCCTCGAGGGGATGACTCTATTTTATATAGTTGAGCTTATTGGATTTTCCTCTATGTCCTAGGCCCTCCAGCCTTTTTACTATTCAGCTATGTCTGGGTCATTGGTACAGTATAAAAATGTTAAAAAATTTATAGTAATTTATATATTTTTTATACTTACCAATGACCCAGACGGGGATGGCCCTCCCAGGAGTTGGGAACTCATACCTCCCCGCTGAGTACATAGCGCTGACCAGGCACTGATTGTAAAAATGATAAATGGTGCCAATTTTGGGACCTCCTTGACACTGCGCATGCGCAGTAGAGGCGAAGTATGGAGGGCCATTCAGGACATGATTTCTTTGGTTTTAGATGCAAATTTTGGGGATTGGGGGGTAAAATTTGTGTTTGGCCCTAGATTTTTAAGAGTTAGCACCAGCTATGTCTGGGTCATTGGTAAGTATAAAAAATATATAAATTACTATAAATTTTTTAACTTTCACTTAGAAATTTCAGCAGTCTCCAATAAAATATAATAAAACACTGCAAAATTCAAATGGAGTAAAAATCCAAGAAGTATTGGTGCCACAGGTAATTTCCAAATAATCCAGTAGAATCCTGGCTTTTCACAAAATAATATTCTGTTTCACAGAAAGTATAAATTCTCTTTTCCAAGACGAATAGATTCTCTTCAAAATTCTCTTTTGAAATCAATCTTCCAAAATCACAAAGAAGCACTGCTTCTATAATAAATGCACTGTTCTTGTTCTGAAACAATAATAATCTCCAATGGAAACAACTGAAGTGAGTCTTTCTGAAATGGCTTTCTAAAAATGAGTTTTTTTTTAATTCTTTTGACAAACCTTTATATAGTAACCAGACAGAATGTTCTAGAAGATGAAATGTCTACAATGTTCTATCAGTTTCTATCAGTCTCCAGGTGATTCTGTCACAATCCAAGTAAACAAGGTCCCTGACCTACTTAAACAATCAACAGCTATATGTACAATATATTAGTGTAACAAAGATGTAAACAAAGGTCACTCAGTGCAAATGAGTCAGACCAGTCAGAAAATGCAGCAATAATAAAAAAAATATCTTTCTCATATAATTATCTACTAAGGATATATCAATCTCAATATAATATGGGGGCTATAACATATGCTTTATATATAATTGAGCCTATTGGATTTTCCTTTATGTCCTAGGCCCTCCAGCCTTTTTTCTATTCAGCTAAGTCTTGGTCATTGGTTACAGTATAAAAATATGAAAAAATTTATAGTAATTTATATACTTTTTATACTTACCAATGACCCAGACGGGGATGGCCCTCCCATGAGTTGGGAACTCATACCTCCCCGCTGATTATATAACATTTAGCAGGCACTGGTTGTGAGAATGAGGCTTGTCGCCAATTCCGGTACTTCCTTGACACTGCACATGCACAGTAGGTAAAAGTATGGAGGACCATATAGGACATTACATTTTTTGCTTTGGATGCAAATTTTGGGGATTGGGGGGCAAAATTTGTGTTTTGCCCTGAATAATTAAGAGTTAGCACCAGCAAAGTCTGGGTCATTGGTAAGTATAAAAAATATATAAATTACTATATTTTTTTTCATTTTTCACACCTAAAAGTAGTTGTAGGGTGTGGAAACCAGGCATTTCTTCTAAAAAAAGGCTTTTATTTTACTGGTCTGGTATTTGCACTGGAGTATTGGTGCTTTTGTTAGATTCTCTTCATTTGAAGAATCTCGAGTTATTACAGTTTATTTGTTAAACTGTTTTGGTAATTCAGTTTATCCGCCATTTGTGAATTCCTGAGCTGGCACTAGGTATACAGAATACTCCGTATAGTGCAGAGCTGCGGTGTGTTTCTAAGTTACCTGACTGTTGGGTACTGTACTGGGTTTATTTATAGAAACTTGGCGTTTCATGAAGTTTCCAAGCTGTCGGGATGAATACGAAATGTAAACAATACTGGCTTGTATGAGGAAACTTCCAGGTTTCAAGGCTGTCAGGCAACGTTATGTTGCACAGACTTGAACCATGAAACCTATCAGCAAATTTTAAAGTTTCCAGGCTGTCGGGAAGTATACAGATTGTATACAATACTGGCTTTTATGAGGAAACTTTGTGGTTTCAAAGCTGTCAGGCAACTTGTGTTGCACGGGCTGGTATGATGAAACCAATCAGCTATACAAAAAGTTTCGAAGCTGTCAGGAAGTATACAGTATTGTATACAACACGGGCTGGTATGACGAAACTTAGCTGATATGCTGAAATTAAAAGTATACTGAATTACGCGATCGCGAGTGGGTGATTCGAGAAATCGAAGATAACGATTGAGAAAAATGAATAAAAAGCTACATTACAAATGTCCATTCTCGTATACCTGGTATGGGGTATATATATATATACCAACTAGTGCAGTGTTTGCAAGTGTAAGAGGTCACGAATGTGTAATAAAATTCCAGCAAATGGATATTCAATAATTGTTGTCGGTAGATTTCAAAATGGCAACTGAACTGTTTTGTGTTCTAGACGAAAGTTGATACTGGACAAATGTCTGTATTATAACCTCCCATTTTAATAAATTTTAGGTTATAATATCTAACCTACTTATTTAACAGTACTAGCTGACAATTCTGTGACCCATGTAACAATTTTGGGGGCCATTTTCCTAGCTGACATTCTGACTGGAGAGCACATAACCAAGGTGCAAATTCCATTGGGGACAGTTCTCCTAGATGACATTTCGACTAAGGGACACATATCCTAGGTAGCCATTTTACTCTGGGGAAGTTATCTAATTGGCTATTATTGGATTGGGGGCATACATCCTGGAGGCACTTGTCCTGCATTCATCGACTTTAATCATACTCTGTGACCGGTTCTCCTAAATACCAGAACCCCTTCTAAATTACACTCCTGTGGTACTTGAAGTGAGTCTTTCTGAAACGGCTTTCTAAAAAATGTGTTTCTGAATTCTGTTGACAAACCTTAAAATAGTAACCAGATAGAATGTCCTGGAAGATGAAATGTCTACAAAGTTCCATCAGTTTCTAGGTGATTCTGTCATAATTCAAGAAAACAAGGTCCTTGACCTACTTAAACAATCAACAGCTATATGTACAGTAGATTAGTGTAACAAAGATGTAAACAAAGGTCACTCAGTGCAAATGAGTCAGATCAGTCAGAAAATGCAGAAAAATATCAATCTCGATATAATATGGGGGCTATATAACATCAGTTTATTCATAGAAAAACAGGAGGAAGTGCCTTAATGGGGAAGGAGGAAATGTGGATGGATAATGCTTGATGTGGAGTATGCAAAGCGAGGAAATATCCTGACACTTATAGTCAATAAAATTGTGTAAATCTGGCTGTCATTGGAACCGGCTCAATGAGCCGGTTCCAATGTCATCCATATTTGTAAGGTTTTGTTGGTAAATTTCAAATTCAGTTTATGTTTTAAAAGTTACAAAGCTGTGTTGGGTAAAGGGTTAACATGTGTTATCACACTCATAGCAGGTATGTGGAGTGGAGAAAATTCAAGGTCCTATTTATACACAAAATAGTGGACAAAGGACATACCATCAGGGAATCTCGGTCAGTGGTAACCCTGGAAAAGTTTTCTGTATGGGAGATTAGAGGAGGTGATCGAAGTGAAGGGATTTTGGGAGAGATCCAGAATGACTTTAGAAAGGGAAGAAGATTCACTGACCAAAATATTCACACTCTCCCAAATAACAGAGTCGGCAAAGGCCAAAAAGAAAAAGTATGTTTATACCTTTTCTGGATGCTAAAAAAGATATGAATCCACATAGGGTGACTTCATCTTCAAGGTGACAGTATATGGCTCTGTCTTGAGTGACTAATACTGCATGCTGATTTGGTAGAGAAGCTGCTGATAAAAATAATTTGTAATACTAGCCCAGGAGGACTGAAAGAAAAAATAAACACTCTGTGGATGTATTTACTGATAGCTACAGATATAGAGGTGCAGAGTGTAGAGCTGCAAATTCGTCTTGAAATTTTGTGGGTTTTCATTTTAGAGGTTGTAGGTGTAAACTTATGTGAGTTTTTAAAAAATGGATAAAACCTTCACCCAAAGTGCACAATATCAAAATTCGTTATTTTAATTATTTTTTTTTCAAATTAAAAAAACAAATTAACAAAACCATATCATGTAATCACCTCGATGGAATAATCTTGAGGAGTTTCTTCCAATGAGGTCTCACATGATATGGTTTTGTTGATTTTCTTTTTTAAATACATTTTTTCAGCTTGCTCATTTGTAAATTATGTGGGTGGATACAGCTGACTCATTAGATAAAGGATTTACAATAATACTATCACATAGATACATGTTTTGAATGTTGGGAAAGGGGGCACTGTGGCTCAATAGGTATGGGTGCAGGTTGCTAGCAGAGAGGTCCTCGGTTCGAATCTCACCTGCGGCAACCGCAACCGTCATTGCCCATGTGGGGGCACGGTGGTGTTGTGTACTAAGGCATATTGCACATTGATGGTGCACTTATCTTCAACCAATGCTAACCCTGTTTGTCTGGAGTTAGTACGTTGCAGAGTCTAGCAGAGTCTAATTACTCTGGCTTCCTCCACCAATAAAACTGTCCAACACGAGGTGACTCTGGCTATGTTAAGCCCCAATAAATGAATAAATAAATAAATATTGTGAGTTTAGTGGCTTAGCACTGATTTCTAGTCAAATCTTGATGCTTCCAGAGGCAGCCAAGACTTAACAGGAACCAAATGTGGACTGTTTGGTATTAATATTTTTTACGACATTTCAAACTGAAAAAAAAAAATTGACCTTACTTGTTTGAAGTAGCCAGACAAAAAGTAAGTGGTGTCAATGAGAACAAAAAACACTATAACATTGTGCCAAAACCAGGAAAAAGAATTGCATCATGCATCATCAAAGCTTGGCACACTTCTCAGATGGTTAACAAAATGGTACATTTCCCATATTAGTGAGATGACTGTTGAACTATGCAGGTAGTCGCCATCCTGATCCTTTTTCGAGGAGTAGGTACAGTGGAGTCCACTTAATTGTGTATCTTTTAATTGAATAACCTTGTTAATTGTATATAGTTTACAAACACCAAACCATTTACAATATCTTTAGTACAAATCTATCCTGTTAATTGCATATAGGTTACAGATTAAAGTCCTGTTAATGGAATATAAAATCTTGTAATATGTTGAGAAAGTACCCTGACAATCACAAATTCCCCTTGTTTATTGACCTATTTATCCTCAGTAAATCCAATACAGGCATTCAGTCTATTATATCCTGTTTTTGACAGAGCTCAGTCAGCTCATTCAGGCAGGATATAACAAAATGCTGAGTTTATTTCTAGAATGCAGATCCCTGTTAATTGAAATCTCCTGGTAATTGAATAATTTTTCACTGGAAAAAAGGTTATTCTGTTGAAAGGGTCCCACTATATTAACCCTTTACCTAACATGAAAAATAGACAACACTTGCAAACAAAATTCTTGAATAACTAATTTTTTTTCATTTTTTGTCTCAAAAACATAGGTTATGACCCCTCATTGGAATGACCTCAACAAGCTCCTTCCAAAGAGGGGTCATAACCTATGTTTTTGAGACAAAAAATTAATTGGCGATGTTTGTGAATAATGCTGGCCGGTTTTGGCCATTACATTAGGTAAAGGGTTACATCCCGTGTGATTTTCTAATTGACCAGCCCTATAAATTTGTCTGTTCAGACTGATAAAGTATTAATATCTTTTCTTTGCAATGAAACAATACATTATGCTTTCTTAACCCTTTACCCAACGCAGACGATATCAAAATTTATTATTTTTAAATATCAATTTTTTAAATGTTTCAAAAAATTTCAACAAAACCATATCATGTGACCCCTCAATGGAACAAGCTCAATGAGCTTGTTCCAATGAGGGGGTCACATGATATGATTTCGTTGAAATATTTAGAAAAATTTAATTTTTTCAACTGCTCAGTTTGCATATTACGTTGGCGGATGTGGGCGATTCGTTAGGGAAAGGGTTAACAATTTTTGATTTCTCATTTTCAGGTATACTGATAAATTTTCTCAATGGGATAGAATTAAATTAGAAAAAAAGAAACTGCAAGACAGGTAAGTTGATGGATAATTGAGTTAAACTTTTCTTTCTATGAAGTCATAAGATTATTTTGCCAGCAGAAACCAGGACAAAATGAAAGCCACACATAATCAGTTGATTAGAATACTTCATGAGAAACATTGTTTCCAGATGTTACCATTATTACAATTTTTGTACTTAATCCTTTACCAAATGAATTGGCCACCTCCGCCCATGTAATTTTCAAAATGAGCTGTTGATTATTTTTCAAAGCAGTTTGACAAAACTATATCATGTTATCTGTCATTGGAATGAGCTCATTGAGATCATTCCAGTGAGGAGTCACATAATATGGTTTTGTTAACATTTTGTGAAATATGTAAAAAAAAAAGTAAATTAAAGTAAAAAAAACTTATATTGTATACGCTGGGTAAAGGGTTAAACTATCACTCACTAGGCTGGCCTTTCGATTTGGGGCAAATGGCCGATTTGGGTCACATGGAGGTTACCTAAAAAGAAATACACGAAAACAAAAAATGGGTCATGCCAAATTGTTGCCAGGTCACGCAAAATTTTTGCCAAGATGAATGATCTAGTATGAATGAATGGTGGAATGATGTTGAGCATCAAATAATCATCAGCTGTACAGGTGTTTGTATCTGCCTGAAATATAACTGCTCTGTTCGCCAACTATTGGCCTACAGTGCAACTATACTTCTTCAGGCAGATCCTATGCTGATGATTGGTTGATGCTCAACTTCATTTTAAACTGTTGAACATCTTAAGATGTAGCAGAGGTACAAAATCAGGAAATGGCAATAATTCATGTCTCTACCATAAATAGTGGTTAAGAATGCCATACTCTTCTACAGCACGCTAGCCCATGCCAAGATTAGGCTAATATTGCAGCCAATTTGTATCTGAATTGCTGCAACACAGCCCCATTGTTGTTCCTAAGGATTCATCTCTATTCATCAGGATATTACCCATAGGAGCAAGAACTTGGCTATGATACATCAGTCCATATATCAGCATAGTTGTGATACATATATATTTAGGTTACCTAATGAATTATCTGAATCGAGTAGAGGGGAATAAACCATAAAATTACCAAAGCTCTGAACAGGTTAACAATAAATGGGTGACACAAAATTTTGAAAACAACAGGCCTGACTTGGCCTTCACAATAATTTGGTATTTTATCGAAACTCAATATATTTTTAAATGACAACCAATGGCCCAGACTAGCTGGTGCAAACTCGATATTATCAAGGGCCAAATTTTGAACCGCCCCAATCCCCTAAAATTAAAAGTCCTGTCTGGCCTTCCATACTTTTACTCTCTGCGCATGCTCAGTTGTCAGGAGGAGACCAGATTGGTGCCAACATCATTCTTGGTGTCGGCTTCAGTCACAGCTTCCTCCGCTACGTTATAAAAGCACATGACTGCATGCTAGCTACCCGACTTCGAATATTCAGCCAGATACACAAAGACGGAGCTAGTTCACCCATGAAGTCAGACCATCCGGTAGCTAGCAATCCGAGGCTTTGTTCATTGAGATGCTCGGAGATGAGATCTATCTCCGGATCTTAGTCCCAGGAGTAGCAAGCAGCGAAAAAACAGAAGACCGCTACTCCTCAAGCCTCAGTCACAGATTGCACAGCTTATCGCAGCATCCCAGCAAGTGCAAGAGCAGCCTCCCACAGACTCCAGTGATGAGCTGTCGGATGGTGCTAGGTCGGTCCAGTCATCTGTACATGCAGATGCAAATGACCGAATGTCACAGCTGAATCAGTCGGATGGTGAAAGGGACAAGGAAGAGGATTACTCTTCCCTTTCGGAACAGCATATGGTAGAGAGGTAGAGATGAATTTTATTTATCAATACTATACTGACTTTGTTCCACCTGATCAGCAAGCTGCGACTACTATAGAGAAACCGCTGTCGTCTCTGAATCAGATTTCATGTGGAGAAAAGAAGATGTTCTTTCCTGAAACCTTCTCGACAGGTGTCGGAGGCCTTTGGCCATGTTATTGACACCATATTCACCTCTCTAGTGCTAAGAGAAAGGTGGTTTCTTATCAACATCTTCAATAAATATAGCGTTCCTTGGACTACGTTCATTTAAACTGGTTGGAGATGTCCAGAGAGCTCCTCTGCATTTAGTTGAGCAGGCCAGGGATGTAAATATGTCCCTACCTGCATCATTTAATATACGCTCGGAATTGATGGAATGTGCTATTTCATCCAATAGAGCGAATCTGGACGTGATGTTCTACACAGATCACCTAACCAGAGCTATGGCGCAACATCTTAATGGGAAGGAATTTGAAGATTTTTGTTCCTTATTTAGAGTTCTTTCCAGGGCAGTCATGTATGCCACTTACACCTCTGCCCTGACAGTGGCAAATTGGGAGTTGATCAGACATGGTGCTGCCCTTGCGTCATCATTACTTATAGAAGCTGTCTCCAAGTTGCTCTGGTCTCTGGATATACAATATTTGATGACAAACTTTTGTTAGTCTATGAACAGGCTACAAGAAAGCTTCCAGTACACTGCTACTGAAGTCTGCACCTCAACACGCTTCAGCAGACCGGGGTAAGCGAGGCCGTTCCACTTAATCAACTAAGGGAACTCCTAGCGAGGGTACAATAAACCCTCTTATACTTACTCCGGAGGTCGTCAGTATAGCGACTTGGAAAAGGGGTGCAGGTCTGATGCAGACTATAGGTCAGATGCCCCTAAGTTGACAGGACGAGGTTCTTCATGGGGAGGACGTAGTTTCTCCTTCCGTAAGCCTCGTTAGTTGTACAGGTGATGAATAAGATCTTTGTTGCTTAACAGTTGATGAAAGGTTATCATCTTCGTGAGAAACTGGATTTATGTCACAGAAGATCAGTAGGTAAAAGTGTTGTCTCGGAAGGCCTATGGCTATGATTCCGAACATAGCCCCCACTTACAAGATGTCCGCGCTGGACAAATCTTCTGGCGAATCCTTTCAAAAAGGGCATCGCTCCTACTGGAGGTACAGGCTCTCTTATTTAAGGAAGCAGTAGTGATCATCGAGAATGGACTTCAGTTGCTTTCCACTTAGCGGAAGGTTAGCAACCTCACAAAAAAGTGGATGAAAATTGTGGAAGATCAGTGGATGAGAATGTAGTCTCAGCAGGCCTGCGGCTATCAGTCCGAGCAAAGCTCCACTTACTACAAGTACGTGTTGGTAAAATCTTCCAGCGAATTCTTTCAAGAGAGTCTCTCCTTGAGGAGGTATAGTCTCTCCTATTGAAGAAAAGCAATAGAGGTGATGAAATATTCTCCAGGTTATTTCAAATCACCTGTTTTTTGTCATGAAGGCAGATGAATAGTGCATAGATAGGCTGAGACAGCTGTCTTGTTTGTAATAGAGCCGTTAAAGGGAATACGTACGTCTTTTCCCTCTCACTGTTCTATTCCTTGGTGTCAAGACATTTTATGTCATTGGAGATGTTATAGTTGCCTTATATACTGTTACAGTGGTCTTTTCTTGCGGCTAGTGTTGTAAGTCTCCATTTAGTGAGCTTTGAAGTCCGCAAGTGACACAGATATGTCTTCAGGTAGATCAAGACACATAACTGCATAGCTACCTTGAGACTACTGTCTCTTTGGGAATTACAGCTGTTAGAATAGCGGCTTGTCATTCCCTACCTTGCACGACGATAGTTGTAAGTCTCCGTTTATTGAGCTTTCAAGTCGCTAGTTACACCAAGATATCTGTCTTCATGGAGAGGAAGACTTTTAGCTACGTTAGCTAGGCTCTGACCGCTGTCTTTTGTGAATAAAACCGATAAGGTACAGTGCTTTTCGGTTTGTTTTCATAGGTGTCATAGACTTGAGTCTTATTGTTTACACCATAGTAGCCTATTGAGAATCATAAGCGAGATTGTTTCAATAATTATGCAGTGAAATAACTGAATTTATTTTCTCTTGGGTCTGCTGTCTCTTTGGGAATTTAGGGCTGTTAAATAGTGGCTCTTCATTCCGTATCTTGCGCGACGATAGTTGTAAGTCTCTGTTGAGTGAGCCTTCAAGGTCGCAACTTACACCGATATATAAGTCTTCACGGAGATGAAGATTTATAAGCTATGGCTAGTATTGTAAGTCTCCTTAGTGAGCTTCTAAGGCCACAGTTATCAGCCTTTTATTGTCTTGACGTATAGGAAGACAATTAGTTGCTTCAGCTAGGCTGAGTTCGTTGACCTATCCGGCATAATACCGTATGTTAGAGGATGTTATTCTCTTCCTACCGGTATGGTTTGGTGGTAGTTATATGAGGCGATAAGCTCTATTAATGATGCCATATTTACCTAGTGTGATTATGTTAGTACGGTGTATTTGTTCATCGCGGCCCTCTCCATTCTTAGTAGCATTATGGAGTCAGTCAGAAGTGAGGGAGGTTCGATATGTATTTTTCATCGAATTGGACAAGTGTATGGTCGTACACTTTATATCACCGGTTTTCATCCTATCTATGTATTCCGACTCCGGTATACGTTAGAAGCGTGCTCTGTTAATTACCGGGATCGCCACAATAGCCTTAGCTTCTGAAGTGGCATTAAGCACCGATAATTAATAATAATTAATATCAGGGTGCTTATTGGGCGAATATATTTGGATTATTTAGTATCGCTTTGCACTGATTCCAGAGCTCTCCCCTCTTTTTTGAAGAATATTCCATCTAAAAAAAAGGGGGGGGGATTATCTTGTTTAATCTCTGGCTTGATAAGTGTTTAACTGTGAGTAAAGCTGTTTTTGTCAGTAGATCATCTCTGATCCTAGATACAGCTTGTTTATTATTTATGTTTGTGGGGGCTAGTCTCTCACTCTCAAATACTCCATCCTAATTTATGGGGCTTAGTCTGGACTGGCCTTAAAAATTGGGGGCTCATTGCACCCATTTAGCATGGTCGTTCATGCTAAGAATATGGAATTACTTGGATATGGTTCCTTATTTATGATATGTCTTCTCTATTATTGTATAGAGAGACATACATGTAATTCCTTTTAAATTTATTTTTTATTCTCCTTGGAATGTAGGCTTACGAGCTATATTTTGTCTGCTAATTCTTAAGTCCTAGGCTCTTCGCCCTTTTATGATTCAACTAGTCTGGGCCATTAGTTGTCGTATAAATATATGATAACTTTTAAGTAATTTGTTTATTTTTTATACTTACCAATGGACCAGACTTGGATGGCCCTCCCATGAGCATGGGCACTCATACCTCCCCGCTGAGTTATTATTAGTACGCTCATCTACAAAAAATGATGTTGGCGCCAATTCCGGTCTCTTCCTGACCACTGCGCATGTGCAGAGAGTAAAAGTATGGAGGGCCAGATAGGAATTTCATTGTTTGATTTTGTATGCCAATTTTGGGGATTGAGAGGTTCAAAATTTGTGTTTGACCCTTGATAATATCAAGTTTGCACCAGCTAGTCTGGGCCATTGGTAAATATAAAAAATATACAAATTATTTAAAATTTATCAATTTTGGAATACCGAGTAAATACGGGATACTTTTTTAAGAGATTTGATATGTCAACTTTCTCGATATTATCGATTAGGGATGTCCATAATCTCATACTGCTGAATCAACTTCACAACTTTTTTCTTTGCTCAAAAGTTGTTAATAATGTCTTTATTCTGTGAAGTTGACATTATTTTATTTTATTATATGACTATGTAATTTAACCGCAAAATATCACTACTGTTTGATGATCTTTTCCTGGTCTCGGGAAAATCCACAGTGTGGAATCTGATTCCGTATCACTATAGTATGATGGACTATTTACGGGTGTGTTTGAATTTGCATAATTAGCTGTTCCAGTCACAGAGAGTACTTTACTCTGAGCTGGAATGGTGTGCTTGAATGGCAGTCCAGGTTTTTGTCGTGTTCATGATAATTTTTATCGTATTTATGCGCATCAGAGGATTCCCCCAAAGTATGTTCCTGTTACAAAAATAAGTGTAAACAAAAATAATTATTTTTTACTTCAATCCAAATTACCTAAAAAAGGTTGGGGGAATTGTTAATGCTAGCGTTGGCAAGCGATGTTGAACTTAAAAGTCATATAATTCATCTTTTTATCGCTTTATGGAGTGATAATGTCTCTTTGAGGAGGTCAGATCACTGGATCAAACTCGCAGTCTGTGGCAGCTCATTTGATCTGGTGATCTGACCTCCTCAACTCAGCATGATACTACGAATCAGATAACTTCACTGTTGCGATAATATGTATTTATTGTGTCTTTAGTACCAACAAATCTAATGTCAGCTTTATTCACCTGCAATGTGGTATAACAGGTGATTTGAGATTACCAATTCAGGTAATATTGAAGTGGAAAATTTGTTTAATTAAAGCATTTGTTTCCAGTCAGGTGTCATCTACTTTCTTAGAAAGTTGTCACTTGGCTAGAAACAGTTACTAGACCGTCATATCCGTTGAACTCTTTGTTAATTTCTAAGCTTCTAAGAGATAAATGGGTCCTATGTTATTGTAATGTTGTTGAAGAAAGTCACTTGTGTAATTTATTTTCATTTTTCAGAGTTGCGATCGGACTGTCTAGAGATATAGGACTTGGTCTTAAGGTGAGAGCATATTGAATGCATAATTTACTGTACAGCCACCGTGGACTGGTCACTTTCCACGTGTGGGCAGTATTTACCGGATGCTATAATATTAGATTCAACACTAATTATAGGAATAATTATCAAAAAATTAATTAATGAAGCTCCAGGCACAACCCAGTGCTTCATTAATAAAAATTTTGCTGATGATGATTTTTATTGCCTGGTAAACGCATGCATTGACATCACACCCACATGTGGATTACAACCACTCTATGGCGACTGTACTGTACGTTATTTTAACTGTACAGGTAGTTACTGAGACAGAACACAATGAGGGTGGAGTATGGGGGGAAGGAATCAACGTCCTGAGTTGAGCTTCATGAGTTCCGTAGTCATGAGAGTGAAAGGTCGGAAAAACTCCCAACAGAGGTTGTTGACTTCTGCCCCCCCCCCTGTATGAGTTGTGTCCTGTATATATACCATGGTTAAACTTTAAGTGAATGAAACTGATATTTTTATTGAAAAATATCACCTTCCGTGGTCTGTTAACCCTTTACCGAACGCAGACAATATCAAAATTTATTATTTTAAATATAATTTTTTCAAATTTTTCAACAAATTTCAACAAAACCATATCATGTGACCCCTTGTTGGAACGGGCTCAGTGAGCTCGTTCCAATGAGGGGTCACATGATATGGTTTTGTTGAAATTTTTTGAAAAATAATAATTTTTCAAGTGCTGAATTTCCATATTATGCGGGCAGATGCGGCCCATTCATTGGGTAAAGGGTTAACTTTCTTGTCTGACACTGTTTTTTTAACATTAAAAAGTGACTAGAAGTCCTTTCTGTTTAAACTGAGTGGTATGAGTGTTTGGTGTGTGTATATCATGTTGCTGGTACTGGATCCCAAACTGAGATTGCTCAGCAAACTTGTGGCTGGTATACTGTGTAATCTCAAATCGAGCGAAAGTGGTTTGGTAGTCAGTATAGGGATATTCACAAGTGGAGCCCTCTCGCACTTTCGAGTGACTCCATATTGACACTGTTTTTTGTCGAAGCATTTCATTCATTTCATAACGTCACTCACATGCATAATGTCCAATCAGATGCATTCTTACATAATATTCTAACAAGCAGACCATTTCAACACAGGGTGTATCAAGTACATTTCTCAGTGTTTGTATTGTATCAGGTAACATTGAATATATACAGTAATTAGGGTATAATGTGTTGTTACCTGCAGGTGGCCATGACCAGGTTGAAAAATTCAAAAGAGTATGGCATCAATTAATTATTGACAAGAAGAGTGCAGGGGAGCCCACTTAATTGGATATCTTTCAACTGAATAACCTTGTTCACTGAATATAATTTCCCAACATAAAACCATTTATCATACCTCCAGTACAAATATGACCTGTTAATTGAATATAGGTTATAGAGTAAACTCCTGTTAATTGAATAAAAAATCTTGTAACATGTTGAAAAATTACCTTGACTCCCCAGTTTTCCTTTGTTTATAGACCTATTTGGCCTCAGTACATCCAATACAGGCATTTAATCTATTATATCTTGTTTGACAGAGCTCATGGAGCTCAGTCAAACAAGATATAGAAGAATAAATGCTAAGTTTATCTCAAGAACACAGGAAAGTGACACAATCCCTGTTATTTGAATACTCCTGTTAATTGAATAATTTTCACTGGCAAAGTGACTATGCAATTAACAGGGTTCTACTGTACCAGTGCTATGGATCCCACTTATTTGAATATCTCTTAATTGAATAACCCAGACCTTCATTTTAAAAAAATCCTGGCGTGCGATACATTGCGCGCCCAACATGACGGCAAGGCACACGGTTTCTTTGGTGGGGTGCCGATTTGGGAAAATACCTTTTGGGACACAAAAATGAAAAAGGATATGCAATTACGTAATTTACGAAATAATAATATAAAGCACTGAAGTAAAGTGCAAATTGGTTTAAATTTAATGATACAAACATTACAATTTCTTACCACTAAATTTCTAACTTTTAAGCATAATATACAGTGGAATATTTAGCGAGGTACATGTAAATGCAGTTCAAAATCCTGACAACACAAGTGAAAATCAAAGCACCGTCTGGACTCTGAAGTTTTCATTTGGGTCATTTTGGGGATCTAGAAACTTACTTGATGAAAACTGCCAGGAATATAGCACACAGTGTTTATTCCAGCCAATCGGGTCATCTAAAAATTTGGATTTACCGGGAATTCCTCATTGACGTAATCAACTTTGTGACAGTTACTGTCATGTGATGCTAACTCTTCAAAGTGTGTACATTCTTTCAGAAATTTAGTGTCAATAAATTCCACATCGGCATTAAATTTATCGGATTTAAAAATTAAAAGGGCAAAAATTAACATGGATTATCACAATAGCTTGATCCTGAGTGAAGTTTAGGTATGACAACGTCCATTTCATGAAATAATATGCGAGTGTAAAGTCAAAATTACTGCCTATTTTCGTGATATAAACAATGAATACAAAGGATAATAGGTACCGAGAAACATTACGAGTCCCTTGCAGATCAATATTATCATCCAGTGACATGATATATTCAGCTAAAAAAATAGTCGACTATGAAAATTAATAGTAGATTGTAGCACCTTACGACGGTTATTTGATTAATCAAATAAGTGAGGCAGCCAAGTGTTTACAGACACAGTTTCTGAAACTCTGACATTGTTGACGTAAATTAAAAAGTAACTGCTTCTGTTTCCATGTGCGCGATTGATCGTTCGCTGCAAATTGTAATTGCGTGAGTGATGGCGCGTGAGAGTGATCGCACGCCATTAAAATGAAGGTCTGAATAACCCTGTTAATTGTATATAACTTACAAAAAGCAAACCATTTACCACACCTTCTGTACAAATTTTACCTGTTAATTGCATATAGATTATAGAGTAAACTCCTGTTAATTGAATAAAAAAATTTGTAATCTGTTAAACAATTACACCGGCATTCTCTGAATTTCCCACATTTATAGACATTTTTGGCCTCAGTACATCCAATGTAGGCATTTTGTCTATTATATCTTGTTTAACAGAGCTCAATGAGCTCTGTCAAGCAAGATATAATAGAATAAATGTCCAGTTTATAGCCAGTGGTTTGGACAAACAACCCAATTCTTGTTAACTGTATACTCCTGTTAACTGAATATATTTCTTCAGCAAAGTGGCAATTCATTTAACAGGGTTACCCTGTATTCCTATCCAACAGGGTGACACTGTTTTCTTATTCATTTGGATATATTTTGTTCCCCAGAGCCAGGATTAACCCTTTACCCAGGGTTTCCGCTAGACCGGCTGCGGGTCCATCGACCGGATCCATTCCCCCTGCCGATCATACTCAGAAAAGCTGGTGGTTAAAATGTTGAGTACAATGCTGTATCGTAATGACACTCAGGATCCTTTGTTTCCACATAATATAGGCATAATTATGTTGTATACTATGCCTACTATTACAGGCGGGAACCTGATACTTGATAACCCCCAGACAAGAGGGAGAAACCAAGTTCAAATCCTAAACGCCGCCTATAAAATTTCGGACTCAAATCGTCGTGTTTGGTCCGAAATCACTGGCTTTTATTTCAAGCAATAAATGATGTAATTGCACGTGCATGACGTCACACGTACGCATCATGGTTCTTTTCGAATATTGGGTTGTATAAAAAAAATTGAGGTCAAGCATCGCAGTCACTGTCAGGATTCGTGGATTTTGTGTTGTTTTGGATTTGTATTTTTATGAAACCTCCAACCAGATGTAGTATTGTGTGTCCCATGGGAATTTAGAGAATTGTAGGAGGAAAAAATACATATTTTCCACTTCAATCATTCAGTTCAGTATTTTAGCGACCAGAATGCCCCCAGAGGCCACCTGAGAGCACCTAAAAATCAAAATTTTCCCTAGACCCCCTCTATACGCACGTGCCTTTGGCACATGCGGCAGCCGCCTTTGGCATCGTGAGTTTCACTTTCACTTTCTTTAAACTACCGGACCCACAAATTTTCCCCTAGTGGAAACCCTGCTTTACCTAACCCTTTACTTAACGAATCGAATGCATCTGTCCACGTAATGTACAAATTCAGAACATGTGGTTGAAAAAAAAATGTTTCCAAAGAATTTCAACAAAAAACAATATCACGTGATCCCTCATTATTATACCCCCACTTTTGAAGAAAATGGGGATATACTGGATTACAAGCGTCCGTGGGTGCATGCATACATGCATCCGTCCGTCCGTCCGTCCATCTGTCCGTCTGTCCGTGTGTCAGTCCGAACAAGAATATTCAAAACTTTCATATCTTAAGTAAATTATTATTTTCTATAATATTTGTTGGTTATAGGTATGCCCACACTAGTTATTTTTTTTTTTTTTTTACTTGTTCACTTAGAAATTGTGTCCGTCCGAGCCAAATTTTGTCTGTTCAGCCTGTATCTCGGGTATCGAATGTTCTATTGCAATGAAATTTGCCGTGAACACTGCTTATGATATAGGCTTCAAAAAAAGGATTCAACGATATTTCTCACATTCTCCTTTTTTAGAGTTATCCCCCTTTTTAGCTTAACTTGACATAGTCAAGATAAGCTATTGCCATCACGCGTGCGGAAGTCTGTTAGTCTGTGACGTCTGTTCACATTTTCCTTTAGCACGAGCTACACCCCGCAGTTCTTGTCTGATCGTCACGAAATTTCATATGCAGGTTTGGGGTCATGTCTAGATGAGAACGTCCCCTTTTGGTCGGGATCGGGCAACCGGTATGGCTGCCCGAGCCCAAAACCCGAAAACCATTAGCACAGTCTACAGGTCGTATTTATGAAGGGATTTCATTGTAACTTGGTAGGATGCCTCTGTATAGTGCCTAGATGAGAACGTCCTCTTTTGGGCATGATCTATCAACCGTTATGGCTGCCCAAGCCCAAAACCCAAAAACTTTTAGCACAGTCTGCAGGTCATGTTTAATGTGGAGGGATTTCATTGTAACTTGGTAGGATGACTCCTTATGATGTCTAGATGAGAATTTCCCCATTTGGGCATGATCTGCCAACCGTGACGACTGCCCAAGCCCAAAACCCGAAAACCTTTAGCACAGTCTACAGGTCATATTTATTGAGGAATTTCATTGTAACTTGGTGGGTTGACTTCATACAATGTCTAGATGAGAAAGTCCCCCTTTGGATGTGATTGGGCAACTGTGACGGCTACAGGAGCCCGAAGCCCGAAAACCTTTAGCACAGTCTAGAGGTCATATTTATGAAGTGATTTCATTGTAACTTGGCAGGATGACTCCAAATAATGTCTAGATGAGAACGTCCCATTTTGATTGCGGTCATGCAGCCTTGATGGGTGCCCGAGCCCAAAAACCTTTAGCATAGGCAAAAGGTCATATTTATGGAAGGATTTCATTGTAACCTGTTAGGTTGACTCCATATAATGCCTAGATGATGGCATTCCCTTTCAGTCGTGATTGGTCATTTGTGATGGCTACAAGTGCCCGAAGCCCGAAAACCTTGAGCACAGTCTACAGGTTATATTTATGAATGGATTTCATTGTAACTTCTTAGGATCACTCCAGATGATGCTCAGATGAGATTGTCCCCTATGGTTGCGATCATTCACCCATGATGGCTGCCCGAGCCTGAAGCCCGAAAACCTTTAGCACAGTCTACAGGTCATATTTATGAAGGGATTTCATTGTAACTTGGTAGGTTAACTTCATATAATGTCTAGATGAGAACGCACGATCATTCACCCATGATGGCTGCCCGAGCCCGAAGCCCGAAAACCTTTAGCACAGTCTACAGGTCATATTTATGAAGGGATTTCATTGTAACCTGGTAGGTTAACTTCATATAATGTCTAGATGAGAACGTCCCCTTTTGGACATGATTGGGCAACTGTGACAGCTAAAGGTGCCCGAAGCCCGAAAACCTTTAGCACAGTCTACAGGTCATATTTATGAGGGGATTTCATTGTAACTTGGTACGATGACTCCAAATAATGTCTGGATGAGAACGTCCCCTTTTGATCGCGATCATTCAGCCTTGATGGGTGCCTGAGCCCCAAAACCTTTAGCATAGGCGAAAGGCTATATTTATAGAAGGATTTCATTGTAACATTGTTAGGTTGACTCCATATAATGCCTAGATGATGACGTCCCCTTTTGGTCGTGATTGGTCAACTGTGATGGCTACAGGTGCCCGAAGCCTGAAAACCTTGAACACAGTCTGCAGGTCATATTTATGAAGGGATTTCATTGTAACTTCGCAGGATCACTCCAGATGATGCCCAGATAAGATTGTCCCCTTTGGTTGCGATCATTCAACCATGATGGCTGCCCGAGCCCAAAGCCCAAAAACCTTTAGCACAGTCTAAGGTCATATTTATGAAGGGATTTCATTGTAATTTGGTAGGTTGACTTCATATAATGTCTAGATGAGAACATCCTCTTTTGGACACGATTGGGCAACTGTGACGGCTTCAGGGGCCCAAAGCCCAAAAACCTTTAGAACAGTCTACAGGTCATAATTATGAAGGGATTTTATTGTAGCTTGGTAGGATGACTCCAAATAGTGTCCAGATGAGAAGGTCCCCTTTTGGTCATGATCATTCAGCCTTGATGGCTGCCCGAGCCCAAAAACCTTTAGCATGTCTGTAGGTCGTATTTATGGAAGGATTTCATTGTAACTTGTTAGGTTGACTCCATATGATGCCTAGATGATGACATCCCCTTTTGCTCGTGGTTGGTCAACTGTGATGTCAACAGGTGCCCGAAGCCCGAAAATCTTGAACACAGTCTACAGGTCATATTTATAAAGGGATTTCATTGTAACTTCATAGGATCACTCAGATGATGTCCAGATGAGAATGTTCCCTTTTGGTTGTGATCATTCAACTATGATGGCTGCCCAAGCCTAAAGCCCGAAAACCGTAAGCACAGTCTTCAGATAATATTTATGAAGGGATTTCATTGTAACTTGGTAGGTTGACTTCATGTAATGTCTAGATGAGAACAGCCCATTAGGCAACTGCGTTGGCTACAGGGGCCCAAAGCCTGAAAATCTTTAGCACAGTCTACAGGTGATATTTATGAAGGGATTTCATTGTACCTTGGTAGGATGACTCTAAATAATGTCTAGATGAGAACGTCCCCTTTTGGTCGCGATCATTCAGCCTTGATGGCTTCCCGAACCCAAAACCTTTAGCATAGTCTATTAGTCATATTTATGGAAGGATTTCATTGTAACCCGTAAGTTTGACTCCATATAATGCCTAGATGATGACATCCCCTTTTGGTCGTGATTGGTCAACTGTGACGGCTTCAGGGGCTGAAGCCCAAAAACCTTGAGCACAGTCTACAGGTCATATTTATGAAGAGATTTCATTGTAACTTTGTAGGATCACTCCAGATGATGCCCAGATGAGATTGTCCCCTTTTGGTTGCGATCATTCAACCATGATGGCTGCCAGAGCCCAAAGCCCAAAAACCTTTAGCACAGTCTACAGGTCGTATTTATGGAGGGATTTCATTGTAACTTGGTAGATTGACTTCATATAATGTCTAGATGAGAATGTCCCCTTTGGACGCAATTGGGAAACTGACGGCTACAGGGGCCCAAAGCCCGAAAACCTTTAGCACAGTCTACAGTGCATATTTATGAAGGGATTTTAATGTAACTTGATAGGATGACTCCTTTTGGAATAATTTTACTGTAATTTGGTAACTTTTGTTGATATACGTTAACTGTGAGGGCCACATATATTAACTGTGAGGTCATATTAACCCACTCCTCAGATCTTTAGAACAGTGTACACCTCATATTATTTTTATCATAAACATAGCATACAGGGAACAGAAATGAACATATTCCCAATTATCACAATTCTTGTCTTATTTCATAATCCTTTCATAAACATTGAACATTATCCTTTTCTTCAAACACAACACACAAGTTAAGTTACAGTGTCGTTGACACTTTCATTTGACTTAGAAATTATAGGAAATTATAGGAAATAGACATTATCTGTCTGTTCAGCCTGTATCTCAGGTATGGGTTATCCGATTTCAGTGAAATATGTCATGCAGTTTGCCTATGACAAAGGCTTCTGCCTCATTGCATAAAACTTCCAAACACCAAACAATTTACCATACCTTTTGACTTAGAAATTGTTGAAAACTTTCGAAGAAAATGGGGGGGGGGGGGGGGGGTCTACTGGATTGTGTCCGTCCGTCTGTGCATCCATCTGTCTGTCCGTACAAGAATATTCATAACTTGAGTAAATCGTTATGGAATTAATTGAAACTTAATATGCAACTAAATTGTAACATTGTCCAAGTCTAGAATGAATTTCGGTGTTGTCAGATAATTTTTTTTATTTTATTAGATAATTATACCCCCACTTTCGAAGAAAATGGGGGTATACTGGATTACATGAGTCTGTCCATCTGTGCATCTGTGCGTCCGTCTGTGTGTGAG
Organism: Pictodentalium vernedei; assembly: GCA_031216915.1. Lineage (NCBI taxonomy): Eukaryota > Metazoa > Mollusca > Scaphopoda > Dentaliida > Dentaliidae > Pictodentalium > Pictodentalium vernedei. The sequence continues at coordinate 350,946,426 of CM062292.1, forward strand.
TCCATCTGAGAATATTCATAACTTTCATTATTTAAGTAAATTATTATTTTCTATAATATTTGTTGGTCATAGCTATGCCCACACTAGGCGGTACACCACATGGGGGTATGCAGCAGATGACAGTCCAGCTCTGGTTGTAATAAGCTCATTGAACTTGTTCCAATAAGGGGAAACATGATATGGTTTTGTTGAAATTTTGTGAAAAAAGTTGAAACAGAAATAATTAAAATAAACAATTTTGATTTGGGTAAACGGTTAAAAATCTACTTGCTTTGATGAACAGGGAATTTTCAAGCTGGGCGGGAAAATATGCATTGTTTTGGTTAAGCATTAAAGAGACTACATTTGCATGCATACGTCATTACATGCCATATAGGGAGGTGTAGCAACTGTTGGTTTTGTGTTTTAGGTTGCTGAAACTTGTTTCTTGTTGTAACTCATGGGCACCCTGAACTGTTACTGTCCTGAGTGCTGTTTGTTTGCTGATATTTTTCTCTGAGAGTCTCGTTACAGTCATAAAGTTGAAGTTGGCTGTCTGATCACTGTAGAAGCTTACAATTCTGCTTGCAACATTCCAATGACTCAACTCCTTTCATCGAAAATTAAACAATACACATTTTGAGAAATATTAAGTCAGACCCACTCTGGGACTCAAAGATTTCTTTTCTAGTTTAGTATATGACTGTCGCCCACCTTTACAATACTTTACCTATACATTTGTTACAGGCTACGGTCAGTATTTATGTACAAACCGTTACAATTCTTTATATGTACCTTTGTTATCAGATCATTACCTAGATATTTGTCATTGCTGTGTCACATACTATACATGTACATGTCTTATCAAGTTGAGCTACAATGTCATTGACACTTTCATTTGTTTAAAAAATGTAGGTTATGAACCCTCATTGGAACGAGCTCTTCGAGCTCATTCCAACGAAGGGTCATAACCTATGTTTTTGAGACAAAAATAAGGAAAATTAATTGCCAATTTTTGAAAATAGTGTTGGCTGGTTTTGTCTGTTACATTGGGTAAAAGGGTTAACACCAGGAGCCAGTAATAAAAACTTTTACAGTTGTATCTTCTGGAATTGTATATTTTTATACTGTACCAATGACCCAGACATAGCTGGTGCTAACTCTTAAAATATAGGGCCAAACACAAATTTTGCCCCCCAATCCCCAAAATTTGCATCTAAAACTAAAGAAAACATGTCCTGAAAGGCCCTCCACACCTCGCCCCCACTGCGCATGTGCAGTGTCAAGGACGTTCCGAAATTGGCGCCATTTATCATTCTAAGTTTGGCCCTTCATCAGTTAACATCTGACTGATCTTTGTGCTTTTAAATCTCAGTTTAAATGATGCCAGACACATAAATATTAGTGAAATGGTGATTCTAAGGAGGATAGAAAAGGAGGAGAGGAAAAGAATGTGTGACAGAATATTATCAGGGCTGTAACTTAAAATTTTTTAATGAAATTATGTTAAGTTACCTATTTTCAAGGCAGCAGCCATTTTGTTGTCATTCTGATTATTTAGTTACACTGTTTTTTCAAGTGTTTTTCCTCTCTCCCTGTCCTTTAAGTTCCCCCTTGCTATTCTCCCATGCTTTTGGCATAGTTTCTGTAATTATTATTACTAAATTTTCTTGGGAGTTTTAGCTTATTAACAGAATGAATTCTGTTCTTTCCCCATGTTTACGTCTTCACCTACGGGTGGTTAGGCGTTGTGTTCTGCATCTACCATCTGATGTTCTGCAGTTTCTTCCCTGGAAGTCTCTGTTTTGCATCAGATGGTGTATTTTTGGTAACTGATTTCGGGCCTGGGTGCCTGGAGTCTTATTTTAGTGTTTTTACACTCATTGTTTACATTTACAACAGCCCTCTGTGTGAGGGGGGGATTTCTAAATAATAATATCTTTATGTTATTTTAATCATAACTAGATACATTATTATTGTTCGTAAGTGTTGAATAAATTGTTTAAAATATTTTTAAAATTTTTGTCCACACTTAGGCTTGGGATCCATTGGGGCTCAACGTTACTTTTCAGAAACTTGGGCTGTTCTGAAAAAATATTTTTTCAAAATATTTTGATTTCAATTATTTTTTCTATATTAATGGATCATATTATTATTATGTATTTTGATTGCCAGGGGTTAGTGCGAGTACCAGGACTTGTTTTCTTTTCACATTGAAAGGATATTGATCAATTGTTTTAAGAGGAAGTCTTCCTCTGACCTTATCATTCTATATGTGGTCAGTGTTCTCGCATTAACTCCTGTTCTGTATCGTATGATTTCGATGACAATATGGGAAGCGTATGTCACGGTATGTTGTTGGGGATTTGGACACTCCGGTCCTTTCCCCGCAGGGTCACTCTACTTTATCAATTTCTATTTCAGACGATCAAGATTAGGGTGATGTATCTGTGATGTCTTCCAACAGTGTGCCTCCGTCGTCACTATTAATGAAGGGCTAGCGGAAAAGTGCTCATGTAATACGCCAATTGCCTAAGAGGACCCTAGTAGGTTCGACGGCCTTTGACGTCCGCTAGCTCGCCCGGTGTAGCGTCCATTCACCGAATGGTTCGGCAGCCGGGTTCGTCCGTTGCGGTCTAGAAGGAATTTTGGGGTGATGCGAGCACTATAAAATTAACTTAATGCACACCCAGTGACGGCGGATCGGAGGGAGAACGGAGGAAGCCTTTTAGTCCGGTTCATAGCTCGTTCCGGTCCATCCGGACGGCAAGCGAGAGAGGCCCCTCTCTCGTTCAACAACATCTGGCCCCAGATGTTGTGGTACAAATGTGTCGTTAGCGGAGCATACGTCCGTCGCTCGGGACGCTCCGTTGTATAGGCAGTCCGCTGAGACTGCTAAGGCTTCCTCTTCTCGTCAGCGCACACGACCGCACCTTGGCTGCGTGACCGCCGATATATTACCAGCTTCGCCGATCAAGGATTCTTCGGCGACCAGGTCACACCATCCGGCAGCCAGGGATTCGAGACCGATGGACTCCGGACGTTCGCATAGGAAGTATGCGGGAGCCATCTGATGCGGAGCTGCCCTCGGCGAAGCACCGATAGACTGCGCCTCCGCAGGTCTCGACGCCGGACATTCTTGTGCACATAGCACAGCTTATCGCAGCATCCCAGCAGCCGACAGAAACGGTGTCGGATCGAGAATTATCCGACAGCGCTGGGTCGGTAGCCGGGGACTCGAGGCCTGCAGACTCCGGACGTTCGCATAGGAAGTGTGCGGGAGTCAACGTACACGGAGCTTCCAGCGGCAATGCATCGTAAGTCCGCTACTGCACAGGCCTCGGGAACGGACGTGCTTTCCTTAATAGCACAGTTTATCGCAGCATCCCAGCATCAACTGAATCTGTCGCATATATTTTATCCGACGATGCTGGGTCGGGACGCTCCGCGGAAGCGGGTACGGACGTCCGAAAGTTTCATCCGGTCCGACGGGATACCGAAAGGGATTCGGTGGATTTCAAGCTTTCCCTTTCGGAACAACATATGCTGCGATGCCGGATAAGAAACTGATAGCGTCGGTGGACTTAGAAATTTTTGGTTCGGTTCAGGGACATCGTCCCTCAGTTCCGACATAGTCCAATAATGTCACACAAACTTTCGAATTATTGAACGACGCTATATATATTATTATTTTATGCTTGCTATCCAAGCATTTCTGGTTTCTTGTTCGAAGAGTTATGGAGATGTCTTTCAAAAGTGTGCCTCTGTCGTCATAGTTATTGAAGAGTTAGCGGCAATAAGTGCTCATGGAATATGTCTATCGCTTACGGAGTGACATTCGCTAGCTCACCCGGTGTAGCGTACATTCATCGAATGGTTCGGCTGCCGGGTTCGTCCGTTGCGGTCTAGGAAGGAGATTTGGGTGATGCGAGCACTTTAATTACTTTAGTACTCACCCAGTGACGGCAGATTGAGGACAGATCGGAGGAAGCCAACAACATAGGGGACCGCATGTTGTGGTTCAGATATTTTACATTCGGAGCATATGTCCGTTGCTCGGGACGCTCCGTTATATTGACAGTCCGAGAGACTGTCTTTAATGCTTCCTCATCCTCACAGCAGGGCACACGACCGCACATTGGCTACGTGACCTCGAGTATCCGATCAGTTTCGGCATTCAGTGATTCCACAGCGAATAGGTCGCGCCATCCGGTAGCCAAGGGACACGAGGCCTATACACTCCGTTCGCTCGCATATTGGAAGTATGCACGGGGTAACGATCTCGGAGCTTCCTGCGGCAATGCATCGTAAGACCGCTGCTCCTCAGGCCTCAGTGACGGACGTGCTATCCGAGTTAGCACAGTTGTTTCGCAGCATCCCAGCAATTGACGGTTTCTCGGTCGAATCAGGAATTATCCGACGGCGCTGGGTCGGTGCGGTCCGCGGTTGCATCAAGCTACGGACGACCGAACGCTTTATAGGGTCCGACAGGATGGCGAAAGGGATTCGAAAGATTTTGAGTTTTCCCTTTAGTAGTATCGGAAGATGCCTTTCATATCTTCTGGCATTTCTTCCAGTGATTATTTTTCGGACTTCATTGCTGCGATCTTGGATAAGAGACTTATAGCGTCATTGGACTCGGATTTTTCGATCGGTACAGGGACTTTGTCCCTGACTTACCGACGCAGTCCAATATTGTCATTACAACATGTGTTTTATTTTTCGACGCTATATATTATATATATATATACAAGCCTGCTACTAAGCATGATAGTTTAGTTTCTTGTCCGCGTGGCTCATTTCTGCCATTTTATCTTTTTTACATATAGTTTATTTTGGCAGAGCAGGGCATACCGAGAGTTCATATGCGTCTAGACGGTGTGATTAAAGACTGCATATATTCTTTTTCGCCGTTTATGTCTTTTCCAATTTCAATGTTGGGAACGACATTATGTATAGTAGACTTAACTTAGACGCTTTATTATACGTAATCCGCCTTACTGAGGCGTTATCATTACGTCTTCAAGAAAAGATTTACGGGATATTATTCTCAATGTAATTTCTTTTGAGGGCAGTAGTTTGTTCACGTATAACTCCGCCCTTCAGTGGCTGATTGGAGTTGGTTAGACGTGATGCAGCCCTAGCTACATCCACGCGTGGATAGTAGGTTAAGAACTCTCTCAGAGTCGCTTCGTTCTCGGAGGAGCTTCTCTTCGACGGCAACTTTCCGGCAATCCATGAATTGCTTGATTTATACATTCTCTTGTCTATATAGTGTTACAAGAGATTCAAACTGGGGCAAACATTCGGTGGTTGACTCAGAGAGTGCCGCCGCAGTTGCCGGACCCTAGTGTGGCTGTTATGACGATTGCCAGTCAAACAGATTGGGATATATACTGATCCCTACGGATTCGAAGTGCCAGGGTCTTTGGGTTCCGCAGTCTTTTAGCTATCAGTTTAACTTCCGCGGAATAATGTTTTTTAGGCTTGCTTTATGTCATTGCATGAACATTATTCAGAAACGCATGCCCAAATTCCTGTCCTTTAATTCGACAGTAGTGGCGTATCTCCGGAACCAGGGAGGCACTCTTTCGTTTCCGTTATTCAATTTAATGGAAAGAATCCGTCTGTTGGTTATAGTTCACCAAGTTCAGTTTTGGTCCGTCATATTCTGGGTCGTCTGATTGTTTTATCGCACTCCCGTTCTCTTACGGGTCGCTTGTTGCTGTCAGAATGGACTCTCAACAAACAAGTATTTAATCAGATTTGCTATCTATGGGAGCGCCCAATGATGTTTTATTTATGACACAGCTTGCTTATCAATTGCAGACGTATGTGTTAGCTTGTCCAGATCTCTGAGCTAATACTGTTAACGCTCTATTGATCTATAGGACGGAATGATAGGATACGCGTATCCTCCGGCGCTGTTGTTTTAGCAGGTATTGCTAAGATAAACAACCACAATACATTTCTGTTGATAGCATCTCTATCTTCACAGAGATCATGAGTAATTTACTCTCTTGTCTACTGTGGGTCTTAACGTGAAATCTTCCTCTATGTGAGGATCTTTTTTCACTGGGTAAATCGTGTCATCTTTATCACAACCAGCAAGGTCGCAACCTTCATGTATTCCGTTGTGTGGTCCGTATTGCATTGTAAGCACTGTACTGGACGAGCTTTGGACGCGATTTCTTACTATAGGAGATCCTCTTCTTCGCTATTCTATGCGACTAAAGTGGAGGCTCTTCCGTCGTGGTGTAGGGATCATTATGTTCATATGGTTGATCCCTCCATACTACGCATTGCTAGTTTTTAGTATACTTGTTTCACAAGATCTACTGCAGCCTGTTGTTATTTATGTTATAGGTTTATGTTACCTCATACCTATGCACTCTACGATAGTTTACAATTGAGTCTTTTGTCTCTTTATCTAAGTCAGTTAGTAACTTTTTGATAAATAGACTTAGAATCTTTAGATTAAATTCCTATATGGATTTTAACTTCGGTTCTTATTTAGCTAAGTAATCATTTGAGCCTCTGGAAACAGTAGTTTTCAAATTCTGACCTTTTAGACAGTAATTCTGTTGGTTTCTCTTTTACTGTAGGGTCAGTGAGTTTCATGCACTATCGATGGATGATTTTCACTTTCATAGTTTCGGAATCAATACTTCCGTTACTATTTAGGTTGGATTGTTGCATAAGAGTTAGGCTCCTATTATCCGGAACCTATTATTTTAAGGTCCTTCCGTCTTCGTATGGGCATAGGCCTTTACTCTTTCCGGGTACAGTTTATGTATTTATAAACAGATATCTGTTTATTACAAGGGCGTAAGCTTCTTCTGTCTTTGATGTCTAGTAGAAGGACGTTACGCTCCATTTTATTGTTAATGGATTCTATTAACTAGCGTACTGCTTATGGTATATCATTGGCTTAGCAGTTGTGCTTAAGATTTCGGCTCATGAAGTAAGAGTTCTTCTACTTCTTGGGCTTACATTAATAGTGTTGCTATTATAGATTTTTGAAGGCTGCTCATTGCGCTCAGCCATCCATTCATGAATTTTATCTCAGAAATATCGAGTCCATTTCTGGAGGCCTCTATTGTTAGGTCTATTATCTACTGCTCAGAATGTCATTCACTTAACAGTTGCTACTATAGCTAGGTAGGCTGTCTGTTTTGGCAGTGTCTCCGTTCGGCTGCCCTCTTCGCTCTGGGCTATTTGACCCAGGGCAAGAAAAAGGGGGGGGGGGGGGAGGGTGTTCCCTTGGGTCACCTGTTTTTACTATGAAAACAAGGGGATACCTCCTCCGGAGTTAGTAATTCTGAGCTGTTATTGGGATGGTTGTTTAGTGAGAAGTTTAAGTTTATAAAATTCATTCAAGTCTTAGTTTTTAAAGTATAGCTTTTGAATATTGCATATGTCAACGGACATGATTATGCAATTCTCACACACTTTTAAGAGTATAAGAGTCTCTATTCTCTAGACTTACTTTATTATTGGCTTACTTTAAAAATTATTAGTATAAGGATTATTGGATATTAATAGAGTACATGGATGTATGAAGCTCAATTTTTGGAAGGTGTTGTATCTTTCTAATTTATCATAAATAAGAAAGATACATGTAAGGCCTATTACTTCTTTTCCCTACAGGGGATGACTCTATTTTATTTTATTGAGCGTATTCCATTTTGCTCTATGTCCTTGGCCCTCCAGCCTTTTTACTATTCAGCTATGTCTGGGTCATTGGTACAGTATAAAAATGTTAAAAAATTTATAGTAATTTATATATTTTTTATACTTACCAATGACCCAGACGGGGATGGCCCTCCCAGGAGTTGGGAACTCTTGCCTCCCCGCTGAGTACATAGCGCTTACCAGGCACTGGTTATTAGAATGATAAATGGCGCCAATTTCGGAACGTCCTTGACACTGCGCATGCGCAGTGGGGGCGAGGTGTGGAGGGCCTTTCAGGACATGTTTTCTTTAGTTTTAGATGCAAATTTTGGGGATTGGGGGGCAAAATTTGTGTTTGGCCCTATATTTTAAGAGTTAGCACCAGCTATGTCTGGGTCATTGGTAAGTATAAAAAATATATAAATTACTATAAATTTTTTAACATTTTTATACTGTACCAATGACCCAGACATAGCTGGTGCTAATTCTCAAAAATCTAGGGCCAAACACAAATTTTGCCCCCCAATCCCCAAAATTTGCATCTAAAACCGAAAAAAGCATGTCCTAAATGGTCCTCCATACTTTCCCTCCACTGCGCATGCGCAGTGTCAAGGAGGTCTCGAAATTGGCGCCAATTATCATTCTTTGTTTGGCCCTTCATCATTTCACATCTGACTGATATTTGTGCTTGTAAATCTCAGTTTAAATAATGCCAGACACATAAATATTAGAGAAATGGTGGATCTAAAGAGGAAATAGAAGGAGGAGAGGAAATATGAGTGGCAGGAAATAATCAGGGCTGTAACTTAAAATTTTTTTACGAAATTACGTTATGCTGCCTAATTTCGAGGCATGGGCCTGTTGTTGTCATTCTTGCTATAAAGTTACACTGCTTGTTCAGTGTTTCCTCTCTCCCTTTCCTTTAAGTCCCCCCTTGCTATTCTCCCATGCTTTTGGCATATTTTTTGTAATATTATTACTCAAATTTCTTGGGAGTTTTAGCTGGGTAACAGAATGAATTCTGTTCTTTTCCCCATGTTTACGTCCTCACCCATGGGTGTTTAGGCGTAGTGTTCTGCATCTACCATCTGATGTTCTGCAGTTTCTTCCCTGGAAGTCTCTGTTTTGCATCAGATAGTGTGTTATTGGTAACTGATTTCGGGCCTTGGTTATCAGTGCCTGGAGTCATGTTTCTGGTGTTTATACACTTGTTTACATTGACAACAGTTTCTGTTGAGAGGGATTTTCTTGTCTTTGTATTAGCTTAATCATAACAAGATACATTATTATTATACGTAAGTTTTGCATTAATTTTTTTGTAATATTTTAAAAATTTTTGTCCACACTTAGGCTTTTTGGGATCCATTGGGGCTCAACGTTACTTTCAGAAACTTGGGCTTTTCTGAAAAAATATTTTTTCAAAAAATTTTTTTGATTTCAATTATTTTTTCTATGTTAATGGATCATGTTATTATGTATCTTTGTTTTCAGGGGTTGGTGCGAGTACTAGGACTTTTTGTGTTCTTTTCACAATGAAAGGATATTGTTCAAATTGTAATAAGAGGAAATCTTCCTCTGACTTTCATAATCATTGTATTAATTGTAGTCAGTGTACTCGCACTAACTCCTGTTCAGTATGTGTCAATTGGGATGACAAACTTTGGAAACGTGTGTCACGGTATGTTGTTAGCGGGGAAAAGGCCATGCCGGTCCTTTCTCCGCAGGGTCACTCTAGTTTATCAATCTCTATTTCAGAGGAACAAGAACAGGGTGATGTTTCCGTGATGTCTTCCAAAAGTGTGCCTCCGTCGTCACAGTTAAATGAAGAGCTAGCGGCAAAAGTGCTCATGGAAATACGTCAATTGCCTAAGAGGTCCCTAGTAGGATCGATGGCATTGGCGTCCGCTAGCTCGCCCGGTGTAGCGACCATTCATCGAATGGCTCAGCAGCCGGGTTCGTCCGTTGCGGTCCAGGAAGGAGATTTGGGTGATGCGAGCACTATAATAAGACAAAGTGCACACCCAGTGACGACGGATCAGAGGAGAGAACGGAGGAAGCCTATTAGTCCGGTTCCTAGCTCGTCCAGGTCCATCCAGGCTGCGAGCGAGAGAGGTCCCTCTCTCGTACAACAACATCTGGGACCAGATGTTGTGGTACAAAACGTTTCGCTTTTGGAGCATACGCCCGCCGCTCGGGACGCTCCGTTATATAGACAGTCCGGAGAGACTGTCGATAAGGCTTCCTCATCCTCATGGCAGCGCACACGACCGCAGCTTGGCTACGTGACCACGGATATCCAGCCAGCTTCACCGATCAGGGATTCCACGGCGACCAGGTCACGTCATCCGGTAGTCAGGGACACGAGGCCTGTAGACTCCGGACGTTCGCATAAAAGAAGTATGCAGGAGTCAACGTACACGGAGCTTCCAGCGGCAAAGCAACGTAAGACCGCTACTCCACAGGCCTCAGTGACGGACGTGCTATCCCAAATAGCACAACTTATCGCAGCATCCCAGCAAACGACAGAATCTCTGTCGGATCAGGAATTATCCGACGACGATGGGTCGGTACTCTCCGCCGAAGCATCAGGTACGGACGACCGAGAACTTCATAGGGTCCGACAGGGTGGCGAAAGGGATTCGGAGGATTTGGAACTTTCCCTTTCGGAACAACATAAAGCTGCCGTAGATTTTATCCGGCATTATCTTCCAGAGGTTGTTCCGTCGGACCAGAATGCTGCGATGCCGGATAAGAGACTGATAGCGTCATTGGACACAGAATTTTTTGATCGGTTCAGGGACATCATCCCTGAGTTTCCGACACAGTCAATAAGGTCACAAGAACTTCGAATTATTGAACGACGCTATTTATAAGCTTGCTACCAAAACGGGCAAGTCTGGTTTCTTATCCGCAAATGCCCTAAATCTGCCTTTCATCAATTCAAGGAATAAATTCGAAATGGCAGGACAGGGCATACCGAGTGTTCCCCTGCGTCTAGACAACGAGGCTGAAGACTTGGAATTATCTATACCGTCGTCTATGTCAATTACAACCACGATGTTAAAAACGACAATAATGTCTAACAGAGTTAACTTAGACGCTTTATCATACGCAGATCACCTTACTAAAGCGTTATCATTATGTCTTCAAGGGAAAGAATTCCAGGATATACAATCCTCATTAAGACTTCTTTCAAGGGCAATAGCTTATTCCACGTATAACTCTGCCCTTTCAGTGGCAAACCTGGAGTTGGTTAGACATGACGCAGCCCTAGCTACATCCACGCGTGTGGATGGTAAGGTGAAGAACTCTCTCAGAGTTGCTTTGGTCTCCGAAGAGCTTCTCTTCGACGGCAAGCTTTCAGCAATCTATGATAAGATAACTAAGAAAGCTTCGGATTCTCTGCTTTTCTAATCCGCTTCCAAAAAGCCGGATTCAGCAGAAAAGAGTAAGACAGGCACTTCTGGGACAAGTACGCCCAAGAGAAGTTCCTATAGAGGTTCCTATGCGTCCTCTAGGTCTTATTCTAGAAACCGTCAAGGCAGCGACTCTCGTGGGGGACGTTCTTCTGGCCGAGATTACCGGTCAGACGTCCCTAGGTCGATGGGGCGAGGTGCGGATCGCGGAGGACGTAGTTTCTCCTTCCGCAAGCCTCGCAGGTCCAGGAGGTGATGGTTTGAACCTCTATCGTGTTCCGGTAGGTGGAAGATTATCGAGTTTTTTAAACGATTGGGTGTCAATTACGGACGACCCCTGGGTTCGAGGGGTGATTTCGGAAGGACTAAGAATATCCTTCAAACGATATTTTATTGATTTTTAGTGTTTTTGCAATGTTAGACTTTTTTTTGTCAGTGTGGACTTTTCTGACCTGTTTTACTGTATATGAGTGGAGGCCACCACCGGTATGCTGTGGCTTTCATATTTCATATATGTGTTAAATGCATCAATATAAGATGACATTAACCCTTGTCTGGACATTTTTTGGAGATTTTTTACTTTTTTAATACAATGTTAGACTTTTTTGTCACTGAGAAAAATTTCTGATCTGTTTTGCTGTACATGAGTGGAGGGTACCACCAGTATGCTGTGGAGAAAATTTCTGACCTGTTTTGCTGTACATGAGTAGAGGGTACCACCGGTATGCTGTGGCTTTTATATTTCATATATGTGTTAAATGCATCAATATAAGATGACATTTTTCGGAGATTTTTTACTTTTTAGCTCACCGGAGGGAGCCTAACTTATCACCGGCCGTCCGTTGTCCATCGTCCTCCATCCGTCGTCGTCCGTCGTCGTGAACATTTTTCAAACGACTTCTCCTCTCAAAACCACTGGTCCGATTTTCACGAAACTTCATGTGGATGTTCATTACTATATGGCAATTCACGTTTGTTCAAATGAAATGGCCACGTCCCATGGAGGCTCTGTATGGGGCATAACTCTGATAGCACCGTATGAATTATAGAAAAATTATTAAAAAATCTTCTTCTCCAGAACCAGTGGGCAGAATCTTTTGATACTTGGTATGCAGCATTTGGGCTCACTATAGAAGCCCAAATTCAAACTTGGTGCATTTCAGGCAAATTTCTTAAAAAATCTTCTTTTCCAGATCCAGCAGGCAGATTCTTTTTATATTTGGTATGCAACATTGTGGGGTGGATCTGATTCAAGTTTGTTCCAATTGGCCCCCTGGATTCACATTTGGGCTCAGTATAGAAGCCCGAATTCAAACTTAGTGCATTTCAGGCAAATTTCTTAAAAAATCTTCTTCTCCAGATCCAGCAGGCAGAATCTTTTTATATTTGGTATGCAACATTGTGGGGTGGATCTGATTCAAGTTTGTTCAAACTGGCCCCCTGGATTCACATTTGGGCTCAGTATAGAAGCCCGAATTCGAACTTAGTGAATTTCAGGCAAATTTCTTAAAAAATCTTCTTCTCCAGATCCAGCAGGCAGAATCTTTTGATATTTGGTATTCAATATTGTGGGGTGGATCGGATTCAAGTTTGTTCAAATCGGCTCCCTGGATTCATATTTGGGCTCAGTATAGAAGCCCGAATTCGAACTTGGTGCATTTCAGGCTAATTTCTTGAAAAATCTTCTTCTCCAGATCCAGCAGGCAGAATCTTTTGATATTTGGTATGCAACATTGTGGGGTGGATCTGATTCAAGTTTGTTCAAATCAGCCGCCTGGTTTCATATTTGGGCTCAGTATAGGAGCCCAAATTTGAACTTAGTGCATTTCAGGCAAATTTCTTTAAAAATCTTCTTCTCAAGATCCAGCAGGCAGAATCTTTTGATATTGGGTATGCAGCATGCTTAGGGGGGCGAGATTCAAGTTTGTTCAAGCAAAGTCCCTAGGTTTATATTTGGGCTCACTGTGGTAGCCTGAATTATAACTTAGTTCAAAATGAGGAATTTTCTTTAAAAATCTTCATCTTCAGATCCAACAGTCAACATGTTTTGATATTTGGTATGCAGAATCTTTAGGGGGGTGAGATTCAAGTTTGTTCAAACCATGTGCCTAGGTCCATATTTTGGCTCACTGTGGGAGCCCGAATGATAACTTGGTTCAAAATGAGGAATTTTCTTTAAAAATCTTCTTCAGATCTAGCAGTCAGAATGTTTTGATATTTGGTATGCAGCATCCTTGGGGGGGAGGAGGGGGATGAAGGGGGGGGAGAGTTTCAAGTTTGTTCAAGCCTTATCCCTAGGTCCATATTTGGGCTCACTGTGGGAGCTTGAAATGTAACTTAGTTCGAAATGAGGAATTTTCTTTAAAAATCTTCTTCTTCAGATCCAGTAGTCGGAATGTTTTGATATTGGGTATGCAGCATCCTTAGGGGGGTGAGATTCAAGTTTGTTAAAGCCAAGTCCCTGGGTCGATATTTGGGCTCCCTGTGGGAGCCCGAATTATAACTTAGTCACTATGAGGAATATTTCTTTAGAAGTCTTCTTCAGATACAGCAGTCAGAATGTTTTGATATTTGGCATGCAGCATCCTTAGTGGGTGAGATTCAAGTTTGTTGAAGCCAAGTCCCTGGGTTCATATTTGGGCTCACGGTGGGAGCCTGAATGATAACTTAATTTAAAATGAGGAATTTTCTTTAAAAATCTTCTTCTTCAGATCCAGCAGATGAATACTTTTGATATTTGGTATTCAGCATCCTTAGGGGGGGTAAGATTCAAGTTTGTTCAAGCCATGTCCCTAGTTCCATAAAATTTGTCTCTCATGACTTCATTCCTTTGTAGTGTTGATGAACCATGTCTAACTGAATGTGACCCCAAATACTTCTTTGAACCACTTTGTTTGAATCACTTTGCCTGGTGAGCGATTAAGGCCCCTTGGGGCCTCTTGTTATATGCCCATTTTGAAAAAATGGGAGTATTATGTTATGGCGTTGTCTGTCTGTCTGTCTGTCTGTCCATCCGTCTGTCCGTACAGTAATTGCCGTTGTGCATGTGACAAGAGCAGGTTATTCCTTTTTGTATTTCCAGAGTTATGCCCTCTTTTAGTACTTAAAACATTACAGTATTGTGTCGCCTACTCCTTCAACATTTTACATGCTGTATTGTTCAAACTTCGCACACATGGTGATCACCATGGGCGTATGTTGCCCTGCTAGGCAGTGCTCTTGTTTAATTTTAATGCAATGTTAGACTTTTTTGTCAGATGGGACTCCGAAAATTTCTGACCTACTTTGCTATGCATATACATGACCGGACATTGTTTGCAGATTTGTAATAATCCTAGATTTATTGCATACCATGTGTTGGTGAGCTAATGGGGATGGACACACCCCTCTTGTTTTGAGAAGTGCAGAATGGATATTTCTGTTACATGTATGTTAGATACTGGTGAGTCTGCACTGTATTCAAATTTGAATACCAGTATCGGTATTAAAAAAAATTCCACGATATACCGGTATACCATAGACTAATCCAGAATCTGAATGTTAGTCACTGATACTGATGATTACATTCAGATTGCGGAACTAATTAACAAATTACAAGGGCAAACAAAATTTTGATGCAAATTTGCAAATCGTTAACTTATATTTTGGATGATTAAGAATTGAATAAAATTAACTACTCGCTACCTTATGTTCAGCTGAAACCAGTATCTTTAATAAAGCCTTTTTTTTTTTACAAACATGCACAGCATTATTTTATTTTGATTTAAAATTATATCACAGAGACAGCTTAGACATGAGGGAAAACAATTAAGTGCCAGGACTTTTTTGTTCAAAAAAAGTACCCCATAATTCATCACTGTAATGTTTCTTTTTTCTTTGTTCATGAATATTAATTAATACAACTGTTTATGGAATGTGTGCACTTTGCACCCTGCATTTTCCTCTCCATCATTTGGTTCATCTTATGACATATTGTATTTTAAGTGTTGATAAATATCATCATTGGTGTGTTTGTGTTAGTAATAAATTTTCACGTAAATGGCCATTATTAATTTCTGAATGGATTATTATTGTGTAGGCTTCCTTTTCCCTTTGTTTTTGTTTCTGCTCCATGTACGTATATACCCCTAAAACCACACATGTTGTGATGCTTGGTCAGCACAGTTCTTAACCCTTAAGCCCCCATATAGCCCCAAACCGCCACTTTTATATTGCACTGAAGCAGGTGCTCCCTTGTGAAATCTTTTTTATTACTCTTGTATGAAGACTGAATTTTCCCTGGCAGTGGTTCTACATCACTGCTGGCTGCCTGTATAGGCAGCCAGCAGTGATGTAGAACCACTGCCAAGTCATCAATAACTATGTAAGCAGAAAAAGGCCATAAATACTTTAAAATTAATCTGAGGACTTAAGGGTTAAAGGGTTAAGAAATAAATACCAGGTTTATTTGATTTCACTATTAATTTCTGGGATAACATCTTGAAAAAAATATTAGAAGTTACAAAAAAATAGTTAAGTTTTAAATTGCTGGTTGTCATTGTTTTAAAACTGGGATGAAAAGTGACAGGGATGTCCAATCCATGCCTTCATTGCCATTGAACAGCTTATTAATATTCATAAGTTCAAAGTTTACAATGACAGTGTTGATGGAAATGTCAATCAACTTTTCTTCAGGCTTTATCTGTTTTTGAGAGGGATAGAATAAATAAAACAAACACTCCCTATTATGATTCTGTGAGTGATTGATTATCTGCAAGAGGAAAATGTGAGATTACACACACAAATGTGTCAAAGTATTCATTACCTACAGTGGCGTAGATAAAGGGGGGCCGGGGGGGGGGGGGGGGGGGGGGGGCACAGGCCCCCCCCCCACCAGAAGTTTTGTTGGAAATTTTTTGGGACCATTTTTAGGCGAATTTATGCCTAATAACATTAAAATGCTGGCTTTGGGGATAAAAACATGCCATTTGGGGTAAAAAAGACCAATTTTCAATACATTTGCAGAAAACAACAGATTCTTTCTGTTTGTTTGGGTTTTTGTTGTTGTTACACTGTCGGAAAATTTTTGGTCTGTCGGAAAATTTTGGACTTGCCCCTCCGCCAGTGAAAAGCTATCTACGCCACTGATTACCTGAAATTGACTCACTCCCGAAATATTCAACTTTCAGTTTCAAATTGCTGGTATATATATGGGTATACTTATTTGTAATTATACCCCCCGCAAACAAAGTTTGGGGGGGGGGGTTATACAGGAATCACCCTATCCGTCCATCCGTCTGTCCACCGTTTGAAGAATTTTCATGAAACTTTACACAATGGAAGAACTCCATATGAAGATGTGCATGAAGCAATATAATTCCATTCTGACATTTCCAAGGGGAGATAATCTAACTTATACATTTCAATTGCTACATCATATGGTTGTGTCCTCGTAAGCGCAACAACTGAGGCGCGGGGGGTATCACTTTGTGAGCTTGCTCACAGTACCTCTAGTTTACACAGTACAAGTATGCTGCAAACTGTGTTTTCATTGGTAAAATGAAGATTGATTGACATGGACTTCATAACAGGAGTTGTCAGTCTGCGAGGAGTTTCAAGATTCATCTGTTTTCTATAATGGACATTTGGGGGTTGACAGACATGACTGTTTTTTTCCCAATAATATATCAACTTCAGCGTTGATAATTTGATACAGTACCATTTCTTACTATATACCAGTAGTTTTAAAACAATACTGCTATTCATCCGGTATCATTGTCAATACCAGTAATTACTGGTTTACAGGTATAGCAGGTAGCTCTAGGTATAGGCTTAACCTTTTACCTAATGAATTGGTCTCATCTGCCTGAGTAATTTACTAATTGAGCAATTGAAAAATTATTATTTTTCCAAAATTTTCAACTAAACCATTTCACATGACCCCTCATTAAAATACATTCATCGCGCACGTTCCAGTGAGGGGTCACATAATATAGTTTTGTTAAATGTTCTGTTGATATGGTTTTATTGAATGTTTTCAGTTATGCACTGCAGCAACACTCTTTTCTGTTCATTGAAACCCTTTTCAAATATTGTGGGTTATGTTCTGCAGCCTGGCAGCTTGCATTATAGAATGTATATATGCAGATTGTCTTGTTAGAACTTTGGTCTCCTGCTGTCTATGTATCAAACAAGCTCTCTTGCTGGTGCCCCTCGTTCAGTGTATTTTTTGGTTTCACAAATTTTTGAGTCCACCTTTATTATTTATTGTTTTATGATCCATTGATAATGTAGGGTTGGTTCTGAAGATATCAGTGGAAACTTCATATTTTTTAAAATAAAATACTGAAGACTCTGTTTTCTATTTCTGAGAAGCATTGTGTTCAGGAACAAAATTTTAAAAGAAAAATTGGGTCTGATGTTTATTATCTGTTTTGAATTTTCAGAGAGAACAAATTGATAAGTGTGAAAGAAAAATACAGCTGTTAAAACTAGCAATTATAGCAACTAAAGAAACCCTTAAAAATGGTTTGTACTGCACATTGTATTTTCCAATGAAATGTATTGTTAGCTCACCTGACTGAAAGTCAGGTTTAGCTTTTCTGATCACTTTTTGTCCATCATCCGTCGTCTGTCGTCCGTCATCTGTCCTACGTCGTGAAGGTGGTGTTTGGGTCATTTTCTCCCAAGCCACTGGCTGCAGTTCAATGAAAATTCACATGAGTGGTGTTATATAGGGGCATTTGGGTTTTTCTTCAAATTGGGTTTCTGCTCATATTGTGGAGGGGGGTGGGGCCAAAATGCACAAAATTTAAAAAAATCTTCTTCTCATGAACCAGCCGTAGCAGAGACTTGATATTTGGTATGCAGCTTCCATTTGAGGTGTAGACTCAAGTTTGTACAAGAGAAATTTGACGGGCAATATTTGCCTTTGTTCTGAGAGGGGCAAGAATTTTTCCCCTGCCCAGAATTTCTATATTTTTATACTGTACCAATGACCCAGACATAGCTGGTGCTAACTCTTAAAATATAGGGCCAAACACAAATTTTGCCCCCCAATCCCCAAAATTTGCATCTAAAACTAAAGAAAACATGTCCTGAAAGGCCCTCCACACTTCGCCCCTACTGCACATGCGCAGTGTCAAGGACGTTCCGAAATTGGCGCCATTAATCATTCTAAGTTTGGCCCTTCATCAGTTAACATCTGACTGATCTTTGTGCTTATAAATCTCAGTTTAAATGATGCCAGACACATAAATATTAGTGAAATGGTGATTCTAAGGAGGATAGAGAAGGAGGAGAGGAAAAGAATGTGTGACAGAATATTATCAGGGCTGTAACTTAAAATTTTTTAATGAAATTATGTTAAGTTACCTATTTTCAAGGCAGCAGCCATTTTGTTGTCATTCTGATTATTTAGTTACACTGTTTTTTAAGTGTTTTCCTCTCTCCCTGTCCTTTAAGTTCCCCCTTGCTATTCTCCCATGCTTTTGGCATAGTTTCTGTAATTATTATTACTAAAATTTCTTGGGAGTTTTAGCTGAATAACAGAATGAATTCTGTTCTTTCCCCATGTTTACGTCTTCACCTACGGGTGGTTAGGCGTTGTGTTCTGCATCTACCATCTGATGTTCTGCAGTTTTTTCCCTGGAAGTCTCTCTTTTGCATCAGATAGTGTATTTTTGGTAACTGATTTCGGGCCTGGGTGCCTGGAGTCTTATTTTAGTGTTTTTACACTCATTGTTTACATTTACAACAGCCCTCTGTGTGAGGGGGGGATTTCTAAAAAATAATATCTTTATGTTATTTTAATCATAACTAGATACATTATTATTGTTCGTAAGTGTTGAATAAATTGTTTAAAATATTTTTAAAATTTTTGTCCACACTTAGGCTTGGGATCCATTGGGGCTCAACGTTACTTTTCAGAAACTTGGGCTGTTCTGAAAAAATATTTTTTCAAAATATTTTGATTTCAATTATTTTTTCTATATTAATGGATCATATTATTATTATGTATTTTGATTGCCAGGGGTTAGTGCGAGTACCAGGACTTGTTTTCTTTTCACATTGAAAGGATATTGATCAATTGTTTTAAGAGGAAGTCTTCCTCTGACTTTATTATCATTCTATATGTGGTCAGTGTACTCGCATTAACTCCTGTTCTGTATCGTATGATTTCGATGACAATATGGGAAGCGTATGTCACGGTATGTTGTTGGGGATTTGGACACTCCGGTCCTTTCCCCGCAGGGTCACTCTACTTTATCAATTTCTATTTCAGACGATCAAGATTAGGGTGATGTATCTGTGATGTCTTCCAACAGTGTGCCTCCGTCGTCACAATTAATGAAGGGCTAGCGGAAAAGTGCTCATGTAATTACGCCAATTGCCTAAGAGGACCCTAGTAGGTTCGACGGCCTTTGACGTCCGCTAGCTCGCCCGGTGTAGCGTCCATTCACCGAATGGTTCGGCAGCCGGGTTCGTCCGTTGCGGTCTAGAAGGAATTTTGGGGTGATGCGAGCACTATAAATTAACTTAATGCACACCCAGTGACGGCGGATCGGAGGGAGAACGCAGGAAGCCTTTTAGTCCGGTTCATAGCTCGTTCCGGTCCATCCGGACGGCAAGCGAGAGAGGCCCCTCTCTCGTTCAACAACATCTGGCCCCAGATGTTGTGGTACAAAATGTGTCGCAAGCGGAGCATACGTCCGTCGCTCGGGACGCTCCGTTGTATAGGCAGTCCGCTGAGACTGCTAAGGCTTCCTCTTCTCGTCAGCGCACACGACCGCACCTTGGCTGCGTGACCGCCGATATATTACCAGCTTCGCCGATCAAGGATTCTTCGGCGACCAGGTCACACCATCCGGTAGCCAGGGACACGAGGCCTGCAGACTCCGAACGTTCGCATAGGAAGTGTGCGGGAGTCAACGTACACGGAGCTTCCGGCGGCAATGCATCGTAAGACCGCTACTGCACAGGCCTCGGGAACGGACGTGCTTTCCTTAATAGCACAGTTTATCGCAGCATCCCAGCATCAACTGAATCTGTCGCATATATTTTATCCGACGATGCTGGGTAGGGACGCTCCGCGGAAGCGGGTACGGACGTCCGAAAGTTTCATCCGGTCCGACGGGATACCGAAAGGGATTTGGAGGATTTCGAGCTTTCCCTTTCGGAACAACATATGCTGTTGTGTATGTCATCTGACTTGGTCTTCTACAGCTTCTTTCGTCGGACCAGAATGCTGCGATGCCGGATAAGAAACTGATAGCGTCGGTGGACTTAGAAATTTTTGGTTCGGTTCAGGGACATCGTCCCTCAGTTCCGACATAGTCCAATAATGTCACACAAACTTTTGAATTATTGAACGACGCTATATATATTATTATTTTATGCTTGCTATCCAAGCATTTCTGGTTTCTTGTTCGAAGAGTTATGGAGATGTCTTTCAAAAGTGTGCCTCTGTCGTCATAGTTAATGAAGAGTTAGCGGCAATAAGTGCTCATGGAATATGTCTATCGCCTACGGAGTGACATTCGCTAGCTCACCCGGTGTAGCGTACATTCATCGAATGGTTCGGCTGCCGGGTTCGTCCGTTGCGGTCTAGGAAGGAGATTTGGGTGATGCGAGCACTTTAATTACTTTAGTACTCACCCAGTGACGGCAGATTGAGGACAGATCGGAGGAAGCCTGTTAGTCCGGTTCCTGGCTTGTCCAGGTCCGTCCGGGCTGTGAGCGAGAGAGGTCCCTCTCTCGCCCAACAACATAGGGGACCGCATGTTGTGGTTCAGATATTTTACATTCGGAGCATATGTCCGTTGCTCGGGACGCTCCGTTATATTGACAGTCCGAGAGACTGTCTTTAATGCTTCCTCATCCTCACAGCAGGGCACACGACCGCACATTGGCTACGTGACCTCGAGTATCCGATCAGTTTCGGCATTCAGTGATTCCACGGCGAATAGGTCGCGCCATCCGGTAGCCAAGGGACACGAGGCCTATACACTCCGTTCGCTCGCATATTGGTAGTATGCACGGGGTAACGATCACGGAGCTTCCAGCGGCAATGCATCGTAAGACCGCTTCTCCTCAGGCCTCAGTGACGGACATGCTATCCGAGTTAGCACAGTTGTTTTGCAGCATCCCAGCAATTGACAGTTTCTCGGTCGAATCAGGAATTATCCGACGGCGCTGGGTCGGTGCGGTCCGCGGTTGCATCAGCTACGGACGACCGAACGCTTTATAGGGTCCGACAGGATGGCGAAAGGGATTCGAAAGATTTCGAGTTTTCCCTTTAGTAGTATCGGAAGATGCCTTCATATCTTCTGGCATTATCTTCCAGTGATTATTATTTCGGACTTCATTGCTGCGATCTTGGATAAGAGACTTATAGCGTCATTGGACTCGGATTTTTCGATCGGTTCAGGGACATTGTCCCTGACTTACCGACGCAGTCCAATATTGTCATTACAACATGTGTTTTATTTTTCGACGCTATATATATATATATATATATACAAGCCTGCTACTAAGCATAATAGTTTAGTTTCTTGTCCGCGTTGCTCATTTCTGCCATTTTATCATTTATACAAATAGTTTATTTTGGCAGAGCAGGGCATACCGAGAGTTCATATGCGTCTAGACGGTGTGATTAAAGACTGCATATATTCTTTTTCGCCGTTGATGTCTTTTCCAATTTCAATGTTGGGAACGACATTATGTATAGTAGACTTAACTTAGACGCTTTATTATACGTAATCCGCCTTACTGAGGCGTTATCATTACGTCTTCAAGAAAACATTTACGGGATATTATTCTCAATGTAATTTCTTTTGAGGGCAGTAGTTGTTCACGTATAACTCCGCCCTTCAGTGGCTGATTGGAGTTAGTTAGACGTGACGCAGCCCTAGCTACATCCACACGCGTGGATAGTAAGGTTAAGAACTCTCTCAGAGTCGCTTCGTTCTCGGAGGAGCTTCTCTTCGACGGCAACTTTTCGGCAATCCATGAATTGCTCGATTTATACGTTCTCTTGTCTATCTAGTGTTACAAGAGATTCAGACTGGGGCAAACATTCGGTGGTTGACTCAGAGAGTGCCGCCGCAGTTGCCGGACCCGAGTGTGGCTGTTATGGCGGTTGCCAGTCAAACAGATTGGGATATAATACTGATCCCTACGGATTCGAAGTGCCAAGGTCTTTGGGTTCCGCAGTCTTTTAGCAATCAGTTTAACTTCCGCGGAATAATGTTTTTTAGGCTTGCTTTGTCATTGCATGAACATTATTCAGAAACGCATGCCCAAATTCCTGTCCTTTAATCGACAGTAGTGGCGTATCTCCGGAACCAGGGAGGCACTCTTTCGTTTCCGTTATTCAATTTAATGGAAAGAATCCGTCTGTTGGTTATAGTACACCAAGTTCAGTTTTGGTCCGTCATATTCCGGGTCGTCTGATTGTTTTATCGGACTCCCGTTCTCTTACGGGTCGCTTGTTGCTGTCAGAATGGACTCTCAACAAACAAGTATTCAATCAGATTTGCTATCTATGGGAGCGCCCTATGATGATTTATTTATGACACAGCTTGCTAATCAATTGCAGACGTATGTGTTGGCTTCTCCAGATCTCTGAGCTAATATTGTTAACGCTCTATTGATCTATAGGACGGAATGATAGGATACGCGTATCCTCCGGCGCTGTTGTTTTAGCAGGTATTGCTAAGATAAACAACCACAATACATTTCTGTTGATAGCATCTCTATCTTCACAGAGATCATGAGTAATTTACTCTCTTGTCTACTGTGGGTCTTAACGTGAAATCTTCCTCTATGTGAGGATCTTTTTCACTGGGTAAATCGTGTCATCTTTATCACAACCAGCAAGGTCGCAACCTTCATGTATTCCGTTGTGTAGTCCGTATTGCATTGTAAGCACTGTACTGGACGAGCTTTGGACGCGATTTCTTACTATAGGAGATCCTCTTCTTCGCTATTCTATGCGGCTAAAGTGGAGGCTCTTCCGTCGTGGTGTAGGGATCATTATGTTCATATTGTTGATCCCTCCATACTGCTCATTGCTATTTTTTAGTATACTTGTTTCACAAGATCTACTGCAGCCTGTTATTATTTAGGTTATAGGTTTATGTTACCTCATACCTATGCACTCTACGATAGTTTACAATTGAGTCTTTTGTCTCTTTATCTAAGTCAGTTAGTAACTTTTTGATAAATAGACTTAGAATCTTTAGATTAAATTCCTATACGGATTTTAACTTCGGTTCTTATTTAGCTAAGTAATCATTTGAGCCTCTGGAAACAGTAGTTTTCAAATTCTGACCTTTTAGACAGTAATTCTGTTGGTTTCTCTTTTACTGTAGAGTCAGTGAGTTTCATGCACTATCGATGGATGATTTTCACTTTCATAGTTTCGGAATCAATACTTCCGTTACTATTTAGGTTGGATTGTTGCATAAGAGTTAGGCTCCTATTATCCGGAACCTATTATTTTAAGGTCCTTCCGTCTTCGTATGGGCATAGGCCTTTACTCTTTCCGGGTACAGTTTATGTATTTATAAACAGATATCTGTTTATTACAAAGGGCGTAAGCTTCTTCTGTCTTTGATGTCTAGTAGAAGGACGTTACGCTCCATTTTATTGTTAATGGATTCTATTAACTATCGGTACTGCTTATGGTATATCATTGACTTAGCAGTTGTGCTTAAGATTTCGGCTCATGAAGTAAGAGTTCTTCTACTTCTTGGGCTTACATTAATAGTGTCGCTATTATAGATTTTTCAAGGCCGCTCATTGCGCTCAGCCATCCACATTCATGAATTTTATCTTAGAAATATCGAGTCCATTTCTGCAGGCCTCTATTGTTAGGTCTATTATCTACTGCTCAGAATGTCTTTCACTTAACAGTTGCTACTATAGCTAGGTAGGCTGTCTGTTTCGGCAGTGTCTCCGTTCGGCTGCCCTCTTCGCTCTGGGCTATTTGACCCAGGGCAAGAAAAAGGGGGGGGGGGGGGGAGGGTGTTCCCTTGGGTCACCTGTTTTACTATGAAAACAAGGGAATACCTCCTCCGGAGTTAGTAATTCTGAGCTGTTATTGGGATGGTTGTTTAGTGAGAAGTTTAGGTTTTTAAAATTCATTCAAGTCTTAGTTTTTAAAGTATAGCTTTTGAATATTGCATATGTCTACGGACATGATTATGCAATCCTCAGACACTTTTAGGAGTATAAGAGTCTCTATTCTCTAGACTTACTTTATTTATTGGCTTACTTTAAAAATTATTAGTATAAGGATTATATTGGATATTAATAGAGTACATGGATGTATGAAGCTCAATTTTGGAAGGTGTTGTATCTTTATAATTTATCATAAATAAGAAAGATACATGTAAGGCCTATTACTTCTTTTTCCCTACAGGGGATGACTCTATTTTATTTTATTGAGCGTATTCCATTTTGCTCTATGTCCTTGGCCCTCCAGCCTTTTTACTATTCAGCTATGTCTGGGTCATTGGTACAGTATAAAAATGTTAAAAAATTTATAGTAATTTATATATTTTTTATACTTACCAATGACCCAGACGGGGATGGCCCTCCCAGGAGTTGGGAACTCTTGCCTCCCCGCTGAGTACATAGCGCTTACCAGGCACTGGTTATTAGAATGATTAATGGCGCCAATTTCGGAACGTCCTTGACACTGCGCATGCGCAGTAGGGGCGAAGTGTGGAGGGCCTTTCAGGACATGTTTTCTTTAGTTTTAGATGCAAATTTTGGGGATTGGGGGGCAAAATTTGTGTTTGGCCCTATATTTTAAGAGTTAGCACCAGCTATGTCTGGGTCATTGGTAAGTATAAAAAATATATAAATTACTATAAATTTTTTAACTTTCTAAACCGAGAGGCCAATTTGAACCAAATTTAATATGAGGTATTATTGGGTTATAAGTACTTGATTTATGCCAAAAAAATTGTCCTGCAGCCCCGTGGGAACATCAAGAGCCAAAAATAGAAAAAAACGAAAACGTCCATATCTCCAAAACTGCACGGCACTGAGAATATTTTTATACTGTACCAATGACCCAGACTTAGCTGGTGCTAACTCCAACAAAACCAGGGCCAAACACAAATTTTGCCCCCCAATCCCCAAAATTTGCATCCAAAACAAAAAAAAATCATGTCCTAAAGGACCTCCATAGTACGCCTCTACTGCGCATGCGCAGTGACGCAGTCGTCCCGAAATTGGCGCCAATTATCATTTCTCTGTTTGGCCCTTCATCAGTCAACATCTCACTGATCTTTGTGCTTGTAAATCTCAGTTTAAAGGATGCCAGACACGTAATTTTTGGAGAAAATGTGATTCTAAGGAGGATAGAAGGAGGAGAGGAAAAAGAAGTGGCAAAAAATAATCAGGGCTGTACTTAAAATTTTTTGATGAAATTATGTTAAGTTGCCTATTTTCGAGGCATGGGCCTCTTGTTGTCATTCTTGCTAATTGTTGCACTGCTTATTCAGTGTTTCCTCTCCCGTAGCCTTCTAAAGTCCCCCCTGGCAATTCTCCCATGCTTTTGGCATATTTTTGAGAAGTTTCATTTCTAAAATTTCCTGGGAGAGTTGCTTGGTTACAGAATGTTTTCTGTTATTTTCCCCATAGTTACGTTTTCACCCATGGGTGTATAACGTTTGTGTTCTGCATCTTCCATCTGATGTTCTACAGATTCTCCCCTGGGAGTCTCTGTTTTGCATCAGATAGAGTGTAATTGATGACTGATTCCGGGCCAGTTTTTTCAGTGCCTGGAGTCATGTTTTCTAGTGTGTTTACACTCTTTGTTTTCATTGGCAACAGCCTTTTTTGAGGGGGGCTGTTTGCCTTTGTGGTAGTTTATCTCATTATAAGATACATTTATATTATCCGAAAGTGTCTCATTAATTATTTTATATAAATTTAAAATTTTTGACCACACTTTGCCATCGGATCCATCGGGGCTCAACGTTACTTTTCAGCAACTTGGGCTTCTCTGAAAAAATATTTTTTCAAAATTATTTTGTTTTGCAATTGTTTTTTCATTTATTAATGGATCATGTTATTATGTATCTTTGTGTCAGGGGTTTTTGCGAGTAACTAGGACTTATTGTTGTTCTTTCACAATGAAGGGACATTGTTCAAATTGTAATAGGAAGAAATCTTCCTCTGACTTTCATGATCATTGTATTAATTGTAGTCAGTGTTCTCGCATTAATCCCTGTCCTATATGTGAACATTGGGATGAGAAACATTGGAAACGTGTGTCACGATATGTTGTTTCTGGAGAAACGGACAGTGTGAAAATTCATTCGCTCGATGTAGACGTTCTCTTGTCAGATCAAGTGAAACAAGAGATTCAGACTTGGGCAAACATTCAGTGGTTAACTCAAGGAGTTCCGCTGCAGTTGCCGGATCCGAGTTTTACCGTTATGACGGATGCCAGTCAAACAGGTTGGGGTGCATCATTAATCCCAACGGATTCGAGATGCCAGGGTCTTTGGGATCCGCAATTCCTGTGCAAGCACATAAACATCAAGGAAATGATGTCAATTTGGCTTGCGTTACGTCACTGGATGGACATTATTCACGATGCTCATGTCCAAATCCTATCCGACAATACGACAGTAGTGGCGTATATACGGAATCAGGGAGGCACTCATTCAGTTCCGTTGTTCAATCTAACGGAAAGAATCCTTCTGTTTGCGTTAGAACATCACGTTCTTCTTTCGGTCCGTCACATACCGGGTCGTCTGAATGTGCTAGCAGACTCCCTTTCACGAAAGGGTCGCTTGTTGCCGTCGGAGTGGACTCTCAACAAACAAGTATTCAATCAGATTTGCTACCAATGGGAACGGCCAATGATAGACTTATTTGCGACACATCTCAACAATCAGTTGCAGACGTATGTGTCCCCGTGTCCGGATCCAAGAGCATTTGCAGTAGACGCTCTGTCGATCCCTTGGGACGGAATGATAGGATATGCGTATCCTCCAGCGCCGTTAATTCAACAAGTATTGCTAAAGATAAAACAATCTCAATGCAAGATTCTGTTGGTAGCATCTCTGTCGCCACAGAGACCGTGGATAAATCTACTCAGGTGTCTGTTGTGGGACCTACCGCGGAAGCTTCCTCCACGAGAGGATCTTCTTTCGCAGGGGAAATCGCGCCAACTCCATCACAACCCGCAAGGTCTCAACCTTCACGTTTTTCCGTTGTGCGGTCCTTCTTGCATGGCAAGCACTTTACAGGACGAGCAGTGGACGCGATTTCTAACTGTAGGAGGACCTCCTCTTCGCTAAACTATGCGGCTAAGTGGAAGGTTTTTCGTCGTTGGTGTAGGGATCATTCTGTAGATATATTTGATCCCTCTATACCAGACATTGCAAACTTTCTAGTATACTTGTTTGACGAAATCAAACTGCAGCCTGTTACTATAAAGGGTTATAGATCTATGTTATCTGATACCTATGCACATCATGATAGTTTACAAATTGGATCTAATGTCTCTTTATCGAAATTGGTTAGAAACTTTTCGATAAATAGACCCAGAACTCTTAGATTAATTCCTAAGTGGAATTTAGCTTGGGTTCTCCTTAAATTGAAGGAAAAGCCATTTGAACCTCTTGGGACAGTAGATTTCAAATTCTTATCTTATAAGACAGCTTTTCTCTTAGCTTTCTCTTCTGCCAGAAGAGTCAGTGAGCTTCATGCACTATCGGTGGATGATTCTCATTATCGTAGTGTTGGGAACACTATCACCTTCACTACTAATGTGGGTTTTTTAGCTAAGAATCAGGCTCCTAATAAATATCCGGAACCTATTGTTATTAAGGCTCTTCCGTCTTCAGACGGGCGTAGGCCTTTACTCTGTCCTGTTAGAGCACTACGTATCTATAAACAGAGATCTCAGTTTATCAGAAAGGGACGGAAACGTTTCTTTCTGTCTTTGATGCCTAATAGAAAGGACATTTCAGTCCATTCTATTGCTAGATGGATTCAGTTAACTATCCGTACTGCTTATGAAGATTTATCTTCTTCTCAGCAGTCTGTGCTTAAGATTTCTGCTCATGAAGTAAGAGCACTTTCTACTTCCTGGGCTTATGCTAATAGTGTTGCTATTACAGATTTAATGAAGGCTGCTTATTGGTCTCAGCCATCCACATTTACGAATTTTTATCTCAGAAATATTGAGTCCATTTCTGGAGACCTGCATTGTTTAGGTCCGTTATCTGTTGCTCAGAATGTCGTCCACTAAACAGTTGCAACTATAGTTATGCAGGCTTTCTGTTCCGGCAGTGACTCCGTCCGGCTGCCCTCTTCGCTCTGGGCTATTTGACCCAGGGCAAGGGGAAGGGTGGGGGGGGGGGGGGGGGGGGGGGGTGGGTGTTCCCTTAGGTCACCTGCTTTATAGTGAAAAGCAAGGGAATGCCTCCTCCAAGTCAGTATTTCTGAGTCGCTTCCGGGATGGTTTTAAAGTGTAATATTAATGTTTAATTTCATTCATGTCTTATTTTTAAAGTGTAGCTCGGTGTGAAGCATTTGTATATGTCAAGTGTCAAACGGGCTTTAATATACAATACTCGGACACTTTTTAATGATTATAAAGAGTCTCAATTCTCTGGACTACTTTATTTATTGGCTTGCTTTAAAAATAATTAGTATAAGGGTTATACTGGATGTTAATAGAGAACATGAATGTTATTGTGCTCAATTATTAAGGGTAGTGTATCTTTCTAATTTAATATTAAATAAGAAAGATACATGTAAAGCCTAATACTCCTTTTCTCCTTAAGGGGTTACCTCTTTACTATATAGTTGAGCTTATTGGATTTTCCTCTATGTCCTAGGCCCTCCAGCCTGTTTACTATTCAGCTAAGTCTGGGTCATTGGTACAGTATAAAAATGTTAAAAAATTTATAGTAATTTATATATTTTTTATACTTACCAATGACCCAGACGGGGATGGCCCTCCCTGGAGTTGGGAACTCTTGCCTCCCCGCTGAGTACATAGCGCTGACCAGGCACTGCCAGTAAGAATGATAATTGGCGCCAATTTCGGGACGACTGCGTCACTGCGCATGCGCAGTAGAGGCGTACTATGGAGGTCCTTTAGGACATGATTTCTTTTTGTTTTGGATGCAAATTTTGGGGATTGGGGGGCAAAATTTGTGTTTGGCCCTGGTTTTGTTGGAGTTAGCACCAGCTAAGTCTGGGTCATTGGTAAGTATAAAAAATATATAAATTACTATAAATTTTTTAACTTTTATTTGGTATGAGGCTTCCTTGGGACCAACAGAAAGGAATGGTTAAAAAACATTGCCATTGGTTTTGTCATAAGGTACCTTTTCGGGACTTTGAAAAAATGCTGAGTCATCATTTTTTAACACTGTGGGCAATGGGAAAAAATTAAAGAATCGTTTGCTTCCAAATCACTGCTCCAAAAGCTTTCATATTTTACATATAACATCTTTGGTACATTGATTCACATATTTGTTGAAAGCAAATCCCCTGGTCCATATTTGAGTTCCCTATGGGAGCCCAAATGTTCAAATTAGTGCAGTATGAGGAATATTCTTTAAAAATCTTCTTCAGATCAACCAATAAGAATCTTTTGATATTTGGTATGCAGCATGCTTAGGGGGGTGAGATTCAAGTTTGTTCAAGCCAAGTCACTGGGTTCATATTTAGACCGAAAATTTGGGGTCCCGAGCCGGACTTAGAAATTTTGGACCCAACTCCGGAAATGAGTTTTTTGGGGTTTTTTATGCGTTTTGGTGAATTTTAAGAATTTTTTTTTTTTTTTTTTTACACTGAAAATTTGTGGTACGGGTGGGACTTGGAAATTTTGGTCTAAAATCCGGAAATGAGTTTTTTGTTTTTTTATGCATTTTGGTAAATTGTAAGACCAAAATTTTTTTTTTGGCACTGAAAATTTGGGGTACAGGTGGGACTTGGAAATTTTGGATCAAAATCCGGAAATTACAGGGTTCATACAGCTCTTGAAAAACCCTTGAAAATGAGTATTTTTATACTGTACCAATGACCCAGACATAGCTGGTGCTAACTCTTAAAAATGTAGGGCCAAACACACATTTTGTCCCCCAATCCCCAAAATTTGCATCTAAAACCAAAGAAATCATGTCCTTAATGGCCCTCCATACTTTGCCTCTACTGCGCATGCGCAGTGTCAAGGAGGTCCCGAAATTGGTGCCAATTATCATTCTTTGTTTGGCCCTTCATCAGTTCACATCTGACTGATCTCAGTTTAAATAATGCCAGACACATAAATATTAGAGAAATGGTGGATCTAAGGAGGAAATAGAAAGAGGAGAGGAAAAATGAGTGACAGAAAATAATCAGGGCTGTAACTTAAAATTTTTTTATGAAATTATGTTAAGTTGCCTATTTTTGAGGCATGGGCCTGTTGTTGTCATTCTTGCTATAAAGTTACACTGCTTGTTCAGTGTTTCCTCTCTCCCTTTCCTTTAAGTCCCCCCTTGCTATTCTCCCATGCTTTTGGCATATTTTCTGTAATATTATTACTAAAATTTCTTGGGAGTTTTAGCTGTGTAACAGAATGAATTCTGTTCTTTTCCCCATGTTTACGTCCTCACCCATGGGTGTTTAGGCGTAGTGTTCTGCATCTACCATCTGATGTTCTGCAGTTTCTTCCCTGGAAGTCTCTGTTTTGCATCAGATAGTGTATTATTGGTAACTGATTTCGGGCCATGGTTATCAGTGCCTGGAGTCATGTTTCTGGTGTTCATACACTTCTTGTTTACATTGACAACAGTCTCTGTGGAGGGGGATTTCTTGTCTTTGTGTTAGTTTAATCATAACAAGATACATTATTATTATTCGTAAGTGTTGCATTAATTTTTTAAAATATTTTAAAAATTTTTGTCCACACTTAGGCTTGGGATCCATTGGGGCTCAACGTTACTTTTCAGAAACTTGGGCTTTGCTGAAAAAATATTTTTTCAAAAAATTTTTTTGATTTCAATTATTTTTTCTATGTTAATGGATCATGTTATTATGTATCTTTGTTTTCAGGGGTTGGTGCGAGTACTAGGACTTTTTGTATTCTTTTCACAATGAAACGATATTGTTCAAACTGTAATAAGAGGAAATCTTTCTCTGACTTTCATAATCATTGTATTAATTGTAGTCAGTGTACTCGCACTAACTCCTGTTCAGTATGTGTCAATTGGGATGACAAACATGGGAAGCGTGTGTCACGGTATGTTGTTAGCGGGGAAATGGCCATGCCGGTCCTTTCTCCGCAGGGTCACTCTAGTTTATCAATCTCTATTTCAGAGGAACAAGAACAGGGTGATGTTTCCGTGATGTCTTCCAAAAGTGTGCCTCCGTCGTCACAATTAAATGAAGAGCTAGTGGCAAAAGTGCTCATGGAAATACGTCAATTGCCTAAGAGGTCCCTAGTAGGATCGATGGCGTTGACGTCCGCTAGCTCGCCCGGTGTAGCATCCATTCATCGAATGGTTCGGCAGCCGGGTTCGTTTGTTGCGGTCCAGGAAGGAGATTTGGGTGATGCAAGCACTATAAATCAACAAAGTGCACACCCTGTGACGGCGGATCAGAGGAGAGAATGGAGGAAGCCTATTAGTCCGGTTCCTAGCTCGTCCAGGTCCATCCGGGCTGCGAGCGAGAGAGGCCCCTCTCTCGTACAACAACATCTGGGACCAGATGTTGTGGTACAAAACATTTCGCATTCGGAACATACGTCCGCCGCTCGGGACGCTCCGTTATATAGACAGTCCGGAGAGACTGTCGATAAGGCTTCCTCATCCTCACGGCAGCGCACACGACTGCACCTTGGCTACGTGACCACGGATATACAGCCAGCTTCGCCAATCAAGAGAATCCACGGTGACCAGGTCATGCCATCCGGTAGCCAGGGACACGAGGCCTGTAGACTCCGGATGTTCGCATAAGAGAAGTATGCAGGAGTCAACGTACACGGAGCTTCCAGCGGCAAAGCAACGTAAGACCGCTACTCCACAGGCCTCAGTGATGGACGTGCTATCCCAAATAGCACAACTTATCGCAGCATCCCAGCAACGACAGAATCTCTGTCGGATCAGGTAATATCCGATGACGCTGGGTCGGTACACTCCGCTGAAGCATCAGGTACGGACGACCGAAAACTTCATAGGGTCCGACAGGATGGCGAAAGGGATTCGGAGAATTTCGAGCTTTCCCTTTCGAAACAACATAAGCTGCCATACATTTCATCCGGCATTATCTTCCAGAGGTTGTTTCGTCGGACCAGAATGCTGCGATGCCGGATAAGAGACTGATAGCGTCTTTGGACACAAGAATTTTTTGGATCGGTTCAGGGACATCGTCCCTGAGTTTCCGACACAGTCCAATAATGTCGCAGGAACATTCGAATTATTGAACGACGCTATATATATGCTTGCTACTAAACAAGCAAGTCTGGTTTCTTGTTCGCAAAAGTTTCCGTGATGTCTTCCAGAAGTGCGTCACAGTTAAATGAAGAGCTAGCGGCAATAAGTGCTCATGGAAATACGTCAATTGCCTAAGAGGTCCCTAGAAGGATCGACGGCGTTGACATCTGCTAGCTCGCCCGGTGTAGCATTCATTCATCGAATGGTTCGGTGGCCGGGTTCGTCCGTTGCGGTCCAGGACGGAGATTTGGGTGATGTGAGCACTATAATAAGACAAAAGTGCACACCCAGTGACGACGGATCAGAGGAGAGATCGGAGGAAGCCTATTAGTCTGGTTCCTAGCTCGTCCAGGTCCATCCGGGCTGCAAGCGAGAGAGGTCCCTCTCTCGTACAACAACATCTGGGACCAGATGTTGTGGTACAAAATGTTTCGCATTCGGAGCATACATCCGCCGCTCGGGATGCTCCGTTATATAGACAGTCCGGAGAGACTGTCGATAAGGCTTTCTCATCCTCACGGCAGCGCACACGACCGCACCTTGGCTACGTGACCACGGATATCCAGCCAGCTTCGCCAATCAGGGATTCCACGGCGACCAGGTCACGCCATCCGCTAGCCAAGGGACACGAGGCCTGTAGACTCCGGACGTTTGCATAAGAGAAGTATGCAGGGGTCAACGTACACGGAGCTTCCAGCGGCAAAGCAACGTAAGACCGCTACTCCACAGGCCTCAGTGACGGACGTGCTATCCCAAATAGCACAACTTATCGCAGCATCCCAGCAAACGACAGAATCTCTGTCGGATCAGGAATATTCCGACGACGCTGGGTCGGTACGCTCCGTTGAAGCATCAGGTACGGACGACCGAGAGCTTCATAGGGTCCGACAGGATGGTGAAAGAGATTCGGAGGATTTCGAGCTTTCCCTTTCGGAACAACATAAGCTGCCGTAGATTTTATCCGGCATTATCTTCCAGATGTTGTTCCGTCGGACTAGAATGCTGCGATGCCGGATAAGAGACTGATAGCGTCATTGGACACAGAATTTGTTTTTGATCGGTTCAGGGACATCGTCCCTGAGTTTTCCGACACAGTCCAATAATGTCATAAGAACATTCGAATTATTGAACGACGCTATATATAAGCTTGCTAGCAAAACAGGCAAGTCTGGTTTCTTGTCCGCAAATGCTCTAAATCTGCCTTTCATCAATTCAAGGAATAAATTCGAAACGGCAGGACAGGGCATACCGAGAGTTCCTCTGCATCTAGACGACGAGGCTGAAGACTTGGAATTGTCTATACCGTCGTCTATGTCAATTCCAACCACGACATTGGAAACGACAATAATGTCTAACAGACTTAACTTAGACGCTTTATCATATGCAGACCACCTTACTAAGGCATTATCATTACGTCTTCAAGGGAAAGAATTCTAGGATACAATCCTCATTGAGATTTCTTTCAAGGGCAGTAGATTATTCCACGTATAACTCCGCCCTTTCAGTGGCAAACCTGGAGTTGGTTAGACGTGACGCAGCCCTAGCTACATCCACGCGCGTGGATAGTAAGGTGAAGAACTCTCTCAGAGTTGCTTCGGTCTACGGAGAAGCTTCTCTTCGACGGCAAGCTTTCAGCAATTTATAGACGTTCTCTTGTCAAATCAAGTGTTACAAGAGATTCAGACTTGGGCAAACATTCAGTGGTTGACTCAGGGAGTTCCACTGCAGTTGCCGGACCCGAGTTTTACGATTATGATGGATGCCAGTCAAACAGGTTGGGGTACAACATTGATCTCAACGGATTCGAAGTGCCAGGGTCTTTGGGATCCGCAGTTTCTAGGCAAGCACATAAACATCCAAGAAATGATGTCAATTTGGCTTGCACTACGTCATTGGATGAACATTATTCAGAAAGCACATGTCCAAATCCTGTCCGACAATACGACAGTAGTTGCGTATATCCGGAACCAGGGAGGCACTCATTCCGTTCCGTTATTCAATTTAACGGAAAGAATCCTTCTGTTTGTTCTAGAACACCAAGTTCTGCTTTCGGTCCGTCATATTCTGGGTCGTCTGAATGTATTAGCAGACTCCCTTTCGCGGAAGGGTCGCTTGTTGCCGTCAGAATGGACTCTCAACAAACAGGTATTCAATCAGATTTGCTACCAATGGGAGCGGCCAATGATAGACTTATTTGCGACACAACTCAACAATCAGTTGCAGACGTATGTGTCTCCATGTCCGGATCCCCGAGTATATGCAGTAGATGCTCTATCGATCTCATGGGTCGGAATGATAGGATATGCGTATCCTCCAGCGCCGTTGATTCAGCAAATATTGCTAAAGATAAAACAATCACAATGCAAAATCCTGTTGGTAGCATCTCTGTCTCCACAGAGACCGTGGATAAATCTACTCAGGTGTCTGCTGTGGGATTTTCTGTGAAAACTTCCTCCACGAGAGGATCTTCTTTCGCAGGGGAATCGCGTCAACTTCATCACAACCCGCAAGGTCTCAACCTTCACGTATTTCTGTTGTGCGGTCCTTCTTGCACCGCAAGCATTGTACAGGACGAGCGGTGGACGCAATTTCTAACTGTAGGAGGACCTCCTCTTCGCTAAACTATGCAGCTAAGTGGAAGGCCTTTCGTCGTTGGTGTAGGGATCATTCTGTTGATATTTTTGATCCCTCCATACCAGACATTGCAAACTTTCTAGTATACTTGTTTGACGAGATCAACTGCAGCCTGTTACTATTAAAGGTTATAGGTTTATGTTATCTGATACCTATGCACACCATGATAGTTTACAATTGGATCTGATGTCTCTTTATCTAAATTAGTTAGAAACTTCTCGATAAATAGACCTAGAACCCTTAGATTAATTCCTAAATGGAATTTAGCTTGGGTTCTTCTTAAACTAAAAGAAAAGCCATTTGAGCCTCTTGAGACAGTAGATTTCAAATTCTTGTCTTATAAGACAGCATTTCTCTTAGCTTTCTCTTCTGCTAGAAGAGTCAGTGAGCTTCATGCACTCACGGTGGACGATTCTCACTATCGTAGTGTCGGGAACACTATTACCTTTACTACTAATGTTGGATTTTGGCTAAGAATCAGGCTCCTAATAAATATCCGGAACCTATTGTTATTAAGGTCCTTCCGTCTTCAGATGGGCATAGGCCTTTACTCTGTCCGGTTAGAGCTTTACGTATTTATAAACGAAGATCTCAGTTTATCAGAAAGGGACGAAAATGCTTCTTTCTGTCTCTGATGCCTAATAGAAAGGACATTACGGTCCATTCTATTGCTAGATGGATTCAATTAACTATCCGTACTGCTTATGATAATCTATCTTCAACTCAGCAGTCTGTGCTTAAGATAACGGCTCATGAAGTAACAGCTCTTTCTACATCTTAGGCTTACGCAAATAGTGTTGCTATTACAGATTTAATGAAGGCTGCATATTGGTCTCAGCCATCCACATTCACAAATTTTTATCTCAGAAATATTGAGTCCATTTCTGGAGACCTGCATTGTTTAGGTCCATTATCTGTTGCTCAGAATGTCGTTCTCTAAACAGTTGCAGTTATAGTTATGCAGGCTTTCTGTTCAGGCAGTGACTCCGTCCTGCTGCCCTCTTCGCTCTGGGCTATTTGACCCAGGGCAAGGGGAAGGGGAGGGGGGGGGGAGGGTGTTCGCTTAGGTCACCTGATTTATAGTGAAAAGCAAGGGGATACCTCCTCCGGAGTCAGTAATTCTGAGTTGTTACTGGGATGGTTTTAAAGTGTAAAGTTAATGTTTAAAAATTCATTCATGTCATATTTTTAAAGTGTAGCTCGGTGTGAAGCATTTGTATATGTCACGTGTCAAACGGGCATTAATATACAATCCTCAGACACTTTTAAAAGAGTATAGAGAGTCTCAATTCTCTGGACTATCTTTATTTATTGGCTTACTTTAAAATAATTAGTATAAAGGATATACTGGATGTTAATAGAGAACATGAATGTTATTATACTCAATTATGGAGGGTGTTGTGTCTTTCTAATTTATCATAAAATAAGAAAGATACATGTAAAGCCTTATGCTCCTTTTCTCCTCGAGGGATGACTCTATTTTATATAGTTGAGCTTATTGGACTTTCCTCTATGTCCTAGGCCCTCCAGCCTTTTTACTATTCAGCTATGTCTGGGTCATTGGTACAGTATAAAAATGTTAAAAAATTTATAGTAATTTATATATTTTTTATACTTACCTATGACCCTGACGGGGATGGCCCTCCCAGGAGTTGGGAACTTATACCTCCCCGCTGAATACATAGCGTTGACCAGGCACTGCTTGTAAGAATGATACTTGGTGCCAATTTCGGGACCTCTTTGACACTGCGCATGCGCAGTAGAGGCAAAGTATGAAGGGCCATTCAGGACATGATTTCTTTGGTTTTAGATGCAAATTTTGGGGATTGGGGGGCAAAATTTGTGTTTGGCCCTAGATTTTTAAGAGTTAGCACCAGCTATGTCTGGGTCATTGGTAAGTATAAAAAATATATAAATTACTATAAATTTTTTAACTTTTTCTTGAAAAAACCCTGGAATTTGAAATTAGCCCTTGAGAAACCCCTAAACTTTCAGAAATCTCTTGAAAAACCCTTGAATACCAAGCTATTTCCTGGGCATTGTAGATATATGTGTACTCGCCTTTTACTTGTTTGTTGCGCTCGTGTCGCTCAGTTTAAAAAAACTATAAAAAAGTATGGAACGTTTTACCAAGATTACTGTAACACAGATCACACTTTGGGTACCAGTACTTCCTGACTTCCAAAGTCAGATCCGTGTCACATGAATCTTAGATTTTTAGAGCTCGTACAACAAGCTGAATAGTATATGTAGCCCTTGAAAAAAAAGCCCTTGAAAAACCCTTGAACTTTGTGAGCAAATTTTTGTATGAACCCTGAATTAGTTTTTTGTTTTTTTATGCGTTTTGGTCAATGTTAAGAAGAAAAAAAAAATTTTAGTCTGTTTTTTATGTGTTTATCTCAATTTTGGGATGTAAAAGTGCAGGAACTGAAAATAGAAGGAAAATCCTGTGTATTGAGTGGGCACAATCGCTTCATCTAGTTGGTATATGCTTTACTTAGGAGGGGCGTTTGCAGCTTATTCAAGTCAAGTCCCTGGTTTGATATTTAGACTACCATGTCAGGTGAGCGTCCTCAGGCCCCCTGGGGTCTCTTGTTTTATTTTTCAGCTCTTCCATAATGTTGAACTGGTTGTGCTTCATTCTAAAGGAAAATAGGTGTAGATTGGTCAGGAATGGTTTTTTAGCTCAACTTGACAAAGTCAAGATAAGCTATTGCCATCATGGGTGCGGAAATCTGTGAGTCTGTTTGTAAGTCTGTGAGTCTGTTCACATTTTCCTTTAGCACAGGCTACACCCCATAGTTCTTGTCTGATCTCACGTAATTTCATATGCAGGTTTGGGGTCATGTCTAGATGAGAATGTCCCCTTTTGGTCATGATCGGTCAACCGGTATGGCTGCCCAAGCCCAAAACCATTAGCACAATCTACAGGTCATATTTATGAAAGGATTTCATTGTAACTTGGTAGGATGCCTCTGTATAGTGCCTAGTTGAGAACGTCCTGTTTTGGGCATGATTTGTCGACTGTGATGGCTGCCCAAGCCCGAAACCCAAAAACTTTTGGCACAGTCTGCAGGTCATGTTTAATATGGAGGGATTTCATTGTATTTTGGTAGGATGACTCCGTCGGATGTTTAGATGAGAATTTCTCCATTTGGGCGTGATCTGTCAACCGTGACGACTGCCCGAGCCCAAAACCCGAAAACCTTTAGCACAGTCTACAGGTCATATTTATGGAGGGATTTCATTGTAACTTGGTAGGTTGACTTCATATAATGTCTAGATGAGAAAGTCCCCTTTTGGATGTGATTGGGCAACTGTGATGGCAACAGGGGCCCAAAGCCCGAAAACCTTTAGCACAATCTACAGGTCGTATTTATGAAGGGATTTCATTGTAACTGGGTAGGATGACTCCAAATAATGTCTAGATGAGAACGTCCCATTTTGATCGCGATCATTCAGCCTTGATGGCTGCCTGAGCCCAGAAACCTTTAGCATAGTCTATAGGTCATATTTATGGAAGGATTTCATTGTAACTTGTTAGGTTGACTCCATATAATGCCTAGATGATGACATCCCCTTTTGGTCGTGATTGGTCAACTGTGATGGCTACAGGTGCCCGAAGCCCAAAAATCTTGAGCACAGTCTACAGGTCATATTTATGAAGGGATTTCATTGTAACTTTGTAGGATTACTTCAGATGATGGCCAGGTTAGAATGGCCCCTTTTGGTTGCGACTATTAAACCATGATGGCTGCCCGAGCCCAAAGCCGAAAACCTTTAGCACAGTCTACAGGTCATATTTTTGAAGGGATTTAATTGTAACTTGGTAAGTTGACTTCATATAATGTCTAGATGAGAACGTCCCCTTTTGGACACGATTGGGCAACTGTGACGGCTGCAGTGGCCCGAAGCCTGAAAACCTTTAGAACAGTCTACAGGACATAAGTATGAAGGGATTTCATTGTAACTTGGTAGGATGACTCCAAATAATGTCTAGATGAGAACGACCCCTTTTGGTCGTGATCAGTCAGCCTTGATGGCTGTCTGAGCCCAAAAACCTTTAGCATAGTCTATAGGTCGTATTTATGGAAGGATTTCATTGTAACTTGTTAGGTTGACTCCATATAATGCCTAGATGATGACATCCCCTTTTGGTCGTGATTGGTCAACTGTGATGGCTACAGGGTCCTGAAGCCCGAAAATCTTGAGCACAGTCTACAGGTCATATTTATGAAGGGATTTTCATTGTAACTTCGTAGAATCACTCCAGATGATGCCCAGATGAGAATGTCCCCTTTTGAATGCGATCATTCAACCATGATGGCTGCCTGAAGCCCGAAAACCTTTAGCACAGTCTTCAGGTCATATTTATGAAGGGATTTCATTGTAACTTGGTAGGTTGACTTCATATAATGTCTATATGATGACATCCCCTTTTGGTCATGATTGGTCAACTGTGACCGCTGCTACAGGGGCCCGAAGCCCAAAAACCTTGAACACAATCTACAGGTCATATTTTTGAAGGGATTTCATTGTAACTTTGTAAGATCACTCCAGATGATGCCCAGATGAGAATGTCCCCTTTTGGTTATGCTCATTCCACCATGATGGCTGCCTGAGCCCAAAACCCGAAAACCTATAGCACAGTCCACAGGTCATATTTATGAAGGGATTTCATTGTAACTTGGTAGGTTCACTTAATATAATGTCTAGATGAAAACGTCTCCTTTTGGACACAATTGGGCAACTGTGATGGCTACAGGGGCCCAAAGCCCGAAAACCTTTAGCACAGTCTAGAGGTCATATTTATGAAGGGATTTCATTGTAACTTGGTAGGATGACTCCAAATAATTTTTAGATGAGAACGTCCCCTTTTGGCTGCGATCATTCAACCTTGATGGCTGCCCGGGCACAAAACCCAAAAACCTTTAGCATGGTCTATAGGTCGTATTTATGGAAGGATTTCATTGTAACTTGTTAGGTTGACTCCATATAATGCCTAGATTATGACATCCCCTTTTGGTCATGTTTGGTCAACTGTGATGGCTTCAGGGGCCCGAAGCCCAAAAACCTTGAGCACAATTTACAGGTCATATATATAAAGGGGTTTCATTGTAATTTCGTAGGATCACTCCAGATTATGCCCAGATGACAACACCCACTTTTGGTCGCGATCATTCAACCATTATGGCTTCCCGAGCCCAAAACCCAAAAAACTTTAGTACAGACCACAGGTCGTATTTGTGAAGGGATTTCATTGTAACTTGGTAGAATGACTCAGTATAATGTCGAGATGAGGACGTTCCCTTTTAGTTGCAATCGGTCTACCGTCATTGCTACACAGGCCTGAAGCCCGAAAACCTTTAGAACAGTCTACAGACCATATTTATGAAGGGATTTCAATGTAACTTGATAGGATGACTGACTTTGGAATAATTTCACTGTAACTTGGTAACTTTCATTGACTTACGTTAACTGTGAGGGCCACATACATTAACTGTGAGGTCATATTAACCCTCCCCTCAGCTCTTTAGTACCTTGTGCACCTCATATTATTTTTATTGAAAACATAGCGTACAGGGAACAAAAATTAACATATTCCCAATTATCACAATTCTTGTCTTATTTCATAATCCTTTCATAAACATTGAACATTATCCTTTTCATCAAACACAACACACAGACAAGTTAAGCTACAGTGTCATTGACACTTTCATTTTAAGTTGGTTCAAGGTAGTTAAAAGAATTTTTTGGTGAAAATATTTTTTTTTTACTTATTAAAGAGGGCCTATTGGCGTTCACCAACTGTTGAGATGTATAAACCGGTGCGTACAAAGACTTGATGTTTGGTTCTGAGGTATTGTATCAAGTTTGTTCAAATGAAGTTCGTGGAGGAGTATTTGCTTTCGTAATGGGAGAGACAATATTTTTGGCTCCACCCAAAATTTTCTGAACCGATAGTCCGATTTGAACGAAATTTGGTATGTGGTATTATTGAATCATAAGTTCATGCTAAAAAAAATTTCTAATGTTCCCTGTGGGAACCCCAGGAGCTAAAAATATTTTCAAAACGACCATATTTCCCAACCCACATAGAACAGAGAACTGTAATTTGGTATGAAGCATGCGTAGGACCAGTAGAATTGAAAAAAAAATTGTCATCGGTTGTGTTAGGGTGCTCTGTAGAGGGCATCGAAGAAATGTTGAGTCAGCATATTTGCAAATATTCAACAAATTTTCTTCTCTAGAACCACAGATCAGAATATTCTTATATTTGGCATACAGCATCGATGGGGTGGGGGGGGGGGGGGGGGGGGGGAGGGAGGGAGATACAAGTGTGTTCAATGTAATCCCCTCTGTTTGGATTTGGTCTCAGTACAGGAACCCAAAAATCTTCCTCAGAACCACTGGCCAGAATGTTTTTACATTGGGTAAACATCATTGTTATGAGAGTCAGATTCAAGTTTGTTCAAATCAAGTCTCAGTTAATATTTGGGCTTCCTATGGGGACCCTAATTTTAACTTATTGCAACATGAAGAAATTTCTTTAAAAATCTTCTTCAGATTCACCAGTCAGAATCCTTTCATATTTTGTGTACAACATCTCTAGACGGTCAGATTCATGTTTGTTCAAATCGAGTCTCTGGGTTTATATTTGGGCTCTTTATGGGATCCCAAATTTTTACTTAGTGTAGTATGAGGAAATTTCTTTAAAAAACTTCTTCAGATCTACCAGTCAGAATCTAAATTCCATGTAAGCTGTTCATTCTTCACTTAAGCATAAGTGAATCTTGTAAAGGAACAGTGACTACAGACCTTCTGGTTTGTCATGTCAGGTCATCAACACCTCATTGTCACAGCTCTGACCAAGTTGCTACTGATAACTCAGTGGACACAACAAAAAACGAAACAACTGGCCATCACCAGCAGAGGTAATTCCCAACCAGATTATGTCTGACAAATTGTTTTCATACTCAGTAGATGTTGTTAACATTGCTTGTATCATTTCAAGAAAAAATAAACAAACATCACTGAATTCATTTAATATAGATGAAAGAATAATACTATCAACATTAAATCTCAAGTCTGCATTCCACGTCTGGCCTGCATCAAGTGGCCAAGTGTCAGATAACAGGTTATTTCTTCCTACCATCAAGGAGCCATGTGTTAGATGAGCTAATTAAAGTTAATTATCAAGTCCCATATATATGTGTGGAATTTGTCATAGAACAGAAATGAACTTTTTCTCAATTATCACAATTCTTGTCTTATTTCATAATCCTTTCATAAACATTGAACATTATCTTTTTTATCAAAAACCACACACAGTCAAGTTAAGCTACAGTGTCATTGACACTTTCATTTATGTTTCTGTTCTTCATCAGATCCACCAGTCAGAATTCTTTCATATTTAGTATACAAAAGCTCAAAGGGGATCAGATTCAAGTTTGTTCAATTTGAGTCCCTGGCTTAATATTTGGGCTCTCTTTGGGGTGGGGGTGGGGGCGGAGAGCAGGTTAGGTTCAAGTTGGTCAAATCCATTCCTTAGTTTATCATCAAGTAATTGCATCAATTTTATCAATTCTACATACAGCACTGCATGGAAATCAGTGAGAACTTCTCTATCAAATTTCTGCATGCCATAGAATTAAGGATGCTAGTTTTGTTTACAATGGTAGAGCAGGGGTTCGTACCTATGCCGAGAGAGTTTCCTTCGGCACCAACCGCCTAGCAAAACTAGACTGAAACATGCACACCACCCAGCCACCGACACACCCCTATCTGTCTGCGGCTGAGTGGTGTGGGTGGTTCAATATATAGTTTTGCTAGGCAGTTGGTGCCGAAGGAAACTCTCAGTGTGAGTTCGAACCTCCTCTATACCATTGTAAACAAAACCATTCCTTAGTGTCTTTTCATAAAATTTGCCTTTCATCACTTCATTCCTTTGTAGTGTTGATGAACCATGTCTAACTGAATGTGACCCCAAATACATCATTGAACCACTTTGTCAGGTGTTTGATTAAGGCCCCTTGGGGCCTCTTGTTTTATGAGGAGAATAAATTATAAACTTTAGGTCTAAAAAAGGTAAAAATCTGTTTCTCAGGCCCTCCCACATGGTCATTTTGGCTGCCACATGTTCTCTTTTTATAACCAATGCAAAATTAAATTGTTTATGACAGATATTTTATTTAGGTTATTATAATTGAAAAATTTGTCCCTTGAGTGCATCAAGGCTTTGCAATGCTAAAGCATTGCAAGGTCGTCTTGCACCCTAGGGACGAAATACACCTCCACCCATGCTATTCCGTAGACTATGAGGCCTAAAACGTAAAACAAACCAAGAATATGAAGAAATAATTACAAAGTAAAATAAAAAACTGCCCACCCCAGATGTAATTTTACAAAAAATGCCCCAAGAAACAGAAGAACTACTTTGTGTGGCCTTACTAATTTAGGGTAAAACATGCCTCTAGATTGGTCTAATTTGAAAACACAAAATCCACCATTATTTGAGAACATTTCACCAACCAGGCCACTTGTTCTGAGTCGATTGTTATACTCAGCATGAATCAACACGCGGTACTGAAATTGTCTCAACATTCTAACTTCCAGATTAGAAGAACTGATGAAGGGGGATAGTAATATCACACTCCCACTGACTGCCATTCTTATCTTCAGATAAGGTACTGGATGACAGTTAAGAGTGATATAACATCTCAAGATCAATACTGACCTGAAGATGAGAGGTACAACACTAAATGACACTGTCCCTCAAAAGAAAGGTGTAGAAGTGCCAAACAAACAAAGTGAGAGTTATGTCCCTTTTCACCTTTCTCATCAGTTTTCATTGCACCTTGAGTAAACCCAGGACTTTAAATTCTCCCAAAGACAGGATGTTATAAGGTATCCACAAGTTATGGAGATGTTCCCAAATTACCTCCTAACTCCATACGCTAGGTGTCACTTTTTCTCCCCCAAAATGAAAAAAGAAGTTTAATGAAAATTCTAAAATTGATTGCTATGTCAGGATGAGAAGGCTACACAAATTTTTTTAACTGGAAATATGAGTGTATTGCAAGTCCAAAATATGGAATGTAATGGACCCTTTACTATTAGCATGTTTCCATTTTAAAAATCTATGTAGGAGATCAGGATTCTCGATAAATGTCTTCACTAGAGCCCACTTATATATAACCCAGGCCCTTCCTGACTGAGATGGAATACAGAGTACAACAGAGATCACAGAGGTAGAGTTTACTTACTGGAGTTTTTATCAATCATTCTGGGTCAGTGAAACACACCTGCCACATCATTACAGTTTTAACTGGTGATTCACAAATAAGTGATGTTCAGTGATTTTAACAAAGCACTGAACTTTTTTCTTTGAGGAATCCTCAACTGCAGTCAGACAAAAAAAAATGAAATATTTTTAATTGTTCCTGAAAATATTTTGGCACCATCATCAGCATCTTGTGTTTGGTATAGAATTTTTTGCTCAGAAAATGGAATGTGTGTCAAATTGGCCTTGTGTTATTTATATAAAAAATAACTATAAGGCCTAAAAAAAGTTAGAAATGTGTTTCTCAGGCTACCATGGTCATTTTGGCTGCTCTATGCTCTCTTTTTATAACCAGTGCAAGCTAAAAAAAATTAAAAATAAGTGTTTTATCTCTGATATTTTACCGAAGTTCATAAAATGGATCGATTTGTCTCTTGAGTGCAACAAGGCTTTGCAATACTTTAGCATTGCAAAGCCTTCTTGCACTCAAGGGACGAAATACACCACCACTCATGCTATTCTGTAGATTATGAGG
This sequence comes from Pictodentalium vernedei, assembly GCA_031216915.1. NCBI lineage: Eukaryota > Metazoa > Mollusca > Scaphopoda > Dentaliida > Dentaliidae > Pictodentalium > Pictodentalium vernedei. The sequence continues at coordinate 350,991,387 of CM062292.1, forward strand.
CCTAAAACATAAAACAAACCAAGAATATGAACTTTTAATGGCAAAGAAATAATTACAAAAATAAAAAATGATAAAAAACAACCTGCCTACATGCAATTTTACAAAAAATGGACTGAGAGACAGAAGATCTCCATTGTGGGGCCTGATGATCTGAATTTGTTTTGGAATTAAATCACTTTATGTTATCTGTGATTTAATCTATTTTAAGGGGGTGCAGTGGCTCAGTAGATAGAGATGCAGGCTGCAAGCTGAGAAAGCCCTGGTTTGAATCTCATTTGTGGCAGTCACATTGTGCCTTTGGGCAAGACACTTAATCCCATTTGCCCACGTGGGGGCATGGTGGCATTGTGTACTAAGGCATACCACACGTCGATGGTGCACTTGTCTTCAACCAATGCTAACCCTGTTGGGGAGTCTGACAGCTGCTTGCTGTGGTTCTTTCCAGGTACTTGGGCTTCCTCCACCATGTAAAACTGTCCGATGTGAGGTGACCCTGGCTGTCAAAAGTGTTGTTCAACCCCAATAAATAAGTAAATATATTTTAAACGTAGAGCCACAGGAGCATTTCACATGTTCTATTCTCTCATCTCTCAATATGCTTGATAATTTTCTTGGTAATATTTTTTTTCAACCTTAATCACCTTTTTCTGGAATTACAGGTGTCCAAACCATGCTGTTTTGATTAGGCTGCAAGGTATATTCAAAGAACCTTGGCAGTTGTTTCTTGTCCAGTCTTGCCTGCTGATATAGTACAACCAAAATAAGTTGCAAGATAACAAGATGGATAAAAAGGTGTTATAAGCAGCAGACATTAGTTACTGGATCCTTCAGGCTTTGTTAGGTAAAGGGTGAAGTTAGAGGTTTGCCTCTTTATTGCAATAGCTGTGTAAGTTTATTCCAGTGAGGAGTCATATGAAGTATGTTAGAGAAAACAATCTTCAAAAACCATGGAAGTGACCTAAAAATGTTACAAATCTGTTTCTCAGGCCCTCCTGCATGGTCCTTTTGCCCGCTACATGCTCTCTATTTATAACCAGTGCAAACTTAAAAAAATAAAAATTAAATAGTTTAGGTCTATTTTACCCAAGTTAACGCTTTACCCAACATAATGGCAAAAACCAGCCAGCGCTATTATCAAAAATCGCCAAGTAATATTCATTATTTTTTTCCTTTTTTGTCTCAAAAACATAGGTTATGACCCCTCGTTAGGACGAGTTCATTGCAATGAGGGGTCATACCCTATGTTTTTGAGACAAAAAATGACAAAAATTAGTTATTCAAGAATTTTGTTTGCAAGTGTCGTCTCCTTTTCAGATTAGGTAAAGGGTTAATAAAATTGATAAATTTGTTCCTTGAGTGCAACAAGGCTTTGCAATGCTTTAGCATGGCAAAGTCTTCTTGCACTCAGGGGACGAAATACACCACCTATTCTGAAGATTATGTAGCCTAAAAAATGAAACAAACCAAGAACATGAACTTTTGATGGCAAAGAAATAATTCCAAAAATAAAATATAAAATAAAAAACTGCCTGCCCCCAAGAAGCAATTTTACAAAAAAAAATGGCCTGAGAAATAGATCTACATTGTGGGACCAACAAAATGTCAATTATGAACCATGTTATTTCATTGGTTTACTTCCATTTCATGAGTTTTAAATAAGTATCATTTTCAGAAAATATTGTTATTCACTGGAATCTGAAACTCAAATGTTATATTTCATTTCAGATAAATGCTCTTACCAGAATTTGCAGGAATCAAATGCTGTTAGAAAAAATAAGTCCAGAAGACATCGTGAAAAACTTAACAAAATCACTAAGTTTGTTGCTCAGATGAAATGTGACATTGAATCCAGAGACATAAAATATGCTCAAGTGTTAGACAATCTTGCCAAAGAGAGGAAGCAGCAGATTCACTTACTTACAGAATTTATTTTTCCTGTGGAAGAAGTTCAGAGAGGGTAAAACATCTAACCAAAAAAGACCCCACAAAGTATATCTTCTGCTTCTCAGGCCATGTTTTGTAAAATTGCATGTGGGTGTGCGGTTTTTAGCTTAACTTGACAAAGTCAAGATAAGCTATTGCCATCACGCATGCGGAAGTCTGTTAGTCTGTGAGTCTGTTCACATTTTCCTTTAGCACAGGCCACACCCCATAGTTCTTGTCCGATCGCCACAAAATTTCATATGCAAGTTTGAGATCATGTCCAGATGAGAACGTCCCCTTTTGGTCGTGATCGGTCTACTCTGATGGCTGCCCGACCCCAAAACCTTTAGCACAGTCTACAGGTCGTATTTCTGAAGGGATTTCATTGTAACTTGGTATGCTGCCTTTGTATAATATCTAGATGAGAACATCCCCTTTTGGTCATGATCTGTCGATGTGACGGCTGCCCAAGCCCGAAACCCAAAAACTTTTAGCACAATCTACAGGTCATATTTAATATGGAGGAATTTCATTGTAACTTGATAGAATGACTCCATATGATGTCTCGATGAGAACTTCCCCATTTGGTCGCGATCTGTCAACCATGACAACTGCCTGAGCCCAAAACCCGAAAACCTTTAGCACAGTCTACAGGTCATATTAAGTGAGAGATTTTATTGTAACTTGGTAGGTTGACTCCATATAATGTCTAGATGAGAACGTCCCCTTTTGGTTGCGATTGGTCAGCTGTGATGTCTACAGGGGCCCGAAGCCTGAAAACCTTTAGCATAGTCTACAGGTCACGTTTATGAAGGGATTTCATTGTAACTTGGTAGGATTACTCCAGATAATGTCTAGATGAGAATGCCCCCATTTGGTCACGATCATTCAGCCGTGACTGCTGCCTGAACCCAAAACCCCAAAACCTTTAGCACAGTCTACAGGTCGTATTTATGGAGGGTTTTCATTGTACGTTTTTAAGATGACTCATATAATGTCTAGATGAGAACATCCCCTTATGGTCGCGATTGGTCAATTGTCAGTGCTACAGTAGCCCAAAGACCTTTAGCACACTCTACAGGTCATATTTATGAAGGGATTTCATTGTAACTTGGTAGGAATACTCCAGATAATGTCTAGATGAGAATGCCCCCATTTGGTCACGATCATTCAGCCGTGACTGTTGCCTGAACCCAAAACCCAAAAACCTTCAGCACAGTCTACAGGTCGTATTTATGGTGGGTTTTCATTGTACGTTGGTAAGATGACTCATATAATGTCTAGATGAGAACATCCCCTTTAGGTCGCGATTGGTCAATTGTCACTGCTACAGTCGCCCAAAGACCTTTAGCACACTCTACAGGTCATATTTATGAAGGGATTTCATTGTAACTTGGTAGGAATACTCCAGATAATGCCTAGATGAGAACGTCCCCTTTTGGTCATGATCATTCAACCATGCGGCAGCCGGAGCCCCAAACCCCCAAAACTTTAGCACAGACTGCTGGTCGTATTTATGAAGGGATTTCATTGTAACTTGGTAGGTTGACAACAGATTTTTAACTTTTTTAGGCCTAAAGATGCTTGACACTGCGACCAATAAAAAAAAAAACACCAAAACTACAGAATTGCAATTTGAAAAAGAAAATGTTCTATATTTTTTCATATTTTGTTTCTCTCCAAAAGATAAAGACAAGTTTGAATGTATGGAACTCAGTTCAATGAGATATCATGATCTATACTAGGAAAACAATACAACTTTCAGAATATTTAACCCCCAAAGGCCTATTTCCAAATTTTCCGACAACAGGGCATGTGCCCTTAACATGCCATTATGAGAGGTCCTGCTGACAATAAACAAATTACCTAAGCAGTGGTTTCTAGTCAAGTCTTGGCTGCCTTAACAGGCAACCAAGACTAAAGTAGAAATCACTGCTAAACCATTAGATGTATAGAGGCTGTGGAATGGTGGGAATTCAAAACACTTGTCCAGGCCCTTAAAGGTTAAATCAGATTTTGGTAATCATTTCTGTAGATTGTTTTTTGCTTCTTATCCAAACTACAGCCTATTTGGTTAAAATCAAGCTGATGCACCATCATTAAAATGATGTGAATAAGCTTCAAAAGACAGTCTGAAGTTATGGACCAGGAAAGAAAAAAAATGTACATGTTATTTGCTGTACACTTGGAATACTGGGTGGTTTGTCAGGCAAAAGTTTTAAAATGTGCTCAGAATAAATTATAAGAGACTCTTGGAGTGCAAGAGGACCTAAAGATCCTGTATGTGCTCATGTATAGCCTAACCATTTTGTCTACTTTCAGGCCTGACATTCTTAAAAAATACAGGAGGGCTAAAAATCGCTCCCCTTGCATGGTCAAGGAGATCGATTAGTTCTCCTCAAGCTTACAAATGAAGTTTTTATATCAATGAATTCTGCCTAGTGGGCTTTGTACATTTTATTTTGTGCTGCTAATAGGGTAGTCTCTGTAACGGAGTGGAGGGGGGGGGGAGGGCTACACTGCCCCTCCCACACAATGGGACAATGGGGCATCGGCAAGGCCCAGAGGTGTGGGAGGGCAGTGTGGCTGTCTAACAGAGACCACTGATATAGCAGAGATCTGAAAAGATGTGGGTTTTAGGAATAGGCTGCTATGTAATAATTATTTTCTAAGGTCACACGGGCTAGTTTTCGCCCTCTTAATTTTTTTAAAGTGAGCAATAGGTGAGCGAATAATTCACTCTCCTTAATATGCCAGGCCTGTTCTTTTAGATTTTGTCAAAGACAAGGAGGATGCTGCTGGCTCCCCTTATATGCCTAATGGTTGGCAGTTACAATGGGTTCACATTTCTTGGCCATTACAATAGAGTTGTAAGTGTTTGGGGTTTTCTGGATTGTGAAAGCTGAATTTGGTGGTTACAATAGAAGCCCTGTGGTAATGACAAAAGTGGCGTTCAGCTAATGGTTATAAAACTTTTTTTTTTTTCAGCCAGCAGAAGACAAAGCTTTGGTGGTAGTTAGAAAAATGGCAGGTTGAATGGACAAAAAAGTGTTCTCAATACCCACTAAGTTTTAATTGCTGTAAACTGGAACAGTGTTTACTCCAAAAACATAGCTTTTGACTTTCATTGGAGTAAGCCCATTGAAAAACTTAAATAATAGTCATCTCCTTACCCAAGCTGTAAGGCCACTAATCTCTTTCTGTTCAGAATTTGATGTAGTTATGGGCTGTTTGTTTACACAAAATTCATGGAAATTTGCCAAGACAAGTTGTCCATTAAATTGGAATAAAACCACCTGTCATTTACAGACAAAATTTGAGGGATCCATGGAAATTTTCAATTTGTTATCAATATAATTTAATTCATTTTGTGTAGGGATTGAAGGAAAAGGTGATGTGAAGTTTTTCATATCTAGACTGCAAAAAGTCATGAATCTCCATCACGTCCCCAGTTACCCTCTTCCATCCCTCTTGCTGCTTTAAGGCTTTGACCATATTTTTGACACGATGAGCTGAAGACTATCAAAGAACCCAGGCCCCAGAATTTGATTCACGCCATAACCCAAAACTCCTCTCACCAGTCCTGAATGCGCTTCACTGCACTTTTTTTCCTTAACTGGTTGAGTGCTAGAAGCCACTATAGTGGTTTTACACCGTATTACCTTGTTTTCTCAGCAGACAAAACACAAGTTGTTTTAAGTAAATTGTATTTTGACAATTTATTGGCGAGTTCCAAGAAATACTCACGTTACAAATCACCTTTGAAAATAATTTAGCATTCTACCAGTTAACACTAATAACATGTCTATATTTTTATACTGTACCAATGACCCAGACTTAGCTGGTGCTAACTCTTAAAAATATAGGGCCAAACACAAATTTTGCCCCCCAATCCCCAAAATTTGCATCTAAAACCAAAGAAAACATGTCCTGAATGGCCCTCCACACTTCACCTCTACTGCGCATGTGCAGTGTCAAGGACGTCCCGAAATTGGCGCCATTAATCATTCTTCACATCTGACTGATCTTTGTGCTTGTAAATCTCTGTTTAAATGATGCCAGACACATAAATATTAGAGAAATGGTGATTCTAAGGAGGATATAGAAGGAGGAGAGGGAAATGAGTGACAGAAAATAATCAGGGCTGTAACTTAAAAATTTTTTTTTAATGAAATTATGTTAAGTTACCTATTTTCGAGGCAACAGCCTGTTGTGGTCATTCTTGTTAATCAAATTACACTGCTTGTTCAGTGTTTTCCTCTCTCCTTTTCCTTTAAGTCCCCTCTTGCTATTCTCCCATGCTTTTGGCATATTTTCTGTAATTTTATTACTAAAATTTCTTGGGAGTTTTAGCTGGATAACAGAATGAATTCTGTTCTTTTCCCCATGTTTACGTCTTCACCTATGGGTGGTTAGGCGTAGTGTTCTGCATCTACCATCTGATGTTCTGCAGTTTCTTCCCTGGAAGTCTCTGTTTTGCATCAGATAGTGTATTATTGGTAACTGATTTCGGGCCAGGGTGCCTGGAGTCTTGTTCTAGTGTTTTTACACTTATTGTTTACATTTACTTCAGCCCTCTGTGTGAGGGGGGATTTCTTGAAAATAATATCTGGATGTTAATTTAATCATAACTAGATACATTATTATTGTTCGTAAGTGTTGCATAAATTGTTTAAAATATTTTTAGAATTTTTGTCCACACTTAGGCTTGGGATCCATTGGGGCTCAACGTTACTTTTCAGAAACTTGGGCTGTTCTGAAAAAATATTTTTTCAAAATTTTTTGATTGCAATTATTTTTTCTATATTAATGGATCATATTATTATGTATTTTTATTGTCAGGGGTTGGTGCGAGTACTAGGACTTTGTTTTCTTTTCACAATGAAAGGATATTGTTCAATTGTAATAAGAGGAAATCTTCCTCTGACTTTCATAATCATTGTATATGTAGTCAGTGTACTCACACTAACTCCTGTTCTGTATGTGTTAATTTCGATGACAAAATGGGAAGCGTATGTCACGTTATGTTAGTGGGGAAATGGCCATTCCGGTCCTTTCCCCTCAGGGTCACTCTACTTTATCAATCTCTATTTCAGACGATCAAGAATAGGGTGATGTATCCATGATGTCTTCCAAAAGTGTGCCTCCGTCGTCACAATTAATGAAGAGCTAGCGGAAAAGTGCTCATGTAAATACGTCAATTGCCTAAGAGGACCCTAGTAGGTTCGACGGCCGTTGACGTCCGCTAGCTCGCCCGGTGTAGCGTCCATTCATCGAATGGTTCGGCAGCCGGGTTCATCCGTTGCGGTCTAGAAGGAGTTTTGGGGTGATGCGAGCACTATAAATCAACCAAATGCACACCCAGTGACGGCGGATTAGAGGGAGAACGGAGGAAGCCTTTCAGTCCGGTTCCTAGCTCGTCCAGGTCCATCCGGACTGCGAGCGAGAGAGGCCCCTCTCTCGAACAGCAACATCTGGCCCCAGATGTTGTGGTACAAAATGTTTCGCATTCGGAGCATACGTCCGCCGATCGGGACGCTCCGATATATAATCAGTCCGGAGAGACTGTCAATAAGGCTTCCTCATTCTCATGGTAGCGCACACGACCGCTCTTGGCTACGTGACCTCGGATATCCAGTCAGCTTCGCCAATCGGAGAATCATCGGCGACCAGGTCACACCATCCGGTAGCCAGGGACACGAGGCCTGCAGACTCCGGACGTTCGCATAAGAAAGTGTGCGGGAGTCAATGTACATGGAGCTTGGACTGCTACTGCACAGGCCTTGGTGACGGGCGTGCTATCCCAAATAGCACAGCTTATCGCAGCATCCCAGCAACGACAGAATCTGTCACATCATGTATTATCCGACGACGCTGGGTCGGGACGCTCCGCGGAAGCAGGTACGGACGTCCGAAAATTTCATCCGGTCTGACGGGATGCCGAAAGGGATTCGGAGGATTTCGAGCTTTCCCTTTCGGAACAACATAAGCTGTTGTTTATGTCATCTGACTTTATCTTCTAGAGGTTCTTTCGTCGGACCAGAATGCTGCAATGCCGGATAAGAAACTGATAGCGTCGGTGGACACAGAAATTTTTGGTTCGGTTCAGGGACATCGTCCCTCAGTTCCGACATAGTCCAATAATGTCACACAACTTTCGAATTATTGAATGACGCTATATATATATTATTATTTGCTTGCTATTAACAAGCATGTCTGATTTCTTGTTCGCAAAGTTACGGAGATGTCTTTCAGAAGTGTGCCTCTGTCGTCATAGTTAATGAAGAGCTAGCGGCAATAAGTGCTCATGGAATATGTCAATCGCCTAAGAGGTCCCTAGTGGGATCGACGGAGTTGACATGCGCTAGCTCACCCGGTGAAGCGTCCATTCATCGAATGGTTCGGCAGCCGGGTTCGTCCGTTGCGGTCTAGGAAGGAGATTTGGGTGATGCGAGCACTATAATAAACTTTAGTACACACCCGGTGACGACGGATTAGAGGACAGATCGGAGGAAGCCTGTTAGTCCGGTTCCTAGCTCGTCCAGGTCCGTCCGGGCTGCGAGCGAGAGAGGTCCCTCTCTCGTACAACAACATATGGGACCGGATGTTGTGGTACAGATATTTCGCATTCGGAGCATATGTCCGCCGCTTGGGACGTTCCGTTATATTGACAGTCCGAGAGACTGTCGATAATGCTTCCTCATCCTCACAGCAGCGCACACGACCGCACATTGGCTACGTGACCTCGAGTATCCGACCAGCTTCGTCATTCAGTGATTCCATGGCGAACAGGTCACGCCATCTGGTAGCCAAGGGACACGAGGCCTATACACTCCGTTCGTTCGCATAATAGATGTATGCATGGGGTAACGAGCATGGAGCTTCCAGCGGCAATGCATCGTAAGACCACTTCTACACAGGCCTCAGTGACGGACGTGCTATCCAAGTTAGCACAGTTTATCGCAGCATCCCAGCAATCGACAGATTCTCGGTCGGATCAGGAATTATCCGACGGCGCTGGGTCGGTGCGCTCCGCTGTTGCATCAGGTTTGGACGACCGAACACTTTATAGGGTCCGACAGGATGGCGAAAGGGATTCGGACGATTTCGAGCTTTCCCTTTCGGAACAACGGAAGCTGCCATACATATCTTCCGGCATTATCTTCTACAGGTTGTTCCGTCGGACTACATTGCTGCGATGCTGGATAAGAGACTAATAGCATCATTGGACACGGAGTTTTGGATCGGTTCAGGGACATTGTCCCTGACTTACCGACACAGTCCAATAATGTCATTAGAACATTCGAATTATTTAACGACGCTATATATAAGCTTGCTACCAAGCATGATAGTCTAGTTTCTTGTCCGCAATGCTCTTCTGCCTTTTATCAATTCTAGGGAATAATTTATTTTGGCAGAACAGGGCATACCGAGAGTTCATATGCGTCTAGACGGCGGGGTTGAAGACTGGGAATTATCTTTTTCGCCGTCTATGTCAATTCCAACCACGATGTTGGAAACGACAATGATGTCTAATAGACTTAACTTAGACGCTTTATCATACGTAGACCACCTTACTGAGGCATTATCATTACATCTTCAAGAGAAAGAATTCCAGGATATGATCCTCAATGTGATTTCTTTCAAGAGCAGTAGTTTTTCCACGTTTAACTCCGCCCTTCAGTGGCAACCTGGAGTTGGTTAGACGTGACGCAGCCCTAGCTACATCCACGCGCGTGGATAGTAAGGTGAAGAACTCTCTCAGAGTCGCTTCGGTCTCGGAGAAGCTTCTCTTCGACGGCAACTTTTCAGCAATCTATGAATTGCTCGATATACACGTTCTCTTGTCTATCAAGTGTAGCAAGAGATTCAGACTGGGGCAACATTCGGTGGTTGACTCAGAGAGTGCCACTGCAGTTGCCGGATCCGAGTTTTATGATTATGACGGATGCCAGTCAAACAGGTTGGGGTACAATATTGATCCCAACGGATTCGAAGTGCCAGGGTCTTTGGGTTCCGCAGTTTCTAGGCAAGCACTTATCTTCCAGGGAATAATGTTCTTTAGGCTTGCACTATGTCATTGGATGAACATTATTCAGAAACGCATGTCCAAATCCTGTCCGATAATACGACAGTAGTTGCGTTTCTCCGGAACCAGGGAGGCACTCATTCGATTCCGTTATTCAATTTAACGGAAAGAATCCTTCTGTTTGTTATAGTACATCAAGTTCTGCTTCGGTCCGTCATATTCCGGGTCGTCTGATTGTATTAGCTGACTCCCTTTCACGTAAGGGTCGCTTGTTGCCGTCAGGATGGACTCTCAACAAACAAGTATTCAATCAGATTTGCTATCAATGGGAACGCCCAATGATAATTTATTTGCGACACAACTCACTATTCATTTGCAGACGTATGTGTTTGCATGTCCGGATCCCTGAGCTTATGTTGTTAACGCTCTATTGATCTAATAGGACGGAATGATAGGATATGCGTATCCTCCAGCGCTGTTGATTCAGCAAGTATTGCTAAGATAAACATCCATAATACAATTCTGTTGATAGCATCTCTGTCTTCACAGAGACCGTGGGTAAATTTACTCAGGTGTCTACTGTGGGACTTACCGCGAAAACTTCCTCAATGAGAGGATCTTCTTTCGCTGGGGAAATCGTGTCAACTTCATCACAACCCGCAAGGTCTCAACCTTCACGTATTCCATTGTGTGGTCCTTCTTGCATGGCAAGCAATGTACAGGACGAGCTTTGGACGCGATTTCTTACTGTAGGAGAACCTCTTCTTCGCTATACTATGTGGCTAAAGTGGAGGCTCTTCCGTCGTTGGTGTAGGGATCATTATGTTGATATTTTTGATCCCTCCATACTAGACATTGCAACTTTCTAGTATACTTGTTTGACAAGATCTACTGCAGCCTGTTATTATTAAGGTTATAGGTCTATGTTATCTCATACCTATGCACTCTATTATAGTTTACAATTGAGTCTTATGTCTCTTTATCTAAGTCAGTTAGAAACTTTTCGATAAATAGACCTAGAATCATTAGATTAAATTCCTATACGGAATTTAGCTTCGGTTCTTATTTAGCTAAGTAATCATTTGAGCCTCTGGAAACAGTAGTTTTCAAATTCTGACCTTTTAAGACAGTAATTCTGTTAGTCTTCTCTTTTACTGAGGAGTCAGTGAGCTTCATGCCCTATCGGTGGACGATTCTCACTTTTGTAGTGACGGAAACACTACTTCCTTTACTACTTAGGTTGGATTTTTGGTTAAGAGTCAGGCTCCTAATAATATCCGGAACATATTGTTATTAAGGTCCTTCCGTCTTCGTACGGGCATAGGCCTTTACTCTGTCCGGTTAGCGTTTACGTATTTATAAACAGATATCAATTTATTAGTACGGACGTAAGCTTCTTCTGTCTTTGATGCTTAATAGAAGGACATTACGCTCCATTCTATTGCTAATGGATTCAATTAACTATCGGTACTGCCTATGGTATATCATTGACTCAGCAGTTTGTGCTTGAGATTTCGGCTCATGAAGTAAGAGCTCTTTCTACATCTTGGGCTTACACTAATAGTGTCGCTATTATAGATTTTTGAAGGCTGCTCATTGTGCTCAGCCATCCACATTCATGAATTTTTATCTCAGAATATTGAGTCCATTTTTGGAGGCCTCCATTGTTAGGTCTATTATCTACTGCTCAGAATGTCATTCACTTAACAGTTGCTACTATAGCTAGGTAGGCTTTCTGTTCCGGCAGTGACTTCGTCCTGCTGCCCTCTTCGCTCTGGGCTATTTGACCCAGGGCAAGAAAAAGGGGGGGGGGGGGGGGGGGAGGGTGTTCCCTTGGGTCACCTGTTTTATTATGAAAACAAGGGGATACCTCCTCCGGAGTTAGTAATTCTGAGCTGTTACTGGGATGGCTTTTAAGTGAGAAGTTTATGTTTTAAAAATTCATTCAGGTCATAGTTTTTAAAGTATAGCTTTTGAATATATCACGTGTCAAACGGGCGTTATTATACAATCCTCAGACACTTTTAAGGAGTATAAAGAGTCTCTATTCTCTAGACTTTATTTATTGGCTTACTTTAAAAATTATTAGTATAAGGATTATACTGGATATTAATAGAGTACATGGATGTTATGATGCTCAATTTTGGAAGGTGTTGTGTCTTTCTAATTTATCATAAATAAGAAAGATACATGTAAAATAAGATACATGTAAGGCCTAATACTCCTTTTCTCCTAGAGGGGATGACTCTATTTTATATAATTGAGCGTATTTCAACTTGCTCTATGTCCTAGGCCCTCCAGCCTTTTTACTATTCAGCTAAGTCTGGGTCATTGGTACAGTATAAAAATGTTAAAAAATTTGTAGTCATTTATATATTTTTTATACTTACCAATGACCCAGACGAGGATGGCCCTCCCAGGAGTTGGGAACTCATACCTCCCCGCTGAGTACATAGCGCTTACCAGGCACTGGTTACAAGAATGATTAATGGCGCCAATTTCGGGACGTCCTTGACACTGCGCATGCGCAGTAGAGGTGAAGTGTGGAGGGCCATTCAGGACATGTTTTCTTTGGTTTTAGATGCAAATTTTGGGGATTGGGGGGCAAAATTTGTGTTTGGCCCTATATTTTAAGAGTTAGCACCAGCTATGTCTGGGTCATTGGTAAGTATAAAAAATATATAAATTACTATAAATTTTTTAACTTTCCAGTGATCTGAGAAGTGAACCACTGAGTACCACAAGTGCTTTAAAGGATGCATGTCATACAGCATATGTTAGAGGACAGTGGGTATATACAGATAATGGTAGCGATGTGTGCTATCAAATTGTTTCACTCAAGCTTCCTGGAAACGGAGACTATTCAGCATATAACATTTGTGGTAATATTCTAATTTTATTTAATTTGTGCAAGCCTGGGAAATAAGAGTGAATTTATTAACCCTTTACCTGAGGTATCGATCAAAACCGGCCAGAGCTATTCACAAAGATTACTATTAAATTTTCATTATTTTTTCATTTTTATCTCAAAAACATAGTTTATGACCCCTCACTGGAACGAGCTCAACACGCATGTTCCATTGAGGGGTCATAACCAAGGTTTTTGATGACAAAAATGAAAAAAATTTAGTTATTCAAGAATTTTGTTTGCAAGTGTTGTCTGCCTTTTGTGTTAAATAAAGGGTTAACCCTTTACCCAACGTAACAACCAAAACCGGCCAGCGCGATTCTCAAAAATTGCCAATGAATTTTTATTATTTTTTCATTTTTTGTCTCAAAAACATAGGTTATGACCCCTCGTTGGAACGAGCTCATCGAGCTCGTTCCAATGAGGGGTCATAACCTATGTTTTTGAGACAAAAAATGAAAAAAATTAGTTATTCAAGAATTTTTTTTGCATGTGTCATCTGCTTTTCATGTTAGGTAAAGGGTTAAACATAAAAATTTATAAGCTTCACTAGAAATAACAAGAGTCATACTCTACTTATCCAATAAACTTTAAAGCCGCGCACATAATTTTCAGGTTCAACTAGACTTCGAGAAGTATTTTCCCAGCGAATTATCTAATCATAAGAATAACATTGTAATCCAGTTGCACACAAGAAAACAGGTCTCACGGTATTCCAGATTCAAAATGGAATTTCCCACTGCATGATGATGACCCAGTCACATTGACACAGTTGAAACTTGATGACGCCACTCTGATTGACATATTGGACACACCTACATGTAGGATAATACGATATGTACCCATCAGAGAATGGCATGTTCAAATTGAACATGTCATTCTCTGATGGTTATATATGGTCCCGTCCGCTCATCAGTCATGAATTAATAACTTGACGGTATCATGACCAGATGACTGAATCTGACGAGCGGATAATACGATATGTACCCATCAGAGAATGGCATGTTCAAATTGAACATGTCAGTCTCTGATGGTTATATATGGTCCCGTCCGCTCATCAGTCATGAATTGATAATACCATTGAACAAAACACGTGAACAAAACAATAATCTTATTTTACCATACAAGTAATCTAATCTATTGGACGCGAACGTGGGGAGGGGGGGGGCATTAATTTAGCAGTTTAACTTGTTACCTATTTAATAAATTAATAGTAAATAGGCCTACCTATCACTAGCTACGGTAATACTAATTTAAGTCTCGATTTCTAACTCAATTGGCCAAAAGTATTTATTAAATCAAATGAAATCCATCAAGATTTTTAAAAAATGAAAAATAATGTCTGCATGTTTCGGGATTATGTCGCCCGGCTGGCCTCAAAGTTAAACAGAATTGGAAACTCAAATGGAGTCCTCAGAGTCGGTGATGGCACATTCCGATTCAAGCTCAGCACTACTGTCACTGTCGCCACAGTCGGACTCGCTGTCACTACCAGTAACTGAAGCTATCATAGCACTGTTGCTATCCGAATTGTCACTATCATCATCGTCCATCTTTCTCCTTTTTGAGAGCAGTAAGCTCTTCTGTGAATCAAGAGTTTCGAGCTTCCGCTTGTGACGACTTGAAAGAAACTTGTCAACGGCGTTGCTTAAAATATCATCTTTTTCCACTTGGGACCACACAAGGTCATTGACTCTAACAATCAGTAGGTTCTCCATCGTTGAGTGTTTCATACTGAGCCGTCTGTCTGATAACATTGCGGTGAGATGGCTGAAACCACATTCCACGATGCTGTTACTCACAGCCATGGCAAGGACAATCTCCGCTAAGAAACAAATGTTCGGAAAATCATTCCTTCTGTACATTAAGAGCTTTCCCCATAACTTTCGTGCATTAAGCTTTGAATAGTAATGACCTGCCGTGATTTTGACATCCTTCCATACGCGCTTTAGTTTTTCCTCGTCCGCATTGAACCCCACAAATTCCAATGGTTTTTGATAGTGCTTAGCCAACGCAGAGATGGATTGGAGTTCATCCTTCGTTGACTGCCAGTTTGCAGGGTCAACCCACTGCATGTGCTGAAACACGGAATCTTTGCCTCTGAATGATTCGAACCTGTCCGAAAAACACTCTTTGATTTTCCCTACAGCCCTTTTAGCCAGAGTGGATACCTCATTCAGAATCATGTCTTCCATTTCCTTTGTTTGACAACCTTTTAAACCGCCACTTGTCTGCTTCACAAATTCTCTGTTTGCTTCTTTGTGCCCCATAGTTCCAGTTTTGGGCATATCAACTTCGATGGACATTCCACACATGCTTCCAGATATTACATCGGTTCTGATTGAGAGGCTTATCCTGGAACTCTTTGTGATGTCATCGATTGACGTTAGTTCTTCACACAGTTCAGACAATGAAGTTTCAGTTTTTTCTACTGTGGGTAAAATGTCAAATGCTAGGAGATCATCCTTCTCAAACACAAGAGACAGGATTGACACAACATCCAGTATGTTCCGATACAGACAGCAAACGACAATAAACTTGTAGTTTTTCAATTTATTCAAGAATCCTTGTAATTTGGCACTAATTTTCTTATTAGTAGGATCGGCAATAGCATTTTCAATAACTTGTATTAGAACCACCCAGTTGTTGAGGAGATTCCGCACTGCCTTACGGTGGTGATTCACGAATCTCGTTGACGATAACTTGGGAATTTTGTACACGGTTACATTGAGAACATGAGCAGTCTGTTTGAAGTGGTGAGTGAACTTTCCAGACTGTTTGAAAAACTTGTACAGAGAGGTCATAAAGTCCTCTACGTCTTCAAATGACTTCTCCTTTAACAGTGAACCCTTTACCGCCAGTTCCAATCTGTGTGCGACACAATGTATATTGACCAACCATGGCCTACCATCGTCCCTGAAACGGGTCAGAAGACCGGACTTGTTGCCAAAGTTAACGCTTGTTCCGTCGGCTGCGGCAGCTATCTCAGTGCATGTGTAGCGATCAACGGGAATATTCAGTCTATTAATAAAAACATCGTCAACAGCCTGCTTCAAAATTGCAGCGTTAGCGTCACCGAATGAGTCAAGATCTTGTAAAGCAAGAACATAATACCTTGGAAATCCCCGGGTCACTACCTTGGCTAACACTAGCTCTTTCTCAGAGCCAGTTTTCCTGGCCTGCGAACCATCGGTCATGACCGAGAATGCATTCACACCCATTAGTATTCCTGTGAGCTTTTCGCGCACTGAGTCTGCAATGAAACACAACAGTCTACGAGCCATATCTGAGTTACAGGCACCCTTTATTAAATTTACACCATTAACCTTTTGGACTTTAACCATGGTCTCAAAGGTGGTCAGTGGTTGTCCGTCCACAGCGAGTAGGTAGGCAGTTCTGAAAAGTTTGAGATAGGCCTCTTTTGATTGCAGTCGTATGGTCGAGTCTATCTGTGGTTGTTTTGGGTGCAATTTAGGTGACTGTAGATGTTCCTGCTCGCATTTCTTCTTCAGTGATTGTACCCTCGGTATTGGGCGCGTTTCTGACATTTTGGAGCATATCCCCAGCTAAATCCTTCTCAATCTGTATTCCGAGTTCATGAGCCTTCGATTCCAGATGGCGGTTAACGTTATGCTTGGTCACATAATTTGTTCCGGCTACATACTTCTCAGCCTCTATTATGGACTGACCGCGCAATTTAGGTGATTTTTTAATCTGATCAATATGGCATGCACACGTTTTGCACCATACACTCTTCACAATGTCGTGTCCATGTTTGTCTTTGGACGTTTTATAACCTATCAATGATCCAATGTTCCATCTTTGGAATGTTGAAAGTTGAACAGTTTTCCCTTTCGGACCGCCGGCAGCGGTAGCGTCATCTTCGCTATTCATCATATAATATTGAGTTTGACTGTGTTATTTAGATTAATAATATTGAGAATTTGAGATATTTCTTTTAAAACTATTCAGATTAAACTGCGGCACTACAATGATCTAAATGAGATTGTGATGAATCAATGTTTGATGATTTAATGAATCTGATGGAGAAAAAGAATGAAATCGACATCAGCATTCTGACTCTGTTATCACATTGCCAGACCCAGTTGTAACTTGTTCCAACATAATGTATATTACAGTTACTGTACATGTATTGTACTCACGCGTTAGTACAGTTACACGCATATCTAAGATGATCTTCAAAAAACCGTCAAACTTCAAAGCGTTAACTGCTGCTTTGATGTCGGGTCAGTGTGATAATATTGGAATGAAATTGACGCACCGACTTGAGCAAGATTTTCGAGGCGCTTTTGATCGCTCGCTGGTTTTGAAATCTGCGTGCACCATGGTGCGCAAGCGCCATAGCGCGCCTCAAAATCGAAGGACTGAACAAGCGATTATGTGTGTTATCAGAATAATAAATAAAGGTGCAATAACAAAATGTAGTACCAACACGGTATACCCATAATTTAAGTTTCATTTGAATAATTCTCTAATTGCTGTCATCATCCTATTAATATGAATTTACCACCAGTCTCAAAGCAATATCTTTGTGTTAGAACCGAGGAAGATTTCCTTGTGTAGGTTTATGTAGCCGCTCACTGTACCATTGGACTGTAATTTCAACCATAGTTGGTGATTTTCTAGAAGAACTTTAAACGCAGTACTCACATTAGATGAATAAGTTTTTCATTCCAAGATCTTTTCCAAACTTCATATATCTAGGGTATACTCGAAAATAGCTCACGCAAATTATAACCTGAACAAAGTAAAACATATTCTCCCACGCAAAGTCCTGAAAACATTGTACTATGCCCTGGTTCGTAGCCATCTGGTATACGGGATTTTAGCATAGGGCAATTCAAGAGCTATTAATAAACTAGTTATCATGCAAAAGCGCTCATTAAGAATAATAAATAACAAAAAATACAATTCCCATACAGACCCATTATTTAAGGAAAATAAAATACTCAAAGTAGATGATTTGTTCAAATTGCATGCATTACTGTTTGCGCATGACTGGCAAAATGGCAGATTACCGGCTTCTTTTAACGATACATTCAAGGTTACTGACAACCCACCCAGTAGGACAACCCGGCAGTCGGGACATTTATACATAGAAAAAACACGTACACGAACCCTAGATAAACCTCATCTATACGCCATCCCAAAACTATGGAACGCTTTAGACAACACAGTTAGAAATATCAGTAACAGGGCTACATTTAAGAAAAGATTGACCTCAACATTCCTTTCATCATATTCGACTTATGTCCGTTGTGATAATCCCTACTGCCCAGACTGTACTTATTAAATATTGATCATAGTGGCCCATTAGCAATAGAAACATACTAGTCGTGTGATATGTCATAATCTTGCATCCTCATCCAATACAACCTGCAGAGTTTTCCCTCTAGTTGCCCCACTAACCTCGCATAGAGCCACACATGGTTAAGAAGCTGTAAACAATACTCTTGAGGAACAAATTTGCGTTCGGGAACATGTATTTAAGCAAGTGCTTGGTCAAGTCGGTCGACTAATCATGGGGAGTTGCATGCGGTGAACTGACCGACACCTAAATGCTGTCAGCAAGTTTACGGCATTCGCCCCCCATGGTGCGCCTACCGATATAGACCCCTCATCCAATTATAAAGATCATGATGTTCTCTAGTTGGAACGATATTATCCACTCGATTTGACTGATTGTGGCTCTTGAACTTTATGCGGAGCAATAATGGTTATTTAGCAAGCAGGTTGCTCTCTGCCTAAACAGAAACACCATCCTCCCGCTGGCTCTTTATCCTAGCTTCTCACACTTGAACATAGTTTCGACCCAAGGAATGGAAAAACTGGCATCCCTATCATAGACTGGATGGATCGCTCCATGTTTACCCATCTAGTCACAGTCTGTTCGCGAGTTCTGTTTCCTTTAGGGGGGTGGCAGGTAGACAGCCAATCTGGCTATGCCACTTCCCACGGTATGCTATTTGTTACTCATGTATAATATTTATTTTTGTTTACATCTTACATATATGTATACCGTGAATAAAGAATTTGAATCTGAATTTGAATCTGAATCTGAGATTACAATCTCTGTTTAGTCTGAACGTAATTTCAATATGTACAGAAGGTATTGATTACAGATATCTGAAATAGTCTATGATATACCAGCATACCAGCATATAGCAGTATTTTTTAAATACAATACCGATTTTCACTTTCAAATACTGCACAGCCCTAATTATGGTCAACTTCAGACTTCTGGGTATTAATAATTTTATGCTAAAATTTGGACAACTGTTAAACTGAATAGCCACTTTTGTAATGATTATTCAATTAACAGGAGTATTTAATTAACCCTTTTCTAAATGTACACAATATCAGAATTTATTATTTTAATTTGTTTTTTTTTTAACATTTAACATTTTTTTAACAAAACCATTTCATGTGACCCCCTCACTTGAGCAAGCTTGACAAGCTTGTTGCCATGAGGGGTTACATGATATGGTTTTCTTCAATTTTTTTTCAGCCATTCAATTTGTAATTTATATGTGTGGATGCAGCTGATTTGATAGGCAAGGGTTAACAGGCATGTGGTCACTTTCCTGTATTCTAGAGATAAACTGGATATTTATGGAGCTCTGTCAAACAAGATTAATTTTTAAACAAGATGAATTTAATTTAAACAATATTGATTCATGAATTGTAGATAATGTATACATCAATAATTTTGGAGCTCAGTATAAATGAATAACAGTAGGTTTGTATATATTGCATCAGTAGGAAATTCAACAGGTGATAGGGATTCAACAGAATGCCTATGGTTATCAGACTGCAGTTGATGGAAGTCACGTGAATAAGGCAAGTACGTCCATCCAGATTGTTCATGTCTGAGACAGGAACAACTAAAAATTGTATTAGAATCAATAATCAATCCATTTATATTTTGGAGTTTGTTGTGGTGCATTATGGAATGCGAGCATCCAAATAAACTACAGAATAAGCAGTATGAGGAGGTGTTAACTGTTGAAACACATCTGGAATATATCTATAATACCATCCAGGTGATCCAGCCAACACATATATATATACATATACCTTACCTCCCACAAGTATCTGGGAATTTCATTGGTTCAAAGACGTCACATGCAGACTGCAGATAAAACCATATACTGCCTGTCAGCATCATTATACGTTGACAGCTATGGGTAATCTCCCCTTTGTTCATTGATTATTCAGAATGGCAGAAGCCGATAAATACTTCAAGTTGAAAGATTGAGTGTTGGAAGCCCATATTTGGTCTGAAGTGCAGGTTAGGCATCTTAAAAGGCTTCATATTCTGTGAATGTGTGTCATGTTACCTTTGAAATGGAACTGTTTGGTATGTATGAATTTGCCTTGTTACAATTTATGGGAGAGTGCCTGTAGGCACTCTCCCATAAATTTTAACAAGGCAAAGACACGTGAACACATTGTGAGAATTCTCTCATTTAATTTTGATCGCTGTTGTTATTAATTCTGTGCATCGATGCAGCAGTCGGTAAGATATATTTGTTACACAGTTTGTTGGTGGCCTAATATGGTATATATGGTGTCATATACCATATTTGGCCACCAACAAACTGTGTAACTAATAATATATGCACACACACAAACGCTAGACACAGTTCCCGGACAGAAGAATGTAATCCTGCGCTGTTCTGAATATGAGAAAATTTTCAGTATTCATCAGGCTAGTATTGTCATACATGAGATTGTCAAGATCTATAGGAGAAGGTAAAAACTCTTATGTAACTCTCAAGGTGAATTTGGAGACTGTCAGAGTCATTTCTGGAAATATTACAAGAGTTTTTTATTCAATTAACAGGAGTTCTGTAACCTTTATGCAATTAATAGGTGAAATTGTATGGAAGGTACGTAAATGGTTTGATGTTTGTAAATTACATTCAATTAACAAGGTTATTCAAATAAGAGATATCCATATAAGTAGGCTCCATTGTATGAAGGCCTTTAAATTTCCCCAAAATATCAACGATAAATGCTGTGCTCAAATAAAGTAATTGTACCAAAATTATGCAGTGTTTGAAACATTTGTATAATCTTTTTGTTGTGTTTCGGCCATATATGGTTTAAAAATAAGGCGTACCTGTTAACTCAAACAATGTAGCAGATCAATAGGATTAGAAAAACAAGAGTTCACCATGCAGTTAAATGTAATTAGTGACGACAGTGTCGTATATGACACTGTCAACGCAGATTGTGTGTTTACTGGTGAACTCTGTATGAGCATGTACTCAAAGCTTGAGATCTAATATATTCATACTTATAGCGTTTCTTATTAAACGTTATGCATAATTTTCATTTAAAGGGCATATAGACTTGACACCGGAATTCTAAGAAATCTTCTTGGTAAATGTATGGCTCAAAGGGAAGAACCATTAATAACAGCAAGTGCTTATAACAAGATGCTGTAAACGTTGGGTGTTAGGGGAAAACCTGAAATATGAAATAGATTCCAAGAAGACAAAAATGCCAAGGCTTCTAACCCCTACCAGGCTGCAACTCAATTGATAGGTACACTGGAGCCAACTTAATTGGATATTTTTTAATTGAATATCCCTATTAATTGAATATAATTTCCAAACACAAAATCATTTACATTTACTATACCTGCAGTACAATTTTTCCCTGTTAATTACATATGTGTTATAGAGTAAATTCCTGTTAATTGAATAAAAAATCTTGCAATATGTTGTGAAAATCCCCTGAAAATGAGCAAATTCCCTTGTTGATAGACATACTTGGCCTTGGTACATTGATTACAGGCATTTAATCTATTATATCTTGTTTGACAGAGCTCATTGATTACAGGCATTTAATCTTTTATATCTTGTTGAATACTCCTATTAATTGAATAATTTTCACTTACAAAGTGGCTATTCAATTAACACGGTTCTACTGTACTTGCTCAAATTAGACCCATCTTCAATTGAAATTAGAAGTCCTGTCACAATTTGCACAGAACATGCTCACTAGTTCATGCACTTCTTCCTGCAAAAAATGAAGTAGCCTAACTGATATACACAAGAGTGTTTTTGCTGTGTAATGCAAAGTATAATGCATTGTTAGCAGGTCAATAGTGAAATCAGGGAGTGAACCAATCAAACAGAAAAAAAAAAATATTGAGTCAGTGGAGGGTGGATGACTACTAAATTGCTGAGGGAAAGATGTTTCACTTGGCAATTATTTCCAATATCTGAGGACAAAACACAAAAAGCACCTGCAAACTTTCATCACATGGACCACCGGGTTGCATCTGGTGGTCCATGTGATGAAAGTCTGCAAGTGTTTCTTGTGCTATTATGAAGAATAAAAAACTACTTTTCAAGTGGAGAATATATGGCACTGCGATTATTCAGTGGTAATCCACTCGTCATTCTGTATATGCAGTCGAATTATTTAATATCTATTTACATTATTACATGTACATGTATCCCAGTTCAGGTTAGCAATAATGTTAATGAATTCTATTTACTAGTGCAGAATTGTGCAGAGTTGAGCATGCTGTTTTTCTGAAGGGATTAAGTTAATTAATGGTGCACTTTGATAGAGGCACAAGTGCACTTACTCAGCGTGCTGTTACTTCAAAATAGTGCACTATACAGTTACAGGACTTCTAGTTTCAACTGTAAGCGCCTCATTGTATGTGTGTTTATCCAAAATTTATCACTTAACTTTGAAGATCAATCTTCTAACCCATAAGAAGCTATGTTTGGATATTAAATAGGAGCAATTACTCTGCTAATTGCATTTAACTTTTTACCACAAAACCCTTTAATTAAAACTTAACCTGTTGTATAAAGGTTATAGAATAAATCCCTGGTAAATGAATAATAAATATTGTTATCTATTGAAAAATTATTCCACAACTGGGAACCCCAAATTAAATGAGTAAGAAACATTTTGATCAACTGAAAAATTATTCTAAAAACCCAAATTTTCCTAGTTTTATAGACCCTAATTGTCTCAATACTTCAGATATGAGCATGTTCATTCAATCTATTTTTATTACTTTCCAAAGTGTGATTTACTGGGATTTCTGGGTTTGATTATAAACAATAACTTCAGAAGTGAATTATGCAATCAACAATTGTGTCATGTATCCGTGCGCGCAAATGAAGACGCTTTGCCGTGGGTGTAATTTTTTTGTTGCTTTTTTTTAACCCTTTACCTAACTTGAAAAGCAGATGACACCTGCAAACAAAATTCTTGAATAACTATTATTTTCTTTTTTTGTCTCAAAAACATGGGTTATGACCCCTCATTGGAACGAGCTTATTCCAATGAGGAATCATAACCTATGTTTTAGAGACAAAAAATGAAAAAATAATGAAAATTAATTGGCTAGTTATGAGAATAGCGCTAGCCGTTTTTGGCCGTTATGTTAGGTAAAGGGTTAAATAATATAATTATCGTTAATAATGAAAAGTAATAAACAGAGTAATTGCTTCACTGGACTTGTTATGTGAAATAATTCATTTGAGGTGCGGGACTATATTGTAAAACACTTGTGTGCATTTGTGCACTCATGTTTGTACAATGTCCCCCACCTCTCATGAATTATTTCACGTAACCAGTCCAGTCAAGCGATTATTCTCTATATAACTCATTTAACAAAGCTTGAGGAGCTCTTCAAAACTATATACAGTAAATACTGAATTATCCTCAGAATGAAGGAAAATGATCAGATTCTGGTTAATTTTTTACCTAATTGGCCCCAAAACCAGCCCTATTTAGAGGAATCGTCATTCAAAAATATAGCTTCCAACTTCTCAATGGAATAAGTTTATTGAGCTGATGTTAATGAAGGGTCATAAGCTATGTTTTTGAGAAAAATAATGAAAAATGCTAGTTACTTAAAAAAGAATTTTGTAAGTCTCATATTCTTTTTGTATTGGGCAGAGGGTTAATTGAATATTTCTGTTATATGGATATGTTTATTATGCCCCCGGCACTCTTGAGGGGCATTATGTATTCACCATGTCCATCGGTCTGTCCATCCATCCTTCCATCCATCCATATCTCCATCCATCCATCTGTTCATCTGCCATTTGTCTTTCATCCATTAACTTTCGGTTTCTGTCCAATAACTAAAGAACATCTTATTTGATCAAATCATTATTTTAGGGGTTACTTTTGGATGACTAGACAATGCTTCCTTTCGACTTTGGTCCAGCTAGCCAATTCAGTATGGCCACCATGGCATTATGATACCGTCAGGAGCTTATGCCATGTTTTGCGTTGCTCTTGTTTTAAAATATAATTCACTGTATTGTATTTGGCAATTCTGTCCAAGCTCTTTTTGATAAATGGAATGCGTTATATTTCTCACTGGTAAAAGTACTTGGCCTGGGATGGTGCTGAGATGGGGAGCATGTTACAAGTTAAAGAAACAGTACACGCAAATGGTTGGAAGTGGGCTACAATCTTGGATTAAACCTTTTCCATTTATGAATAAAGGATGACAATATTTTTTCTTGAATTTCCAAACAATTTTCTTTTTTGTTTTTGAAATGTAGTGTATGGTCCCTCACAAGCTCAGTGATCTCATTCCAGGGAGATGTCATAAGCTATGTTCTGGAAGCAAAAATACAAAATAAAAACTGAATTAGCTGAAATGGTGATTATTGTGCTTGGTGGATTTTTATCCCCCACCCAAACAAAGTTTGGTGGGGATATAGAAGTGGGTTCTCTCCATCTGAGTGTTTGTGTGACTGTCCACACATTATGTGAAGGTGGTAACTTGATACAAATGAGATCAGATTTTCATGAATAGGCATTCATTGTTGTAAGATCTGAGTCAAGTTTGATATTTATCAAATTTTGTTGGCTGTTGTAGGAGTTCTGCCTCATATTTTTATACTGTACCAATGACCCAGACTTAGCTGGTGCTAACTCTAACAAAACCAGGGCCAAACACAAATTTTGCCCCCCAATCCCCAAAATTTGCATCCAAAACAAAAAGAAATCATGTCCTAAAGGACCTCCATACTACGCCTCTACTGCGCATGCGCAGTGACGCAGTCGTCCCGAAATTGGCGCCAATTATCATTCTCTGTTTGGCCCTTCATCAGTCAACATCTCACTGATCTTTGTGCTTGTAAATCTCAGTTTAAAGGATGCCAGACACGTAATTTTTGGAGAAAATGTGATTCTAAGGAGGATAGAAGGAGGAGAGGAAAAAGAAGTGGCAAAAAATAATCAGGGCTGTACTTAAAATTTTTTGATGAAATTATGTTAAGTTGCCTATTTTCGAGGCATGGGCCTCTTGTTGTCATTCTTGCTAATTGTTGCACTGCTTATTCAGTGTTTCCTCTCCCCTAGCCTTCTAAAGTCCCCCCTTGCAATTCTCCCATGCTTTTGGCATATTTTTGAGAAATTTCATTTCTAAAATTTCCTGGGAGAGTTGCTTGGTTACAGAATGTTTTCTGTTATTTTCCCCATAGTTACGTTTTCACCCATGGGTGTATAACGTTTGTGTTCTGCATCTTCCATCTGATGTTCTACAGATTCTCCCCTGGGAGTCTCTGTTTTGCATCAGATAGAGTGTAATTGATGACTGATTCCGGGCCAGTTTTTTCAGTGCCTGGAGTCATGTTTTCTAGTGTGTTTACACTGTTTGTTTTTATTGGCAACAGCCTTTTTTGAGGGGGGCTGTTTGCCTTTGTGGTAGTTTATCTCATTATAAGATACATTTATATTATCCGAAAGTGTCTCATTAATTATTTTATATAAATTTAAAATTTTTGACCACACTTTGCCATCCGATCCATCGGGGCTCAACGTTACTTTTCAGCAACTTGGGCTTCTCTGAAAAAATATTTTTTCAAAATTATTTTGTTTTGCAATTGTTTTTTCATTTATTAATGGATCATGTTATTATGTATCTTTGTGTCAGGGGTTTTTGCGAGTAACTAGGACTTATTGTTGTTCTTTCACAATGATGGGACGTTGTTCAAATTGTAATAGGAAGAAATCTTCCTCTGACTTTCATGATCATTGTATTAATTGTAGTCAGTGTTCTCGCATTAATCCCTGTCCTATATGTGAACATTGGGATGAGAAACATTGGAAACGTGTGTCACGATATGTTGTTTCTGGAGAAAGAGCGATGCCGGCTCTTTCTCCGCAAGGTCACTCTACTCTCTCAGTTTCTATTTCAGAGGAACCAGAACAGGGTGATGTTTCCATGTTATCTTCTTCAAGTGTGCGTCCGTCGTCACAAATGAATTCAGAGCTAGCGGCAAAAGTGCTCATGGAGATTAGACAAATGTCGTCCGCTAGCTCGCCCGGTGTAGCGTCCATTCACCGAATGGTTCGGCAGCCGGGTTCGTCCGATGCGGTCCAAGAGGAAATTTTGGGTGATGCGAGCACTATAAACATAATAGATGCACACCCAGTGACGGCGGATAGTAAGCGAGAACGGAGGAAGCCTTTTAGTTCGGTTCCTAGCTCGTCCAGGTCCAGCCGGGCCGCGAGCGAGAGAGGTCCCTCTCTCGTACAACAACATCTGGGACCAGATGTTGTGGTACAAAATGTGTCTTTAGCGGAGCATACGTCCGTCGCTCGGGACGCTCCGTTGTATAAGCAATCCGCAGAGACTGTTAAGGCTTCCTCTTCTCGTCAGCGCACACGACCGCACCTTGGCTGCGTGACCGCCGATATATTACCAGCTTCGCCGATGAAGGATTCTTCGGCGACCAGGTCACACCATCCGGCAGCCAGGGATTCGAGACCGATGGACTCCGGACGTTCGCATAGGAAAAGTATGCGGGAGCCATCTGATGCGGAGCTGCCCTCGGCGAAGCAGCGAAAGACTGCGCCTCCGCAGGTCTCGACGCCGGACATTCTTGTGCAGATAGCACAGCTTATCGCAGCATCCCAGCAGCCGACAGAAACGGTGTCGGATCGAGAATTATCCGACGGCGCTGGGTCGGTACGCTCCGCCGAAGCATCGGGGGCGGACGACCGGGAACATCGTGAGGTCCGACCGGATGGTGAAAGGGATACGGATGACTTGGAGCTATCCCTTTCAGAACAACATAAAGCTGCCGTGGACTTCATCCGGCACTTTCTCCCTCAAGTTGTTCCGTCGGGCCAGACTGCTGCACTTCCGGACAAGAGAATTATAGCGTCATTGGACTCTGAATTTTTTGAGCGGTTCAGGGACATCGCTCCCGAGTTTCCGTCGTAGTCCAATAATGTTGCTAGAACATTTGAATTATTGAACGACGCTATATTTAAACTTGCTTCCAGGACGGGGAAAGCAGGTTTCTTGTCCGCTAATACTCTCAACCTGCCTTTCATTAATGCAAGGAATAAATTCGATACGGCAGGACAGGGTATACCGAGAGTTCCTCTGCGTATGGACGACGAGGCGGAAGACTTAGAGCTATCATTACCGTCGTCAGCTTCTATTCCAACCGCGGCGTTGGAAACAGCTATTGCGTCTAACAGAGCCAATTTAGATGCCTTATCTTACGCAGATCACCTTACTAAGGCGTTATCACTGCGCCTTCAAGGGGAAGAGTTTCAGGATATACAATCCTCTTTAAGACTTCTTTCAAGGGCAGTAGCTTATTCCACGTGTAACTCCGCCCTTTCAGTGGCAAATCTGGAGTTGGTTAGACGTGACGCAGCCCTAGCTACATCCACACTAGTGGATTCTAAGGTGAAGAACTCTCTTAGAGTCGCTTCGGTCTCAGGAGAACTTCTCTTTGACGGCAAGCTTTCCGCTATTTATGATAAAATTAAAAAGAAAGCTAATGATTCTCTGTTGTTCAGATCGGCTCCTAAGAAGTCGGATACAGCAGACACGAATAAGACAGGCACTTCTGGGTCTAATGCGCCCAAGAGAGGTTCCTATAGAGGTTCCGGTGCGTCCTCTTGGTCTTATTCGAGAGACCGTCAGGATAGCGACTCTCGTTCGGGACGTCCTTCTGGCCGGGACAATAGGTCGGACGCCCCGAGGTCGACGAGGCGAGGTGCGGGTCGTGGAAGACGTGGTTTCTCCTACCGCAGGCCTCGCAGGTCCAGGAGGTGATGGCTTAAACCTCTATCGCGTTCCGGTTGGCGGAAGGTTGTCGAGCTTTTCACAAGAGTGGGCGTCGATTACGGACGACCCTTGGGTGAGAGGAGTGACTTCGGAAGGTCTAAAGATATCCTTCAAACGAAAGCCTCCATTAACTCGAAGTCCAAAGTGGACTCATCTTCCGTCAAATCCACAGAAAAGAGACGCTCTGTTATCAGAGGTGCAGTCTCTTTTAATGAAGAACGCGGTAGAGGTCGTAGAAAACCAGGAATCTCTGGGATTCTACAGCCATCTGTTTCTGGTTCCGAAACCAGACGGCTCGTTCCGTCCAGTCATAGATTTGAGCTGGATAAACGAGCTGATCGTCGCTCCGAAGTTTTATATGGAGACGATTCGATCGGTCAGAGCGAGTATTCGGGTGAACGATTATGCAACGAGCATAGATCTCAAAGATGCGTACTTTCACGTCATGGTACATCCGACATTCCGAAAGTATCTACGCTTTGCAGTCCTGGGAGTGGTGTATCAATTCCGGGCGATGTGCTTCGGATTGAATCTAGCACCCTGGGCTTTCACTCGGGTAATGAACTCGGTAATGATCTACTTCCGAGCTCATTCGTCTGCGGTAACGTCGGCCTACCTGGACGACATTCTTCAGAGGTACGGCAACGAGTTAACGCTTCAGAACGATGTTCAGAATCTTCTTCTATTGCTCCGACGTCTCGGTTTTATAGTAAACGAGGAGAAGTCGGATCTGGTGCCGTCCAAGTCATTCACTCATCTGGGAATGAGCTTCGAGACGCACAACAATCTCGTTCGTCTGCCTTTAACCAGAGCGAAATTAGTCAGTTGTTACGCTCGCTATTGTCTGCACGCAGACAAAGTCACGGCAAGAGAATTTATGAGACTGATAGGTCTGTGCGGAGCCGCCGCGG
The DNA here is from genome assembly GCA_031216915.1 of Pictodentalium vernedei. Taxonomy (NCBI): domain Eukaryota; kingdom Metazoa; phylum Mollusca; class Scaphopoda; order Dentaliida; family Dentaliidae; genus Pictodentalium; species Pictodentalium vernedei. Next base: position 351,020,273 of record CM062292.1, read on the forward strand.
ATCTCATTCCGATGGGGCGGCTACGTACACGTCCTCTTCAAATTTTCCTGACTCAGAATTGGAGTGTGAAAATTCATTCGCTCGATGTAGACGTTCTCTTGTCAGATCAAGTGAAACAAGAGATTCAGACTTGGGCAAACATTCAGTGGTTAACTCAAGGAGTTCCGCTGCAGTTGCCGGATCCGAGTTTTACCGTTATGACGGATGCCAGTCAAACAGGTTGGGGTGCATCATTAATCCCAACGGATTCGAGATGCCAGGGTCTTTGGGATCCGCAATTCCTGTGCAAGCACATAAACATCAAGGAAATGATGTCAATTTGGGTTGCGTTACGTCACTGGATGGACATTATTCACGATGCTCATGTCCAAATCCTATCCGACAATACGACAGTAGTGGCGTATATACGGAATCAGGGAGGCACTCATTCAGTTCCGTTGTTCAATCTAACGGAAAGAATCCTTCTGTTTGCGTTAGAACATCACGTTCTTCTTTCGGTCCGTCACATACCGGGTCGTCTGAATGTGCTAGCAGACTCCCTTTCACGAAAGGGTCGCTTGTTGCCGTCGGAGTGGACTCTCAACAAACAAGTATTCAATCAGATTTGCTACCAATGGAAACGGCCAATGATAGACTTATTTGCGACACATCTCAACAATCAGTTGCAGACGTATGTGTCTCCATGTCCGGATCCAAGAGCATTTGCAGTAGACGCTCTGTTGATCCCTTGGGACGGAATGATAGGATATGCGTATCCTCCAGCGCCGTTAATTCAACAAGTATTGCTAAAGATAAAACAATCTCAATGCAAGATTCTGTTGGTAGCATCTCTGTCGCCACAGAGACCGTGGATAAATCTACTCAGGTGTCTGTTGTGGGACCTACCGCGGAAGCTTCCTCCACGAGAGGATCTTCTTTCGCAGGGGAAATCGCGCCAACTCCATCACAACCCGCAAGGTCTCAACCTTCACGTTTTTCCGTTGTGCGGTCCTTCTTGCATGGCAAGCACTTTACAGGACGAGCAGTGGACGCGATTTCTAACTGTAGGAGGACCTCCTCTTCGCTAAACTATGCGGCTAAGTGGAAGGTTTTTCGTCGTTGGTGTAGGGATCATTCTGTAGATATATTTGATCCCTCTATACCAGACATTGCAAACTTTCTAGTATACTTGTTTGACGAAATCAAACTGCAGCCTGTTACTATAAAGGGTTATAGATCTATGTTATCTGATACCTATGCACATCATGATAGTTTACAAATTGGATCTAATGTCTCTTTATCGAAGTTGGTTAGAAACTTTTCGATAAATAGACCCAGAACTCTTAGATTAATTCCTAAGTGGAATTTAGCTTGGGTTCTCCTTAAATTGAAGGAAAAGCCATTTGAACCTCTTGGGACAGTAGATTTCAAATTCTTATCTTATAAGACAGCTTTTCTCTTAGCTTTCTCTTCTGCCAGAAGAGTCAGTGAGCTTCATGCACTATCGGTGGATGATTCTCATTATCGTAGTGTTGGGAACACTATCACCTTCACTACTAATGTGGGTTTTTTAGCTAAGAATCAGGCTCCTAATAAATATCCGGAACCTATTGTTATTAAGGCTCTTCCATCTTCAGACGGGCGTAGGCCTTTACTCTGTCCTGTTAGAGCACTACGTATCTATAAACAGAGATCTCAGTTTATCAGAAAGGGACGGAAACGTTTCTTTCTGTCTTTGATGCCTAATAGAAAGGACATTTCAGTCCATTCTATTGCTAGATGGATTCAGTTAACTATCCGTACTGCTTATGAAGATTTATCTTCTTCTCAGCAGTCTGTGCTTAAGATTTCTGCTCATGAAGTAAGAGCTCTTTCTACTTCCTGGGCTTATGCTAATAGTGTTGCTATTACAGATTTAATGAAGGCTGCTTATTGTCTCAGCCATCCACATTTACAAATTTTTATCTCAGAAATATTGAGTCCATTTCTGGAGACCTGCATTGTTTAGGTCCGTTATCTGTTGCTCAGAATGTCGTCCACTAAACAGTTGCAACTATAGTTATGCAGGCTTTCTGTTCCGGCAGTGACTCCGTCCGGCTGCCCTCTTCGCTCTGGGCTATTTGACCCAGGGCAAGGGGAAGGGGGGGGGGGGGCGGGTGTTCCCTTAGGTCACCTGCTTTATAGTGAAAAGCAAGGGAATGCCTCCTCCAAGTCAGTATTTCTGAGTCGCTTCCGGGATGGTTTTAAAGTGTAATATTAATGTTTAAATTCATTCATGTCTTATTTTTAAAGTGTAGCTCGGTGTGAAGCATTTGTATATGTCAAGTGTCAAACAGGCTTTAATATACAATACTCGAACACTTTTAAATGATTATAAAGAGTCTCAATTCTCTGGACTACTTTATTTATTGGCTTGCTTTAAAAATAATTAGTATAAGGGTTATACTGGATGTTAATAGAGAACATGAATGTTATTGTGCTCAATTATTAAGGGTAGTGTATCTTTCTAATTTAATATTAAATAAGAAAGATACATGTAAAGCCTAATACTCCTTTTCTCCTTAAGGGGTTACCTCTTTACTATATAGTTGAGCTTATTGGATTTTCCTCTATGTCCTAGGCCCTCCAGCCTGTTTACTATTCAGCTAAGTCTGGGCCATTGGTACAGTATAAAAATGTTAAAAAATTTATAGTAATTTATATATTTTTTATACTTACCAATGACCCAGACGGGGATGGCCCTCCCTGGAGTTGGGAACTCTTGCCTCCCCACTGAGTACATAGCGCTGACCAGGCACTGCCAGTAAGAATGATAATTGGCGCCAATTTCGGGACGACTGCGTCACTGCGCATGCGCAGTAGAGGCGTAGTATGGAGGTCCTTTAGGACATGATTTCTTTTTGTTTTGGATGCAAATTTTGGGGATTGGGGGGCAAAATTTGTGTTTGGCCCTGGTTTTGTTAGAGTTAGCACCAGCTAAGTCTGGGTCATTGGTAAGTATAAAAAATATATAAATTACTATAAATTTTTTAACTTTGTTGCAAATTTAGGGGATTTTCTGATAATGACTGTGAATGCGATAAATTGAACAGTTATAATCAGATTTTCATGAAACTTGTGGGAATGCTGTATTCTTAGAGATCTCAGTCATGTTTAATGGGCTTTTGTATGGGATTATGCCCCTTTTTAGCTCACCTGGCCTAAAAAGGCCATGTGAGCTTTTCTCATCACTTGGTGCCTGTCGTCGTCTGATGTCCGTCATCCGGATTCTGTAAACTTTTCACATTTTCATCTCTGTAACTGCTGAGCCGGTGTGAACCAAACTTGGCAGGAATGGTCTATGGGAGGTCCTCTACAAACGATCTTTATTTTGTTCCTGTCGGATGAAAAACATGGATTCCAGAGGCATTCTTTGATTCTGGTTGGTGGATTTTCAAAAATCTACTCCTCTGAAACTGCCAAGCTAAATGTTTTGAAACTTCATATAAATGACGACTGGGACCCCTTCTACCAATATTCATTTAATGTTGATCAGCTTACAAACATGGCCACAATTGCAGCTTATAGTTACTATAGAAACCCTATAGGAAATCACATTTTCTTCTTCTTCTCTGGAACTACTGGTGACATGAAAACAAACCTGGCAGGGATAGTCTATGGGAGGTCCTCTACAAACGATCCTCATTTTGTTACCGCAGGTTGAAAAACATGGCCGCCAGAGGCATTCTTTGATTCTGATTGGTGGATTTTCAAAAATCTTCTCCTCTGCAACTGCCAAGCCAAATGTTTTGATATTTCACATAAATGATGACTGGGACCCCCCTCTACCAACTATCCTCATTTAATAATGATCGAATTGTAAACATGACCACAATTGCAATTTTTAGTTCACGAAACTTGCTACAGGCATACATTGTGCGAAGGTCTCTTTATTTGCCAATTTTTTTCAGTTTTTGTAGGAGTTATGCACCCTTTTAGTGGAAATTTGACGATTGTCTGATGATGACTTTGTGAATGTGATAACTTGAACAATTGTGATTAGATTTTCATCAAACTTGCTAAAGGCATTCATTGTTAGAAGGTCTTGGTCAAGTTCAACACTCACCAAATTTAACCCTTAAGGGCCTAATTCTGACTTTAATCACATTATTCTACATCAAAACAATTGCACCTACATGTAGTTTTTGGGTAAGCTTGCAAGTTAGATTCAAAGTGACATGGTAGTTGTTTCTAAGCAAGTGCAAAGTCATAGGATGTGGATTGTCGAGGTAAAGCAAAAATGTATAAAAAAATCTCCAGGCCATCAAGGGTTAATGATGATTTTTATATGCCTCGTAGGGCAGACATGACTGATTCTTTAGGCATTGCAGTTAACTCTTTCAATCCAAAAAGGTGTATATAACATTACCTGTATCTGTCAACAGGTAACTCAAAATTAATTTTTTTCACTTCAGAACCATAACTCATATCACCTCATGGTGAATTAGCTTACTTTATCCCAAAGAGTTTATTAATAATCTGTGGTTTGGCTGGAAAATTTAAATTCTCACAGAATTTGAATGGCAATTTTCATGTATAATGTTGGGCATGTTTAGGATATTTGTTTACCTCTGCACACTGATGTTAAAATTTGCAGTTGCATGTTTTTTCCACAAAGAAACTAGAAATTGAACCAATTCCTTCCTGTTTGACAGATGTCACTGAGCTCTGTCAAACAAGATTGAATTTGTTCAATTCCTAGTTGCTTTATGAGAAAATTTGATGCTTGAAATTTCAGTATTTTGACAACTGTGAAGATGGTTAATAAAGATTTTTCACAGAAACTATCCCAACACAGAGAAAACTCATTAACCCTTTACCCAACGAATCGCCCGCATCCACCCGCGTAATATGCAAATTCAGCAGCTGAAAAAATATTATTTTTCAAAAAATTTCAACAAAACTATATCATGTGACCCCTCTTTGGAACGAGCTTGTTGAGCTCGTTCCAAAGAGGGGTCACATGATATGGTTTTGTTGAAATTTTTTGAAAAAATTTGAAAAATGATATTTAAAATAATAAATTTTGATATCGTCTGCATTGGGTGAAGGGTTAACCCTTTACCCAACATAACAGCCAAAACTGGCCAGAGCTATTCTCAAAAATCACCATTCAATTTTCATTATTTTTTTCATTTTTTGTCTTGAAAACATAGCTTATGACCCCCTCATTGGAACGAGCTCATTCCAATGAGGTGCCATAAGCTATGTATTTGACACAAAAAATGAAAAAAATTAGTTATTCAGGAATTTTATTTGCAAGTGTCGTCTGCTTTTCATGTTAGGTAACCAATAAATATGTATATTCATAGTCAGTTTCTGATTTTTCTTCTTTAGTAATCTCATCTAGGAGAGAGAATGGTATAATGCCAGAAGCTGAGCCAAAGCATACAAATTCTGGCTTTGAGATAAGTGCAGCTCTCTGTTACACTGCCCAGTTTACTTCAATTGCAGCACATATTCTAAGCATTAATCTACCAAGAAAAATATGCTACAGGTGAGAGCTTGACCCATTTTGTTTTTGATTATCATTACAGATTTCTGTACTTGTTTGTCTGCATATTGAAGACTTAATTGTTGAATGCCAAGTATGAGCTGTTGGGATAGGTTGCAATCCGATGTATGTTTGTACATCCATCTGCCTGTTCCTTTGTCCATCTCACTCATCAGTTCCAAATTTCAGACATGGCTTTGGGGTAATGTCTAGATGGGAGCTATTGAACTTTTGTGAATTTCATTGAAAACATGGCTATCTTAGATTTAGCATATGAATTGTCATCGCGTTCCCTGGAGCTGAGGGAAAAAATTGGGAAAAACAGTGAAAAGTTGTGCCAGATGTGTAATTTGGGCGTGGTGGAGACCCTGGAACACTTTCTTATAGAATGCTCAAAATACCAGTCTAAAAGAATAAGATTCACTGGGAGTATAAGTAACGGGGAAGTGGGATGAAAAATGAAGGACGTGGTTAGTGGGAGACTCAATGGAGAGGGTTAATATGTTAATTGGGTAGATTGGGAAGAATGGGGCAAGGGACGTCATCAAGCAGTTCGTCTCTGAGTGTTAGGAGGAGAAAAGATGCGTGGGAGTAGGGAGGCAGTTGGGAGTACAGGGGTAACCAAGGCCTTTTCATCTGAGAACCGCGACAAATCAGTGGCCAGCCAAAGTGTTACATTATTATTAAAGATTTAGGAGAAGAAATATTGGCATGTACAGTGGGGGTCAAAATTGGAGAGACAAAAATCCCAGGGTTATTCTTTGACTATATGTCTCCACTAGAGTCATACACAGAAACCAAACCAACAAACTGAACACAAAAGAGAAAAGAATTCTCAACCAGTTAAATTTTCTGGAAAGAAATAGCTTCAACAAAGGGTTTGTTGGAAAAATGATTTTGGGAGAGGGTGGGATTACCAAGTATCACTTATGGAACGGATGTGATTCCATTGAACCAAGCAGCAATGAGGGACTTGGTGATTCTGCAAAATGATGTGGGTCGTTAGATAACTGGATCAAGTTAGGCAGGTGCTCTGTAAGTGATCAGAGGGTGTTATTTGAATTACCTTGTAAATCTTTCTAACTACAAGTGGTGTAAGATGACATTTAACTATGTATGGGATTCCAATATTCAGACAGGATGGACGAGGTAGGTCGGGGAGTTAATGGAAAGTTATTTCATTGAGAATGGAAGTCTAGATGCTGGAGTCAGGCAGGGGGAGAGGGGAGTGTTTTATCAGTGAAAGGGTTCTCGATGATTGCAATAGAAACTGGTGAGCTGGAGTTAGAGATAGAAGCTCTTTGGACAGATTATACAAAAAATATGTGCCAGCTCTTGAGGAGTACCTCGATTAATCGTTTGGGAGGGCAGGGATGGGGGGGGGGGGTTCTTTGTTGTTTAAAGTGAGATCGAAGTCACTGGAGTTGAGGGTAAGAATGGAAAAAGGCAAGAAGTAGATGATGGGGTTGAAGAAGGATTCCTTGTTAGAGGACTGCAGCAAATCAGCAGAAAGCCAAAAAATTATTCAACTCATCAATATTGCTCTTCATCAAGCTTTTTGCCTCTTGGCCTTCTTCATGGACTGTTGAAGAAGGCCAAGGGGCCGAAAGCTTGACAAAGAGCAATATTGATGAGTTGTTTTTTACGAGACTGTCCCTATACAATGGACAATTTAATAATGTGTACAAAAAATTATTATTTATTATTATGTATCAACTTATTGTTTGCTCAGCAGTAGAAACAAAATGTTCATAAAGCATTGTTTTCTTGTAATTCATTGAACATTGCTAATAAGCTCTCTCCAGTAAATTGTAACAAAACAATTTTTTATAAACAAAATCTTGCTAAATTAAGGCTCTACTTTCTGGAAGCATGCTATGTCTGAATAAAATACTCATTTTAAAAATAACCTTCAAAAAATAACTTCGAACTTGACTAGATTTAAGTATTGTCCAAATTTCTTGATCTTGCCAATTATAAATTGTCCTTCTTAGTTAACTGCACGTATTTCCAATAATTTTCAAAAGATCTGAAATGTGAACTTGTACATTGAAGAACCCCATTAGACTTTTGAGGGACGAGAAAAAAGGAATTTTGAATTCTCTCCTTTCGTAAATAAATTTTGTATCAATTATTCAAATTTATTAGATAAAAAGTTACAGTATTTTGTACAGTATGTGGAGAGTGGATTGTCACTAAAGTGCCCATGGAGTGGAGTTATCACCCAAGGTATCATTTACAAATTCTGTACATATGGACAAAAAAACCCAGCAATATTTCAGCCAATGAATAAACTTGGAGGTCCATTGGCTGGAACATTGCTTGTTTGTTACTCTTTACAGCAAATTTGCAATTAATGCTTTGGTGGAATCTCTGCTCTATGGGTGATTTAGTAATAATACACTCTCCACGTACTGTATGTTATATTCATTCATTCGTGTTTTTTTTCTGTTTCAGTGAATTCTGTAGCAATGAAATATCTGAGAAACAGTTTGCAAATGCTGTTGCAAAGCTGAATCAGAATATACTTTTTCTATGCTTTAGTCAAGGAGTGGACATTGACTATCTTGTATCTCACCACACTTTGTCCAACATCCTGCTACTTCTGAAATGTAGACACCTTGGAAGGTTAGTTTTTAATGATGAATTATGCCTTTTTTTTTCGTTGCCTTTTTGGTACCCCAGGTGCTAAAAATAGAAAAAAATTAAAATGCCCATATTTTTCAAACTACATAGAACACAGAACTGTTATTCGGTATGAAGCATCCTTTTGACAGTAGAATGGGTTAAAAAAAATGGCGATCGGTTGTGTCAGGGTGTTCTGTTGGGGCATTTGAAAAAATGCCGAGTCAGCATATTTGCAAAAAATGCCAAAAATTTTTTGTTCAGAACTGCTAATCAGAATCTTTTGATATTTGGTATTCAGCATTCATAGGATGGTCAAATACAAGTGTGTTCAAATTGAGCCCCTTGGTTCATAGTTGGGCTCAACAGAGGAGCCCAAATAATTAACTTAGGATGCTATGGGTAATAAGCTTTAAAAATCTTCTTCTTCAGATCAAACAGTCAGGTTCTTTTGATACTTGGTATACAACATCTCTACAGGGGTCGGATTGAAGGTGTTCAAATTGAGTCCCTGGGTTAATATTTGGGCTTCCTGTGGAAGCCCAATATTAACTTGGTGTAATATGGGGAATAATCTTTAAAAATCTTCTTCAGATCCACCAGTCAGATTCTTTTGATATTTGGTATACAACATCTCTAGGGGGGTTAGATTCAAGTTTGTTCAAATGGGATCCCAGGATGAATATTTGGGCTCTTCATTGGAGCTAAAATTTTAACTTGGTGCAATATGAGAAAATTTCTTAAAAAGTCTTCTTTTACAGATCTGCTATTGAGAATTCTTTCATATTTCGTATGTGATATCTCTAGAGGCGTAAGATTCAAGTTTCTTCAAATCGAGTCCCTGGGTTAATATTTGGGCTTCCAGTGGGAGCATGAATATTAACTTTGTGCAATATGGGAAATAATCTTTAAAAATTTTCTTCTTCAGATCCATGAGTCAGATTCTTTTGATATTTTGTATGCAGCATCTCTAGGGAGGTTAGATTCAAGTTTGTTCAAAAGGGACCCCTGGATGAATATTTGGGCTCTTTATTGGAGCCCAAATTTTAACTTAGTGTAATATGAGAAAATTACTTAAAAAATCTTCTTTTTCCGACCCACTAGTGAGAATCCTTTCACATTTAGTTTTTGACATCTCTAGATGTGTAAGGTTCAAGTTTGTTCAAATCAAGTTCCCTGGGTTAATATTTGGGTTCTCCAATGGAGCCCAAATATTTACTTAGTACAATATGGGGAATTATCATTTAAAATCATCTCCTTCAGATCCAGCAGTCAGATTGTTTTAATATTGGGTGTACAACACCTCTGGGAGGGTTAGATTGAAGGTTGTTCAAATCAGGTCCCTTTTTGGGCTTTTTATTGAAGCTCAAAGTTTAACTTAGAGCAGTATGAGAAAATTTCTTGAAAATTCTTATTTGGTGGTACATAACATCTATAGGGGTGTCAAATTCAATTTTGTTAAAATCGATTTGCTTGTTTTTTAAAAAAAAAATTGGGGGGGGGGGGGGGGGGGGATGGTGCTAGAGAGAACCACAGTAGTTAAAAACAAAACAAAAATTTTGTTTGGTTGTTGTTTTTTAATGCTTCACAGGACAGAGCTTGCTAGGAAGCTTTCCTAGGACCAGCAGAAATGAATGGCCAAAAAGGTTTCCTTTGGTTGTGTGACAAACTGATACACTCATCTGTTTTAATGATTTGAACCAGGTGGGCATTTTAGGCTCCCTGGCCTCTGGTTTTTTGATCTTTCATATTCTTGTTACCTCAAATGTTCTTTGATTCTTGGATCCTAGGTGCCCCTCGATGATGTCTTGTACTTGTATGTCTTGTACCTCCCTCCCCCCCCCCCCCCCCCCCCCCCCCCCCAGGATAATAGAACCACCTTGACCAAACAAAATTCCAGCATGTCAATATGATATGTTAGTCAAGTACACTCTCCACAGTGATACTACCGGTAATCGAGACCCAATCTTAACATACGTTGTGGGAGTTTAAGCAAGTGTTTCACTGAAATCTTTTGGTGTGTGTGATGTCTCCTGAACTGCTAAGAATATCGTCTTGTTCATTGGAGCGGATAATGATGAACTCATTCCAAAGAAAGGTCATAAGATATGCTTTTGTTATTTTGTGGGAAAAGTTTTTTCTCAACTGCTCAATTTATAAATGGCAGATGCAGGAGATTCGTTAGGTGAAGCATTAAAACTGAATGAGGCACAGGAGAGATTAATGCAAGAAAACAGATGTTAAAATTAAGTAATAAATGTGTGTGACAACTCTTATGTTCAACATTTCAGATGTGGATCTTTTGAAATTGATGAAAGCATGATGAAATCCATAGAAGATCCTTATCCCTCATCTGAAGAGAGTGATGATGAGATCAATATTTCTGAAGATGAGCCCGACCTTGCTAGGGAGTGGGAAAGTGTGCCAAGTGAACTCACAGAAATGGATATCCCTACGGACTTGCCTCAAATGGGCCCTTCACTTGGTACATACATACCACCACAGAATCCAACTGGAGGTGGGTTAATGGTATCAGCTGCAGCATCGATCACGTCATTTTGGAGAGCTGCCACATGGCAGTATGACAAATAAGAATTACAATAATCCAGTATAAGTTTTTTAAATCCCAGTCCTTCATGATGAAGGACTTATTTCAATTCATCTTTTAATTTTTTAAAATTATTTTTCAAGACTGGTAACATGAGTATTTCAAAGATACCAAAGGGGAGCCTTAGTTCGGAAAATTTTATTCATAAATAATTGTTTTATTACAATTTATTGGATAGTGTCTGCAGACGGGTTAATGGTATCAGCTGCAGCATCAGTAATTTCATTTTGGAGAGCTGCCACATGGCAGGATGACAAAGAAAGAATCATTTTCAATCATTAAACTGTATGTTAAAAGCTGTAAATCGTGATCAATGAATAACATTTGAGGAGTGGCCCCAGGTACTTGCCATTGTACTCTTGTGTGAAACTTGTTTTCTGGCCTCTACAGAAGATGAATAATAAAATAAAAACACTTACAATGATATAACTGATATAACTTAATGTTATGAATGTTGTTTCAATAAAATTCTATTGTTGAATGTTTTGAAACATCAAGGTCATTGGGCTGTTTTTTGCATGGATGCTCTACCAAGCAGCATATTGTTTTTAACAACATAATTTGAGGCCTTATAAGATGCACAGTTTGTTTCTTAATTTATATGAACATCTTTTATCATATTTTGGATCAAGTCATAAACAAAATCTTCCACTTATCCCCAGTTTATAGTGAAACTCATCTGGTAAATTGGGTCTGTACATCACCAAAAGGCTTGGTCCAGATCTGATTTACCGAACTGATTTCATAAATTTTACTATAAACTGAAGACTCTAATTATATTCGATGTCTGTACTGGTGGATGTGCCACATATTCTCAGATGGTCATCCAAATCCAAATGGTGCTGTTCATAAAATCATCAGATTACAAACCATAGCTTAACTGGTAGAGTGCTAGAAGCCACTATAATGGTTCTCTTGAAAAATGCTTAAAGCTACTTTATTGGCTTTACACTTCGCACTGGCTTGATGTTTTCTTAGCAGTATAAAATAAATGTTTATAGAAAATTGTTTTGTTACAATTTATTGGAGAGTGCCTGTTGGCACTCTCCAATAAATTGTAACAAAACAATTGTTTAGGAAGAAATTCTTGTTAAAGTAAGGCTGCAGTCCCTTGCTGGTTGCATGGCATCTTTGAAAAAAAAAAAACGTTTCAAATCACCTTGGAAAAATAATTTAGTTTAAACAGTATTTATTAAAGCATTTGTTTCAATGTATACACTTTACAATAATTGTTCAAAGAAGTAAATCGTCAATGTACATGATACAGTAGCATACAGAGAGGCAATAAATATAAGAAAACAGGTTTCTGAGTAGAAAAGGGATTTGACAGAAAGCTTACAGCTTATGTAAGTTGTCTCCCCAGTTAACTGGTAGAGTTCAAAATTATTTTTAAAAGTTGCTTGTACATGTAACATGAAGATTTGTTTCAGAGATACCATTCTACCAGCAAGGGGAGACTTAGTTTAGAAATTGTTTTGTTACAATTTATTGAGATTGACTTGAGGCACTCTACAATAATTTGTAACACAGCAATTTTATATAAACATATTTTGTTCTACTGCTGAGCAAACCACATGCTAATGCATACAGTTCACACATGTTCATAAATACTTGTTCAAAATATATGGGGGCTCTCCATTAAATCGTAACAACACAATTTATATGAACATCCTTGTTTATTGCTGAGCAGACAATATTCTGATGCCCGCAGTGTGGCTTTCAATACTTCTCAGTTGCTACATTTTATTGGAGAGTATATTTTGGTACTCTACAATAAATTTTAACAAAACAATTGCAATGAACTTTTTTTTTCTACTGCTGGACAAAAACCAGGCTAATGCATACAATGCAAAGCCCTAAAGCTGCTTTTGGCACTTTTTATGATGGTGACTTCTAGTTCTCAACCTGATACTACAGTCAGGTGCCAAATATCTATTTTTCTCCAATGTCATTGTACTTGTTCAAATAGTGATATGGAAAACTATGCTCAAAAACTGATGTTGTGAAAAAATGTTCTTGTGGTAGTTGAAGAAAAAAGGTTATCTTCCATCTTTACAATTTATTAATTTGAACCCTTGTCTAACAATTCTGTGCAACAATATTTACTTGTAGTGCGCTAACTTAATTTTGATTGTTGTTCTGGGGTTTCATATGGGTTGGCCTTGTTAAGCCCTATAGTAATCACTCTGTCCATCTGTCTGTCCTGCTGTCCGTCTGGCTGTCCATTGGTATATCCATCCGTCCGTCAGCATATTCCTATGTCATACAATAAGTCAAGTTTCCTGTACCAATTCTCATAATATTTTATGCACAATATTGAAATTATCAAAGAAAGCTCCCTTTCATTTTTGACAGTTTTCTGATTTTTTTTTACAGAGTTATGGGACTTGAATCTTAAAAAAAATTCACATGTCATATAATAACTCAATAATGCTTCCCCTGAATCTCTTGAAATTTTATAGGCAACACCACTTACTATTTTTACGATTTTTAGGTATGTCATTCTGGGGTTATGGAACTTTAATCATAAAAAATGCATGTATTTGTCAGCATATTCCTATGTCGTGCAATAACTCAAGTTTCCTTTGACCAGTTCTCATAATATTTATACACAATATTGAAATTGATCAAAGGAAGCTCCCTTTCATTTTTGACGGTTTTCTGTTTTTTCTTTCCAAAGTTAATGAACTTGAATCTTCAAAAAAATTGGCAATTTTTTACACGTCATGTGATAACTCAAGAATGCTTTCACCATATCTCTTGAAATTTTGTAGCAATGTTTCAATTTTTATGATTTTCAGGCTTGTCATTCTGGAGTTATGGGACTTTAATCATAAAAAATGACAATTTTTCACATGTCATATCATAACTCAGGTTTGTTTTCATTGATTCTCATAGTTTACATACACACTAATGAGATTGATAAAAATGAAGCTCTCTTTCATTTTTTGACAATTTTCAGATTTGTCGTTCCAGAATTATGGGACTTCACTGACTTCTCAAGACAGGTGGTCTCTCAAGGAAGGTTTTACTATACTGTGTACAATTCAAATTGCAAACTGTTTCAAATGTGTCAAAAGACAAACACAGGGAAACTTTACTTCTGAGTTGACATGAAACATATTCACAGCATATTAAGCCTTTTTTAAGGTACAGTGGGGCCCACTCAATTGGATATCTCTTAACTGAATAACCCTGTTAATTGAATATAATTTCCCAACACAAAACCATTTACCATACATCCATTGTAAATTAACCTGTTAATTGAATATAGGTCATAGAGTAAACTCCTGTTAATTGAATAAAAAATCTTGAAACCTATCAAGAAATTACCCTGACTCTCCCAGTTTTTCTTTGTTTATAGACCTGTTTGGCCTCAGTACATCCAATACAGGCATTTAATATATTATATCTTGATATAAACAAGATATAATAGAGTAAATGCTAAATTTGTGTCTAGAATACAGGAAAGTAACACAGTCCCTGTTAATTTAATACTCCTGTTAATTGAAGAATTTTCATTGGCAAAGTGGCTATTCAATTAACAGAATTCCACTGTACCAGCACTTTTCAATAATGCCCAGATATGCTAGCACATAAAGTTAAAAATAAATGGACAACAGTTCCTCCTCCCCCGTCAAAAAAAAGAAAAGTTAATGACCTCTCAATGGATCGGGAGGTATGGCCAGGATAACAGAAATTAAACTTTTTGCTTTTTGAGTAATTGATTTTTTTGTTGTTGTAAAAACTAAGCTGTGCAATGAGTTTTGTTATGTGCTTCCCATAAAATTTCATAAAACTAGGGTGTGTTTTTTTGCACTCCAGGGTCTCTCCATTTGCATTCATTTCGTGTGAGGCGATCTCCTAGACCTCTCGCATTTCTGTTTCAGATGCAAGTAGAAGCTGAGAGGAGAGGAAGTTACTCTTTGAATCAATGTAAACTAGGTGGGATAACTCTAGAAATCTCTCTCTGCATTTTTTGTTCCTCTCAACTTGGCGATCTCCTGGAGATCCTCTGGAGGGTGCAATAAAATGCACCTAGGTTAAATACCAGTGAGAGAAAAATCATACTCTCATCTGAAGGATACAAGCAACTTCCAAGACATTTTTATTTTGGCTAAAGATTTATTTATTTGTGCTTTAGTGTTTTCCACTGTTTTGTGAAATTCATGTACTGATTTTCTGTGTTAAGTGCAGAACATCTAAAGTCAAAAAAATAAGTTTGTTATCTTGAATAACCAGGATAACTCAAAGTTTGTCATCAGTTCCCCAAAAGTATATGTCCAGTTAGTATTAAAAAAGTATTATTATCAAGTATTGATAACTCGAATAACTGGTATAATTCCAAGTAATTTACATGGTCCCAATTGAGCAAGTGAGTGGAAATTAGGATTGGATAGCTAAGCCGCACAAAGAGTGAAGTTGTTTGAGTATCATAGCATTGTATGTCGACTCCTTTTAATGAATTGGCGATAAGTCTGTTAGTGGAAAAATTGCAGTATTCAAACAACAGATTACTGATGTTCATGTTTTGACAATGTATGATAACAACTTTTAACTGGTTGAGTGCTAGAACCCACAGTCAGGGTTTTAAAAAAAATGATTGTACCAGAGCAAAAGCCAACATTTTCCTTGCTTTTGTTTCATATATATAAATTTGTTTTAATGCAAATTATTGGAATGTGCCTGTGGTCACTCTCCAATAATTTGTAATAAAACAAATTTTGATTGACAAATTCAGACCACAAAAAATAATCTAGACCTCAGCCAGTTAATTACTTTACACTAAACAATCTTACATATAAGTTGGTTATATGACCAAGGTAAAAAGACACTTTTTATGAGTTGAAATTCCCTGATTAATTTTTAATAAAAATCCTTGACTAAGTAGTGTCTAAGCTATCAATAATGTTTAAAGGTAGCAAAGACTTCTCCTTCATCATTCATTTAACCCTTTACATAACATGAAAAGCAGACGACACTTGCAAATTCTTGAAGAACTAATTTTTTTTAAATTTTTTGTCTCAAAAACATAGGTTATGACCCCTCATTGGAAAGAGCTTGGCGAGCTTGTTCCAAAGAGGGGTCATAACCTATGTTTTTGAGACAAAAAATGAAATTTAATTGGCAATTTTTGAGAATAGCACTGGCCGGTTTTGGCAGTTACGTTGGGTAAAGGGTGAAAAAATGACAACATTAGCAGCATCAAAATTAAGAGAGGACCAGTATTCAGCAGAAAAAAACAATGATGTGTGTGCATGTGTATAGTGCAATAACAGAAGCAATAAGTTGTGGAATAAATGCAAGAAGATTCTATTTCGTTTCTGTACTAATACCGGCTCATCACTGGGGTGATATCATCAGTACAGATAGGAAGAAGGATTTTCTTGGTAGTTATCCTACAAATTATTTCACTTACTGTGTAAAGGAATAATACTGTTCAATGTCTATGGCTGTATCTGTAGCCATAACTTTGTGGAATAACTGGAAGAAAAGTTTTTCTCTTGTGTCAGTAATATACCCTCATACACTGGATCGGTATCATCTGTACAGAAACAAAAGAGCTATTTTCTTTCAGTTATCCCACAACGTATTTCCCTGCTACTATGTGTGTTCTCCATGTTTACTCAGTTTCTTATGTGCCTTTCGTTATTTTGTACTTTTGTCTTCTATTCATCCATATTCATGCTCCTCCATTTTCTTGACATCTGTAGTATTTCTTGTTCTATACATTCCATTTTGTTATCATTTGAAATAATTAAGACAAAGAAACTATGTTAAATTGTAATTTATTTTATCAAGTATGTAAAAGACAGTACAAATACAATCACTGTTTCGTGTGGAAACAACGTACATGTAAAATTGAAAGCTGAACTGAATTTCTCAATGCTCTACATTCAACCCACAATTTACAGGTGATCACATTCCCTTTCACTATCAAGATCACCTAATTACCCCAAATGAGATAATTCAAACATCCAGATAACTCAAGTTCAATGTCGGTCCTGCAGACTTTGAGTTCACAAGTTTTGACTGTATTTACATCACATTTAACTGGCTGAGGATTAGATTATTTTTGGTGGTCTGAATTTGTTGAAGATTTGTTCTATTACAAATTATTGGAGAGTGCCCATGGGCACTCTCCAGTAATTTGTAATAGAACAAATTTTCTAAATAACAAATATGCATTTGACTGAATATGAAGACTGAGCAGGAAAAAATGTTGGCTTTTGATCTGGTACCCTCATTTATTTTTGAAAGCCCTGATAGTGTTTTCTAGCACTGAACCAGTTAAAGGACCTGTATTTTATCAGAAGATCCACTTTATGTTTGTGAGATGAGACCTTCACAGCAGTCATGACTCAATTTTATGAAAATTTTTTTTAAAAAATACTCGACAGGTTATAAGTTAATACTAAGATAATTTCACTTGTGAGAATGAAAATAACATATCTTCACATGAGTCTTTGCCAGTCATAAGAGTTTGTGAATTTTCATCTTCACTTATAAGAGAGTTGTGGTCTTTAGTCAGAAAATAGATATTCTCTATCCCACTAGTGGATTCATGTTTACAGTAACAGAAAATAATAAATTGTGGAATGAACTTAACAGTCGCTGTTCAATTTTTCAGGTACCATCTTCATAGTGCCATGTTCAAAACTTGCCATTTAGATTTTTTTTTGCATCCAAAACATAGGTAATGACCGCTCATTCAATGTCAAACTTTCTCCACTGAGATATCAAAATCTGTGTTGTGTAGTTGAAGAAAAAAACTTTTTAATAATTAAGGAAAAAGTATTGCAGGTGTCATCTGAAATTCCTATTAGATAGAATTTTTTTGATGAAGAGTCATGGTTTCTTTCAGCAGTTGTGACTATAAGGTAACTATACCTTTTTTGAGAAGGGTCACAAAAAGTCCTTTAAAAATGTATTTGTATAATTCCTTGGCTCATTTGAAACAAAATGTTTTTGTGCATTTTTGTTGTGTAAATGACATTAACTGATGATCTGTAAACTCACTTTGGAGTTCAGTAAATAAATTTAGGTCCTGGAAAGTGATTACAACTTCCACTCAATAAGTCCTTGAAAGTCTTTGAACTCATTCCTCTGAAGTGAACTCAGTTCTTAAATTTCATACTAAATCGTTACTCACTATTCACTAACCCATAAAGGCACCTATTTCTGACTTTTACAACCTCAGAAACAGGTGCCCTCAACATGCCATCATGAGGAGGTTCTGCTTACAATAGCCAAATTATCTAGGCAGTGGTTCCTAGTTACAGTCATGACTGCCTGTTAGGCAGCCAAGATGTAATTAGAAATCAATACTAAACCTCTCTCTGGACATATAAAGGCTGTGGGCTGGTGGGAATTCAGGACATTTGTCCAGTCCCTTAACTGGTAGAGTGCTGAATTATTTTTGGCTATCAAAGTTTGTTCATCCATCTTTTCCTTGTTACAATTCATAGGAGAGTGCCTGTGGGCACTCTCCTATGAATTGTAACAAGGCAAATCCAAACAGACTAAATAATATCACTTCAACGATAATATGAAGCACAGCCTCTGAATTTGAAGCCTTTAAGTCGCAGTACCTGTGCTTGAGAATAAAGCCCAAATATGGGCTTCCAGCACTCTACCAGTTAAGGGTTAAAGATCTATTTTCATTGGGTGTGCGTTGGCTCAGTGGTAGACTGTTGGACTTCTGTGCTACATTTGGGACGACCCGCATTGTGTCCTTGGGCAAGGCACTTCATCCCGGTTGCCTACATGGGGACATGATGCTGCCGTGTACTAAGGTGCACATCGATGGTGCAATGACTTCAACCGCTGTAACTGTGCTTGAGCAGAACTTGAACAGAGTTAGAATGTTGAGGAGCTGACAGTTGCTCATTGATGCTCGGTGGTTCTCTCTGGGTACTACGGCTTCCTCCTCCCATAAAACTGTCATGGTCACGATTAGCCATTGTGCATAAGTATGTGACCTTGAACACCAATACATAAATAAATATCTATTTTCATTATAGTTATTTTCCTTCAATTATTATATACCCATTGAAATCAAGATGTATTATGTTATTGGGCTGTCCATCTGTCCATCCATAAACATTTGGGTTTCCTGGCAGTAACATGAATAAGAATTGCCCTCAAGCTTTCAAATTTGGTTCATAGCATTAACATATGGAAATACAGGTTGGTAATGAATTTCAGCTCTGCCTGCCCATTTTCACCAGAGTTACAGCACTTTGTACAAAATTGGGTCATTTGTTGGTTTCCATGCAATAACTTGAGCATGATTTGACCTAGAGTTTTAAAATTTAGTTAGTAGCATAAACATATGGGCATACATGTTGGTATTGAATTTCCACTCCACTTGCTCATTTCCACCAGAGTAATGACCCTTTGCTTGTTTTCAAACTTGGTTTGTAGCTTCAATTTAAGAGGATAAAATTTGGGCTGTTTGTTGGTTTCCATGGAATAACTTTAGTGTGATTTGACCTAGAGTTTTCAAATTTAGTTCGTGGTATAAACATATGGGCATGCATATTGGTACTGAATTTCAGCTCTGTTTGCCCCTTTTCACCAGAGTTATGGCCCTTTGCTAGAGGGCCCTTTGCTAGAGTTTTCAAACTTGGTTTTAGCTTCAACTTAAGAGGATAAAATTGGGCTGTTTGATGGTTTCCATGAAATAACTTAAGTATGATTTGACCTAGAGTTTTTAAATTTAGTAGCATAAACATATGGGCATGCATGTTGGTATCGAATTTCAGCTCTGCCTGCCCCTTTTCACCAGAGTTATGGCACTTTGCTAGAGTTTTTAAACTTGGTTTGTAGCTGCAACTTAAGAGGATAAAATTGGGCTGTTTGTTGGTTTCCATGCAATAACTTTAGTAAGATTTTACTCTGAGTTTTCAAATTTCGTTAGTAGCATAAACATAGGGGCATGCATGTTGGTATTGAATTTCAGCTCTGTCTGCCCATTACCACCAGAGTTATGGTCCTTTGCTAGAGTTTTCAAATGTGGTTTGTAGCTTCAACTTAAGAGGATAAAATCGGGCTGTTTGTGTTTCCATGCAATAACTATGCAATGCCTGGCATGGTTCTTGTTTTTTACTGAATGGAGTATCCAATAAGGTTTAATAAATCCACGAACAGTTGTAAAGCACATGTAAAGGAATGATGCAATAAAGAGCAAACCTTAATTCCAAGCTCAAAAACAGTCTTCCTACACTCACTTTTTTAAGCCTTTTATTTTAACCCTTTACCTAACATGCCTGGAGGTGGTAACACTTTCAAATTAAATCTTGACGCCAGAAATTTTTCATTTTTTGACTAAATAACATAGCTTATGACCCTCATTAGAACAAGCTTCATGAGCTCATTACAATGAGGAGACATCAGCTATTTTTCAGCGGCGGCAAAAATTGCAAGAACAAAATAATTTGAATGTTGATGTTTGTTAACTGGTAGAGTGCTGGAAGCCCATATTGGAGCTTTATTCTGAAGTGTAGGTGCCACAATTTAAAGACTTCATATTCCTGGGATGTGCTTTGGATCATTTTTTAACTGATTAGTCTGTATGGACTTGCCTTGTTAAATTTATGGGAGAGTGCCTCTTCCATAAATTGTAACAAGACAGAGACATGTGAACAAATTTTGATTATCAAAAATAATTCAGCAGTCTACCAGTTAATAGCATTTACCAGATTATTATTATGTTGGGTACCGGTATAGGGTTAAGGAGAACAAACAAGTAGAAAAAGTAGTTCATTCCAATGTTTTGTGTTTCAAAACACTAATTATTTTCTCAGTTTTTACTTCATTAATTGTTATCTGCATCGAACATGTTTCAACATAAAAATGTTTGAACAGTTTTAGGCTTATGTGAAGTTTATGCAATAAATATTACAACCCTTACATTGGCTTTTGACTCTTTCTTCTTTAACCCTTTACCTAACATGAAAAGCAGACAACACCTGCAAACAAAATTCTTGAATAACCAATTTTTATCATTTTTTGTCTCAAAAACATAAGTTATGACCACTCATTGGAATGATCTCAATGAGGTCATTCCAACAAAGGGTCATAACCAATGTTTCGGAGACAAAAAATGAAAAAAATAATGAAAGTTAAGAGGCGATTTCTGTGAATAACACTGGCCTGTTTTGGCAGTTACTCTGGATAAGGGGTTAACATTGAAGGACATACCCAATAAAAATGAATATTCTAAAAAATTATTCAAATCTTGTTTCCCCAGGTGTAATAATTTTTAAATAGTTTCACACTTTTTTAGTGCTGCAGTCACATAAATTAGACCCCTTATGGAAGCCCCCTTCTGCTGCAGAAAATGCGATCAGACCGATTACTGCATTTTCAAAAAGTGATTCTCAGATGAGCAGCTCAGTTTCATCATAGCTGCAATCAACTATGTCATCATGATAGCTGGCATTTCTTACTGCCACCCCCACCCAGAATTGGGAGTGGTGGCCATATTGTGGTAACAGTCGATCTCAAGTCTCACTGTCACTACAATACGACCATGCCTGATTCTGTTTATTAATTGTTAACCCGCATAGTATTTTAAAAATATTTCATCAAATCTAGTCATGGCTGCTATGAAGCAGCCATAACTAGATTTGATGAAAAATTCCTGAACTTTTGACTCAAGAAAACAGGGGGTAAAAAAGTCAATATAATTTGCAGGGTATATTTTTGTTAAATGTGCTCAAATTTTACTTACTTTAGTGGCAAGTGGGGGCGCGGTGGCTCAGTAGGTAGAGGTGCAAGCTGCGAGGTCCTCGGTTCGAATCCCACCTGCGGCAACCGCGTTGTGTCCTTGGGCAAGACACTTCACCTCCATTGCTCATCTGGGGGCACGGTGACGTCGTGTACTCAGGCGTACTGCACGTCGATGGTGCACTTGTCTTCAACCAATGCTAACCCTGCTTGTGTGGAGTTAGTATGTTGGGGAGCTGACAGTTGCTCGCCATTGTTCGGTGGTTCTCTCCGGGTACTCCGGCTTCCTCCACCCGTAAAACTGTCATGGTCATAATTAGCCGTTGTGCAGAAATATGTGACCTTAAACCCCAATAAATAAATAAATAAATAATAAATAGTGGCAAGTGATTTCCTGTCCTGGGCAGGAATATCCACCAGCAGCCTGTGAGGAGTTAAAGTGACATTCTGGTTCCTTAATTCAGAAGATATGGTGTGCCACAGAATTTAGATAAGTGGGGGCGCGGTGGCTCAGTTGCTAGAGATGCAGGCTGCAAGCCGAGAGGTCTTCGGTTCGAATCCCACCTGCGGCAACCGCGTTGTGTCCTTGGGCAAAACACTTCACCCCAATTGCCTACATGGGGGCACGATGACGCTGTGTACTGAGGCGTACTGCACGTCGATGGTGCGCATGTCTTCAACCAATCTAACCCTGCCTGTGCTGCGGTGCAGAGTTCAGAGTTACGATGTTGGAGAGCTGACAGCTGCTCGTCGTTGCTCGGTGGTTCTCTCCGGGTACTCCGGCTTCCTCCACCCGTAAAACTGTCACGGTCACGATTAGCCATTGTGCATAAGTATGTGACCTTAAACACCAATAAAAATAAATAAAATTTAGATAAGTACAATACAGTGGAATCCTGTTAAATTAATAGCTGTGTGATGCGATTTTGAACAAACAAGTATTCAATTAACTGGTCAAGTGCTAGAAGTCACTATCTTGGCTTTCAAAAGCCAACATTTCCTTCCTCCTGTTTCATATTCCGTCAAACGCAAATAATATTTTGCATATTTAAATTTGTTTTATTACATATTATTGGAGAGTGTCCACAGGCACTCTCAAATAATTTATGATGAAACAAATTTTGATTAACGAATTCAGAACACCCAAAATAATCTAGCCCTCAACCAGTTAACAAGAATTTGTTAATTTTTAGCTCAACTTGACAAAGTCAAGATAAGCTATTGCCATCACGCGTGCGGAAGTCTGGGAGTCTGTTCACATTTTCCTTTAGCACAGGCTACACCCCGTAGTTCTTATCCGATCGTCACGGAATTTCATATGCAGGTTTGGCGCCATGTCTAGATGAGAACATCCCCTTTTGGTCTCAATCAGTCAACCGTGATGGCTGCCCGAGCCAAAAACCACGAAAACCTTTAGCACAGTCTACAGGTCGTATTTATGAAGGGATTTTTTTGTAACTTGGTAGGATGTCTCTGTATACTATCTAGATGAGAACGTCCCCTTTCGGTCATGATCTGTCAACCGTGTCGGCTGCCCAAGCCCGAAACCTAAAAACTTTTAGCACAGTCTGCAGGTCACATTTAACATGGAGGGATTTCAGTGTAACTTGGTAGGATGACTCCATATGATGTCTAGATGAGAACTTCCCCATTTGGTCATGATCTGTCAACTGTGACTGCCCGAGCCCAAAACCCGAAAACCTTTAGCACAGTCTGCAGGTCGCATTTATGGAGGGATTTCATTGTAACTTGGGAGGATGACTCCAAATAATGTCTAGATGAGAACGTCCCGTTTTGGTCGTGATCATTCAGCTGTGATGGCTGCCCAAGCCCAAAACCCGAAAACATTTAGCATAGTCTATAGTTCGTATTTATGGAGGGATTTCATTGTAACTTGGTAGGATTACTCAGTATAATGTCTAGTTGAGGACGTCCCCTTTTGGTTGCAATTGGTCAACCGTGATTGCTCTACAGGCCCAAAACCCGAAAACCTTTAGCACAGTCTACAGGCCATATTTATGAAGGGATTTCATTGTAACTTGATAGGATGACTCGTTTTGGAATAATTTCACTCTGACTCCATATAATGTCTAGATGATAACGTCCCCATTTGGTTGTGATTGGTCAACTGTGACGGCTACAGGGGCCCGAAAACCTTTAGCACCGTCTAGAGGTCATATTTATGAAGGGATTTCATTGTAACTTGGTAGGATGACTCCAGGTAATGCCCAGATGAGAACATCTCCTTTTGGTCATGATCATTCAACCATGATGGCTGCCAGAGCCCAATACCCCCAAAATTTTAGCACAGACTACAGGTCGCATTTATGAAGGGATTTCATTGTAACTTGGTAGGATGACTCAGTATAATGTCGAGATGAGGACGTCCCCTTTTGGTTGCGATCGATCAACCATGATTGCTACATAGGCCCGAAGCCCGGAAACCTTTAGCACAGTTTGAAGGCCATATTTATGAAGGGATTTCATTGTAACTTGATATGATGACTCGTTTTGGAATTTCACTGTAACTTGGTAACTTTCGATGATATACATTAACTGTGAGGGCCACATACATTAACTGTGAGGGCCACATACATTAACTGTGAGGTCATATTAACCCACCCCTCAATTCTTCAGTACAGTCTACAATTCATATTATTTTTATTGTTAACATAGCATACAGGGAACAGAAATTACAATATTCCCAATTACCTCAATTCTTGTCTTATTTCATAATCCTTTCATAAACATTGAGCATTATCCTTTTCATCAAACACAACACACAGACAAGTTAAGCTACAGTGTCATTGACACTTTCATTCTATATTCAAGTGATAACATGAGCTTTTATTCTAATATCTTGTTCAAAAGAACACTGGAGCACTGTCAAAGAAGATGTACTAGATAAAATGCCTACATTGGGTTACTGAGGCCAAATACGTCTATAATAATAATAACAAGAGGCCCCACGGGGCCTGAAGCACTCATCTTGAACAGAACACAATATAAACAGAGTCCAAGAATGAGTCTACATTAAGCAATCTACCTCCATAGGCTACACTGTCAATCATTGAGTCCCTCAGGAGTGACAAAAATAATCCGGGCATCATGTCTTTTCTTCAGTTGATCATAATGTAAAATGTAGAGCTTCCCTATGAAAACCTTTGGTTAAACCAATGTGGATTAATCTTAGTTACACACCTCTAGAGGGTACTGAATACAAAATTTTTAATTCAAAATAGCCAATTCCATCTCCCATAGGGAGCCCAAATATTAACCCAGGCTCTCGATTTGAACACAGTAGAATCTGACTTCTCCAGAGATGTTGTGTACCAAATATGAAAGAATTCTGACTATTGGATCTGAAGAAGGGAAATTTTAAAGAAACTTCTTCATATTGAACTAAGTTAAAATTTGGGCTACCATTGCGAGCCCAAATATTAACCTATGGATCCGATTTGAACAAACTTGAATCTGACCCCCTAGAGATGTTGTATACCAAATATGAAAGCATTCTGACTAGTGGATCTGAAGAAGAAGATTTTTAAAGAAATTTCCTCATATCACACTAAGTGAAAATTTGGGCTACCATAGCGAGCCCAAATAAAAACCTAGGGATCTGATTTTAACAAACATGAATCTGACCCCCCTAGAGATGTTGCATACCAAATATGAAAGCATTCTGTCTGGTGGATCTGAAGAAGATTTTTTAAAAATTATCCCCTGTGTTGAACAAAGTTCAAATTTGGGCTTCCAGAGGGCAATAGATAACGCTGACCTTCATTCAGGTGAGCTAAAAATTGTCAAGCCACAACTGATTACTTCTTGCATGTGTACCATTTATACTGCTAAAGTTTATCAAGTTGGCTGAAAATCCATTTAGAACTGTAGGAGGAAATGTGATAACCAAGTTTTAGACTAAGTGCTAAGAGCCATAACTCTTGAAGCAAGAAGTGTCCCAGATGATACAAGGCAAGCACACCTGAGAGAAGGAAATAAACTAGAGGCTCTAAAGAGCCTGTAATCGCTCACCTGGAACTACATATAAAAATGTGATTTTCCATTGGCTTTCCATGGTAACTATGAACTACAATTGTGACCATGTTAATCAACATTAAATGAGGAATGTTGGTAGAGGGTGTCCCAGTCATCAACCATGCAAAGTTTGAAAATATTTGGCCCTGTGGTTTCAGAAAAGACAAGTTTTCAAAATTGACCAATCAGAATCAAAGAATGCTTCTGGCGGCCACGTTTTTCACCCAACAGGAATAAAATGATTAACAGTTGTATAGAACCTCTCGTAAACCATGCCTGCCAAGTGTGTTTCACGTTGGCTTAGTACTTTCAGAGAAGATGATGAAAATGTGATTTCCTACAGGGTTTCTATAGTAACTGTAAGCCACAATTGCAGCCATAATTGCAACCCGATGAAGATTAAACGAGGATCATTGGTAGAGGGAGTTACAGTCATCAGTCACATTAAGTTTCAAAACATTTGGCCTTGTAGTTTCAAAGAAGATTTCTTGAAAATGCACACATTTATGAATTCAGTAAAAGAAGGTTAAATATTTTGAAAATTACAATTTTTTCAGACAGTATTCTCTTTCAAATAGCTTTGGATAGGTAAAGGGTTACAGGAAACACATTTTACTCCAATTTTGTCATATCGTAACAGATTTTATTTTTACTGGACAGCTACTGGGAAAAGAAAATAAACCAAACTTCCATGCTTTTCCAAACACCTGCCATCAATCAGTATTTCAGATAAGTAACTTGAGAGTAATACATATATTGACATAATTACAGCTGCACTTGTTTACTGTAGTAGTCAAAATAAGTTGTAGGATAATCCTATAAACTGTATCTTTTCTCTTCCTACATCAATAAGACCAGAAGCCGACTTCATTTTCTGGAAAGCTCTCACTGATATCTTTCCAGAAAATGTCAGATTCTGATCTTGTCAGTGCAGGAGCAGTAGTTTACTTAGTTTATTGCAGTTATGCTACAACTTATTTTGTCTTGTACTGTATACACAATATTTTTTGTTTTTTTTACCCAGTTCTCAGTAGAGAAAACTGGAACCAACCCTTACCAGATTCTCAAAAAACAAGTATTTTGCTGACAGTACCGATCTTCGTGCAGACAGGAGAGGCATTAGAATATAGCCTCTGGCGGCCACATATTTCCATCCTCTCATAGACCATTCCTGCAAAGTTTGGTCCACGTTGGCTCAGTAGTTCCAGAGAAGATGAATATGTGATTTTCCATGGGATTTTTATAGTAACTATAATCCGCAATTGCAGCCATGTTTGCAACCCGAACAACATTAAATGCAGATCGTTGGTAGAGGGTTTCACAGTCATCAACCATGCAAAGTTTCAAAACATTTGGCTCTGTGGTTTCAGAGAACATTTTTCAAAATCCACCAATCAGAATCAAAAAATGCTTCTGGCAGCCATGTTTTTCGATGCACGGTAACCAAAATGAGGAGCCTTTGTAGAAGACTTCCCATAGACTATCCCTGGCAGGTTTGGTTCATGTCGGCTTAGTAGTTCCAGAGAAGATGAAAATGTGATTTCCCATAGGGTTTCTATAGTAACTATAAGCCGCAGTTATGGTCATGTTTACAACCCAAGCAACATTAAATGAGGATTGTTGGTTGAGGGGGTCCCAGGCATCACTTATGTGAAGTATCAAAAAATTTGGCCTGGCAGTTTCAGAGAAGATTTTTGAAAATCCACTAACCAGAATCAAAGAATGCCTCTGGTGGCCATATTTTCCAACCCATGGGAACAAAGTGAGGATTGTTTGTAGAGGACCTCCCATAGACCATTCCTGCCAGGTTTGGTTCATGTCAGCTCTGTAGTTCCAGAGAAGAAGGTGAAAATGTGATTTCCCATAGGATTTCTATAGTAACTATAAGCCGCAACTGAAGCCATGTTTGCATCTCAATCAACATTAAATGAGGATCGTTGGTACAGTTTAAACATTTTTATGCTTCCCAAAAATATTTCAGGGGAGCATATGTTACCACTTTCTTCCCCTGTCTGTTCGTTGATCATTTCTAACTTATTCCAGTCCATAAAAAATTATTTAATGGACAGATCCTGTTATACTTCACACAATGATTATCCATGACTCAAGAGTGTGTCATAACCGTGACCTTTCCAAGTGTTCTGACATTGTTGGATTCATAAAACTTGATTGAATGGACAAAGATTGTTCATACTTCACATAATGCTCGCTCATGACCAAGCCTGAAAATAAGCAGACTGTCATCTGCAAAATGAGGTCCCCAGAGGGGGAATTTGGTGATGCTACCCTATCACAAAATTTGCCCTCTGTGAACCTCAGTCTGAATCAAGGTATCAAGCCAAAACAGAAAGATGTACCTAGAGGATAAATGTGCCCAGTGTATGAGATAGCATAAGCAAATTCACCCTCTGGGGACCCCATTTTGAAAATGACAGGTTGCTTATATTCAGGCTTGCTCTTGACTCAAGGAGGTGTCATGATTTTAACCAAAGTTCATGACTCCAAGGTCAAGATCGCCAACCATTCATCTGTTCCAAAAAATATGATTCCATGGATCTTCTTCATAATTCATACAATGCTTGCTTGTGACTCAAGACTGTGTCATGACCTTGATCCAAGGCCAAGGTCAGACTGTTCATCTATTCTTTGTCTGGTCCAAAATAATGATTTGATGGACAGGAAATATTCCTACTTCACACAATGCCAACCTGTCACCCAAGGAGTGTGATATGACCTTGACCCAATGAAGATCAAGGTTACAGACCATTCGTACATTCTAAGTCGTTGTGTCCATAATAAATGATTCAACGGACAGATCTTGTTCATTCTTCAAATGATACTAGGAGTTTCTCTTCATTGTACTACAAATGATCATTGTCATGCCTTATCTTTTGGGCTCCTATCGGCTCTTAATATTATCTTATTTCATGTTTTTTTCTATTACCCACAGTGTGAAAAATCTGTGCCCCATGATACCCCTGGATCATGCATTTATTTTTTAAATTATTTATTGGTTCAAATCAGACCATCGGTTCAGAAATATAAATTTTGGGCAGGGCCAAAAATTGTGCCCTTCCCATTACAAAGGCAAATATTGCTCCACGAACTTCATTTGAACAAACTTGAGACTAAATCTCAAAAGGAAGCTCCATACCAAAAATCAAGTCATTGTACCCACTGGTTCATGAGAAGATTTTAAAAACAAATTGATGCATTTTTCCCCACCCCTCTCTCTATGGCGATGGGCAAGTTGATTTGAACAAAAACAACATGCGATGTCACATCAAGTAATCACCTCAAATTTAACTGAAATCGGTTCAGCAATTTTAGAGGAAAAGGTGCAAACATCATGTTCACGAACACCTGGATGGTGAGTGATGACAACTGCTCATCCTGACTTTCAGTCAGGTGAGTGAGCTAACAAACAGACATGCAGACTAAGACGGTGAACAGTCACCTACAAACTCATTCAACATGAGCAATTTAGAAATTATTCCAATTTTCTTCTGCCATTTTGATAAAAATTATCCTCACAAAAAACAAACACGAGGCAATAAAAACGATTTTGTGGGGAAAGGGGAAGTAACTGAAACTAATGACTCGAAGGCAATGAATCCAACATAAAATACTGCCCCCCACGGCAGTGGCTTAGGCCCCACTAAAGTTTTTGCTCCCCCCCCCCCCCCAACATTGGCACAATGCAAGTTTTACATAACATAAAGCCCAAAAATGGCCTCCAATATAAGGGTACAAATGCTACAAATGTCTCTGATTCACCAACTACTGAATTTGCAAAATTTTCTTTGAAGTGTAATGCAGGGGGGAAGGGTAACAATCAGAGGGTCCTAGTTAGGACTAGGGGAATGTTCTGGACCCTTCCCCTGCTCAATGACCCTCCCGAATAAACTTTTCAGTTGGGGCATTTTCATTAGGATTATTACTTCTCTCTTGCCAGTAATTGTTTACTTTTTTAAGACAATCAGGAATTGTTCATATGTTTCTGCAACATTACCAATAATGATTTTATTTTTTTTAGCATGAATTTGAAAAGGTTTGGATGGGGAGGTGGGGGAGAATTACAGTTTTTGTCTCGTATGAAAAACAAGTTTCATTGCATGAAAAATCTCACTATTTTGAGTATTTCAAACTGAACATCAGTGAAATGAATGGCAGTTTTTGTGTTTTGCACTGTGTGGGTTTCCATTTTAAAATAAAGGTGCCCCCCTCCTCCACCCGGCAGTGGCTTAGGCTCCACTAAAAGTTTTTCTCCCCCCCACCCCCACCCCAGCATTGGCACAACAGAAGTTTTACATAACATAAAACCCAACAAGAAGGACGCCAACACCCTACAGCTCACCAACATTCCTCTTTGATAGTAACTTTGGCAAACACAAGCACTGTATCAAACAGGCTCATAACATGCGACAAAGCTGACCTAAACACAAACTCTTAAAAGTAGAACACAGAAACTGACATAAACACTAAGTTAAACATGAAATTCTGAGCTAAACAGAAAACTAATCATAAGTAAAAAAGGCAACGGTTTAAAACACATAGGATGAGGGTTAAATAGTGGAAGAATGATAATAAGTACCAAATAGAAGCAATATAAAGCCTATTGGATGAAAAGGGTGTTGGCAGCTGCCCTGAATAGAAACATTAACACACTGAAAGTGTGCAAGTGTGAGCTAAACAGAAAACACAACGTTCAAAAGTTGAAGAGAAATTGAAATTGAATTTCAGTGGACAAGGGTGAAACCATGGTACAATGATAATGAAGAACACATATGAGGAATATAAGCACCATGGGAAGAGAAGGAACACAGCAGGTGACCTAAACACTAAGTGAAACATGAAATTCTGAGCTAAACAGAAAAGTAAACATAACTAAACTAGAGGTACTGTGAGCAAGCTCACAAAGTGATACCCCCCATGCCTGTCAGAACGGAATTATATTGCTTCATGCACATCTTCATATGGAGTTCTTCCATAGTGTAAAGTTTCATGAAAATTCTTCAAACAGTTTAGGAGGAGTTGCGCTTATAAGGATGGACAGACGGACGGACGGGGTGATTCCTATATACCTCCCCAAAATTTGTTTGCGGGGGATATAATTATAAAAATAAATTTGTGTTGAAAATCTTCAATAAAGATTTTCAACACTAATTTATTCTTATAATTTTTATAACAGTCCAATTCAATTTGATACAAAAACTTCATAAAAAAGAACTACAAAATAATTACAAAAATCCATTCTTCTCCATTTCTGAATTTTGTGTTTGGTTATTCGTTGACTTCAGAAAACCTGAAACCTGATATTAGAGACCACCTGTCTTGAAACCACTTTCGTGTGGCCCAAAGGGCTGTCTCTCAAGACAGGTTCTACTGTACTACCAATGTGTGCATTGTTAGTAGAAAAAGGTAAAAAAAAAATGTTGCGTTATCAATTGGCCGACATTTTATTTGTGTAAATTTACATGAAAATGGTCTATAAAATATTGGTATCTGCAGATATTGCAAATGAGAAGTATCTGTTAATAGAGAGAATGTTATTGGCTTTTCCGATATCGTCAACAGATGAAAGTGGCAGATTTTAATACAAGAAAGTATAAAGTGCCGAACGAAGCAAGGCAAGCACGACTAACTCAGGCTGGGGTCCAGGGGGCCACTCTAGGGTTGTAGATGCTCAGAGATTGATTAGAATTTGTGTTTGAATCTTTTCTGATATGTACTTTTGTTTCTCATGTGTTTTAAAGGGGTTTTTTTGCCATCATTTCCTTAGTCAATTTCTTTTGCACACCAAATACAATTCACATTTCCAGTGAGATTCATTTTCCTTGTGAAGTCAAAAGTAAATGTTGGTGCCCTTAACCCTTTGTACCCTGATGTCAGTTCAGTGGCTGCAACTGGACGAGTACATGTTGTTTGGGGGATAGACAAATTAATACTTACAATGTGCAGCCTTGTGGTTGCTCATTCAAAATATTGATGGCCTACCCCGCATCCACTTCGCCATTCTACTTGGACAGGATAAAGACCTCTCAGGTTCAAAGGGTTAATAATTTGTACACTGTGTTGCAGCAAAAAATAATAATGGTCGGAATTAGGCCCTTACAGGTTAATAATTTGCAAACTTCCAATTTACCACCAGTTTCAATAGGAATTTCACATCGTGCATTGAATATTTTGCCAGGCATCTCAGTCCTGTTGAGCTTGAAATTGATTATGGTTATCACAAGGATTTATCAAAATTCATCACTGATGCCTGACAAGTGCTCAACATTCCAGACTTAGCAGGGTTCCTCCAGAGATATTTATTTATTTGTTTATTTATCGGTGTTTAAGGTCACATATTTCTGCACAATGGCTAATCATGACCATGACAGTTTTGTGGGTGGAGGAAGCCGGAGTACCCGGAGAGAACCACCGAGCAATGACGAGCAGTTGCCAGCTTTCCAACATCGTAATTCTGCACTGCAGCACAAGCAGGGTTAGATTGGTTGACGTATGCCTTAGTACACAGAGTCATCGTGTCCCATGTGGACAATCGGGTTTAAGTTCCTTGCCCAAAGACAACGCGGGAGTCCGAATCGATCGCTCAGACGGTCACCCATCCAAGGACTAACCAGGCTCGACGCTGCTTAACTCCTGTGGAGATGGACTCATAAAATTAAAGGTTTTTCAAGGCAGTTTCTCGACATCTTTCAGCATGTTATTTATCACATTTTTGCACAATGGTTAATCATGACAACATGAGTATTAGGGCTGCAACGATTCATCACAATTTCAATGCATCGCGATACATGTGTACATGATACGCATATCATATCATTTCATGTGTATCACAATACAAACGATACACTTCCAGAAGGTTGGCATGATGTAGTGAGAAGTTGCATTTTCAGGCCCAACAAGTCTATTTTGTGCTTTTCCAACTTATAATTCCACCACAGGAGTCTGAAATGCTATCAGTATACTACAATTCACTTTCAACATGATATTTACGTTCCCAACGTAATCCCGATAGAATTTCAGACTCCTGTGATTCCACTTGTTCATTTGTATTTCAGTAAAATATCAACTCTGTCTAAACTAGAGGTACTGTGAGCAAGCTCATAAAGTGATACCCCCCGCACCTCAGTTGTTGCGCTTACGAGGACACAATCATATGATTTAGCAACTCAAATGTACAAGTTAGATTATCTCCCCTTGGAAATGTCAGAACGGAATTATATTGCTTCATGCACATCTTCATATGGAGTTCTTCCATTGTGTAAAGTTTCATGAAAATTCTTCAAACGGTTTAGGAGAAGTTGCGCTTATAAGGATGGACAGACGGACGGACGGATGGACGGACAGGGTGATTCCTATATCCCCCCCTCCAAACTTTGTTTGCGGGGGGTATAAAAATGTTAAGAAAAAGGTTTAAAATGCACTGGGTGAGAATGAAATAATGATAGAATGATAATAAGCATCATATGGAAGCAATATAAAGGCTATGGGATGAAAAGGTGACCTTTACAAAAACTTTAACACACTGAAAATGTCTAAGCGTGAGGTAAACAGGAAACTTAACATTAAAAATTGTAAGAAATTCACTGGACAAGGGTTAAACAATGGTAGAATGATAATGAAGAAGATTTATGATGAATATAAGCACGATGGGAAGAGAAGGAACACAGTAGGTGAGCTAAACACTAAGTTAAACATGAAATTTCGAGCTAAACAGAAAACTAAATGCAACTAAAAATGTCAAGAAAATATGATTAAACTGCAGAGTATGAGAGGTTAATCATGGAACAATGATACTGAGGAACATGTATGATGAATATAAGAGCCATGGGAAGAGAAGGAGCACAGCAGTTGACCAAAACACTAAGCTAAACATGAAATTCCAAGCTAAACAGAAAACTAAACGCAACTAAAAATATCAAGAAAAATGTTTAAAATGTAGGGTATGAGGGGTTAATCATGGAACAATGACACTGAGGAACATGTATGATGAAAATAAGTGCCAGGGGAAGAGAAGGAGCAAAGCAGCTGGCCTAAACACTTAGTTAAACATGAAATTCTGAGCTAAACAGAAAACTAAACATAACTTAAAATGTCAAGAAAAATGTTTAAAATGCAGTGTATGAGGGGATAAATCACGGTAGAATGATAATAATCATCATATAGCAGCATTATAAAGGCCATGATATGGAAACAGGGTGAGTAAGTGACCTGAACAGGAACTTTAACATTATTGGGACACATACGCTGACGCCGACCGATCGAGCCATGCCATAAGCTCACACAACTAAAGTTGGTGAGCTAAAAATAGTCTCCAATTTTAGAGTACAAATGCTGCAAATGTCTCATATTCACTAAGTACTGAATTCGAAAAATTTTCTTTGAAGGGTAATGCAGGGAGGGGTAACGATCAGAGGGTCCTAGTTAGGACTTGAGGGACGTTCTGGACCCTTCCCCCACTCAATGGCCTTCCCTAATAAACAGTTGGGGCATTTTCATTAGGATTAGTGCCTAAGATATCAATTCTCTCTTGCTAGTAATTGTTTACTTTTTTAAGACTATCAGGAACTGTGCATATGTTTCAGCAACATTGCCAATAATGATTTTATTTTTTTTAGGATGGATTTGAAAAGGATTAGATGGGGAGAATTACAGTTTTTGTCTTGTATGAAAAACATGCTTCGTTGCTTGAAAAATCTCACTATTTTGAGTATTTCAAACTGAACATGTCTGAAATAAATGGCAGTTTTTGTGTTTTGCACTGTGTGGGTTTTCCATTTTGTTAGATTATCCATTACCAATGTATCTCCCAAAACAGGCTCTTCATACAAATTGGTGTTTTATTATTTTTCCATCTACTGTCTCAAAACCATACCTTATGCCCCCTCATTGGAATAAGCTTGTTCAGGGGAGGGGTAATAAAGTAGGTTTTTTTAGGCAAAAATGAAAATGTTTAGTTATTAAAAAAAATCTGCTATTCATTGAGTGTAAAGAGAACTGTTTACTTAATGAATCAACCGCATACACACACGTAGTTTACAAACTGTGCTGTTGAAAAAAAAATCATTCTTTTTTAAATTTCAACGAAATCATATCATGTGACCCCTCATTGGAACAATCTCGCCGAGAGCTCAATCCAATGAGAGGGTCACATGATATGGTACTTTCAAAATTTTGTGAAAAACTTTAGGAAAAATATTGTTTACACCAAGTAACAGGTTAGGCCTCAAAGTAGATTTTCTGTTTCTCAAGCCATTTTTTGTAAAACTGAGTGTGGGTGGGCAGTTTATTTTTTGTAATTATTTCTTTGCCATCAAAAGTTCACATCTTTGGTTGTTTTATGTCTTAGGCCTCATAATTTACAGTCCAGAACAGCATGGGTGGTGGTGCATTTCGACCCTTGAGTGCAAGAAAGCTTTGCAGAGCCTTGTTGCACTCAAGGGACAAATTTATCAATTTTATTAACTTGGGTAAAATATCAGACATAAACCATTAAATTTTTATTTTTTGAAGTTTGCATTGGTTGTAAAAATAGAGCATGCAGTAGCCAAAAGGACCATGTGGGAGGGCCTGAGAAACAGATTTTCAACTTTTTTAGGCCTTAACATTTGTCACTGCTTACAAAAATTTACACATGAATACAAGAAAAATTCCTTTTCTTTCAAAACAGACGAGGACAGGTGATTCTGACAAAGCAGGAAATCTGGAAAGTGGCAATGCTACCTTATCTTGATAAAGGCCTATTTGAGTCAAATAACAACAGACAACTAAAGTTCAATAACTCATCTTTATTCTGTACAGTAGTTGATTCTTTATGTGCTCAAAGGCTCAGAACAATCACACACTTTGATTAGAAGTACATGTTTATTAGTATTATAACAAACAATTTTCTAAAACAAAAGTCATCTCTTGACAGGTAATAGCTTAACTTTCCACAAACAAAATGGCTAAATCTGAAAAGTTTTAGTCAATATGAAGTAATAATTTTGTATTTTTAATTTTTCCCTTCTTGAAGACACCTCATTTGCCAATCCAAGTGAGCTTGTTGCAATGAAATGTCATGAGCAGAGTTTTAAGAGAAAATAAAAAATGTGCAAATGTCAACTTATGGTCGCTTCAGGTAAATTGTTAACCCTTTGCCTAACTCAAAAGGCAGATGACGCTTGCAAACTAAATTCTTGAATAAGTATTTTTTCATTTTTTTGTGTTAATCAATAAAATAATGAAAGTTGAATAGTGATTTTTGTGAATAGCGCTGGTCATTATGTTGGGTAACGAATTAATGGGCTGACAGTGGTATATGTAGTGATTAAAATTTCTTGCTTGCTTTAGTACACAGCATCATCATGCCCACATGTGGCAGTCAGGATTAAATGCCTTGCCCAAGGACACACCCCTGGTCAGGATTCAACTGTGCATCTCTCGGTTTAACCCTTTACCCAACGTTGACGATATCAAAATTTATTATTTTAAAAATCAACAAAACCATATCATGTGACCCCTCATTGGAACGAGCTCAAAGAGAGGTCACATGATATGGTTTTGTTGAAATGTTTTGAAAAGTTAAAAAATTGATAGTAATTTATATATTTTTTATACTTACCAATGACCCAGACTTAGCTGGTGCTAACTCTAAAATATTTAGGGCCAAACGCAAATTTTACCCCCCCCCCTCCCCCCCGCCCCAAAATTTGCATCTAAAACCGAAAATTACATGTCCTATATGGTCCTCCATACTTTTACTCCACTGCGCATGCACAGTGTCAAGGAGGTCTCGAAATTGACGCCAAAAGTCATTCTTACAACCAGTGCCTGGTAAGCATTATGTACTCAGCGGGGAGGTATGAGTTCCCAACTCATGGGAGGGCCATCCCCACCTGGGTCATTGGTAAGTATAAAAAATATATAAATTACTATAAATTTTTTAACATTTTTATACTGTACCAATGACCCAGACTTAGCTGAATAGCAAAAAGGTTGGAGGGCCTAGGACATAAGGAAAATCCAATAGACTCAATTACCTATAACAGACGTATCCCCTAAGGAGAAAAGGAGAGATAGTCTTACATGTATCTTTCTTATTTGTAACAAAAAAGAAAGACACAATACTATTCTGTAATTGAGCACAATAACATCAATGATCTCTATAAACATCTAGTATAACCCTTTATACTAATACTTTTTAAGGAAAGCCAATAAATACGGGAGTCGAGAGAAATGAACTCTATATACTCATTTAAAAGTGTTCGAGGATTGTATATTAACGCTCAATTAATCATGTGATATATACGAATACTTCACACCAATCAACACTTAAAAAATATTACACAGATGCGTAAACATAGGCTTAACTCTAAAATCATTTCGGAACCGACACAGAATTACTAAGTCCAAGGGAGGTATTCCCTTGCTTTACACTACAAAGCAAGTGACCTAAGGGAACACCCCCCCCCCCCCCCCCAACCCCCCTTTTCCCTTGCCCTGGATCAAATACTCCAGATACTCCAGAGCAAAGAGGGCAGCAGGACAGAGTCACTGCCGGAACCGAAAGCCTATACACACATAGTTGCCACTGTTTAGTAGACGACATTCTGAGTAAAAAATAGCGGACCTAAACAATGTAGATCTGCAGAAAAGGATTCAATATTCTCAGATACAAAATCGTGAAAATGGAGGGCTAACACCAATATGCAGCCCTCATTAAATCTGTAATAACAATTAACAGCTTAAGCCAATGAAGTAGAAGAACTCTTACTTCATGAGCTTAAAACTAAAACACAGACTGCTGAATGAAGATATAATCATAAGCAGAACTGACTGTAGATTGAATCCATCTGACCATAGAATGGACCGAAATGTGGAGAAAGCTTCCATGGCATGTCCCACAACAGATGCCTGAGTAAATTTGTCCACAGTCTTTGTGGAGCTAGAGAAGCTACCAACAGAATTTGCATTAAAATAATTGCACTAGAGCAATATCTACTGAATCAACAGCAATGGAAGATACGCATATTTTATTATTCCGTCTAACAAGATCGATAGAGCATTTACTGCAAACGCTCGAAGATCCAAACATATGACACATACGTCTGCAACTGATTGTTGAGATGCGTTGTGAATACGTCGATCATTGGCCGTTCGTCTTGGTAGCAATCTGATTGAAAACTTGTTTGTTGAAAGCCGATTCTGGCGGCAACAAACGGCCCCTCCGCGAAGGGAGTCCGCTAATACGTTCAGACGACCCGGAATATGACGGACCGATAGGAGAACTTGATGTTCTAGTAGCAACCGAAAGATTGATTCCGTTAACATGAATAACAGGATGGAATGAGTGCCTCCATAATTCCGAAAATATGCTAATACCGTCGAGTTGTCGGACAGAATTAGCATATGAACATTCTGAATTACGTTATCCAATAACGTAGCGCAAGCCAAAATGACATCATACTTGATGTTAAAGTGCTTGATAAGGAACTACGGAATCAAAAGACCCTGGCACTTCAATCCATTGGGCTCAATGAAATGATCCAACCTGTTTTACTGGCATCCGTCAAGACTGTAAAACTCGGATCCGGCAATTGCAGTGGAACTACCTGAGTTAAGCCCAGAAACTTGCCCAAGACTGAATCTCTTATTCACTCGATTTGACAAGAAGATGTCCGTATCGAGCGAAAGAATCTTCACCCTCCAATTCTGAATTAAAGAAATTTGGAGAGGAGCAATGCGTAACCGCCCCATCGAAATAAAATCGCGGCAGTTCCGCCTAAACGTATCAGTCTCATAAGATCTCTCGCTGAGACTTTTGTCTGAAAACAATAGTGAGCATAACAACTGAATAATTTCGTTCTAGGTAACAGCAGACGAACGAAAAAGTTGTGCGTTACGAAGCTCATCCCCCCGGTGGGTGAATGACTTGGATGATACCAGATCCGACTTCTCCTCGTTTACTTAAGAAACCGAGACGTCAGAGCAATAGAAGCAGATTCTGCACATAGTTCTGAAGCGATAACTCATTGCCGTACCTGTATGAACGTCGTCCAGGTAGGCAGACGTTATCGCAGACGAATAAGCTCGGAAATGAGTCATTACCGAGTCTGTTATTCGAGTGAAGGCCCAGGGGGCTAGATTCAGACCGAAGCATATTGCTTGGAACTGATATACGACTCCTATGATAAGAAGATACTTTCTGACGCCTGATGTACCATGACATGAAAGTATGCATCTTGAGATCTATGCATGTAGCATAATCGTACACCCGAATACTCACTCTGACCGATCGGGTGGCCTCCATATATAAACTTGGAGCCACGATCAGCTTGTTTATCCAGTTCCGAATAATGAGTGAACGGAACGAGCCGTCTGGTTTCTGGAACCAGAAAAAGATGGTTGTAGAAAGAAATTCCTGGATTTCTACGATCTCCATTGCGATCATTCCAGAAGAGATTAGACTTCTGATTGAAGCGAGCCTCTATCCTACTGACTTGGCGGAAGCTGAGTCCATCTTGGACTCTGAGTTAACAGAGGATTTCGTTTGAGGAACAATTTAGTCCTTCCGAAATCACCCCTTGAATCCAAGGGACGTCCGTAATCTATTCCCAAATAATTGAGAAACTCGACAGTCTTCTGCTCACTAGTACACGATAGAGGTTAAAACCATTATCTCCTGGTCCTGTGAGGGTTGCGGAAGGAGAAGCCATGACCTCCACGGTCCACACCTCGCCCCGTCGACCTAGGGACGTCTGACC
Organism: Pictodentalium vernedei; assembly: GCA_031216915.1. Classification (NCBI taxonomy): domain Eukaryota; kingdom Metazoa; phylum Mollusca; class Scaphopoda; order Dentaliida; family Dentaliidae; genus Pictodentalium; species Pictodentalium vernedei. The sequence continues at coordinate 351,059,544 of CM062292.1, forward strand.
GGAATTACGGCCCCTATATGAGTCGCTACCCTGACGGTCTCTAGAATAAGACCTAGAGGGCGCATAGGAACCTCTATAGGGACTTCCCTTGGACGTATTCATCCCAGAAGTGCCTGTCCTACTCTTCTCTGCTGAATCCGACTATGACTATATGGAAGCGAATTTTAATAGCAGAGAGTCAAAAGCTTTCTTAGTTAACTGATCATAGACTGCGGAAAGCTTGCCGTCGAAGAAAACTCTCCGGAGACCGGAATGACTCTGAGAGAGTTTTTCACCTTACTATCTACATGTGTGGATGTAGCCAGAGCCACGTCACATCTAACCAACTCCATATTGCCACTAAAGGACAGAGTTTTACGTGAGGCCCTTGAAAGAACTCTTAAGGATGTTATCATCCTAGAATTCTTTTCTCTTTGAGACGTAATGATAACTTTCTGGTAAGGTGATCTGCGTACGATGATGCGTCTAAGCTGACCCTGCTAGACGATATTATTTCCAACATCGTGGTTGGAACTGACATAGACGACAGTAAAAAACAATACTAGATCCTGCCCTGGTCGTCTAGATGCAGAGAACTCTCAGAATGCTCTGTCCTGCCGTTTCAAAATATTCGTTGAATTGATGAAAGGCGGATGTAGAGCATATTGCCGATAAGAAACCTGACCTGCCCATTTAGGTAGCAAGTTAAATAAATATATCGTCATTCAACAGATCAAATGTCCGTGAGACATATCTGGACTATGTCGGAAACTGAGGGATGATGTCCCTAAACCGATTAAGAATTCTGTGTCCAGTGGCGCTATCAGTCTCTTATCCGGCAACGCAGCATTTTGGTCCAGAGGAACAATGTCAGATGATAATGCCGGATGCACTCTACGGCAATTATTTTGTTCCGAAAAGGGAAAATACAACTCATCCGTATCCCTTTCACCATCCTGTCGGACCACTTGTAATTCTTGGTCGTCCGTGCCTGAACCTGCAGCGGAACGGACCAACCCAGCTTCCTCGGATAATTCCTGATCCGACAGAGTTACTGTCGGTTGCTGGGATGCTGCGATAATTTGTGCTATCTGCGATAGCATGTCCGTAACAGAGGCCTGTGGAGCTGCGGTCTTATACGATTTAGCCGCTAGAAGCTCCTTGGACGTTCACTCCTGCATACATCAAATATGCGAACGTCCAGAGTATGAAGGCCTCGTATCCCTGTCTACTGGATGGCGTGACCAGGTCGCCATAGAATCCCTGGTCGGCGATGTTGGTTGAATATCACAGGTCATGTAGCCAAGGTGCGGTCACGAGTGCTGCCGTGAGGATGAGGAAGCCGAAAGAGCAGTCTCTCCAGACTGTCTATATAACGGAGCGTCCCAAGCGGTGGACGTATGCTCCAACTGAGGAACGTTTTGTACCACAACATCTGGGCCCAGATGTTGTAATACGAGAGAAGAACCTCTCTCGCTCGCAGTCCGGATGGACCTGGACGAGCTAGGAACCGGACTAATAGGCTTCCTCCGTACCATCCTCGTATCCGTCGTCACTGGGTGTGCACATTGTATTTTATAGTGCACGCATCACCGAAATCTCCTTCCTGGACCGCAACGGACGAACCCGGGTGCTGAGCCATTCGGTGAATGGTCGCGACACCGGGCGAGCTAGCGGACGCCAACGCCGTCGATCCTACTTGGGACCTCTTAGGCAATTGACGTATCTGCACGAGCACTTTACCGCTAGCTCTTCATTTGACTGTGACAACGGAAGCACACTTACGAAGACATCACGGTAACAATACCTAGTTCATGTTACCCTATGAGACCTGTGGAGCCGCGGTCCTACGGGAAATATCCGCTGGAAGCTCCCGGGACGTTCATTCCTGCATTTATATAATATGCGAACGTCCCAATTGGAAAGGTCTCGTATCCTTGGCTAGCAGATGGAGTGACCTGGTCGACATGTATTCCTTGGGCGGCGAAGCAGGAGCACCAGGGACGTTCAATCCTGCATTTATATAATATGCAAACGTCCCCTGGAAATCTGTGGTCACATAGCCGAGATGCAGTCGTGTGTGTTGTCGTGAGGATGAGGAAGCCAATATAACAGCCGCGTCGGACTGTCATGCGATGGAGCGTCCCGAGCAGGAGGAGTGGACGTAAGCTCCGACTTAGCGAACAACATACAACACTGCGGCGCAGATGTTAATGCAAGAGAGAGGGGGCCTCTCTCGCTCATGGTCCGGGGGACCTGGACGAGCTAGCTAACGGACTGACAGGCTTCCTCCGTACTATCCTCAGATCCGTCGTTGCTGGGTGTGCACATCTGAAGTTTTATAGTGCTCTCATCACCCAATCTGCTTCCCTGGACCGCAACGGACTAACCTGGGTGCTGTACCATTCTTTCCTGGTGAATGGACGCGACACCGGGCGGACTAGCGGGCGAACAATTGCTTTCGATCCTACTAGGGATCTCTTCAGCAATTGTTGTAATACCTTGAGCACTTCCTGCTAGCCCTAATATTGCAACGACGGAGACACACTTATTGAAGACATCACGGAAACATCACTCTGAATTCTGAAAAAGAAACTGATAATATATAGTGACCCTACAGAGAGAGGACCGTAATGGTCCCCTCACCGCTAATAAAATACCGTGACACACGTCTCCAACGTTGTCATATCAATCAACACACACAGAGCAAGAATTAATGTGATTACATTGACTATAAGAAACACTTGTGAATTAGAGGAAGATATCCTCGCATTACGAAGGAAGAATATTTTTTCCAACCAGAAAAAATATACACCGTCATATTACTCGCACTGACCCTTGAAATAAATATACATAATATATTAATTCATTATAACATTTCAAAAGAAAATAATTTTCAAAAAAAAAATTTTTGAAAAAAATTTCAGAAGAGCCCAAGTTCCCAATGGGAATCTTGAGCCCAAAGGATCCCAAAAAAGCCTAAGTGTGGACAAAATTTTTAATCATTTTGAAAAATTAATGTAACACTTACGGATAATATTAATGTATCTCGCTATGAACTAAATTAAGCAGAAGACAAGTAATCACTGTCAGAAGTAACAGTTGTCAACTCAAGCAAAAGTGTCAACAAACCGGAAACATGACTCCAGGCACTGAAACAAACATAGCCCGAAATCAGTTACCAATTTAAACACTATCTGATGCAAAACAGAGGCTTCCAGAGAAGAAACTGTAGAACATCAGATGGTAGATGCAGACCAAAATGCCTAAACACCCCTAGGGTGAGGACGTAAACATGGGGAAAAAACAGAAAATAATTCTGTTACCAAGCCAAAACTCCCAAGAAATTTTAGTAATAAACATTACAAAAAATAAGCCAAAAGCATGGGAGAATAGCTAGGGGGGAATAAAGGAAAGGGAGAGAGGAAACACTGATTAAACAATGGAACATTCATAGCAAGAATGACCACAAGGTCATGCCTTGAAAATAGGTAACATGAAATAATTTCGTAAAAAAATTATAAGTTACAGCCTTGAACATTTGTTTCCACTGTTTTTTCCTCTCCACCTTCTATTTCCACCATTTCTCTCATAATTATGTGTCTGGCATCTTTAAAACTGAGATTTACAAGCACAAATAACAGTGAAGTGTAACTGTATTGAGGGCCAAACAAAGAATGACTTTTGGCGGCAATTTCGAGACCTCCTTGACACTGCGCATGCGCTGTGTTGTAAAAGTATGGAGGACCATATAGGACATGTAATTTTCGATTTTAGATGCAAATTTTGGGGATTGAGGCAGATTGAGGGGTAAAATTTGCGTTTGGCCCTAAATATTTTAGAGTTAGCACCAGCTAAGTCTGGGTCATTGGTACAGTATAAAAATATAGTATTTTTTGCAGCTGCTGAATTTGCATATTACGTGGGCGGATGTGGCCGAATCGTTGGGGTAAAGGGTTAAAGTCAGATACTCTAACCACTAAGCCACTGCACCCCTCCCCCCCCCCCCCTGCAACGAGGTAACATCTATTGCTTATTGCTTGTTCAACAATAGTTCAGTGGAACCAACTTAATTGGATATCTATTAATTGAATAATCATGTTAATTGAATTTTACTTCCAAACACAAAACCACTTATCATATCCTCAGTACCAGTCTGACCCTATAATTACATACAGGTTATAGAGAAAATATCTGTTAACCCAATAACCGAGTGCAAATGATATCAAAATTTATTTGAATTATCTTCTTGCAAATTTTGAAAAAAAATTTTTTTTTCAATTGCTTAATTTGTAAATTACACTGACAGATGCGATCACCTTGTTAACTAATGTGACCACCTCATTAACTAGATGCAACCAACTCGTTAAGTAATGAGAAATTACTTTGACAGTCACTGAAATCCCTTTGCTTATAGACCTATTTGACCTCAGTACAACCAATTTATGCATTTATATCTTGTTTGACAGAGCTCAATAAGTTCTGTCAAACATGATACGATAAATGCTCCATGTATCTTTCGATTACAGGAGTGATCAAATCCCTGTTTACTGAATAATCCTGTTAAGTGAATAATTTTCATCGACAGAAGTGGCTATTCAATTAATAGGGTTCCACTATACTTGGAGATGAGCAAAATTTAAAAGAAAATACTAGAGATGGCACAGTTGTGTTAACAAAAATACGTTTACAGATTTGAATTTCTCCCTTCCTTTTTTGAAAAAAAAATAATTATTTGCTTAACACCTAAATATGATTTGATTAGTAATGGTCAATTGGGGGAAAAACACTTTGAATATCAATATCTAAGTTCCCACAAACCAACAAATTATAATGTTTGTTCCCAGGAAACTTTTATGCCAAATTTTGTAGATAAGAACCTTGTGGTGCTTCACAAAATGGTAATGTAAAAACTAACATACACACAGGGTATTTTTTTGTTGGGTTTTGCAGTGCTGTTTGTGAAGAACGATTTTCCAGGTGCGCTCCAATTATTGAAACTTGATTTGCATGGTATGATTCAATGTTTTTTCTGATATTTCATGAGCTCATCCAACATTCCAACTCAAAAGCAGTAAAATTACAGATAAGCAGCTTAGCAATATAGCAATTATCACCATTTATCGGGCATAATAATAAATTGAAACAATTTTACGAGTGTTTTCCAATCAGTTGGCAAAACACCACTAGTGTTTTGCAAGATGTCGATGCCTCTAAATTAACTCCCTTGATGTGCACCAGTCATTCTCGATAATCGACTTCCACAACCTTTTTCGTTCAGGTGGACAATTTAAAAATTACCGAGTAGAAGTTGAATCATGACAGCAGCAGCATGTGCCCATCATTCACTGATATATTTACTACAGCTTTTTATATATTTCATAAGGTTAGTTGTTACGATTGTCGGATGACTACTTACATATTTTTGTCGTAATTACCAGTACCTGTGACTGAAATAGTCCCTATTCAAAAACTGAAAGTAGAAGGGTGGGCTTAAACTCGGAGGGGCCACTTGTTAACTCACATTTGTAAAGTTAGGGATGAGCTTATGCTAGAGAATGAAATCAGATACAAGTGACCAGTCAGTGCACTACATGATAGAAATGAAACTTGAAATTGACAAAAAGTTGTCTTTTCCTCAGCACTGGACAAGGGACTCATGTTTCAACATGCACCAGTTTGGATGCCTGAAAGCTTTAAAGGATATCAGACCAAAACATTTAAAGATTTGCACCTGCATGTTCCATACCTTCTCCCTCCCAATACTCACCCCCTCCATCCCCCTTAACAACACTGACATTGATCATCCAAGCCTGAACTGGCTGAAGTTCAAGTTGAACTCTTATTCAGTTTGATTGATATGTTTGACTTTTGTTCAAATTCATCAGATTTCTGTTCTTGTTAACTGGTAGAGTGCTGAATTATTTTTGGTCATCAAAATTTGTTCACATATGTTTGCCTTGTTACAATTTATGGGAGAGTGCCAATAGGCACTCTCCCATAAACTGTAACAAGGCAAATCCTAACAGACTAAATAATTTCACTTCAAAGGTGGTATGAACAACATCCACAAAATATAAAGCCATTAAGTGCTGGTACTGACACTTCAGAGTAAAGCCCAAATATGGGCTTCCAGCACTCAACCAGTTAATGAAAAAAAAACACTATCAGACTGAAAAGGTGTTTTTCAGAAATTTATTAGTCTCTTTGTAACTGCTAATCAATTTGTTCCCACTGATACAGTGGAGCCCACTTAATTTTATATCTCTTAATTGTATATCCCTGTTAACTGAATATAATTTTAAAACACAAAACCATTTAGCATACCTTCAGTACAAATTTTATCTGTTAATTGCATATGGGTTGTAGAGTAAACTCCTGTTTGTTGTATATAAATTTTTGTAATATGTCGAAAAAATTACTGTGACACGCTCCAAATTCCCCTTATTTATCAACCTTTTTGGTCTCACTACATCCAGTACAGACATTTATTCTATTATATCTTGTTTGACAGAGCTCTATGAGCTCTGTCAAACAAGATATAATAGAATAAATGCTCAGTTTACCTTCAGAACACAGGAAACTGACCAAATCCCTGTTAATTGTATACTCCTGTTAATTGAATAATTTTCACTGGCAAAATGGATATTCAATTAAGAGGATTCTACTGTAATACATTTTCATGGACAGCTATAAAAACTGCTAATCATATTTTTAAAAACAAAAAATGCCGCTCAGGATCACAGATCCAATGTCGAGTTGTGACCTTGACCTGGCGAGTCGAAGATCAATAGGGTTCTTCCTCGCACCAAGGCCAACACACCTATGAAGTTTCATGACTCTAGGTTGAACCACTATCAAGTTCTCATCCGGAAACCAATTGTTGCGATATACTATGTTCAAGGTCACTGTGACCTTGACCTTTGACCTGGTGAGTCCAAGATCAATAGGGTTCTTCCTCGCACCAAGGCCAACATACCTATGAAGTTTCATGACTCTAGGTTGAACCACTATCAAGTTATCATCCGGAAACCAATTGTTGCGATATACTATGTTCAAGGTCACTGTGACCTTGACCTTTGACCTGGTGAGTCCAAGATCAATAGGGTTCTTCCTCGCACCAAGGCCAACACACCTATAAAGTTTCATGACTCTAGGTTGAACCACTATCAAGTTATCATCCGGAAACCAATTGTTGCGATATACTATGTTCAAGGTCACTGAGACCTTGACCTTTGACCTGGTGAGTCCAAGATCAATAGGGTTCTTCCTCGCACCAAGGTCAACACACCTATGAAGTTTCATGACTCTAGGTTGAACCACTATCAAGTTATCATCCAGAAACCAATTGTTGCGATATACTATGTTAAAGGTCACTGTGACCTTGACCTTTGACGTAGCGAGTCCAAAATCAATAGGGTTCTTCCCCTCACCAAGGCCAATCTACCTATGAAGTTTCATGAATGTGAGTTGAACCATTATCAAGTTATCATCCGGAAACCAATTGTTTAAGATTTACTATGTTCAAGGTCACTGTGACCTTGACCTGCGACGTAGCATGTCCAAAATCAATAGGGTTCTTCCTCCCACCAAGACCAACCTACGTATGAAGTTTAATGAATGTGAGTTGAACCACTATCAAGTTATCATCCGGAAACCAATTGTTTACGCCCGCCCGCCCGCCCGCCCATCCGCCAGCCCACCCGCCCGCCCGCCCGCCCGCCCGCCCGCCATTCACCAAACTATAAGTCGAGTTTGACTTCGTCACAACTCGACTAAAAATGCCCTGACAGGAATGGCAGATGCTAAACACTTACTCTATATATATTTGTAATCGCACTGTACAACTATTCTCCAAACACCCGTGATTGGAGTAGCAAAATGTCTTGCTCAAGGACTAAAACCAAATTATAGGCCATAATACTGACCAATGAGCCACATATCCGTTTGACTATTGTATATTTTTACCTATCAAGTACAAGCGGCCACTATTATGGCTCCATAGAAAAGTGCAGAAAACCAGTTAAGTGGATTTACATTGTTTGCATTGGATTGCTGTTTGCTTAGCAGTTGAAAATGTTTATATAAAATTTTGTTACTACTTATTGGAGAGTGACAACAAATACTTTCCTATAAATTTTAACACTGCACTCATGAACAAAATCTTTCTAAATTAATGCTTCCCTTTCTGGTGGCATACAAGCCAGAAAATAAGCAGAGTGTCATCTGCAAAATAAGGTCCCCAGAGGGTGAATTTAGTGATGCTACCATGCACAGCAGGGTAGCATCATTAAATTTACCCTCTGTGAACCTCAGTCTGAATAAGGGTATCAAAACTAAACAGAAAGTGGTATCCAGAGAATAAACTGGCCCATTGTATGGGATAGCATCATCAAATTCACCTTCTTGGGATCTCATTCTGCAAATGTCAGACGGCTTATTTTCAGGCCTGGTGGCATATTGTCTCTGGAATATTCTCGTACCAAATTGCCTTTGAAAAAACTTAGCTCTCTACCGGTTTAGTAATGGCAAAATCCTGGGTATTGTTACCCATTCAGTTTATTATTTATTACGGCTGGCACGATTATGAAATTTCATGATCAACTTTTGAAGATGAATAAATGATTAAAGTAGACTTTAATTGTACTCTGTGACCTCTAGAAACAACTATTATATAGAAAACAATATTTTTGGTCATTACTTCCTCAAGCCGGACATTATTTAGGCGTGCAAGCCTGTTGCACACCTACTGCTATCTGAAGAAAATTCAGACTCCTGTCCACCTCAGGTCCAAACTGGAGCCTGGGTTCAGGTTTTGACCTGAAGTGGTCAAGAGTTTAATAATAGCTACATTGAGATTTAAGAAGACAATTGTACTTCTTGGCAAACCGAGAAGGGCAATTATTTGTAGTCCTATACTTTCTAGAATGCCAGATACAGTGGAGCCCACTTAATTGGATATCTCTTAATTGTATATCCCTGTTAATTGAATATAATTTTAAAACACAAAACCATTTAGCATACCTTCAGTACAAATTTTATCTGTTAACTGCATATGGGTTGTAAAGTAAACTCCTGTTAATTGTATAACTTTTTTGTAATATGTCGAAAAAATTACTGTGACACGCTCCAAATTCCCCTCATTTATCAACCTTTTTGGTCTCACTACATCCAGTACAGACATTTATTCTATTATATCTTGTTTGACAGAGCTCTATGAGCTCTGTCAAACAAGATATAATAGAATAAATGCTCAGTTTACCTCCAGAACACAGGAAACTGACCAAATCCCTGTTAATTGTATACTCCTGTTAATTGAATAATTTTCACTGTCAAAAATCAGAGGACAAGGATTTTAGTCTTACTGGAACATGTAATCATGAAGTATGTATGTGATAAAGGGGCATTGTAATGTTTAGTTTATCAATTGGATAGTACAAATACAGATTTCTATCCTGATTATTCTGGGCGATTTGGCATTTAATAGTGAATTTGATCATACAAAAATCCATATTTTCTTGAATGAATGTAAAAAAACCCCTAAAAAACAAACAATATCAAAAACACTTCCTAGTGAAATTTGGCAATCAAAATTAATTATTTATTTATTGGTGTTTAAGGTCATTTTCAGCCTCTATGGCTATATCATGACTGCAATCTAGGTATGAAATAAAGTTTAGCCAATCCTTTATACAGAATCTGACCGCTTTAGAGGACTTCCATCCCAGGTGTTGGTCCCCGGGTCCTATTTTACCAGTAAAGCAGAACTTGTTTACCGCGGTTTATAATCAACAATATAATTTTCAAGTGTCACCTTCATTTTGAGCTGGCTAAAGGGTTAAGATTTTATGTCATGGCTTTGATGCATCTCTCAGTTTTGATGCAATCTTCTCTTTTTACATTTTAGTGATACCTGATGAGCCTATACATAACTTGATGTACATAACAATTTTGAACAGAACACTGAAGACACAAATTTCTAACATACATTCAATAAAAGAAATACAATTCTTTCCCACTTGCCATTTATTTCAGCAATCAGTCTCAACTGGCTGGCTGATGTTCAATAGCACTCAGCATTAATTCAGTTATATTGACTCTTTAACCCTCTGAACACTGATGTTATAATAAACAAGAGGCCCCAAGGGGCCTTAATTGCTCACCTGATAAAATTGTTTAACTGGTTGAGGGCTAGATTATTTTTGGTCTGAATTTATCAAAATTTGTTTTATTACAACTTATTGAAGAGTATCTACTGGCACTCTCCAATAAGTTGCAGTAAAAAAATCTATATGAACAAAATAGTATTTGCGCTTGACTGAATATGAAAAATGAGCATGTAAATTATTGGCTTTTGCTCTGGTACCCTCATTTTTTTGAAAGCCCTAATAGTGGCTTCCAGCACTCAATCAGTAAAAGAAGGATATAAGGTCACATTCGGCATCTACATGTTAATGTTGTTAATCTAATTTAGCTAGGGGAGGGGGGGGGGGAGGGTCTGTTGGGTGATTTTTTATTTTTTTTTGCATAACATCATTATGAAGCCAAAAAAAAAAAAAATCCAAATGACCTGGTAGATCTGAAGAAGGGTATTTTAAAAAGAATTTCCCCATATTGCAATAAGTTAAAATTGAGGTTGCCTTAGGCAGCCCAAATAAGAACCCAGGGACTTGATTTGAACAAACTGGAATCTGACCCCACTAAGGATACTGCAAACCAAATATCAAAAGATTCTCTGACTGGGAGATCTGAAAGAGGTTTTTCAAGAATATTCCTCATATTGCAGTATTAAGTTAAAATTTGTGTTCCCACAAGGATCTCAAATATGACCCCAGGGACTACATGTAGATTTAATTAGAACTGAATCTAAACCTCCTGAGCATACTGCATATCAAAACATTTGGATTGGAAGATCTGATAAAGAAGATTCTTAAAGAATATTCCGGTTGTTGCACAAAGATAAAAGTCCAAATTACCATAGGGTGCCCAAATATGACCCCCAGGGATTTGATTTGAACAAACTTGAATCTCACCGCCTCCACCCTAAGGATGCTCTAAACCAATCATCAAAAGATTCTGACCAGTGGATCTAAGGATTTTAAAAACTTATTCCCATATTATACAAAGTTGAAATTCAGGCTCTCATATGGAGTCCAAATATCACTCCAGGGACTTAATTTGAACTCACTTCATTGACCCCCAAAAGATGCAGTATGCCAAGCATCAAGAGATTTGACTTGTAGATATGAAAAAAAAAGATGAACCCCGGGACATGAATCAAACAAACCTGAATCTGACCCGTCTGAGGATGTTGTGTACCAAGTATCAAAAGATTCTGACTGGCTGTTCTTGAGAAGTTTTTTTTTAACTTAAATTCTGACAGAATTATGACCCTTTTGGTGCCCCTTTGTGTGTGGAAACTTTATTTGAACAAACTTGAATTGACATATGATAAGAAACATGCATATCAAATTTGATTCAGTTTGGCTAACTAGTTTATGAGATGTCGATAATGTACAGTTCACTCCGGATGGATGACCGATGGATGGACAGAAAGTGATTACTTAAACTCCCCCTGATTTTTAGTCAGGTAACCTAATAAAAATTAGAAGGGGCGAATCATCCAAGTTGCGAAACATCCCGTTTACAAAGATAATGACAATGAATTAATTGGGACTGAATGTCTGTTAACCTTGGATATAATTAAAGCTTGAACACACCTCTTCTCCTTGATTCTGCATGAGCACTATGAAATTGGAAGAACATATCTTGCATTTTAGCAAAGAAATTTTCCCCTCATCATCAGTTTCAGTAATAAAATGTGATTTTGTTATTGTTTTCAACGATACAGTCTCATGTGATTGGCTTCACATGGTTTTGTAGTCAAACATGCCGAAATTGGGTGCATTCGATTTTAGTAATTAAGAATCAGAAACTGTTGGCAACATGCATGCTTAACAATCTTAATCAACTGAGGCTGTCAAAACAAGTGCACAGTTGTTACAAGATTAAACATATTCTATTTGAAAGTGTCTATCAAATCAAAAAGGATTGGAGGATAAGTGCTTTCCACTTAGTTATCCCTCCTCTCTCAACATTGTATGATAACCATTGTTGGCGTTATGAATCAGATCACTGTTTGATCGATGATAAATAATACAATTTTATTTAGTCTTGGCAGATAATTTGTGTTTTAAGACCCTTGATGAAAAGCAATATGCTAAAAACATGTGGGAACCTATTATTCGTTTCCGTGATTTTGGTCTGACGGAACCTGCACGGAAACTGAACGATCATTTCTGTGAAATCTGTATGCCTGGTAATGGATTGGAAATTATACATACACCCATAAAATTTCCCAGATTTCAGATATTTTTTAGCCTCCAATGTGTGTGTTTTATTCTTATATCTTGTTTGACACAACTCTCAAAAAGAGTTGTCAAAATTTACTTCTGGCATATTATCAAATGTCAAAAAGGGCATGATGGATTAAATACTCAATTTACCTCTGGGAAATTGACAAGTGACCAGATTCTTATTGAATATTCATGATTGGATATTTTTCACTTGAAAAAGTTGTTTTTCAGTTACCCCTTAACCCTTTACCCAATGCAGACAATTTCAAAATTTATTATTTTGAATATCATTTTTTGAACTTTTTCAAAAAATTTCAACAAAACCATATCATGTGACCCCTCTTTGGAATGAGCTCGACGAGCTCATTCCAAAAAGGGGTCACATGATATGGTTTTGTTGAAATTTTTCAAAAAATAATAGTTTTTTCATCTGATGAATTTGCATATTATGCAGGCGGATGCGGGCGATTCGTTGGGTAAAGCGTTAAGTGTCTACTTCTGACTTTGATTACTTTTAATGCAACATAACAGGTGCACCAACATGTCCTCTTTGGGTAAACTAGCAGGTTACATTCCAAGTACCTTGGCAGTCGTATCTTGTTAAGTCTTGACTGAGTATATAGACAGCTAAGATTTGCCTTTTAACAACTACAATGCCACAGGATGTAGACTTGTCAGAGACAGAAAAAAATATATAAAAGTCTCCAGGCCTTTAACTCTTAACCCACTGAGTATTTCAAGATATTTTTTCATTAAATCCAGTCGTGGCTGCTGTGAAGCAGCCATGTCGAGATTTGATGAAAAATTCATCTTAAGAAATCACTGGTGAAAAAAAAACATTCAATTTTCAGGAAAATATTGGATTAAATGCGCCCAAATTATACTTATTTCAGGCTCCAGAGAAATTCTTCCTGTGCAGGAAAATCTGCCAGTAGCATGCAAGGAGTTAACCCCTTGAACACGGTAGGCCACTTTTCTGGCCCAGGAACATGATACGTCATAATTTAATTAGGCTGCACATTGAAAATATTAATTGGTCTACCCCAAATAACAAATATGGACTCTTCCAACTGCTGCCATTGAACTGACATGGAAGATACCACCAGGGTTCAAAACGTTAAGGGTTCAAAGAGTTGTTACTATTATCCTGGATATTGTGGATCATACATCCAGAAAATGAGCATATTATATCAGATTTCTAAATCGATTCAATGCGATTTTTTGAAATCAAATGTTCAGTGAGAATTTAGTTTCAAATGCTTCAAAAAAGATTGTTCCTACAAGCTGAATAAATTGCACGAGTTTTCCATTTGAATGTTTACAGATGAAAATTAAATTAAACCTTTACCTAATGTAACGATTACATTCAGTAGCTCCATTCAGAAAATTGCCATTCAAACTATTATTTTTTCAATTTTTGAATCAAAAACATAGATTATGGCCCCTCACTGAAAAGTGCTACCTGAGTCATTTAGCAATGTTTTTGAGGCAACTAACGAAAAAAATTTGTTATTCAAGAAAAGTTTTTACAAGTGTTATTTCAAGTCATGCTAGATAAAAAGTAGTTATTCCTTAGTGTTTCCATATAACTGATCTTTTCATGTCTGGATATTCCAATTTAAGAGCTTAGCACAAATTCACTAGCTATTTGATTTATTGTTGTCAGAATTCAAAGTCTGCATGTTTTAATACCAGATAATTTTCACAAATCGATAGCACAGCAGGACTGTAAAATTCCACTAGTCTACTCGTCATGATGTAGACATTGGTGTAGGTCGAGTCGGATGAAGGAATATTTTCTGTGTCAAATCCTGTAAACTTTTCATTTTATCTTGTGAAAGAAAAATAAAGACAAAATCAGTTCTTATCTTTTTATTTAAAGGCCTAATTCCAACACTGATCATTTCTTAAGTGTAACAGAACAGGTGCCCTGGCAGTTGTTTCTAGGAAAGTCTTCTTGGCTGCCTACATAAGGCAGCCAAGACATGTTTAAAAACAACTACAAAGCTACAGGTTAGACTGTTAATGTGTAGCAAAAATGTACAAAAATCTACAAGCCTTTAAGGGCTAAGGTAAATAATAAAAGCAATATTCTCAATCCAGGCCAAGGACATTCGGTAAATGCATTTATCATCTATTTAAGTGGCAGAAAAAATGTTATCCTGTTTTCAAAAGAAAATAAAATCTGAAGTAAATGTCACATTTATTAACCCTTTACCTTAGGCCTGCGGATTGAGGCGAACGGCCGTTTGGGTTGCGTGGTGATTACCTAAAATGAAAAACACGCCAACGGAAATGGGTCGCACCAAATTGTTACCGGGTCACGCAAAATTTTCACCAAGTTGAATGATCTAGTACAAATGAATGGTGGAATGATGTTGAGCATCAGCCAATCATCAGCTGCATAGGTGTTTGCATCTGCCTGAAGTATAGCTGCTTTGTTGGTCAATTATTGGCCAACAGAGCAGCTATACTTCAGGCAGATGCAAACACCTATGCTGATGATTGGTTGATGCTCTGTATCATTTTAATCTGCTAATCATCTTAAGAGGTAACACAGGTACAAAATCAGGAAATTGCAATAATTCATGTCTCTGCCATAACTAGTGATTATGGATGCCATACTCTTCTGCAGCATGCTAGCCTATGTCAAGATTAGGCTATAATTGCAACCAATTTGTATCTGAATTGCTACAACACAGCTTCACTATTGTTCCCAAGGATTCAACTCTATTTATCAGGATATTCCCCACAGGAGCAAGAACTATATCAGTATAGTTGCGATACATATATATTTAGGTTACCTAACAGGTTACGTGAATCAAGTACAGGGGAAGGAATGATAAGTTACCAAGAGCTCACACCAGGTGAACGATAAATGGGTTAAACAAAATTTTGAAAACAACAGGCCTGTCACCTAACACAAAAAAAGGCAGATGTCATATGCAAAAAAATTTTTTGAATAACTACGTTTTTCATTTTTTGCATCAAAAGCATACTTTGTGACTCCTCATTGGAACAACCTTTTTGAACTGGTTCCAACAAGGAGTCATAAGCAATTCTTTTGAGACCCCCCAAAAAATGATAAAATGATGAAAATTGATTGGTGATTTTTTGTGAATAGCATTGGCCAGTTTTGGCTGTTGCGTTGGGTAAAAGGTTAATCTATTTTCGTCTTGAGTTCATCATACCATAATGAGATGCAATGATATGAACACAATGTTGACTTTCTATATTAAAATAAAATTAATCACATATGAGAATGGCATGAAACTAAATTCTCTGAAAATAGCTGAAATTCTCATTTTGGGGGGAAACTGATTGGCATTTCAATGAGGAAAATCAATATATTCTTGTTTGCAGACCTCTACTTAGAAAAATTGGCCTAATCTGTCCAAAATAACAGGCACTGAAATATTGGTGTTTTTACATTTTTTATTTTAATCTTTATTAAGATGCATTCTTTCAGCATTTTTCAGTGACATGTCAAATAATAATGATCTAAGATTTCAGAAAAAATAAACATTTTGAATTATTTACGAAATAATACTGATGCAGTTTTCTTCAACTTGTATCAACTCTTTACCTAACATAGCAGCCAGAAAATTAACCAGAATAAGCCTACCACAGCCTTAAACATCTCGGAAGTTTCTCAATAGAAACATACAAATATGGATATCATTGGAACCAGCTCGACGAGCTGGTTCTAATGATATCCATATTTGTATGGATATCATTAGAACTAGCTCGTCAAGCTGCTTCTAATGATATTCATATTTGTATGATTTTATTGAAAAATTGTGAATTTTCTTTTAAAAAAAATGTGAAATTTAATTCATTTTTTTTTAAAATGCTGTCTTAGGTAAAGGTTTAATTGCCATATCCAGCCAGCTCCAGTCACAAATTTTATAAAGTTTTAAAAATTTTGCTGGTAAAACACTGCCTATGATCTTTCACTGAGCTTCTTTAAAATGAGGCGTAATAAGCTATGTTTTTATTGTAAAAAAAGCTGATTTTTAGTTATTCAAGACATTGTTTTGCTAGTGTCGTCAGTGACAAACTGTTGGAAATGACTCTATGTGCTCTTCCCTAACAGTAAGAAACATTGCTACATTTCACCAGCTTAATGGAAGGATCTTTCAGAAAGGCCTGTAAACTTATGGGTCACTCTGTGACTTCTTAACTGATCAATTGCTGGAAGCTCATATTTGGCCTTTAGTCTACAGTGTAGGTGCTGTAACTTGAAGGCTTCATATTCTGTGGATGTGCTTCATATTATCTTTGAAGTTAAATTATTTGTTCTATATGGAATTGCCTTATGACCAGTTTATGGGAGAAAGCCCTCAGGCACTCTCCTAAAAATAGCAGCAGGCAAAAACATGTTATGAAATCTTGACAACCAAAAATAATTAAACAGTCTATCAGTTAACAGGTGTGTGGATCACAAGGTGAAAAGACAGATTTTTCCATTGATAAATTTTGACAATACAAAGACCATACTATGATCAAGAATTTAATGTTTAAAAAAAACCCAATAAATACAAAAAAAGGCAGCAATTCCAGTTTTCTAAATCAGCGAAGAAACGTATGCGGCAAACCATCATTCAGCTTCTTGTAAATGAAAAGTTTTTTTTTTTAGCAACCTGATTTCAACATGCTCTAGCAGCAATTTTAGTTTCTGACATACAAAGTCATAATGCACAAATATTGAAAATACAGAACATAAACATTGAAATAGAATTTATCAATTCATACAGTCCACATATAAATAAATAACAATTACAACCTAAAAGTTCTACATGTCCTAGGATTTTTTACTTTTCTTATTTCCACTTGGACCACACGAGTCCTGCACTCCTGAGTCCTTGAGACGTTTTTCAAATAATTTTGAAAGAGTGGCTCCAGCTTTGAATTCATCGGTTTTCCGGTGATTATATGCATCACAATTACTGAATATTTGCCTCACATCTGCAATCAGGTTGGCAACATCAGTGTACTGATATTTATTCATCTTGTTTTTCACTGTTGAGAAATCCATTGGTTTTTTAACAATGTCAAAGTAGTCAGGTACCTACAAAGACAAAGAAAATTATTAGAAATCACCAAAACAGATAGGTACCTATGATGATATATGTATATAAATCTTGGACTGTGTAAGGCTATTACAAAAAAACAAATACTTGTTTCTCAGACACCTCCCTCATTATTGAAAAACAATCTCATCACTCTTATTTTATTACCTGGAAATCTCATCACTGATACTATTTTGCACTTGTAGGATAAAAATTTAATCAACTTCATTTTGTTTGACAGAGCTTGCGGAGTTCTGTCAAACAAGATACAGTTGGTTAAATTTGCAACTGCATTATGAGAAATTTTCACTGCTGAAAAAATTCATTTTTTCCACATAATAGTGTAAGGAGTTAAATTTCTAATTCCAGCTATTTTCAGGACTGTTTTGTGTATTAACAAAAATCAAAAAAAAAAACAAAAAAAACCCTCCCTCATCATAAAATTGAGAGAAAATTGCCTGAGGAACAAGAAGTTTTTTTTTTAATAGGCCTAAGGTTCAGTATTTAATTAGTTGCTCCCAATGGACTATTTTCAATGGGCATCTGGGTTTGTGAGGACCCTTGAATACTCTCAAATCTGAAAAGTGAAGTTCCAGAAGCTTTGAAATTGGAATTTTAAAGCCATTAAAAAAAATCCTTGTTTCTCAGGCACCTCCCTGGTCATTGAAAGTTAAAAAATTTATAGTAATTTATATATTTTTTATACTTACCAATGACCCAGACATAGCTGGTGCTAACTCTTAAAATATAGGGCCAAACACAAATTTTGCCCCCCAATCCCCAAAATTTGCATCTAAAACTAAAGAAAACATGTCCTGAAAGGCCCTCCACACTTCGCCCCTACTGCGCATGCGCAGTGTCAAGGACGTTCCGAAATTGGCGCCATTAATCATTCTAATAACCAGTGCCTGGTAAGCGCTATGTACTCAGCGGGGAGGCAAGAGTTCCCAACTCCTGGGAGGGCCATCCCCGTCTGGGTCATTGGTAAGTATAAAAAATATATAAATTACTATAAATTTTTTAACATTTTTATACTGTACCAATGACCCAGACATAGCTGAATAGTAAAAAGGCTGGAGGGCCAAGGACATAGAGCAAAATGGAATACGCTCAATAAAATAAAATAGAGTCATCCCCTGTAGGGAAAAAGAAGTAATAGGCCTTACATGTATCTTTCTTATTTATGATAAATTAGAAAGATACAACACCTTCCAAAATTGAGCTTCATACATCCATGTACTCTATTAATATCCAATATAATCCTTATACTAATAATTTTTAAAGTAAGCCAATAAATAAAGTAAGTCTAGAGAATAGAGACTCTTATACTCCTAAAAGTGTCTGAGGATTGCATAATCATGTCCGTTGACATATGCAATATTCAAAAGCTATACTTTAAAAACTAAGACTTGAATGAATTTTAAAAACCTAAACTTCTCACTAAACAACCATCCCAATAACAGCTCAGAATTACTAACTCCGGAGGAGGTATCCCCTTGTTTTCATAGTAAAACAGGTGACCCAAGGGAACACCCTCCCCCCCCCCCCCCCCCCTTTTCTTGCCCTGGGTCAAATAGCCCAGAGCGAAGAGGGCAGCCGAACGGAGACACTGCCGAAACAGACAGCCTACCTAGCTATAGTAGCAACTGTTAAGTGAATGACATTCTGAGCAGTAGATAATAGACCTAACAATAGAGGCCTCCAGAAATGGACTCGATATTTCTAAGATAAAATTCATGAATGTGGATGGCTGAGCGCAATGAGCGGCCTTCAAAAATCTATAATAGCGACACTATTAATGTAAGCCCAAGAAGTAGAAGAACTCTTACTTCATGAGCCGAAATCTTAAGCACAACTGCTAAGTCAATGATATACCATAAACAGTACCGATAGTTAATAGAATCCATTAACAATAAAATGGAGCGTAACGTCCTTCTACTAGACATCAAAGACAGAAGAAGCTTACGCCCTTTTTAATAAACAGATATCTGTTTATAAATACATAAACTGTACCCGGAAAGAGTAAAGGCCTATGCCC
The DNA here is from genome assembly GCA_031216915.1 of Pictodentalium vernedei. Taxonomy (NCBI): domain Eukaryota; kingdom Metazoa; phylum Mollusca; class Scaphopoda; order Dentaliida; family Dentaliidae; genus Pictodentalium; species Pictodentalium vernedei. The sequence goes on from CM062292.1 coordinate 351,078,989, forward strand.
ATACGAAGATGGAAGGACCTTAAAATAATAGGTTCCGGATAATAGGAGCCTAACTCTTATGCAACAATCCAACCTAAATAGTAACGGAAGTATTGATTCCGAAACTATGAAAGTGAAAATCATCCATCGATAGTGCATGAAACTCACTGACTCTACAGTAAAAGAGAAACCAACAGAATTACTGTCTAAAAGGTCAGAATTTGAAAACTACTGTTTCCAGAGGCTCAAATGATTACTTAGCTAAATAAGAACCGAAGTTAAAATCCGTATAGGAATTTAATCTAAAGATTCTAAGTCTATTTATCAAAAAGTTACTAACTGACTTAGATAAAGAGACAAAAGACTCAATTGTAAACTATCGTAGAGTGCATAGGTATGAGGTAACATAAACCTATAACCTAAATAATAACAGGCTGCAGTAGATCTTGTGAAACAAGTATACTAAAAAATAGCAATGAGTAGTATGGAGGGATCAACAATATGAACATAATGATCCCTACACCACGACGGAAGAGCCTCCACTTTAGCCGCATAGAATAGCGAAGAAGAGGATCTCCTATAGTAAGAAATCGCGTCCAAAGCTCGTCCAGTACAGTGCTTACAATGCAATACGGACCACACAACGGAATACATGAAGGTTGCGACCTTGCTGGTTGTGATAAAGATGACACGATTTACCCAGTGAAAAAGATCCTCACATAGAGGAAGATTTCACGTTAAGACCCACAGTAGACAAGAGAGTAAATTACTCATGATCTCTGTGAAGATAGAGATGCTATCAACAGAAATGTATTGTGGTTGTTTATCTTAGCAATACCTGCTAAAACAACAGCGCCGGAGGATACGCGTATCCTATCATTCCGTCCTATAGATCAATAGAGCGTTAACAATATTAGCTCAGAGATCTGGACAAGCCAACACATACGTCTGCAATTGATTAGCAAGCTGTGTCATAAATAAATCATCATTGGGCGCTCCCATAGATAGCAAATCTGATTGAATACTTGTTTGTTGAGAGTCCATTCTGACAGCAACAAGCGACCCGTAAGAGAACGGGAGTCCGATAAAACAATCAGACGACCCGGAATATGACGGACCAAAACTGAACTTGGTGTACTATAACCAACAGACAGATTCTTTCCATTAAATTGAATAACGGAAACGAAAGAGTGCCTCCCTGGTTCCGGAGATACGCCACTACTGTCGAATTAAAGGACAGGAATTTGGGCATGCGTTTCTGAATAATGTTCATGCAATGACATAAAGCAAGCCTAAAAAACATTATTCCGCGGAAGTTAAACTGATTGCTAAAAGACTGCGGAACCCAAAGACCCTGGCACTTCGAATCCGTAGGGATCAGTATTATATCCCAATCTGTTTGACTGGCAACCGTCATAACAGCCACACTCGGGTCCGGCAACTGCGGCGGCCCTCTCTGAGTCAACCACCGAATGTTTGCCCCAGTCTGAATCTCTTGTAACACTAGATAGACAAGAGAACGTATAAATCGAGCAATTCATGGATTGCCGAAAAGTTGCCGTCGAAGAGAAGCTTCTCCGAGAACGAAGCGACTCTGAGAGAGTTCTTAACCTTACTATCCACGCGTGTGGATGTAGCTAGGGATGCGTCGCGTCTAACTAACTCCAATCAGCCACTGAAGGGCGGAGTTATACGTGAACAAACTACTGCCCTCAAAAGAAATTACATTGAGAATAATATCCCGTAAATCTTTTCTTGAAGACGTAATGATAACGCCTCAGTAAGGCGGATTACGTATAATAAAGCGTCTAAGTTAAGTCTACTATACATAATGTCGTTCCCAACATTGAAATTGGAAAAGACATAAACGGCGAAAAAGAATATATGCAGTCTTTAATCACACCGTCTAGACGCATATGAACTCTCGGTATGCCCTGCTCTGCCAAAATAAACTATTTGTATAAATGATAAAATGGCAGAAATGAGCAACGCGGACAAGAAACTAAACTATCATGCTTAGTAGCAGGCTTGTATATATATATATATAGCGTCGAAAAATAAAACACATGTTGTAATGACAATATTGGACTGCGTCGGTAAGTCAGGGACAATGTCCCTGAACCGATCAAAAAATCCGAGTCCAATGACGCTATAAGTCTCTTATCCAAGATCGCAGCAATGAAGTCCGAAATAATAATCACTGGAAGATAATGCCAGAAGATATGAAAGGCATCTTCCGATACTACTAAAGGGAAAACTCGAAATCTTTCGAATCCCTTTCGCCATCCTGTCGGACCCTATAAAGCGTTCGGTCGTCCGTAGCTGATGCAACCGCGGACCGCACCGACCCAGCGCCGTCGGATAATTCCTGATTCGACCGAGAAACTGTCAATTGCTGGGATGCTGCGAAACAACTGTGCTAACTCGGATAGCACGTCCGTCACTGAGGCCTGAGGAGAAGCGGTCTTACGATGCATTGCCGCTGGAAGCTCCGTGATCGTTACCCCGTGCATACTACCAATATGCGAGCGAACGGAGTGTATAGGCCTCGTGTCCCTTGGCTACCGGATGGCGCGACCTATTCGCCATGGAATCACTGAATGCCGAAACTGATCGGATACTCGAGGTCACGTAGCCAATGTGCGGTCGTGTGCCCTGCTGTGAGGATGAGGAAGCATTAAAGACAGTCTCTCGGACTGTCAATATAACGGAGCGTCCCGACCAACGGACATATGCTCCGAATGTAAAATATCTGAACCACAACATGCGGTCCCCTATGTTGTTGGGCGAGAGAGGGACCTCTCTCGCTCACAGCCCGGACGGACCTGGACAAGCCAGGAACCGGACTAACAGGCTTCCTCCGATCTGTCCTCAATCTGCCGTCACTGGGTGAGTACTAAAGTAATTAAAGTGCTCGCATCACCCAAATCTCCTTCCTAGACCGCAACGGACGAACCCGGCAGCCGAACCATTCGATGAATGTACGCTACACCGGGTGAGCTAGTGAATGTCACTCCGTAGGCGATAGACATATTCCATGAGCACTTATTGCCGCTAACTCTTCATTAATTATGACGACAGAGGCACACTTTTGAAAGACATCTCCATAACTCTTCGAACAAGAAACCAGAAATGCTTGGATAGCAAGCATAAAATAATATTATATATAGCGTCGTTCAATAATTCGAAAGTTTGTGTGACATTATTGGACTATGTCGGAACTGAGGGACGATGTCCCTGAACCGAACCAAAAATTTCTAAGTCCACCGACGCTATCAGTTTCTTATCCGGCATCGCAGCATTCTGGTCCGACGAAAGAAGCTGTAGAAGACCAAGTCAGATGACATACACAACAGCATATGTTGTTCCGAAAGGGAAAGCTCGAAATCCTCCGAATCCCGTCGGACCGGATGAAACTTTCGGACGTCCGTACCCGCTTCCGCGGAGCGTCCCGACCCAGCATCGTCGGATAAAATATATGCGACAGATTCAGTTGATGCTGGGATGCTGCGATAAACTGTGCTATTAAGGAAAGCACGTCCGTTCCAGAGGCCTGTGCAGTAGCGGTCTTACGATGCATTGCCGCCGGAAGCTCCGTGTACGTTGACTCCCGCACACTTCCTATGCGAACGTCCGGAGTCTGCAGGCCTCGTGTCCCTGGCTACCGGATGGTGTGACCTGGTCGCCGAAGAATCCTTGATCGGCGAAGCTGGTAATATATCGGCGGTCACGCAGCCAAGGTGCGGTCGTGTGCGCTGACGAGAAGAGGAAGCCTTAGCAGTCTCAGCGGACTGCCTATACAACGGAGCGTCCCGAGCGACGGACGTATGCTCCGCTTGCGACACATTTTGTACCACAACATCTGGGGCCAGATGATGTTGAACGAGAGAGGGGCCTCTCTCGCTTGCCGTCCGGATGGACCGGAACAAGCTATGAACCGGACTAAAAGGCTTCCTGCGTTCTCCCTCCGATCCGCCGTCACTGGGTGTGCATTAAGTTAATTTATAGTGCTCGCATCACCCCAAAATTCCTTCTAGACCGCAACGGACGAACCCGGCTGCCGAACCATTCGGTGAATGGACGCTACACCGGGCGAGCTAGCGGACGTCAAAGGCCGTCGAACCTACTAGGGTCCTCTTAGGCAATTGGCGTATTTACATGAGCACTTTTCCGCTAGCCCTTCATTAATTGTGACGACGGAGGCACACTGTTGGAAGACATCACAGATACATCATCCTAATCTTGATCGTCTGAAATAGAAATTGATAAAGTAGAGTGACCCTGCGGGGAAAGGACCGGAGTGTCCAAATCCCCAACAACATACCGTGACATACGCTTCCCATATTGTCATCGAAATCATACGATACAGAACAGGAGTTAATGCGAGTACACTGACCACATATAGAATGATAATAAAGTCAGAGGAAGACTTCCTCTTAAAACAATTGATCAATATCCTTTCAATGTGAAAAGAAAACAAGTCCTGGTACTCGCACTAACCCCTGGCAATCAAAATACATAATAATAATATGATCCATTAATATAGAAAAAATAATTGAAATCAAAATATTTTGAAAAAATATTTTTTCAGAACAGCCCAAGTTTCTGAAAAGTAACGTTGAGCCCCAATGGATCCCAAGCCTAAGTGTGGACAAAAATTTTAAAAATATTTTAAACAATTTATTCAACACTTACGAACAATAATAATGTATCTAGTTATGATTAAAATAACATAAAGATATTATTCTTTAGAAATCCCCCCCTCACACAGAGGGCTGTTGTAAATGTAAACAATGAGTGTAAAAACACTAAAATAAGACTCCAGGCACCCAGGCCCGAAATCAGTTACCAAAAATACACTATCTGATGCAAAACAGAGACTTCCAGGGAAGAAACTGCAGAACATCAGATGGTAGATGCAGAACACAACGCCTAACCACCCGTAGGTGTGAAGACGTAAACATGGGGAAAGAACAGAATTCATTCTGTTATTCAGCTAAAACTCCCAAGAAATTTTAGTAATAATAATTACAGAAACTATGCCAAAAGCATGGGAGAATAGCAAGGGGGAACTTAAAGGACAGGGAGAGAGGAAAACACTTAAAAAACAGTGTAACTAAATAATCAGAATGACAACAAAATGGCTGCTGCCTTGAAAATAGGTAACTTAACATAATTTCATTAAAAAATTTTAAGTTGCAGCCCTGATAATATTCTGTCACACATTCTTTTCCTCTCCTCCTTCTCTATCCTCCTTAGAATCACCATTTCACTAATATTTATGTGTCTGGCAACATTTAAACTGAGATTTATAAGCACAAAGATCAGTCAGATGTTAACTGATGAAGGGCCAAACTTAGAATGATTAATGGCGCCAATTTCGGAACGTCCTTGACACTGCGCATGCGCAGTAGGGGCGAAGTGTGGAGGGCCTTTCAGGACATGTTTTCTTTAGTTTTAGATGCAAATTTTGGGGATTGGGGGGCAAAATTTGTGTTTGGCCCTATATTTTAAGAGTTAGCACCAGCTATGTCTGGGTCATTGGTACAGTATAAAAATATCTACCTCTTTGCACTTGTAGAACAAATATTTAACCAACTATACCTTGCTTGACAGAGCTCACAGAGCTCTGTCAAATAAGATATAGCTGGTTAAATTTTCTATGACATTATGGGAAATTTTCACCACTAAAAACATTGGTTTGCTACATGATACTGCAAGTAGTTAAATTTCTGATTCCAACCATTTTCAGAATAAATAAACAAAAAGAAAGGAAAAAAAAAAGAAAAGCCTCCTTCCCTCATCATAAAATGAGGAAACATTACCTGAGAAACAAGAAATTTTTTTTTTATAGGCCTTAATGCTAGACATGAATGATGCTTACTTGGAAGGCGAGGTTCAACCTGAATTCTGCTTCTGCCACAATTTCATAGAAAGCATGGACACATGCTATAATGAATTGGTGTCTACAGACAACAATGAGTAATTTTATATTGTTTTCAGGCTGGGCACCAAGTTCCCACAGATCTCCATCAAGGATTTGTTGCAATGAGGGGTCGTCAGCTATGCACAATTTAAATCAAATTTCAATAGCGGTTTTTGTGAATAGTGCTGGCCAGATATGGTTGTTATTGGTAAAGGGCCTGAGTTGTATGTTGGAGCAACTGTTTTGAGGTAATATAAGTTATGCAAATAAATAAAATGGAATTTGTCCTTCAAGAGTCAACTCCTTTGAGAAGTGATACAAACCTTAAAAAGGTGCAAATCTATTACAGATTATAAATATGTACTACATACCAGTCTCTTACTAACAGGTTTCAGAAAAGGCCACACATCATCGTGCTTGAGGAGTTCCAGTACAATGTCTTCACAAACTTTCATATCCTGCACTTTTGGATTACATCTGGACGTACTGGTGTAATGTTTCTTGCTATCTTTTGAATCTGAAAAATTAAAAAGCTAAGTTATAAAATGTTAACGCTAGACACATTGGCAGACCTGGAATTTCAGGAGAGCGATTTATTCGCTCGCCTACCAAAAATTAAGGAGGGCGAAAACTATCCCCCATAGTATTAGAAAATAATGATTACCCGAACAGCCTATTTCTAAAACACACATGGTGGGCGATATGAGTCAAGTTTTTATTTCGCATATAACCACTCTAACTCCTTCAAAATGCATTTTGGAGCAAAGAAAAACAAGCATTACATGGTATTTTTTAACAAAGGGAAATAAGTCCCATAATTTTCATCGGATATTGCTGATCATCGAACTTGAAGTAGACATCAATGCTATAGAGAAGTATACCCAAAAGAATTGAAATGTGTTAACTATTGATAAAATTATGCCATAAACAAAGTTCGGATGGAGAGATGACGGACAGAGGTCTTTGCTATTTCCCTCCTTGCGGGGGATAACAATAAGGGATGGTCAGGATAGGGCAGGGGAACGGGTCAGACATATGAGATGTGATGTGATGGATGGATCTTCAGGTGATTCCTATATAACTGTGTTATGTGATAAAGCTCTGTTAAACACGCCATGCTTATTTAATTCCTAATTATCACTGAAAAAATTCTGACCGTGAACGTAATGTACATTTGACATCAATGAAAGTTTGACATCAAAGTCTAAGACTTCACGAAAAAATTACTATTTATATTTCCAATCACCAATCAGATGTAATAATACATGAAAAATGAAAGTGTCAATGACACTGTAGCTCAACTTTGAATATGACAGGAATTAGTATTTGCTGTGACTAGGTCAACAATAATGAATATGACAGGAATCAAGTATTTGTTGTGACCAAGTCAACAATAATGAATAAGAGAAAGAGTAATTCGCATAATATATGCACGAGAAAAAAAAAGTAATATATGTGATGTATTCCATGTTACTAAATATTCGTACAAAAATTTATCCATATCAGATCTTTCATATAGAAGTTCTGTACAAAAAACTGATTGCACCTAATTTCGATACAAAATGGCCACAAGTGGCCATCTTGAATTTCGGACCGGACCCCAAAACACTTGTTCTCATCCCACAGTGATAACAAAGATATCCAAGAAGTTTCGTAAAGATTGATTCATAAATACGGCCTGTAGCATGAGGCGTGTTGACAGCGCGACGGTCGGGCCATGACAATACCTCAAATTTGGCTTCGCCAAAGTTGAGCTAACGAAAGTGTCAATGACACTGTAGCTCAAATTGTGTAGAGACGTGTACAAGTATAGAATGTGACGCAGCAATGACACACATCTAGGTAATGACCTGATAACAAAGATACATGTAAAGTATTATAAAGGTCTGTACATAAATACTGACATAATTTATGCACGAGAAAAACCCTGTATTATATGTGATGTATTCAATGTTACTAAACATTCATTCAAAAATTTATTCAAATCAGAACCTTGATATAGAAGTTCTGCACAAAAAACTGATTGCACCTAATTTCGGTATAAAATGGCTGTCAGCAGCCATCTTGAATTCTGGACCACACCCAAAAACACTTACTCTCATCCCAAGGTGATAACAAATGTACCCAGGAAGTTTTGTGAAGATCAGTTCATAAATACAGCCTCTAGCCCGAGCCGTATTGACATGTGTGCTTACTGTGAAAAAGTAGCACTGAATAAATCAGTTCATCTAATTTGCATAATTTCTGCACGAGAAAAAAACCCATATTAAATGTGATGTTTTCCATGTTACTAAACATCCATACAAAAATTTATTCAAATCAGAACTTTCATACAGAAGTTCTGTACAAAAAACTGATTGCACTAATTTCCGTACAAAATGGCTGCCAATGGCCATCTTTAATTTTGGGCCGCATCCAAAAACACACGTTCTCCTACATGCTGATAACAAAGGTACCCAAGAAGTTTCGTAAAGATCGGTTCATAAATACGGTCTCTAGCCCGTGCCGTATTGAATTGTTGATGGACGGACCAACGTCCATACGGACGACAGGTCATGACAAATCCTCAAATTTGACTACGTCAAAGTTGAGCTAAAAATTATACCCGAGATGATTCCAAGTTCGACATTAACACGGAGATGAAAATTTTTGAAAACACTTTCTGTTATTCAGTTCCTGGAACTCAATTTTTAAAAAAATTTCAACAGACCCCTATCATGTGACCCCTCACTGGAATGAGCTTGTTCCAATCAGGAGTCACATGCTACGTCAGGAGTCACATGCTACGGTTTTGTTGAATTTTTTTTTTAAAGTAATACCCCCCCCCCCCCCCCCCCCCCAATTTTGATATTGTATGCAGGAGGTAAATGGGTCAACCCTTTACCTGACACAACAAAAGTACTACCTGCGAAAAATCCTTGAATATAAATTTCTTTCATTTTTGGCCTCATAATCATAGGTTATAACTAGGAACGTGATGCTGTGGTACATTTCTAGGCCACTCATGCCTGCGTACAAAGCCTTCAATTTCACCTTCAATCTCAAAGGCCAAGTTAACAGCAGATGCATATGATTACCATGATTTCATTTCATCGGTTTCAAAACAGGGTGATTTGGGATTCGATTCAATATCCTTCTGTGATTTGATTCGAGTGAAATTTGAGATTCACAGATCACTATAATCTCTTTGTTAGACCAGTATCATCACTTTTCAATAAGGAGTCTTATGTTATGATTTTTAGGTAAAAAATGAAAATTTTCAGTCATCCAAGAAACAATTTTCAAGGAGTCGTCCACTGTTTGTGTAGATAAATGGTTACATTCACTTCATGATATACACAATGCAAAAATTCAACATTTTTTTCATGATAGGTGCCTGCAATAAATCTAACTTGCAGGAATCAAATCCCTTTACCTAACAAATCAGTCACATCCACCAGCGTAATTTACAAACTAAGCAGTTGAAAAAGATATATTTTTCCAAAATTTCCACAAAACCATATCATGTGACCCCCTCACTGGAACGAGCCTGTTATGGTTTTGTTGAAATTTGTTTTAAAAATTAATAATGAAAGTTAAAAAATTTATAGTAATTTATATATTTTTTATACTTACCAATGACCCAGACTTAGCTGGCTGGTGCTAACTCCAACAAAACCAGGGCCAAACACAAATTTTGCCCCCCAATCCCCAAAATTTGCATCCAAAACAAAAAGAAATCATGTCCTAAAGGACCTCCATAGTACGCCTCTACTGCGCATGCGCAGTGACGCAGTCGTCCCGAAATTGGCGCCAATTATCATTCTTACTGGCAGTGCCTGGTCAGCGCTATGTACTCAGCGGGGAGGCAAGAGTTCCCAACTCCAGGGAGGGCCATCCCCGTCTGGGTCATTGGTAAGTATAAAAAATATATAAATTACTATAAATTTTTTAACATTTTTATACTGTATCAATGACCCAGACTTAGCTGAATAGTAAACAGGCTGGAGGGCCTAGGACATAGAGGAAAATCCAATAAGCTCAACTATATAGTAAAGAGGTAACCCCTTAAGGAGAAAAGGAGTATTAGGCTTTACATGTATCTTTCTTATTTAATATTAAATTAGAAAGATACACTACCCTTAATAATTGAGCACAATAACATTCATGTTCTCTATTAACATCCAGTATAACCCTTATACTAATTATTTTTAAAGCAAGCCAATAAATAAAGTAGTCCAGAGAATTGAGACTCTTTATAATCATTTAAAAGTGTCCGAGTATTGTATATTAAAGCCCGTTTGACACTTGACATATACAAATGCTTCACACCGAGCTACACTTTAAAAATAAGACATGAATGAAATTAAACATTAATATTACACTTTAAAACCATCCCGGAAGCGACTCAGAAATACTGACTTGGAGGAGGCATTCCCTTGCTTTTCACTATAAAGCAGGTGACCTAAGGGAACACCCGCCCCCCCCCCCCCCCCCCCCCCACCCCCCTTCCCCTTGCCCTGGGTCAAATAGCCCAGAGCGAAGAGGGCAGCCGGACGGAGTCACTGCCGGAACAGAAAGCCTGCATAACTATAGTTGCAACTGTTTAGTGGACGACATTCTGAGCAACAGATAACGGACCTAAACAATGCAGGTCTCCAGAAATGGACTCAATATTTCTGAGATAAAAATTCGTAAATGTGGATGGCTGAGACCAATAAGCAGCCTTCATTAAATCTGTAATAGCAACACTATTAGCATAAGCCCAGGAAGTAGAAAGAGCTCTTACTTTATGAGCAGAAATCTTAAGCACAGACTGCTGAGAAGAAGATAAATCTTCATAAGCAGTACGGATAGTTAACTGAATCCATCTAGCAATAGAATGGACTGAAATGTCCTTTCTATTAGGCATCAAAGACAGAAAGAAACGTTTCCGTCCCTTTCTGATGAACTGAGATCTCTGTTTATAGATACGTAGTGCTCTAACAGGACAGAGTAAAGGCCTACGCCCGTCTGAAGACGGAAGAGCCTTAATAACAATAGGTTCCGGATATTTATTAGGAGCCTGATTCTTAGCTAAAAAACCCACATTAGTAGTGAAGGTGATAGTGTTCCCAACACTACGATAATGAGAATCATCCACCGATAGTGCATGAAGCTCACTCACTCTTCTGGCAGAAGAGAAAGCTAAGAGAAAAGCTGTCTTATAAGATAAGAATTTGAAATCTACTGTCCCAAGAGGTTCAAATGGCTTTTCCTTCAATTTAAGGAGAACCCAAGCTAAATTCCACTTAGGAATTAATCTAAGAGTTCTGGGTCTATTTATCGAAAAGTTTCTAACCAATTTCGATAAAGAGACATTAGATCCAATTTGTAAACTATCATGATGTGCATAGGTATCAGATAACATAGATCTATAACCCTTTATAGTAACAGGCTGCAGTTTGATTTCGTCAAACAAGTATACTAGAAAGTTTGCAATGTCTGGTATAGAGGGATCAAATATATCTACAGAATGATCCCTACACCAACGACGAAAAACCTTCCACTTAGCCGCATAGTTTAGCGAAGAGGAGGTCCTCCTACAGTTAGAAATCGCGTCCACTGCTCGTCCTGTAAAGTGCTTGCCATGCAAGAAGGACCGCACAATGGAAAAACGTGAAGGTTGAGACCTTGCGGGCTGTGATGGAGTTGGCGCGATTTCCCCTGCGAAAGAAGATCCTCTCGTGGAGGAAGCTTCCGCGGTAGGTCCCACAACAGACACCTGAGTAGATTTATCCACGGTCTCTGTGGCGACAGAGATGCTACCAACAGAATCTTGCATTGAGATTGTTTTATCTTTAGCAATACTTGTTGAATTAACGGCGCTGGAGGATACGCATATCCTATCATTCCGTCCCAAGGGATCGACAGAGCATCTACTGCAAATGCTCTTGGATCCGCACACGGGGACACATACGTCTGCAACTGATTGTTGAGATGTGTCGCAAATAAGTCTATCATTGGCCGTTCCCATTGGTAGCAAATCTGATTGAATACTTGTTTGTTGAGAGTCCACTCCGACGGCAACAAGCGACCCTTTCGTGAAAGGGAGTCTGCTAGCACATTCAGACGACCCGGTATGTGACGGACCGAAAGAAGAACGTGATGTTCTAACGCAAACAGAAGGATTCTTTCCGTTAGATTGAACAACGGAACTGAATGAGTGCCTCCCTGATTCCGTATATATGCCACTACTGTCGTATTGTCGGATAGGATTTGGACATGAGCATCGTGAATAATGTCCATCCAGTGACGTAACGCAAGCCAAATTGACATCATTTCCTTGATGTTTATGTGCTTGCACAGGAATTGCGGATCCCAAAGACCCTGGCATCTCGAATCCGTTGGGATTAATGATGCACCCCAACCTGTTTGACTGGCATCCGTCATAACGGTAAAACTCGGATCCGGCAACTGCAGCGGAACTCCTTGAGTTAACCACTGAATGTTTGCCCAAGTCTGAATCTCTTGTTTCACTTGATCTGACAAGAGAACGTCTACATCGAGCGAATGAATTTTCACACTCCAATTCTGAGTCAGGAAAATTTGAAGAGGACGTGTGCGTAGCCGCCCCATCGGAATGAGATCCGCGGCGGCTCCGCACAGACCTATCAGTCTCATAAATTCTCTCGCCGTGACTTTGTCTGCGTGCAGACAATAGCGAGCGTAACAACTGACTAATTTCGCTCTGGTTAACGGCAGACGAACGAGATTGTTGTGCGTCTCGAAGCTCATTCCCAGATGAGTGAATGACTTGGACGGCACCAGATCCGACTTCTCCTCGTTTACTATGAAACCGAGACGTCGGAGCAATAGAAGAAGATTCTGAACATCGTTCTGAAGCGTTAACTCGTTGCCGTACCTCTGAAGAATGTCGTCCAGGTAGGCCGACGTTACCGCAGACGAATGAGCTCGGAAGTAGATCATTACCGAGTTCATTACCCGAGTGAAAGCCCAGGGTGCTAGATTCAATCCGAAGCACATGGCCCGGAACTGATACACCACTCCCAGGACTGCGAAGCATAGATACTTTCGGAATGTCGGATGTACCATGACGTGAAAGTACGCATCTTTGAGATCTATGCTCGTTGCATAATCATTCACCCGAATACTCGCTCTGACCGATCGAATCGTCTCCATATAAAACTTCGGAGCGACGATCAGCTTGTTTATCCAGCTCAAATCTATGACTGGACGGAACGAGCCGTCTGGTTTCGGAACCAGAAACAGATGGCTGTAGAATCCCAGAGATTCCTGGTTTTCTACGACCTCTACCGCGTTCTTCATTAAAAGAGACTGCACCTCCGATAACAGAGCGTCTCTTTTCTGTGGATTTGACGGAAGATGAGTCCACTTTGGACTTCGAGTTAATGGAGGCTTTCGTTTGAAGGATATCTTTAGACCTTCCGAAGTCACTCCTCTCACCCAAGGGTCGTCCGTAATCGACGCCCACTCTTGTGAAAAACTCGACAACCTTCCGCCAACCGGAACGCGATAGAGGTTTAAGCCATCACCTCCTGGACCTGCGAGGCCTGTGGTAGGAGAAACCACGTCTTCCACGACCCGCACCTCGCCTCGTCGACCTCGTGGCGTCCGACCGATTGTCCCGGCCTGAAGGACGTCCCGAACGAGAGTCGCTATCCTGACGGTCTCTCGAATAAGACCAAGAGGACGCACCGGAACCTCTATAGGAACCTCTCTTGGGCGCATTAGACCCAGAAGTGCCTGTCTTATTCGTGTCTGCTGTATCCGACTTTTTAGGAGCCGATCTGAACAACAGAGAATCATTAGCTTTCTTTTTAATTTTATCATAAATAGCGGAAAGCTTGCCGTCAAAGAGAAGTTCTCCTGAGACCGAAGCGACTCTAAGAGAGTTCTTCACCTTAGAATCCACTAGTGTGGATGTAGCTAGGGCTGCGTCACGTCTAACCAACTCCAGATTTGCCACTGAAAGGGCGGAGTTACACGTGGAATAAGCTACTGCCCTTGAAAGAAGTCTTAAAGAGGATTGTATATCCTGAAACTCTTCCCCTTGAAGGCGCAGTGATAATGCCTTAGTAAGGTGATCTGCGTAAGATAAGGCATCTAAATTGGCTCCGTTAGACGCAATAGCTGTTTCCAACACCGCGGTTGGAATAGAAGCTGACGACGGTAATGATAGCTCTAAGTCTTCCGCCTCGTCGTCCATACGCAGAGGAACTCTCGGTATACCCTGTCCTGCCGTGTCGAATTTATTCCTTGCATTAATGAAAGGCAGGTTAAGAGTATTAGCGGACAAGAAACCTGCTTTCCCCGTCCTGGAAGCAAGTTTAAATATAGCGTCGTTCAATAATTCAAATGTTCTTGCAACATTATTGGACTGCGACGGAAACTCGGGAGCGATGTCCCTGAACCGCTCAAAAAAATCTGAGTCCAATGACGCTATAATTCTCTTGTCCGGAAGCGCAGCAGTCTGGCCCGACGGAACAACTTGAGGGAGAAAGTGCCGGATGAAGTCCACGGCAGCTTTATGTTGTTCCGAAAGGGATATCTCCAATTCATCCGTATCCCTTTCACCATCCGGTCGGACCTCCCGATGTTCCCGGTCGTCCGCCCCCGATGCTTCGGCGGAGCGTACCGACCCAGCGCCGTCGGATAATTCTCGATTCGACACCGTTTCTGTCGGCTGCTGGGATGCTGCGATAAGCTGTGCTATCTGCACAAGAATGTCCGACGTCGAGACCTGCGGAGGCGCAGTCTTTCGCTGCTTCGCCGAGGGCAGCTCCGCATCAGATGGCTCCCGCATACTTTTCCTATGCGAACGTCCGGAGTCCATCGGTCTCGAATCCCTGGCTGCCGGATGGTGTGACCTGGTCGCCGAAGAATCCTTCATCGGCGAAGCTGGTAAAATATCGGAGGTCACGCAGCCAAGGTGCGGTCGTGTGCGCTGACGAGAAGAGGAAGCCTTAACAGTCTCTGAGGACTGCTTATACAACGGAGCGTCCCGAGCGACAGACGTATGCTCCGCTAAAGACACATTTTGTACCACAACATCTGGTCCCAGATGTTGTTGTACGAGAGAGGGACCTCTCTCGCTCACGGCCCGGCTGGACCTGGACGAGCTAGGAACCGGACTAAAAGGCTTCCTCCGTTCTCGTTTACTATCCGCCGTCACTGGGTGTGCATCTATTATGTTTATAGTGCTCGCATCACCCAAAATTTCCTCTTGGACCGCATCGGACGAACCCGGCTGCCGAACCATTCGGTGAATGGACGCTACACCGGGCGAGCTAGCGGACGACATTTGTCTAATCTCCATGAGCACTTTTGCCGCTAGCTCTGAATTCATTTGTGACGACGGACGCACACTTGAAGAAGATAACATGGAAACATCACCCTGTTCTGGTTCCTCTGAAATAGAAACTGAGAGAGTAGAGTGACCTTGTGGAGAAAGAGCCGGAATCGCTCTTTCTCCAGAAACAACATATCGTGACCCACGTTTCCAATGTTTCTCATCCCAATGTTCACATATAGGACAGGGATTAATGCGAGAACACTGACTACAATTAATACAATGATCATGAAAGTCAGAGGAAGATTTCTTCCTATTACAATTTGAACAATGTCCCTTCATTGTGAAAGAACAACAATAAGTCCTAGTTACTCGCAAAAACCCCTGACACAAAGATACATAATAACATGATCCATTAATAAATGAAAAAACAATTGCAAAACAAAATAATTTTGAAAAA
Source organism: Pictodentalium vernedei (assembly GCA_031216915.1). Lineage (NCBI taxonomy): Eukaryota > Metazoa > Mollusca > Scaphopoda > Dentaliida > Dentaliidae > Pictodentalium > Pictodentalium vernedei. The sequence goes on from CM062292.1 coordinate 351,094,646, forward strand.
ATATTTTTTCAGAGAAGCCCAAGTTGCTGAAAAGTAACGTTGAGCCCCGATGGATCCGATGGCAAAGTGTGGTCAAAAATTTTAAATTTATATAAAATAATTAATGAGACACTTTCGGATAATATAAATGTATCTTATAATGAGATAAACTACCACAAAGGCAAACAGCCCCCCTCAAAAAAGGCTGTTGCCAATGAAAACAAACAGTGTAAACACACTAGAAAACATGACTCCAGGCACTGAAAAAACTGGCCCGGAATCAGTCATCAATTACACTCTATCTGATGCAAAACAGAGACTCCCAGGGGAGAATCTGTAGAACATCAGATGGAAGATGCAGAACACAAACGTTATACACCCATGGGTGAAAACGTAACTATGGGGAAAATAACAGAAAACATTCTGTAACCAAGCAACTCTCCCAGGAAATTTTAGAAATGAAACTTCTCAAAAATATGCCAAAAGCATGGGAGAATTGCCAGGGGGGACTTTAGAAGGTTAGGGGAGAGGAAACACTGAATAAGCAGTGCAACAATTAGCAAGAATGACAACAAGAGGCCCATGCCTCGAAAATAGGCAACTTAACATAATTTCATCAAAAAATTTTAAGTACAGCCCTGATTATTTTTTGCCACTTCTTTTTCCTCTCCTCCTTCTATCCTCCTTAGAATCACATTTTCTCCAAAAGTTAAAAAATTTATAGTAATTTATATATTTTTTATACTTACCAATGACCCAGACTTAGCTGGTGCTAACTCCACAAAAACCAGGGCCAAACACAAATTTTGCCCCCCAATCCCCAAAATTTGCATCCAAAACAAAAAGAAATCATGTCCTAAAGGACCTCCATAGTACGACTCTACTGCGCATGCGCAGTGACGTAGTCGTCCCGAAATTGGCGCCAAATATCATTCTTACTGGCAGTGCCTGGTCAGCGCTATGTACTCAGCGGGGAGGCAAGAGTTCCCAACTCAGGGAGGGCCATCCCCGTCTGGGTCATTGGTAAGTATAAAAAATATATAAATTACTATAAATTTTTTAACATTTTTATACTGTACCAATGACCCAGACTTAGCTGAATAGTAAACAGGCTGGAGGGCCTAGGACATAGAGGAAAATCCAATAAGCTCAATTATAAAATAAAGAGATAACCCCTTAAGGAGAAAAGGAGTATTAGGCTTTACATGTATCTTTCTTATTTAATATTTAAATTAGAAAGATACACTACCCTTAATAATTGAGCACAATAACATTCATGTTCTCTATTAATATCCAGTATAACCTTTATACTAATTATTATTAAAACAAGCCAATAAATAAAGTAGTCCAGAGAATTGAGACTCTTTATAATCATTTAAAAGTGTCCGAGTATTGTATATTAAAGCCCGTTTGACACTTGACATATACAAATGCTTCACACCGAGCTACACTTTAAAAATAAGACATGAATGAAATTAAACATTAATATTACACTTTAAAACCATCCCGGAAGCGACTCAGAAATACTGTCTTGGAGGAGGCATTCCCTTGCTTTTCACTATAAAGCAGGTGACCTAAGGGAACACCCGCCCCCCCCCTTCCCCTTGCCCTGGGTCAAATAGCCCAGAGCGAAGAGGGCAGCCGGACGGAGTCACTGCCGGAACAGAAAGCCTGCATAACTATAGTTGCAACTGTTTAGTGGACGACATTCTGAGCAACAGATAACGGACCTAAACAATGCAGGTCTCCAGAAATGGACTCAATATTTCTGAGATAAAAATTAGTAAATGTGGATGGCTGAGACCAATAAGCAGCCTTCATTAAATCTGTAATAGCAACACTATTAGCATAAGCCCAGGAAGTAGAAAGAGCTCTTACTTCATGAGCAGAAATCTTAAGCACAGACTGCTGAGAAGAAGATAAATCTTCATACGCAGTACGGATAGTTAACTGAATCCATCTAGCAATAGAATGGACTGAAATGTCCTTTCTATTAGGCATCAAAGACAGAAAGAAACGTTTCCGTCCCTTTCTGATGAACTGAGATCTCTGTTTATAGATACGTAGTGCTCTAACAGGACAGAGTAAAGGCCTACGCCCGTCTGAAGACGGAAGAGCCTTAATAACAATAGGTTCCGGATATTTATTAGGAGCCTGATTCTTAGCTAAAAAACCGACGTTAGTAGTGAAGGTGATAGTGTTCCCAACACTACGATAATGAGAATCATCCACCGATAGTGCATGAAGCTCACTGACTCTTCTGGCAGAAGAGAAAGCTAAGAGAAAAGCTGTCTTATAAGATAAGAATTTGAAATCTACTGTCCCAAGAGGTTCAAATGGCTTTTCCTTCAATTTAAGGAGAACCCAAGCTAAATTCCACTTAGGAATTAATCTAAGAGTTCTGGGTCTATTTATCGAAAAGTTTCTAACCAATTTCGATAAAGAGACATTAGATCCAATTTGTAAACTATCATGATGTGCATAGGTATCAGATAACATAGATCTATAACCCTTTATAGTAACCGGTTGCAGTTTGATTTCGTCAAACAAGTATACTAGAAAGTTAGCAATGTCTGGTATAGAGGGATCAAATATATCAACAGACTGATCCCTACACCAACGACGGAAAACCTTCCACTTAGCCGCATAGTTTAGCGAAGAGGAGGTCCTCCTACAGTTAGAAATCGCGTCCACTGCTCGTCCTGTAAAGTGCTTGCCATGCAAGAAGGACCGCACAACGGAAAAACGTGAAGGTTGAGACCTTGCGGGTTGTGATGCAGTTGGCGCGATTTCCCCTGCCAAAGAAGATCCTCTCGTGGAGGGAGCTTCCGCGGTAGGTCCCACAACAGACACCTGAGTAGATTTATCCACGGTCTCTGTGGCGACAGAGATGCTACCAACAGAATCTTGCATTGAGATTGTTTTATCTTTAGCAATACTTGTTGAATTAACGGCGCTGGAGGATACGCATATCCTATCATTCCGTCCCAAGGGATCGATAGAGCGTCTACAGCAAATGCTCTTGGATCCGGACACGGGGACACATACGTCTGCAACTGATTGTTGAGATGTGTCGCAAATAAGTCTATCATTGGCCGTTCCCATTGGTAGCAAATCTGATTGAATACTTGTTTGTTGAGAGTCCACTCCGACGGCAACAAGCGACCCTTTCGAGAAAGGGAGTCTGCTAGCACATTCAGACGACCCGGTATGTGACGGACCGAAAGAAGAACGTGATGTTCCAACGCAAACAGAAGGATTCTTTCCGTTAGATTGAACAACGGAACTGAATGAGTGCCTCCCTGATTCCGTATATACGCCACTACTGTCGTATTGTCGGATAGGATTTGGACATGAGCATCGTGAATAATGTCCATCCAGTGACGTAACGCAAGCCAAATTGACATCATTTCCTTGATGTTTATGTGCTTGCACAGGAATTGCGGATCCCAAAGACCCTGGCATCTCGAATCCGTTGGGATTAATGATGCACCCCAACCTGTTTGACTGGCATCCGTCATAATGGTAAAACTCGGATCCGGCAACTGCAGCGGAACTCCTTGAGTTAACCACTGAATGTTTGCCCAAGTCTGAATCTCTTGTTTCACTTGATCTGACAAGAGAACGTCTACATCGAGCGAATGAATTTTCACACTCCAATTCTGAGTCAAGAAAATTTGAAGAGGCCGTGTGCGTAGCCGTCCCATCGGAATGAGATCCGCAGCGGCTCCGCACAGACCTATCAGTCTCATAAATTCTCTCGCTGTGACTTTGTCTGTATTTAGACAATAGCGAGCGTAACAACTGACTAATTTCGCTCTGGTTAACGGCAGACGAACGAGATTGTTGTGCGTCTCGAAGCTCATTCCCAGATGAGTGAATGACTTGGACGGCACCAGATCCGACTTCTCCTCGTTTACTATGAAACCGAGACGTCGGAGCAATAGAAGAAGATTCTGAACATCGTTCTGAAGCGTTAACTCGTTGCCGTACCTCTGAAGAATGTCGTCCAGGTAGGCCGACGTTACCGCAGACGAATGAGCTCGGAAGTAAATCATTACCGAGTTCATTACTCGAGTGAAAGCCCAGGGTGCTAGATTCAATCCGAAGCACATGGCCCGGAACTGATACACCACTCCTAGGACTGCGAAGCGTAGATACTTTCGGAATGTCGGATGTACCATGACGTGAAAGTACGCATCTTTGAGATCTATGCTCGTTGCATAATCGTTCACCCGAATACTCGCTCTGACCGATCGAATCGTCTCCATATAAAACTTCGGAGCGATGATCAGCTTGTTTATCCAGCTCAAATCTATGACTGGACGGAACGAGCCGTCTGGTTTCGGAACCAGAAACAGATGGCTGTAGAATCCCAGCGATTCCTGGTTTTCTACGACCTCTACCGCGTTCTTCATTAAAAGAGACTGCACCTCTGATAGCAGAGCGTCTCTTTTCTGAGGGTTTGACGGAAGATGAGTCCACTTTGGACTTCGAGTTAATGGAGGCTTTCGTTTGAAGGATATCTTTAGACCTTCCGAAGTCACTCCTCTCACCCAAGGGTCGTCCGTAATCGACGCCCACTCTTGAGAAAAACTCGACAACCTTCCGCCAACCGGAACGCGATAGAGGTTTGAGCCATCACCTCCTGGATCTGCGAGGCCTGCGGTAGGAGAAACCACGTCTTCCACGACCCGCACCTCGCCTCGTCGACCTCGGGGCGTCCGACCGATTGTCCCGGCCTGAAGGACGTCCCGAACGAGAGTCGCTATCCTGACGGTCTCTCGAATAAGAGCTAGAGGACGCACCGGAACCTCTATAGGAACCTCTCTTGGGCGGATAAGACCCAGAAGTGCCCGCCTTATTCGTGTCTGCTGAATCCGACCTTTTAGGAGCGGATCTAAACAACAGAGAATCACTAGCTTTCTTTTTAATATTATCATAAATAGCGGAAAGCTTGCCGTCAAAGAGAAGATCTCCTGAGACCGAAGCGACTCTAAGAGAGTTCTTCACCTTAGAATCCACTAGTGTGGATGTAGACAGGGCTGCGTCACGTCTAACCAACTCCAGATTAGCCACTGAAAGGGCGGAGTTACACGTGGAATAAGCTACTGCCCTTGAAAGAAGTCTTAAGGAGGATTGTATATCCTGAAACTCTTCCCCTTGAAGACGCAGTGATAACGCCTTCGTAAGGTGATCTGCGTAAGATAAGGCATCTAAATTGGCTCTGTTAGACGCAATAGCTGTTTCCAACACTGCGGTTGGAATAGAAGCTGACGACGGTAATGATAGCTCTAAGTCTTCCGCCTCGTCGTCCATACGCAGAGGAACTCTCGGTATACCCTGACCTGCCGTGTCGAATTTATTCCTTGCATTAATGAAAGGCAGGTTGAGAGTATTTGCGGACAAGAAGCCTGCTTTCCCTGTCCTGGAAGCAAGTTTAAAAATAGCGTCGTTCAATAATTCAAATGTTCTTGCAACATTATTGGACTGCGACGGAAACTCGGGAGCGATGTCCCTGAACCGCTCGAAAAAATCAGAGTCCAATGACGCTATAATTCTCCTGTCCGGAAGCGCAGCAGTCTGGCCCGACGGAACAACTTGAGGAAGAAAGTGCCGGATGAAGTCTACGGCAGCTTTGTGTTGTTCCGAAAGGGATAGCTCCAATTCATCCGTATCCCTTTCACCATCCGGTCGGACCTCCCGATGTTCCCGGTCGTCCGCCCCCGATGCTTCGGCGGAGCGTACCGACCCAGCGCCGTCGGATAATTCTCGATCCGACACCGTCTCTGTCGGCTGCTGGGATGCTGCGATAAGCTGTGCTATCTGCACTAGAATGTCCGACGTCGAGACCTGCGGAGGAGCGGTCTTTCGCTGCTTTGCCGAGGGCAGCTCCGCATCGGATGGCTCCCGCATACTTTTCCTATGCGAACGTCCGGAGTCCATCGGTCTCGAGTCCCTGGCTGCCGGATGGTGTGACCTGGTCGCCGAATAATCCTTCCTCGGCGAAGCTGGCAAGATATCGGAGGTCACGCAGCCAAGGTGCGGTCGTGTGCGCCGGCGAGAAGAGGAAGCCTTAACAGTCTCTGCGGACTGCTTATACAACGGAGCGTCCCGAGCGACGGACGTATGCTCCGCTAAAGACACATTTTGTACCACAACATCTGGTCCCAGATGTTGTTGTACGAGAGAGGGGCCTCTCTCGCTCGCGGCCCGGCTGGACCTAGACGAGCTTGGAACCGGACTAAAAGGCTTCCTCCGTTCTCGTTCACTATCCGCCGTCACTGGGTGTGCATCTATTATTTTTATAGTGCTCGCATCACCCAAAATTTCCTCTTGGACCGCATCGGACGAACCCGGCTGCCGAACCATTCGGTGAATGGACGCTACACCGGGCGAGCTAGCGGACGACATTTGTCTAATCTCCATGAGCACTTTTGCCGCTAGCTCTGTATTTAATTGTGACGACGGACGCACACTTGAAGAAGATAACATGGAAACATCACCCTGTTCTGGTTCCTCTGAAATAGAAACTGAGAGAGTAGAGTGACCTTGTGGAGAAAGAGCCGGCATCGCTCTTTCTCCAGAAACAACATATCGTGACACACGTTTCCAATGTTTCTCATCCCAATGTTCACATACAGGACAGGGATTAATGCGAGAACACTGACTACAATTTATGCAATAATCATGAAAGTCAGAGGAAGATTTCTTCCTATTACAATTTGAACAAGTTCCTTTCATTGTGAAGGAACAACAATAAGTCCTAGTTACTCGCAAAAACCCCTGACACAAAGATACATAATAACATGATCCATTAATAAATGAAAAAACAATTGCAAAACAAAATAATTTTGAAAAAATATTTTTTCAGAGAAGCCCAAGTTGCTGAAAAGTAACGTTGAGCCCCGATGGATCCGATGGCAAAGTGTGGTCAAAAATTTTAAAATTATATAAAATAATTAATGAGACACTTTCGGATAATATAAATGTATCTTATAATGAGATAAACTACCTCAAAGGCAAACAGCCCCCCTCAAAAAAGGCTGTTGCCAATGAAAACAAACAGTGTAAACACAGAAGAAAACATGACTCCAGGCACTGAAAAAACTGGCCCGGAATCAGTCCTCAATTACACTCTATCTGATGCAAAACAGAGACTCCCAGGGGAGAATCTGCAGAACATCAGATGGAAGATGCAGAACACAAACGTTATACACCCATGGGTGAAAACGTAACTATGGGGAAAATAACAGAAAACATTCTGTAACCAAGCAACTCTCCCAGGGAAATTTTAGAAATGAAACTTCTCAAAAATATGCCAAAAGCATGGGAGAATTGCAAGGGGGGACTTTAGAAGGTTAGGGGAGAGGAAACACTGAATAAGCAGTGCAACAATTAGCAAGAATGACAACAAGAGGCGTTTGCCTCGAAAATAGGCAACTTAACATAATTTTAACAAAAAATTTTAAGTACAGCCCTGATTATTTTTTGCCACTTCTTTTTTCCTCTCCTCCTTCTATCCTCCTTAGAATCACATTTTCTCCAAGAATTACGTGTCTGGCATCCTTTAAACTGAGATTTACAAGCACAAAGATCAGTGAGATGTTGACTGATGAAGGGCCAAACAGAGAATGATATTTGGCGCCAATTTCGGGACGACTACGTCACTGCGCATGCGCAGTAGAGTCGTACTATGGAGGTCCTTTAGGACATGATTTCTTTTTGTTTTGGATGCAAATTTTGGGGATTGGGGGGCAAAATTTGTGTTTGGCCCTGGTTTTTGTGGAGTTAGCACCAGCTAAGTCTGGGTCATTGGTACAGTATAAAAATATTACGTGTCTGGCATCCTTTAAACTGAGATTTACAAGCACAAAGATCAGTGAGATGTTGACTGATGAAGGGCCAAACAGAGAAATGATAATTGGCGCCAATTTCGGGACGACTGCGTCACTGCGCATGCGCAGTAGAGGCGTACTATGGAGGTCCTTTAGGACATGATTTCTTTTTGTTTTGGATGCAAATTTTGGGGATTGGGGGGCAAAATTTGTGTTTGGCCCTGGTTTTGTTGGAGTTAGCACCAGCCAGCTAAGTCTGGGTCATTGGTACAGTATAAAAATATAACAGATTTTGATATCCTATGCATTGGTTAAAGGATTAATATATTTTGCAATAGATAATGGTGCATTAAAATGGTTGTACAATAACTGAATAATTCTGTCTCATTTAGAACAATGCTGCCGATATAAAGAGAACTTAATAAGAATAATACCATTATCTGGATCAAAAGATTGTCTCCCTGTTTTACGACTTGTTCTACTACTAAATTTCCACAAAACCATATCATGTGACCCCCTCACTGGAACGAGCCAAGCCTGTTATGGTTTTGTTGAAATTTGTTTTAAAAATTAATAATTAAAATAACAGATTTTGATATCCTATGCATTGGTTAAAGGATTAATATATCTTGCAATAGATAATGGTGCATTAAAATGGTTGTGCAATAACTGAATAATTCTGTCTCATTTAGAACAATGTTGCCGATATAAAGAGAACTTATAATACCATTATCTGGATCAAAAGACTGTCTCCCTGTTTTACGACTTGTTCTACTACTTTTTGGGGTCTCACTGTCAGACTGAGAGTTTCTTCGTTTTCTAGATCCTTTGGAAACAGTAACTGGACTAGCATGTCGAGATCCTGCTTGACTGGAATTAGGTGTGGATCTTTGAGATTTCGGTGTGGTTTTGGGTTTTCTGCCACCTAAAAATTAAAATAATGTAACCCATTACACAGAAATACAAAATATGGTACAGTGGAGTCCACTTAACTGGTAGAGTGCTGGAAGCCCATATTTGGGCTTTATTCTGAAGTACAGATACAGATACTGCAACTTAAAGGCTTCATTGCCAGTGGAAGTGCTTCATATTGTCTTTACAGTTAGATTATTTAGTCTGTAAGATTTGGCTTGTTATAGTTTATGGAAGACTGCATGTTGGCAAGACACTCACCAGGATCAAGTTTCTACAAGGAAACTGAAAAAAAAACTTGAGGCAAAAGAAAGCGTCACCTTGTACATGTGAGCATACATACTGCAATGACTGTCACCCCCAAAAATCTGAAAAATGATATCTTTTTGTATGTTTTTCAACCTCCACTCCCAGAAAACACTCATTATTAGGCTTGAGATAATGTTGAAAAATTATAAATTCATAGTAATTTGTATATTTTTATACTTACCAATGGCCCAGACTTAGCTGGTGCTAACTCTAAAATATCGAGGTCAAACACAAACTTTGCCCCTCAATCCCCAAAATTTTCATGCAAAACCAAAAACTGGAAGTCCTATCTGGCCCTCCATACATGTACATTCCGCGCATACCCAGACGCCAGGAAGTGACCGGAATTGGTGCCAACATCATTCTTTGTAAAAGAGAGTATTACATAATAATTCAGCGGGGAGGTATGAGTGCCCACTCATGGGAGGGACATCTCCGTCTGGGCCATTGGTAAGTATAAAAATATACAAATTACTATGAATTTATAATAATTTTCTACTATAACCCAATGGCCCAGACTTATCTGAAATCGTAAAAAGGTGGAGGGCCTAAGACTGAAAGGAAACTAGAATAATTAGGAAATATAGAACTTTAGTGAGCACGCTCACATACCCCACGCGTCCCGATATTTCAGGCTCGGAAATCTGTAATTTTTAGGAAAATGACCCGGAAATCTGTTACTTGTATTTTTCAGAGTCCAGGGCCCGTAATTTCCACAAAAATCAGCCGAGCAGAACGAAACGCAAACTTGATCTGTAAGTCATTGTGGTAGACTCACATACTAAAATGGCCGTAATTTTGATAATATCTGAAACCGTGTAGAAAAAAAGTCCGGAAAGTTAAAAAATTTATAGTAATTTATATATTTTTTATACTTACCAATGACCCAGACTTAGCTGGTGCTAACTCCACAAAAACCAGGGCCAAACACAAATTTTGCCCCCCAATCCCCAAAATTTGCATCCAAAACAAAAAGAAATCATGTCCTAAAGGACCTCCATAGTACGACTCTACTGCGCATGCGCAGTGACGCAGTCGTCCCGAAATTGGCGCCAAATATCATTCTTACTGGCAGTGCCTGGTCAGCGCTATGTACTCAGCGGGGAGGCAAGAGTTCCCAACTCAGGGAGGGCCATCCCCGTCTGGGTCATTGGTAAGTATAAAAAATATATAAATTACTATAAATTTTTTAACATTTTTATACTGTACCAATGACCCAGACTTAGCTGAATAGTAAACAGGCTGGAGGGCCTAGGACATAGAGGAAAATCCAATAAGCTCAATTATAAAATAAAGAGGTAACCCCTTAAGGAGAAAAGGAGTATTAGGCTTTACATGTATCTTTCTTATTTAATATTTAAATTAGAAAGATACACTACCCTTAATAATTGAGCACAATAACATTCATGTACTCTATTAACATCCAGTATAACCTTTATACTAATTATTTATAAAGCAAGCCAATAAATAAAGTAGTCCAGAGAATTGAGACTCTTTATAATCATTTAAAAGTGTCCGAGTATTGTATATTAAAGCCCGTTTGACACTTGACATATACAAATGCTTCACACCGAGCTACACTTTAAAAATAAGACATGAATGAAATTAAACATTAATATTACACTTTAAAACCATCCCGGAAGCGACTCAGAAATACTGTCTTGGAGGAGGCATTCCCTTGCTTTTCACTATAAAGCAGGTGACCTAAGGGAACACCCGCCCCCCCCCCCCCCCTTCCCCTTGCCCTGGGTCAAATAGCCCAGAGCGAAGAGGGCAGCCGGACGGAGTCACTGCCGGAACAGAAAGCCTGCATAACTATAGTTGCAACTGTTTAGTGGACGACATTCTGAGCAACAGATAACGGACCTAAACAATGCAGGTCTCCAGAAATGGACTCAATATTTCTGAGATAAAAATTAGTAAATGTGGATGGCTGAGACCAATAAGCAGCCTTCATTAAATCTGTAATAGCAACACTATTAGCATAAGCCCAGGAAGTAGAAAGAGCTCTTACTTCATGAGCAGAAATCTTAAGCACAGACTGCTGAGAAGAAGATAAATCTTCATACGCAGTACGGATAGTTAACTGAATCCATCTAGCAATAGAATGGACTGAAATGTCCTTTCTATTAGGCATCAAAGACAGAAAGAAACGTTTCCGTCCCTTTCTGATGAACTGAGATCTCTGTTTATAGATACGTAGTGCTCTAACAGGACAGAGTAAAGGCCTACGCCCGTCTGAAGACGGAAGAGCCTTAATAACAATAGGTTCCGGATATTTATTAGGAGCCTGATTCTTAGCTAAAAAAACCGACATTAGTAGTGAAGGTGATAGTGTTCCCAACACTACGATAATGAGAATCATCCACCGATAGTGCATGAAGCTCACTGACTCTTCTGGCAGAAGAGAAAGCTAAGAGAAAAGCTGTCTTATAAGATAAGAATTTGAAATCTACTGTCCCAAGAGGTTCAAATGGCTTTTCCTTCAATTTAAGGAGAACCCAAGCTAAATTCCACTTAGGAATTAATCTAAGAATTCTGGGTCTATTTATCGAAAAGTTTCTAACCAATTTCGATAAAGAGACATTAGATCCAATTTGTAAACTATCATGATGTGCATAGGTATCAGATAACATAGATCTATAACCCTTTATAGTAACAGGTTGCAGTTTGATTTCGTCAAACAAGTATACTAGAAAGTTAGCAATGTCTGGTATAGAGGGATCAAATATATCAACAGAATGATCCCTACACCAACGACGGAAAACCTTCCACTTAGCCGCATAGTTTAGCGAAGAGGAGGTCCTCCTACAGTTAGAAATCGCGTCCACTGCTCGTCCTGTAAAGTGCTTGCCATGCAAGAAGGACCACACAACGGAAAAACGTGAAGGTTGAGACCTTGCGGGTTGTGATGTAGTTGGCGCGATTTCCCCTGCCAAAGAAGATCCTCTCGTGGAGGGAGCTTCCGCGGTAGGTCCCACAACAGACACCTGAGTAGATTTATCCACGGTCTCTGTGGCGACAGAGATGCTACCAACAGAATCTTGCATTGAGATTGTTTTATCTTTAGCAATACTTGTTGAATTAACGGCGCTGGAGGATACGCATATCCTATCATTCCGTCCCAAGGGATCGATAGAGCGTCTACTGCAAATGCTCTTGGATCCGGACACGGGGACACATACGTCTGCAACTGATTGTTGAGATGTGTCGCAAATAAGTCTATCATTGGCCGTTCCCATTGGTAGCAAATCTGATTGAATACTTGTTTGTTGAGAGTCCACTCCGACGGCAACAAGCGACCCTTTCGTGAAAGGGAGTCTGCTAGCACATTCAGACGACCCGGTATGTGACGGACCGAAAGAAGAACGTGATGTTCCAACGCAAACAGAAGGATTCTTTCCGTTAGATTGAACAACGGAACTGAATGAGTGCCTCCCTGATTCCGTATATACGCCACTACTGTCGTATAGGATTTGGACATGAGCATCGTGAATAATGTCCATCCAGTGACGTAACGCAAGCCAAATTGACATCATTTCCTTGATGTTTATGTGCTTGCACAGGAATTGCGGATCCCAAAGACCCTGGCATCTCGAATCCGTTGGGATTAATGATGCACCCCAACCTGTTTGACTGGCATCCGTCATAATGGTAAAACTCGGATCCGGCAACTGCAGCGGAACTCCTTGAGTTAACCACTGAATGTTTGCCCAAGTCTGAATCTCTTGTTTCACTTGATCTGACAAGAGAACGTCTACATCGAGCGAATGAATTTTCACACTCCAATTCTGAGTCAGGAAAATTTGAAGAGGCCGTGTGCGTAGCCGTCCCATCGGAATGAGATCCGCGGCGGCTCCGCACAGACCTATCAGTCTCATAAATTCTCTCGCTGTGACTTTGTCTGTATTTAGACAATAGCGAGCGTAACAACTGACTAATTTCGCTCTGGTTAACGGCAGACGAACGAGATTGTTGTGCGTCTCGAAGCTCATTCCCAGATGAGTGAATGACTTGGACGGCACCAGATCCGACTTCTCCTCGTTTACTATGAAACCGAGACGTCGGAGCAATAGAAGAAGATTCTGAACATCGTTCTGAAGCGTTAACTCGTTGCCGTACCTCTGAAGAATGTCGTCCAGGTAGGCCGACGTTACCGCAGACGAATGAGCTCGGAAGTAGATCATTACCGAGTTCATTACCCGAGTGAAAGCCCAGGGTGCTAGATTCAATCCGAAGCACATGGCCCGGAACTGATACACCACTCCTAGGACTGCGAAGCGTAGATACTTTCGGAATGTCGGATGTACCATGACGTGAAAGTACGCATCTTTGAGATCTATGCTCGTTGCATAATCGTTCACCCGAATACTCGCTCTGACCGATCGAATCGTCTCCATATAAAACTTCGGAGCGACGATCAGCTTGTTTATCCAGCTCAAATCTATGACTGGACGGAACGAGCCGTCTGGTTTCGGAACCAGAAACAGATGGCTGTAGAATCCCAGCGATTCCTGGTTTTCTACGACCTCTACCGCGTTCTTCATTAAAAGAGACTGCACCTCTGATAGCAGAGCGTCTCTTTTCTGAGGGTTTGACGGAAGATGAGTCCACTTTGGACTTCGAGTTAATGGAGGCTTTCGTTTGAAGGATATCTTTAGACCTTCCGAAGTCACTCCTCTCACCCACGGGTCGTCCGTAATCGACGCCCACTCTTGAGAAAAACTCGACAACCTTCCGCCAACCGGAACGCGATAGAGGTTTGAGCCATCACCTCCTGGATCTGCGAGGCCTGCGGTAGGAGAAACCACGTCTTCCACGACCCGCACCTCGCCTCGTCGACCTCGGGGCGTCCGACCGATTGTCCCGGCCTGAAGGAAGTCCCGAACGAGAGTCGCTATCCTGACGGTCTCTCGAATAAGAGCTAGAGGACGCACCGGAACCTCTATAGGAACCTCTCTTGGGCGGATAAGACCCAGAAGTGCCCGCCTTATTCGTGTCTGCTGTATCCGACCTTTTAGGAGCGGATCTAAACAACAGAGAATCACTAGCTTTCTTTTTAATATTATCATAAATAGCGGAAAGCTTGCCGTCAAAGAGAAGATCTCCTGAGACCGAAGCGACTCTAAGAGAGTTCTTCACCTTAGAATCCACTAGTGTGGATGTAGACAGGGCTGCGTCACGTCTAACCAACTCCAGATTTGCCACTGAAAGGGCGGAGTTACACGTGGAATAAGCTACTGCCCTTGAAAGAAGTCTTAAGGAGGATTGTATATCCTGAAACTCTTCCCCTTGAAGACGCAGTGATAACGCCTTCGTAAGGTGATCTGCGTAAGATAAGGCATCTAAATTGGCTCTGTTAGACGCAATAGCTGTTTCCAACACTGCGGTTGGAATAGAAGCTGACGACGGTAATGATAGCTCTAAGTCTTCCGCCTCGTCGTCCATACGCAGAGGAACTCTCGGTATACCCTGACCTGCCGTGTCGAATTTATTCCTTGCATTAATGAAAGGCAGGTTGAGAGTATTTGCGGACAAGAAGCCTGCTTTCCCCGTCCTGGAAGCAAGTTTAAAAATAGCGTCGTTCAATAATTCAAATGTTCTTGCAACATTATTGGACTGCGACGGAAACTCGGGAGCGATGTCCCTGAACCGCTCGAAAAAATCAGAGTCCAATGACGCTATAATTCTCCTGTCCGGAAGCGCAGCAGTCTGGCCCGACGGAACAACTTGAGGAAGAAAGTGCCGGATGAAGTCCACGGCAGCTTTGTGTTGTTCCGAAAGGGATAGCTCCAATTCATCCGTATCCCTTTCACTATCCGGTCGGACCTCCCGATGTTCCCGGTCGTCCGCCCCCGATGCTTCGGCGGAGCGTACCGACCCAGCGCCGTCGGATAATTCTCGATCCGACACCGTCTCTGTCGGCTGCTGGGATGCTGCGATAAGCTGTGCTATCTGCACTAGAATGTCCGACGTCGAGACCTGCGGAGGAGCGGTCTTTCGCTGCTTTGCCGAGGGCAGCTCCGCATCAGATGGCTCCCGCATACTTTTCCTATGCGAACGTCCGGAGTCCATCGGTCTCGAATCCCTGGCTGCCGGATGGTGTGACCTGGTCGCCGAAGAATCCTTCATCGGCAAAGCTGGCAAAATATCGGAGGTCACGCAGCCAAGGTGCGGTCGTGTGCGCCGGCGAGAAGAGGAAGCCTTAACAGTCTCTGCGGACTGCTTATACAACGGAGCGTCCCGAGCGACGGACGTATGCTCCGCTAAAGACACATTTTGTACCACAACATCTGGTCCCAGATGTTGTTGTACGAGAGAGGGGCCTCTCTCGCTCGCGGCCCGGCTGGACCTGGACGAGCTAGGAACCGGACTAAAAGGCTTCCTCCGTTCTCGTTCACTATCCGCCGTCACTGGGTGTGCATCTATTATTTTTATAGTGCTCGCATCACCCAAAATTTCCTCTTGGACCGCATCGGACGAACCCGGCTGCCGAACCATTCGGTGAATGGACGCTACACCGGGCGAGCTAGCGGACGACATTTGTCTAATCTCCATGAGCACTTTTGCCGCTAGCTCTGTATTTAATTGTGACGACGGACGCACACTTGAAGAAGATAACATGGAAACATCACCCTGTTCTGGTTCCTCTGAAATAGAAACTGAGAGAGTAGAGTGATCTTGTGGAGAAAGAGCCGGCATCGCTCTTTCTCCAGAAACAACATATCGTGACACACGTTTCCAATGTTTCTCATCCCAATGTTCACATACAGGACAGGGATTAATGCGAGAACACTGACTACAATTAATGCAATAATCATGAAAGTCAGAGGAAGATTTCTTCCTATTACAATTTGAACAAGTTCCCTTCATTGTGAAAGAACAACAATAAGTCCTAGTTACTCGCAAAAACCCCTGACACAAAGATACATAATAACATGATCCATTAATAAATGAAAAAACAATTGCAAAACAAAATAATTTTGAAAAAATATTTTTTCAGAGAAGCCCAAGTTGCTGAAAAGTAACGTTGAGCCCCGATGGATCCGATGGCAAAGTGTGGTCAAAAATTTTAAAATTATATAAAATAATTAATGAGACACTTTCGGATAATATAAATGTATCTTATAATGAGATAAACTACCTCAAAGGCAAACAGCCCCCCTCAAAAAAGGCTGTTGCCAATGAAAACAAACAGTGTAAACACAGAAGAAAACATGACTCCAGGCACTGAAAAAACTGGCCCGGAATCAGTCATCAATTACACTCTATCTGATGCAAAACAGAGACTCCCAGGGGAGAATCTGCAGAACATCAGATGGAAGATGCAGAACACAAACGTTATACACCCATGGGTGAAAACGTAACTATGGGGAAAATAACAGAAAACATTCTGTAACCAAGCAACTCTCCCAGGGAATTTTTAGAAATGAAACTTCTCAAAAATATGCCAAAAGCATGGGAGAATTGCAAGGGGGGACTTTAGAAGGTTAGGGGAGAGGAAACACTGAATAAGCAGTGCAACAATTAGCAAGAATGACAACAAGAGGCGTTTGCCTCGAAAATAGGCAACTTAACATAATTTCAACAAAAAATTTTAAGTACAGCCCTGATTATTTTTTGCCACTTCTTTTTTCCTCTCCTCCTTCTATCCTCCTTAGAATCACATTTTCTCCAAGAATTACGTGTCTGGCATCCTTTAAACTGAGATTTACAAGCACAAAGATCAGTGAGATGTTGACTGATGAAGGGCCAAACAGAGAATGATATTTGGCGCCAATTTCGGGACGACTGCGTCACTGCGCATGCGCAGTAGAGTCGTACTATGGAGGTCCTTTAGGACATGATTTCTTTTTGTTTTGGATGCAAATTTTGGGGATTGGGGGGCAAAATTTGTGTTTGGCCCTGGTTTTTGTGGAGTTAGCACCAGCTAAGTCTGGGTCATTGGTACAGTATAAAAATACTGTAATTTTGATGAACTTTTCAAAGTCGAAGGGCCGTAATTTCGGTAAATCAGTGGAGCAGAACAAAATGCAAACTTGATCTGTAGGCCACTATGTTAGACAAACATACCAAAAATCAGCTCAATATCTGGAAGCATGTAGAGAAAAAGCCTGGAAAACTGTAATTTTGATGAACTTTTCAAAGTCTGTGGGGCCGTAATTTTGGTAAAAATCAGTGGAGCGGAACAAAACCCAAACTTGTTCTGTAGGCCACCATTTTAGACTAACATACCAAAAATCAGCTCAATATCTGGAAATGTGTAGAAAAAAAGTCTGGAAAACTGTAATTTTGATGAATTTTTCAGAGTCCAAGGGCCGTAATTTGGGTAAAAATCAGTGGAGCGGAACAAAATGCAAACTTGATCTGTAGGCCACCATGCCAGACTAACATACCAAAAATCAGCTCAATATCTGAAAGAGTGTAGAAAAAAAGTCCGGGAAACTGTAATTTTGATGCATTTTTCAAAGTCCAAGGGCCATAATTTTGGTAAAAATCAGTGGAGTGGAACAAAACGCAAACTTGTTCTGTAGGCCACCATGTTGGACTAACATACCAAAAATCAGCACAATATCTGGAAGTGTGTAGGAAAAATGTCCGCAAAACTGTAATTTTGATGAACTTTTCAAAGTTCAAGGGCCGTAATTTCGGTAAAAATCAGTGGAGCGGAACAAAATGCAAACTTGATCTGTAGGCCACCATGTCAGACTCACATACCAAAAATCAGCTTAAAATCTGGAAGCGTGTAGAAAAAAAGTCCGGAAAACAAGTAGGACTGACTGATGTACTGACAGACTGATGGATGGACCAGTCAAAAACATTATACACCCGCAATTTCGTTGCGTGGGGTATAATTACATGTATGTCTCTCTATACAGTAATAGAGGAGACATATCCTAAATAAAGAGCCCAATTTAAGTAATTCCATATTCTAAGCATGAAGACTATGCTAATTAGGATGTAACGAGTTCCTAATTTTAAGGTTAGTCCAGACTAAGCCCCAACAATTAGGATGGCATATCAGAGAATGAAAGAAAATCCCCCACAAACACACGCCATATAATAACACTTCAGTTGTTTGCAGGATATAATTACGGATAAAACAGCTTCCCTCATAGTTACATACTCTCTAACCCAGAGAAGAGGTAAATATCAACACCCCCCCCCCCCCCCCCCATCTTCTTTTGAAGGAATCTTCAAAAGAAAGAGGGGAGAGCTCTGGAATCAATAAGAGCGGTACCAAAAAACAATATAAATAATCGTCGCACAAGCACTCAGGTATTAATTTCTGATTAATAAATGGTGCTTAATGCCACTTCAGAAGTTAAGGATATAGCGACGATCCTGGTAATTAAAATTGCTCGCTACATAACGTACACCGCAGGCAGCGTACACAGATACGCCAAAAACCAGTGATATAAAATATAATATACACATGTCCAATCGAGCCAGACTGAACAATCCCTGAAGAGAAAACACACTTCCTTGGTAATCCAAAGGCGGCTTCTGTACAATAAATTCCAGTAACAACACTCTCCAAAGTGTACTATCCGTTATCTACGATCCTAAACACGTGAGAATATGCGAATAGAGTACTGATATAACAGAAACCTGGATCGAGAAATGGAAGTAAGTATGATTAACGGGCTCCGACACGGACCACCTCCGAAATAGATTATAATTTCAAGGTCCACAAAATACAAAAAAGTGTTAGCCTATTAATATAATGCACGAGAGCATTTATATTTAGCATGTAATCATCTGAATACCAGTTAACTTGTTATGCAGCCTCCGAGGTAATCAAAGAGTAGCAATTTAATTGTGATGATTTTTAAATAAGCGCTCGTCTATAACAAATCAACAAATAATCACAGGAAACTAATCCAACTATAAAGCGGATGTGCCCATGAGGTCGCCATGAAACACGACCCAAATGCATAGTATGTATGTATTAAATTATACGAGGCTTGCAGGAATAAAACTATGTCTTGCCCGGTAATTGCCTCTAAACACATAGGCAGTATGTGTGTGTGTGTGTGTGTGTGTGTGTGTGTGGGGGGGGGGGGGGGATTCGAAGTCATATCGAAATCTCCTCACCCGCTTTACTTAATCGTTCCTGTGCCAGTTATCAAATAATATAGGAACCACGATGGTTCCCTCACGTCGAACCGACACCATTATGCCACTATGGGCGGAGAAAGATGTGAAGAATAAAACGTCCCCTGAAAGAAGGCCCTCACATGGAGGAAGTTTCTTGGGAGCGTCCCATAACAGACACTTGAGAATACTGATCCAAGGTTTCTGTGACAAAAGAGGTGCTACTAGTAGGATTCACAACGAGAATGTTTAATCTTAAACGTAATCTATTGAATCAAATGAATTGGAGGATATGTGTATCCTATCATTCATCCCCATGAATTCTGCAGAGCGTCTACTGCATGCGCTCATTGGTCTGGGCATGGCGACACAAATGATGGTAACTAATTGTTCCGGTGCGTCGCAAACTGAACTATCATGGGGCGATTCCACTGGTAGCAAAAATGTCCAAATACTCGCTTGTTGAGCATCCAATGCAAATGAAACAGGCGACCTTTCCGAGGAGAGAGTCTGCTAGTACGTTCAGACGACCCGGTATATGACGGACAGAGAGATGAACATGATAATACATGACGAAATAGAAAAATCTTCTCCGTTAGTTATCATAACAAAAATGAATGGGTGCCGCCCTGGTTCCTGATGTACGCTACCACTGTAGAGTTGGCCAACAATATCTGAATATGCATATGCATGTCCGCAATAATGTGAATCCATTGATGTAGCACTAACAATATTGACATCATTCTTTGATGTTTATGTGTTTCTCCAGGAACCGAGGGTCCCAAGACCCTGCATTTCGAGTCTGTCGGACTCAGGGTCGTGCTCCAAACTATTAACTCACATCCGTCATTATCGTGAAAGTTGGATCTGGCAGTTGCAGCGGAGTTAACCACTGAATATCTGCCCAAATATGGACTTTTACTAGATCCGTTAAAAACAATACTGGTCTTGAGCAAATGCGTCTTCACACTCCAGTTCTGGGTAAAGAATAACTGGAGGAGACGTGTGCGTAAGCGACCCATCGGAATAAGATGCGCAGCCGCTCCGCACAACCCCATCAGTCGCATAAAATTTCTTGCTGTTAATGCGTCTTGAGAGTAGACAAAAGTGAGCATAACAACTGACTAATTTCGCTCTGGATAACGGCAGACGAATCAGATTGTTGTGAGACATTACTGAGTTCATTATTTGAGTGAAAGCCCAGGGCGCTAGATTCAGACTGAAGCACATCACTCGGAACTGAAATACTATCCCTTGGATGATGAACCGTAGGTACTTTTTGAATGCCAGATATACCAGGACATGAAAGAATGGATACTTAGATCTATGCTTGACGCATAGTCGATCACTCGAATGCTCGCTTTTACCGACTAAATGATTACCCTAAATAAACTTTTAGAGCTATGATAAACTTGTTATCTAGCTCCAGTCTATTATCGGTTGGAACAAGCTCTCTGGCTTCGGTACAAGTAACAGGTGACTGTAGAATCCTAGAGAATCTTGATTCTCGACGGCCTCTATTACTTTCATTGTCAAGAGAACCTTTACCTCCGATTGGAGAGACACTTATGCAAGGATTTGACGGAAGCACAGTCAATCACGGACATTAAGTTAGTGGTGGTTTCTCTTGGAAAGATAGCCGTAGGCCGTCCGAGACCACACTTCTCGCCTACTGGTCTTCCGTAATAGTTATCCAGTTTGATGTGAATCTTGATAACCATCTGCCAATTGCTAAGCAATAGAGGTCCTAACCCTCACCTGTAGTACCTGCGAGGCCTACAGATGGAGAAACTACGTCTCCTTCGCGAAGAGCCTCGAGCCAACAGCTTGGGGCGTTTGACCGGTAGTCTCGATCAGACCTACGCCCCCTATCCGAGTCGCTGTATGACAATACTGTATGACAATACCTAGATCAATATAGGAGGGTTACCTATACCCTCGCGAGGAGTCCTTTTTAGACGATTTTCTGTCTAGGACGTCGTCCCTTACTCTTTTCTGCTATTGCGGGTCGATTAGACCCCGACTTAAAGAGCTAAGTATTGGTGCTTTCTTTGTAGCTTGGTCATAAACCAATGAAAGCTCATCATCAAAAACTTTGTGTCCAGATACCGGAACGACCCGTACAGAGTTTTTCACCTTGTCATCTATTAAAGATGACGACGCAAGGGCTCCATCACATCTGATTAACTCCAAATTAGCAACTGTTAAGACAGAGTTATACGTGATAAATATAATAGCCCTGGAAAGGACTCTAAATGAGGTACAAACGTCCTCAAATTCCTTTCCGTAGAGACGTTGCGTTACAGTTCTTAAAGGTGATCTGCGTAAGACAGCGAGTTTAAATTCGCTCTGAATGAAGACATTGCGGTCTCAATTGTGTCCGAGCGAATAGTGAATAACGAAGGTAAGGCCATAACTAGGTCCTTAGCCTGCTCATTCAAATGCAGAGGAACTCTCTATACATCTTCCCTGACTGTTATAAATGAACGTAGTTCAACAATCGGTAAAATTACAGAAGATGGTGACAAGAAACCGCTTTACTTCTTCCCACTGGGAAGTTGAATATTGCGTCATCTAAATGGCCTAAGGCCTACGTCACCTATCAAGACTTAACCGGAAAAGACATGACCTCCTCTTTTTCCGGATGAAGTCAGCGTCCAAGAACGTTAGCGGTTTCTTGCAAGTTGTCGCAGCATTTTGATCCGCTGGAACAAATTCAGGGTAGTGTTGATGGATTAAATCCATCGCAACCATGTGTTGTTCCAAAAGGGAAGGGTAATCCCCCTCTGTATCCCTTTCATCATTCGTCTGAATCAGTTGAAAATCACGGTCAGCGGCATCTGAACTTGCAGATGACTGGACCTACCCAGCACCATCCGACAGCTCAAGATCTGAGACTGCCGTTGGCTGCTTATGCATTTGCTGGGATGCTGCAATGAGCTGCGCAATCTGCGACAGCAAATCCGTTACGGAGGTCTGAGGAGCAGCGATCTTCTGTTGACACGGCTCTTTTCTCGAGGATATCCTGATATATGAGGCCTCGTCTCTTAGCTACTGAATAGTGCTACTTTCGAGCAGTTGCAGCATTCTGATTCTCAGAAACAAACTCAGGGAAGTACTGATGCATCGCACCCCTGTGTTGTTCCGAAAGGGAAGTGTAATTCTCCTCCAAATCCCTTTCACCATCCAACTGAATCAGATTATACTCATGGTCATCGACATCTGAACGCGCACATGACTGGACCGACACAGCACCATCCGACAGCTCAGGTTCTGAGACTGCCGCCGGCTGCTTCTGCACTTGCTGGGATGCTGTGATGAGTGGCGCAATCTGCGACAGCAAGTCTGTTACGGAGGCCTGAGGAGCAGCGGTCTTCTGTTGCTTGGCCGCCGGCTGCTCATGGGACAGTGTGTCTGCGGACGTCCCGATGAATGAGACCTCGTTTCCTTGGCTGCAGTATGGTATGACTTCTCTGACGAAGAGTGGACCTTCTCGGCGATGCAGGCAGGCTGGATATCAGAAGTCACATAGCCAAGGTGCGGTTGTGTGTGCTTGGTAGACGCTGAAGAAGAAGCCGTAACTATAGCCGACCTCGGCTGTGAACTGAATGGAGCGTCCTGGACGAGAGTCGTGGATGTATGCTCCGACTGACGCAAGTTCCGAACCACAATATCTGGCATCAGATGTTATTAGGAAAGAGAGGGGGATCGCGGTCCTTCAGACCTCCCTGAGCTTCCAGCTGAACTTGCCGGCTTCTTCCTCTCCGTCGCAGGGTGAGCCTGTTATTATTTTATAGTGCTCGCTCTACCCTTTCTACTCTCCTCGACCGCAACGGAACACCCGGCGTCACTGTAGCCACAGATGGAGTAACTGCTTCACCGGTCGAGCTAGCTGAGGACAGGGAACTGAAACCACACTGTGGTTTATTGCCCTGTCTAATATTCATGAGCACTTTAGCTGCTAGCTCTGATTGACTATCTAAATGCGACGACGGAAGCACACTCTCTGACGGCGTCGCGTAAACATCACCATGTTCCTGTTCCTCTGTAAATAGAAACTAAAAAACTAGAGCGACTTTTTGGCGAGAGGCCCGGCAGTGGTCTCTCGCCGCGAGAGGACCAGCAGTGACCTCTCGCCTCTAACAACACACCGTGACACCTGTCTCCAATGTTTGTTATCCCATGCGACACATGTTGAGCAAGAATTAGTGGGAGTACATCGACTACAAGCAAGGCAACCAACATGTAAACCAAAGGAAAGGTTTCCTCGCCTTGCATTGAGCAATATGCTTTCATAATGAATAAATAAAAATAAAGTTGATCGTACTCCCACCAACTCCACATTAAATATTATAAAAAGATACATAACAAATAACATTCAAAATATAAATCAAAAAATAATTTACACATAAAAATTTTTCGAAAAATTTTGACAAGAGCCCAAGGGGGGGGGGGGCGTATCTTCAAGGAAGGATAGGGAAGGAACACTTAACAAACAGTGGAAAAATCATTAGCCATAATGATGACGTCAGGCCCATGTCCCGAAATTGGGGAACATGAAATAATTTTTATAAATATAAAATTACAACCCTGAACGTTTCAAACCACCGTTTCTTCCTTCTTTCATCCAGTGTGTCCTTGGATCAACCAAATTAACCATTGATTTGTGTCTGGAATCATTATAAACTGAGATTTAAAAGCACAGAAGTCAGTTTGTTGTTATCTGACTGAGGGCCAAACAAAGAATGATGTTGGCGCCAATTCCAGTCACTTCCTGGCATCTGTGCATGCGCGGAGAGTAGAGGGCCAGAACACTGTATACCAAATATTGAAAGATTCTGAAAGGTAGTTCTGGAGAAAGAATTTTTGTTCATTTTGAGATGAATGCTGACTCAGCATTTTACCCCCATATGGCTCCCCATGACACAACTGATTGTGATTGTTTGAACCAAATAGATTCTACTGGTCTTGAGAATGCTGTTTACCAAATAACAATTCTTTGTTCCGTGCAGTTAGGGAAATATGGTCAACTGAATTTTTTTCTCTATTTTTAGCTCCTGGGGTTCCCACCCGATGCAAGAAAATGTTTGGAGGCATGTATCAAGTACATGTCCCCAAACACTACTGCATACTAAATTTGGTCTGAACTGGCCCACTGGTTTGGAAAATAGAAATTTTCAGTGGGGCCCAAAATATTGCCCCTACTAGCACAAACAAATTATTTGAGAAAGTGTTTTTTTAAACAAACTTGAATCTCGAGCAAATAAGAAAGCTGCACACAAAATTTCAAAGCATTATTTCGGTGTTTTCTGGGCACTGCTCCCAGCTTATTATGCTTAGCTACTTCTATTTAACAAATGTGGAAGATTATGTCCCAAAGATAAGTCATGCCAAGTTTGGTTAGGTTTGATCCAGTTGTTTGGAAGAAGACCAATATGCAGTGTTAACAGATGCTGGACGACAGATGCTAAGTGATGGTAATAGCTCACCTTAACTTTTAGTCACGTGAAATAATTTGTAATAATTTTGTGGTCATCACAAGTAAGGTTGGAATAAGTTACTATTTTAGGGTTTATTTACTTATTTATTCATTTATTGGAGTTTAACCCTTTACCCAACGCAGACGATATCAAAATTTATTATTTTAAATACCATTTTGTTAAATTTTTCAAAAAATTTCAACAAAACCATATCAAGTGACCCCTCATTGGAACGAGCTCGTTCCAACGAGGGGTCACATGATATGGTTTTGTTGAAATTTTTTAAAAAATATTATTTTTTCAACTGCTGAATTTGCATATTATGCGGGCGGATGTGGGTGATTCGTTGGGTAAAGGGTTAACAACACTTTCAACAGCCAGGGTCACCTTGTGTCAGTTTCACTGGAGGGAGCTGGAGTACCTGCAGACAACCACCAAGCATCAGTCACGACTCCCAAATATACTAACTAGGCACAAGTATGATTAGTATTGGTTGAAGACAAGTGCACGATCAACATGCAGTATGCCTTAGTACACAGCTAAGCATTGAAGATTGAAGCATTTCGTTTATCAACCTGAATATGTCTCTTGCTGTACTATACCTTTCACGAGTTTAATTTTTCCTTTCTTCTCATAACCAGTGCACTTCTGACACATCCATTTCACTTTGGGAACCTTTTTGAGTACAGGTTTAGCACAGTGCAAATGATAAGATAGAGGACATCCATCACAACAAATTAAAACTCCACTCTCACTACAAACAGCACAGATATTTTCATTGTCATTATCTGACTCTTCTTCCTCCGCCTCAGCTTCTGATGAGTCCTCATTGTATTCTCCCTCACCTGAATCATCTTCATCAGACCTGTAATTTATAAATCTTTACCATTTAACTCTTAAAGGACAATTTCAACTTTTGGTCAATTTTCTACTTGAAAACAGATGACCCCAAAACTCACAGTCTTTGTGTCAACTCGCTGATTAAATTCTAATTAACTGGTAATGGTTTCTTATCAGGTCTTGGCTGTCTTAAAAGACAACCAAGATGTGACCAGATATCACTGCAAAGCCAAATGACAAAGTCTGTCACGTGTGGCAAAAATGGTGGAATTATCCAGGCCTTTTACCCTTTGAACTCTCGTTTCCTGGAATGGTATCACCTTTGTGTACACTTACAGTGAGATGGGCCAGTCCAATATCAATATACAGGGAGGATAAAACCATAACTGCTGTCTGCAGCCGTCTGGCTGAAGACTGCAGTTATTATTTTATCATCAATGCCCCATGTATAGACCTCTTATAAGACAAAAATGGGCCGAAATTATGCCTTGGCCCAAAAATTCGGTCTTATGAGTTTGAAGGGTTATGGTTGAAACACTCATACAAATAAATAATACAGGTCATAAAGTGGTTTTCACTGTACCAGGTTTGCAAAACCAGACTCAACTAAGTCAACATCACTCCAGAAAGTGTACCTGCACAAATGAACAGTGATTTTCAGGCTGTTTATATGAGCTCTTATTCCCCCAAATTTTCTGTCTATAAAATTGGGGAATCTAAACTAATGGTTCAAAGAGAACTCTTTTGTTGTTGAAAGGTCCACCATATTACCACATTGTTGAAAACTTCACCCCTCCCTAGATATTTTATATCCGGAAAAATATTTCCATTATTTTTTATGTTGATTGTGAATTGTTTAATGTAAATGGTTAAGAAAGATCATTTTTTAATCTTTCAGTCCAACTACTTTGATACATTTAGAATTTCAGAAATAAATATTTAAAAGAGAACCAGATCTTAGGTTAGCTTGAGTGTATTTATAATTCAAGCCAAAAATAAAGAAAAGAAGGTGTTGTTATCTTAATAAGTGGCACATTCTTAAGCACGTTCTTTGGTGTTGAGTTTAAAGCTGTATTTAAAAAGTAGAGTTCAGAATTTCATTTTCACAATACCTGGTGTAAACTATTAAAGTAACACACGCAAACTCATTTGCGCCCTGAATTTAGTCTTCATGTGTATGTCTAAACAAACTCCTGAACATCAAATTAACATTTCAGGGTAGAGACTTGTAAAAAATTGAAGTGTGCATGCAGAAATATTGTTTATTGTTTGGTAAACAGGAGTGTAGCCTGGGTTGGAAAAGGTAGGTGTGTTGGTGTGGGTGCGGGATAGGGGAGAGGATATGGTCATGTGTTTGAAAACTTTTAAAAGGTCAACAAGCTGCTGTTTTGAACAAAATTAGTTCACAATTTAATAAAACCACAATTTCTGTGATGCAAAAGTACCTGCATGTTTTGTACATCATTCAAATTGAAAGTATCTGCTTCAATTATTTGCTTTTGTAGGTTCTATTTATAGCATATGCATGCAACTTAATCCGGACTGTCATTGACAATAAATGAGTTTTATTGGAAACATAAATGTGCCTTATTAAAAAAAATAGAAAGTTATTGATTTATTATGCCAATTATTGATAAAATAGTTCCCAGTTGTTGTTCAAGGCTGTCATTCTGTGGAACAACTACAAAGGTAAAATAAGAAACCCTTATACTCAGAAATTGTCTCAAGCTGTTGTTTACTTCTCATGACTTTCAGGCAACTTTGTTCACATCTTTGCAATGTTGTATCTTGTAAAGATTTGTCAACATTAAAGTTTTTTATAAGCAGATTTAAATAATTTAATGTTGCTTCTGATGTCTTACACTTTCGTAAACAGTGTATTTTTTTTACAGGCTCTTTGGCATACAAGCAGGATCCAAAGTCAATATTTTTTCAAATTAGCGGCTTACCTTATTGACCCAGTAATAAGCCAGGGGTGTGTGGGGAGGGATGTAGATAGGTGCAGCATGAAGTAAAAGAGGACAAAACTATATGGGTGGGCTTATTTTTTGAGATGCAAAAGTACCCTCATGTCTTGTAAATCATTTGTATTGAAAGTATCTGATTCGATTAAATAAATTACCTCAATGGCCAGTATTTATCAAGTATTTAAATGAAAGTGTCAATGACACTGTAGCTCAACTTGTCAAGACATGCACATGTATAGTATGTGACACAGCAATGACAAACATCTAGGTAATGACCTGATAACAAAGGTACATATAAAGTATTGTAACGGTCTGTACATATATACTGAACGTAGCCTGTAACAAATGTATAGGTAAAGTATTGTAAAGGTGGGTGACAGTCAGATGCTAAACTAAAAAAGAAATCTTTGAGTCCCAGAGTGGGTCTGACTGAACCCCAAAATATTTGTTCTCATAGCACAGTGATAACAAAGGCACCCCAAAACACACTCATTCCTGTCCCAAGGTGAAAACAAAGGTACCCAAGAAGTTTCGTGAAGATCAGTTCATAAATACGAGCTGTATAGAAGTTGTGACAAAAAACTGACTGGACCTAATTTCGGTACAAAATGGCCACTGGCAGCCATCTTGAATTTTGGACCGCACTCAGAAACACTCGTTCTCGTCCCATGGTGATAACAAAGGTAAATACAGCCTCTAGCCTGAGCTGTATTGACATGTGCACTTACAGTGTATAAGTAGCACTAAATAAATCAAAATTCATCTAATTTGCATAATTTCTGCATGAGAAAAAAAACCTGTACTGTATGTGATGTATTCCATTTTACTAAACATTCATACAAAAATTTATTCAAATCAGAACTTTCATACAGAAGTTCTGTACAAAAGACTGATTGCACTAATTTTGGTACAAAATGGCTGCTGGTGGCCATCTTGAATTTCGGACCACACCCCAAAACACTCGCTCTCATCCCACGGTGATAACAAAGGTACCCAAGAAGTTTCATAAAGATCGGTTGATAAATAAGGCCTCTAGCCTGAGCCGTATAGAAGTTGTGTACAAAAACTGATTAGACCTAATTTTGGTACAAAATGGCCACTGGCAGCCATCTTGAATTTTGGACCGCACTCAGAAAAACTCGTTCTCGTTCCAAGGTGATAACAGAGGTACCCAAGAAGTTTCGTGAAGATCGGTTGATAAATACAGCCTCTAGCCCGAGCTGTATTGACATGTGTACTTACTGTGTGTAAGTAGCACTAAAAAAATCAAAGTTCATCTAATTTGCATAATTTCTGCACGAGAAAAAAACCCGTATTATATGTGATGTATCCCATGGTACTAAACATTCACACAAAAATTTTTTTCAAATCAGCGCTTTCATATGGAAGTTCTGTGCAAAAATGTGCTTGCACCTAATTTTGTACAAAATAGCTGCCATCGGCCATCTTGAATTTTGGACCGCACCCAAAAACACTCGTTCTCGTCCCACAGTGATACCACAGGTACCCAAGAAGTTTCGTAGAGATCGGTTTATAAATACGGCCTCTAGCCCGAGCCGTATTGGCATTTGACTTACAGTGCTGAAAGTAACACTAAATACATCAAAGTTAGTCTGATTTGCATAATTTACGTACAAGAAAAAAACCTGTATTATATGTGATGTATCCCATGGTACTAAACATTCATACAAAAAATTATTCAAATCAGCGCTTTCATATGGAAGTTCTGCGCAAAAATCTGATTTCACCTAAGTTTGTACAAAATGGCCGCCAATGGCCAACTTGAATTTTGGATCGGATCCAAAAACACTCGTTCTCGTCCCACGGTCATAACAAAGGTACCCAAAAAGTTTCGTCAAGATCGGTTCATAAATATGGCCTCTAGCCCGAGCCGTATTGAATTGTTGACGGACAGATGGACGACTGGCCATGGCATAAGCTCAAACTTGGCTTCGCCAAAGTTGAGCTAAAAATGGCATGCTGTAATTTTTCAATCTGGTCTGGGGGAGGGGGGGGGGGAGGGGGATGCAAAGTGACTCGGACAATACCATACTAAAGATGCATTAACCCTTTATCTAATGAATCGGCTGCATGCATCTGCCTAATTTACAAATTGAACAATTGAAAAGAAAAATGTAAAACAATTTTTAAAAAAAATATGAGGCAAGGCCTCATTAGAACGAGCTCACTGATATGGTTTTCCTGAAATATTTTGAAATATTTGAAATAGAAATAATTAAAATATCAAATCTTGATATCATGTGTATTGGGTAAGAATAAAGTGGTCAACAATAATGAATATGACAGGAATCAGTATTTGTTGTGACCAAGTCAACAATAATGAATAAGAGAAAAAGGAGTTTTGTTGTAACCACGTCAACCATAGTAAATCAATTACAAGGTGGCTGCTATGGCCTAAAGAATAGGACATAAGTATTATATGTGATGGATCCCATTTTAGTAAACATTCACACAAAAATTTATTCAAATACGAGCTTTCATAGAGAAGTTCTGAGCAAAAAACTGATTGCACAAAATGGCTGCTGGTGGCCATCTTGAATTTCGGACCGGACCCCAAAACACTCGTTCTCGTCCCATGGTGATAACAAAGATATCCAAAAAGTTTCATTAAAGATCGGTTCATAAATACGGCCTCTAGCCCGAACCGTATTGGCATTTGCACTTACAGTGCTGAAAGTAACACAAAGTTAAAAAATTTATAGTAATTTCTATATTTTTTATACTTACCAATGACCCAGACATAGCTGGTGCTAACTCTTAAAATATAGGGCCAAACACAAATTTTGCCCCCCAATCCCCAAAATTTGCATCTAAAACCAAAGAAAACATGTCCTGAGTGGCCCTCCACACTTCACCTCTACTGCGCATGCGCAGTGTCAAGGACGTTCCGAAATTGGCGCCATTAATCATTCTAATAACCAGTGCCTGGTAAGCGCTATGTACTCAGCGGGGAGGCAAGAGTTCCCAACTCCTGGGAGGGCCATCCCCATCTGGGTCATTGGTAAGTATAAAAAATATAGAAATTACTATAAATTTTTTAACATTTTTATACTGTACCAATGACCCAGACATAGATGAATAGTAAAAAGGCTGGAGGGCCAAGGACATAGAGCAAGATGGAATACGCTCAATAATATAAAATAGAGTCATCCCCTCTAGGGAAAAAGAAGTAATAGGCCTTACATGTATCTTTCTTATTTATGATAAATTAGAAAGATACAACACCTTCCAAAATTGAGCTTCATACATCCATGTACTCTATTAATATCCAATATAATCCTAATACTAATAATTTTTAAAGTAAGCCAATAAATAAAGTAAGTCTAGAGAATAGAGACTCTTATACTCCTTAAAAGTGTCTGAGAATTGCATAATCATGTCCGTTGACACATGCAATATTCAAAAGCTATACTTTAAAAACTAAGACTTGAATGAATTTTTAAAACATAAACTTCTCACTAAACAACCATCCCAATAACAGCTCAGAATTACTAACTCCGGAGGAGGTATCCCCTTGTTTTCATAGTAAAACAGGTGACCCAAGGGAACACCCTCCCCCCCCCCCCCCCCTTTTCTTGCCCTGGGTCAAATAGCCCAGAGCGAAGAGGGCAGCAGAACAGAGTCACTGCCGAAACAGACAGCCTACCTAGCTATAGTAGCAACTGTTAAGTGAATGACATTCTGAGCAGTAGATAATAGACCTAACAATAGAGGCCTCCAGAAATGGACTCGATATTTCTGAGATAAAAATTCATGAATGTGGATGGCTGAGCGCAATGAGCAGCCTTCAAAAATCTATAATAGCGACACTATTAATGTAAGCCCAAGATGTAGAAGAACTCTACTTCATGAGCCGAAATCTTAAGCACAACTGCTGAGTCAATGATATACCATAAGCAGTACCGATAGTTAATAGAATCCATTATCAATAGAATGGAGCGTAACGTCCTTCTATTAGGCATCAAAGACAGAAGAAGCTTACGCCCGTAGTAATAAACAGATATCTGTTTATAAATACATAAACTCTAACCGGAGAGAGTAAAGGCCTATGCCCGTACGAAGACGGAAGGACCTTAATAACAATAGGTTCCGGATATTAGGAGCCTAAGTCTTATGCAAAAATCCAACCTAAATAGTAAAGGAAGTAGTGATTCCGAAACTACGAAAGTGAAAATCATCCATTGATAGTGCATGAAACTCACTGACTCTTCAGTAAAAGAGAAGCCAACAGAATTACTGTCTGAAAGGTCAGAATTTGAAAACTACTGTTTCCAGAGGCTCAAATGATTACTTAGCTAAATAAGAACCGAAGTTAAATTCCATATAGGAATTTAATCTAAAGATTCTAAGTCTATTTATCAAAAAGTTACTAACTGACTTAGATAAAGAGACATAAGACTCAATTGTAAACTATCCTAGAGTGCATAGGTATGAGGTAACATAAACCTATAACCTTAATAATAACAGGCTGCAGTAGATCTTGTCAAACAAGTATACTAAAAAGTTGCAATGAGTAGTATGGAGGGATCAACAATATGAACATAATGATCCCTACACCAACGACGGAAGAGCCTCCACTTTAGCCGCTTAGAAAAGCGAAGAAGAGGATCCCCTATAGTAAGAAATCGCGTCCAAAGCTCGTCCAGTACAATGCTTACAATGCAATACGGACCACACAACAGAATACGTGAAGGTTGCGACCTTGCGGGTTGTGATAAAGATGACACGATTTACCCAGCGAAAAAAGATCCTCTCATTGAGGAAGATTTCACGTTAAGTCCCACAGTAGACAACAGAGTAAATTACCCATGGTCTCTGTGAAGATAGAGATGCTATCAACAGAAATGTATTGTGGTTGTTTATCTTAGCAATACCTGCTGAAACAACAGCGCCGGAGGATACGCGTATCCTATCATTCCGTCCTATAGATCAATAGAGCGTTAACAACATTAGCTCAGAGATCCGGACAAGCCAACACATACGTCTGCAATTGATTAGCAAGCTGTGTCGTAAATAAATCATCATTGGGCGCTCCCATAGATAGCAAATCTGATTGAATACTTGTTTGTTGAGAGTCCATTCTGACAGCAACAAGAGACCCCTAAGTGAACGAGAGTCCAGTAAAACAATCAGACGACCCGGAATATGACGGACCGAAACAGAACTTGGTGTACTATAACCAACAGACGGATTCTTTCCATTAAATTGAATAACGGAAACGAATGAGTGCCTCCCTGGTTCCGGAGATACGCCACTACTGTCGAATTAACGGACAGGATTTGGGCATGTGTTTCTGAATAATGTTCATGCAATGACATAAAGCAAGCCTAAAAAACACTATTCCGCGGAAGATAATTGGTTGCTAAGAGACTGCGGAACCCAAAGACCCTGGCACTTCGAATCCGTTGGGATCAATATTATATCCCAATCTGTTTGACTGGCAACCGTCATAACTGCAACACTCGGGTCCGGCAACTGCGGTGGCACTCTCTGAGTCAACCACCGAATGTTTGCCTCAGTCTGAATCTCTTGTAACACTAGATAGACAAGAGAACATGTAAATTGAGCAATTCATGGATTGCTGAAAAGTTGCCGTCGAAGAGAAGCTTCTCCGAGAACGAAGCGACTCTGAGAGAGTTCTTAACCTTACTATCCACGCGCGTGGATGTAGCTAGGGCTGGGTCACGTCTAACCAACTCCAAACAGCCACTGGAGGGCGGAGTTATACGTGAACAAACTACTGCCCTCAAAAGAAATCAGATTGAGAATAAAATCCCGTAAATCTTTTCTTGAAGACGTAATGATAACGCCTCAGTAAGGTGGATTACGTATGATAAAGCGTCTAAGTTAAGTCTACTAGACATCATTGTCGTTTCCAACATTGAGGTTGGAAAAGACATAGACGGCGAAAAAGAATATTTCCAGTCTTTAACCACACCATCTAGACGCATATGAACTCTCGGTATGCCCTGCTCTGCCAAAATAAACTATAAATGATAAAACGGCAGAAATGAGCAACGCGGACAAGAAACTAAACTATCATGCTTGGTAGCAGGCTTGTATGCATATATAGCGTCGAAAAATAAAACACATGTTGTAATGAAATTATTGGACTGCGTCGGTAAGTCAGGGACAATGTCCCTGAACCGATCCAAAATTCCGAGTCCAATGACGCTATAAGTCTCTTATCCAACATCGCAGCAATGTAGTCCGAAATAACAATCACTGGAAGATAATGCCAGAAGATATAAATGGCAGCTTCCGATACTACGAAAGGAAAAACTCGAAATCTTTCGAATCCCTTTCGCCATCCTGTCGGACCCTATAAAGCGTTCGGTCGTCCGTACCTGATGCAACCGCGGACCGCACCGACCCAGCGCCATCGGATAATTCCTGATTCGACCAAGAAATTGTCGATTGCTGGGATGCTGCGAAACAACTGTGCTAACTCGGATAGCACGTCCGTCACTGAGGCCTAAGGAGAAGCGGTCCTACAATGCATTGCCGCTGGAAGCTCCGTGATCGTTACCCCGTGCATACTACCAATATGCGAGCGAACGGAGTGTATAGGCCTCGTGTCCCTTGGCTACCGGATGGCGTGACCTATTCACCGTGGAATCACTGAATGAAGAAACTGATCGGATACTCGAGGTCACGTAGCCAATGTGCGGTCGTGTGCCCTGCTGTGAGGATGAGGAAGCATTATGGACAGTCTCTCGGACTGTCAATATAACGGAGTGTCCCGACCGACAGATGTATGCTCCGAATGTAAAATATCTGAACCACAACATGCGGTCCCCTATGTTGTTGGACGAGAGAGGGACCTCTCTCGCTCACAGCCCGGACGGACCTGGACAAGCCAGGAACCGGACTAACAGGCTTCCTCCGATCTG
Organism: Pictodentalium vernedei; assembly: GCA_031216915.1. Classification (NCBI taxonomy): domain Eukaryota; kingdom Metazoa; phylum Mollusca; class Scaphopoda; order Dentaliida; family Dentaliidae; genus Pictodentalium; species Pictodentalium vernedei. The sequence goes on from CM062292.1 coordinate 351,128,983, forward strand.
TCCTCAATCTGCCGTCACTGGGTGAGTACTAAAGTAATTAAAGTGCTTGCATCACCCAAATCTCCTTCCTAGACCGCAACGGACGAACCCGGCAGCCGAACCATTCGATGAATGCACGCTACACCGGGTGAGTTAGCGAATGTCACTCCGTCGATCCTACAAGGGATCTCTTAGGCGATAGACATATTCCATGAGCACTTATTGCCGCTAGCTCTTCATTAACTATGACGACAGAGGCACACTTTTGAAAGACATCTCCGTAACTTTGCAAACAAGAAACCAGAAATGTTTGGTTAGCAAGCATATAATAATAATATATATAGCGTCGTTCAATAATTCGAAAGTTTGTGTGACATTATTGGACTATGTCGGAACTGAGGGACGATGTCCCTGACCCGAACCAAAAATTTCTAAGTCCACCGACGCTATCAGTTTCTTATCCGGCATCGCAGCATTCTGGTCCGACGAAAGAAGCTGTAGAAGACCAAGTCAGATGACATACACAACAGCATATGTTGTTCCGAAAGGGAAAGCTCGAAATCCTCCAAATCCCTTTCGGTATCCCGTCGGACCGGATGAAATTTTCGGACGTCCGTACCCGCTTCCGCGGAGCGTCCCGACCCAGCATCGTCGGATAAAAAATATGCGACAGATTCAGTTGATGCTGGGATGCTGCGATAAACTGCGCTATTTAGGAAAGCACGTCCGTTCCAGAGGCCTGTGCAGTAGCGGTCTTACGATGCATTGCCGCCGGAAGCTCCGTGTACGTTGACTCCCGCACACTTCCCATGCGAACGTCCTGAGTCTGCAGGCCTCGTATCCCTGGCTACCGGATGGTGACCTGGTCGCCGATGATTCTCTGACTGGCGAAGCTGACTGGATATCGGAGGTCACGTAGCCAAGAGCGGTCGTGTGCGCTACTATGAGAATGAGGAAGCCTTATTGACAGTCTACTCCGGACTGACTATATGTCGGAGCGTCCCGAGCGACGGACGTATGCTCCGAATGCGAAACATTTTGTACCACAACATCTGGGGCCAGATGTTGTTGTACGAGAGAGGGGCCTCTCTCGCTCGCCGTCCGGATGGACCAGAACGAGCTATGAACCGGACTAAAAGGCTTCCTCCGTTCTCCCTCTGATCCGCCGTCACTGGGTGTGCATTTGGTTGATTTATAGTGCTCGCATCACCCCAAAATTCCTTCTAGACCGCAACGGACGAACCCGGCTGCCGAACCATTCGGTGAATGGACGCTACACCGGGCGAGCTAGCGGATGTCAAAGGCCGTCGAACCTACTAGGGTCCTCTTAGGCAATAAGCGTATTTACATGAGCACTTTTCCGCTAGCCCTTCATTAATTGTGACGACGGAGGCACACTGTTGGAAGACATCACAGATACATCACCCTAATCTTGATCGTCTGAAATAGAAATTGATAAAGTAGAGTGACCCTGTGGGGAAAGAACCGGAGTGTCCAATTCCCCCCTAACATACCGTGACATACGCTTCCCATATTGTCATCGAAATCATACGATACAGAACAGGAGTTAATGCGAGTACACTGACCACATATAGAATGATTATAAAAGTCAGAGGAAGACTTCCTCTTATTACAATTGATCAATATCCTTTCAATGTGAAAAGAAAACAAGTCCTGGTACTCGCACTAACCCTTGGCAATAAAATACATAATAATAATATGATCCATTAATATAGAAAAAATAATTGAAATCAAAATATTTTGAAAAAATATTTTTCAGAACAGCCAAGTTTCTGAAAAGTAACGTTGAGCCCCAATGGATCCCAAGCCTAAGTGTGGACAAAAATTTTAAAATATTTTAAACAATTTATTCAACACTTACGAACAATAATAATGTATCTAGTTATGATTAAAATAACATCAAGATATTATTTTCCAGAAATCCCCCCCTCACACAGAGGGCTGTTGTAAATGTAAACAATGAATGTAAAACACTAAAATAAGACTCCAGGCACCCAGGCCCGGAATCAGTTACCAATAATACACTATCTGATGCAAAACAGAGACTTCCAGGGAAGAAACTGCAGAACATCAGATGGAAGATGCAGAACACAACGCCTAACCACCCGTAGGTGAAGACGTAAACATGGGGAAAAGAACAGAATTCATTCTGTTATTCAGCTAAAACTCCCAAGAAAATTTAGTAATAATATTACAAAAACTATGCCAAAAGCATGGGAGAATAGCAAGGGGGACTTAAAGGACAGGGAGAGAGGAAAACACTAAAAATCAGTGTAACTAAATAATCAGAATGACAACAAAATGGCTGCTGCCTCGAAAATAGGTAACTTAACATAATTTCCATTAAAAATTTTAAGTTACGGCCTGATTAATATTCTGTCACACATTTTTCCTCTCCTCCTTCTCTATCCTCCTTAGAATCACCATTTCACTAATATTTATGTGTCTGGCATCATTTAAACTGAGATTTACAAGCACAAAGATCAGTCAGATGTTAACTGATGAAGGGCCAAACTTAGAATGATTAATGGCGCCAATTTCGGAACGTCCTTGACACTGCGCATGCGCAGTAGAGGTGAAGTGTGGAGGGCCACTCAGGACATGTTTTCTTTGGTTTTAGATGCAAATTTTGGGATTGGGGGGCAAAATTTGTGTTTGGCCCTATATTTTAAGAGTTAGCACCAGCTATGTCTGGGTCATTGGTACAGTATAAAAATATGCATCAAAGTTAGTCTAATTGGCATAATTTATGCATGAGATAAAAAAGCGAATTATATGTGATATAACCCATAGTACTAAACATTCACACAAAAAATTATTCAAATCAGTACTTTCATATGGAAGTTCTGCGCAAAAATCTGTTTGCACCTAATTTTGTACAAAATGGCAGCCAGTGGCCATCTTGAATTTTGGACCGACCCCAAAACACTCGTTCGTCCCATGGTGATAACAAAGGTACCCAAGAAAATTTCGTAAAGATCGGTTCATAAATATGGCCTCTAGCCCGAGCCGTATTGGCATTTGCACTTACAGTGCTGAAAGTAACAGTAAAAACATCAAAGGTAGTCTAATTTGCATAATTTACGCACGAGAAAAAAACCCGTATTATATGTGATGTATCCCATGGTACTAAACATCATACAAATGAAAGTGTCAATGACATTGTAGCTCAACTTGTCAAGACATGTACATGTATAGTATGTGACACAGCAATGACAAACATCTAGGTAATGACCAGATAACAACGGAACATATAAAGTATTGTAACGGTCTGTACATAAATACTGACCGTAGCCTGTAACAAATGTATAGGTAATGTATTGTAAAGGTGGGTGACAGTCAGATGCTAACTAGAAAAGAAATCTTTGAGTCCCAGAGTGGGTCTGACTGAACCCCAAAATGATCATAGCACAGTGATAACAAAGGCACCCAAAAACACACTCATTTCCTGTCCCAAGGTGAAAACAAAGGTACCCAAGAAGTTTTATGAAGATCAGTTCATAAATACGAGCTGTATAGAAGTTGTGACAAACTAGAGGTACTGTGAGCAAACTCACAAAGTGATACCCCCACCCCCCCCCCCCTCCCGCCTGAAATGTATAAGTTAGATTATCTCCCCTTGGAAATGTCAGAACGGAATTATATTGCTTCATGCACATCGTTCATATGGAGTTCTTCCATTGTGTAAAGTTTCATGAAAATTCTTCATATGGTTTAGGAGGAGTTGCACTTACAAGGATGGACAAATGGTATAAGTTAGATTATCTCCCCTTGGAAATGTCAGAACGGAATTATATTGCTTCATGCACATCTTCATATGGAGTTCTTCCATTGTGTAAAGTTTCATGAAAATTCTTCATATGGTTTAGGAGGAGTTGCGCTTCCAAGGATGGACAGACGGTATAAGTTAGATTATCTCCCCTTGGAAATGTCAGAAACGGAATTATATTGCTTCATACACATCTTCATATGGAGTTCTTCCATTGTGTAAAATTTCATGAAAATTCTTCAAACGGTTTAGGAGGAGTTGCGCTTACAAGTATGGACAGACGGTATAAGTTAGATTATCTCCCCTCGGAAATGTCAGAACGGAATTATATTGCTTCATGCACATCTTCATATGGAGTTCTTCCATTGTGTAGTTTCATGAAAATTGTTCAAATGGTTTAGGAGGAGTTGCGCTTACAAGGATGGTCAGACGGACAGATTATCTCCCCTTGGAAATGTCAGAACGGAATTATATTGCTTCATGCACATTGCCATATGGAGTTCTTCCATTGTGTAAAGTTTCATGAAAATTCTTCACACGGTTTAGGAGTTGCGTAGGAGTTGCGCTTACGATGGATGGACAGACGGACAGATGGACAGACGGACGGACAGGGTGATTCCTATATACGCCCCCAAACTTTGTTTGCAGGGGGTATAAAAACTGAATTGGACCTAATTTCGGTACAAAATGGCCACTGGCAGCCATCTTGTATTTTGGACGGCACTCAGAAACACTCGTTCTCGTCCCAAGGTGATAACAAAGGTACCCAAGAAGTTTCGTGAAGATCGGTTGATAAATACAGCCTCTAGCCCGAGCCGTATTGACATGTGCACTTGCAGTGTATAAGTAGCACTGAATAAATCAAAATTCATCTAATTTGCATAATTTCTGCACGAGAAAAAACCCGTACTATATGTGATGTATTCCATTTTACTAAACATTCATACAAAAATTTATTCAAATCAGAACTTTCATACAGAAGTTCTGTACAAAAGACTGATTGCACTAATTTTGGTACACAATGGTTGCTGGTGGCCATCTTGAATTTTGGACCACACCCAAAAACACCCGTTCTCATCCTACGGTGATAACGAAGGTACCAAGACATTTTGTAAAGATCGGTTCATAAATACGGCCTCTAGCCTGAGCCATATAGAAGTTGTGTACAAAAAACTGATTAGACCTAATTTCGGTACGAAATGGCCACTGGCAGCCATCTTGAATTTTGGACTGCACTCAGAAACACTCGTTCTCATCCCAAGGTGATAACAGAGGTACCCAAGAAGTTTCGTGAAGATTGTTTGATAAATACAGCCTCTAGCCCGAGCCGTATTGACATGTGCACTTACTGTGCGTAAGTAGCACTGAAAAAATCAAAGTTCATCTAATTTGCATAATTTCTGCACGAGAAAAAACCTGTATTATATGTGATGTATCCCATGGTACTAAACATTCACACAAAAAATTATTCAAGTCACCACTTTCATATGGAAGTTCTGTGCAAAAATCTGATTGCACCTAATTTTGTACAAAATGGCTGACATCGGCCATCTTGAATTTCGGACCGCACCCAAAAACACTCGTTCTTGTCCCACAGTGATACCAAAGGTACCCAAGAAGTTTTGTAAAGATCGGTTTATAAATACGGCCTCTAGCCCGAGCCATATTGGCATTTGCACTAACAGTGCTGAAAGTAACACTAAATACATTAAAGTTAGTCTAATTTGCATAATTTACGTACGAGAAAAAAACCTGTATTATATGTGATGTATCCCATGGTATTAAACATTCATACAAAAAATTATTCAAATCTGCGCTTTCATATGGAAGTTCTGTACAAAAAAACAGATTTCTGCATCGTCGGTACAAAAATGGCGGCCAACTTGAATTTCAGATTGGACCCAAAAACACTCGTTCTTGTCCCACAGTCATAACAAAGGTACCCAAGAAGTTTCGTAAAGATCGGTTCATAAATACGGCCTCTAGCCCGAGCCGTATTGAATTGTTGACAGACAGATGGACAACTGGCCATGGCATAAGCTCAAATTTGGCTTTGCCAAAGTTGAGCTAAAAATGAATCATAAAATACCCTTCTTCCTCCTCTTCTTCTTCCTCTTCCTCTTCCTGACTAAATGTACGACGTCGTTCTTTTCTTGGACTACGTTTAATCTCTTTTGGTCTGCAGGATGGACAGAACCATTCTCCCATAGGAACTTTCTAAATAAAGGTAAAATGGAATCACTAAAAGTATATTTCAAATGTTTATACTATTCAACTTTACAGTTTTGGCTGCAGAAAAAAGGTGTGTGACACAATGTATGTGTGTGTGTGTGTGGGGGGGGGGGGGGGGGGGGAGGGGTGTTACCCAGATGTCAAAAACGTGTTTGCTACAGATCATGCAAATTTTCTCCTTATGAATTTTTATTGTGTATTTTTGTCCCAAAACAGCTTCACCATGCATTACATCTATTTGCATACCAACCATAAGGCATTCTGAGCAATATATATGCATCCAATAACAGGACACTTGGTGATTGTCACTGGAACTGATGTGGAGACAGGGGTGTGTGTCGTGTGGACAATGGGAAAAAAAATGCATGCATTTTTTTCCAAACTGTGTCTACTTTGAAAGCAGTACATGAGAATTCATAATTTATGCAACCAGCTTTCACATTCAAACGCATGTAATACAGAAATTGAGAAAAATGAAGATATCCCTGGATATTCCCTTTGTATGCTGTTGCAGGGATCAGCCTAGGGGGGAATTTTAAGGAGACTTCATGTCTCCCTCCAGAAATGAAAGTGTCAAAGACACTGTAGCTTAACTTGTGTTGTGTTTGACGAAAAGGATAATGTTCAATGTTTATGAAAGGATTATGAAATAAGACAAGAATTGTGATAATTGGGAATATGTTCATTTCTGATCCCTGTATGCTCTGTTTTTGATAAAAATGTACACTGTACTAAAGAGCTGAGGGGTGGGTTAATATGACCTCACAGTTAATGTATGTGGGCCTCACAGTTAACGTATATCAACTAAAGTTACAAAGTCACAGTGAGATTATTCCAAAACGAGTCGTCCTATCAAGTTACATTGAAATCCCTTCATAAATATGGCCTGTAGACTGTGCTAAAGGTTTTCGGGCTTCGGGCCCCTGTTGCCGTCAGTTTCCCAATTGCGTCCAAAAAGGACGTTCTCATCTAGACATTATATGAAGTGAACCTACCAAGTTACAATGAAATCCCTTCATAAATATGACCTGTAGACTGTGCTAAAGGCTTTCGGGCTTTGGGCTCAGGCAGCCATCATGGTTGAATGATCGCAACCAAAAGGGGACATTCTCATCTGGGCATCGTCTGGAGTGATCCTACAAAGTTACAATGAAATCCCTTCATAAATATGACCTGTAGACTGTGCTCAAGGTTTTCGGGCTTCGGGCCCCTGAAGCCGTCACAGTTGACCAATCACAACCAAAGGGGGATGTCATCATCTAGGCATTATATGGAGTCAAACTAAAAGGTTACAATGAAATCCTTCCATAAATATGACCTATAGACTATGCTAAAGGTTTTGGGGTTTTGGGCTCGGGCAGCCATCAAGGATGAAAAATCGCAACCAAAAGGGGACGTTCTCATCTAGACATTATTTGGAGTCATCCTATCAAGGTACAATGAAATACCTTCATAAATATCACCTGTAGACTGTGCTAAAGGTTTTCGGGCTTCAGGCCCCTGTAGCCGTCACAGTTGCCTAATGTTGTCCAACAGGGGCTGTTCTCACCTAGACATTATATGAAGTCAACCTACCAAGTTACAATGAAATCCCTTCATAAATATGAACTGAAGACTGTGCTAAAGGTTTTCAGGCTTTGGGCAGCCATCATGGTTGAATGATCGCAACCAAAAGGGGACATTCTCATCTGGGCATCATCTGGAGTGATCCTATGAAGTTACAATGAAATCCCTTCATAAATATGACCTGTAGACTGTGCTCAAGTTGACTAATCACAACCAAAAGGGGATGTCATCATATAGGCATTTTATGGAGTCAACCTAACAAGTTATAATGAAATCCTTCCATAAATACGACCTCTAGACTGTGCTAAGGGTTTTTGGGCTCGGGCAGCCATCAAGACTGAATGATCACGACCAAAAGGAGGGGACGTTCTCATCTAGACATTATTTGGAGTCATCATACCAAGCTACAATGAAATCCCTTCATAATTTTGACCTGTAGACTGTTCTAAAGGTTTTCGGGCTTCTGGCCCCTGTAGCTGTCACAGTTGCCCAATCGTGTCCAAAAGGGGACGTTCTCACCTAGTCATTATATGAAGTCAAACCTACCAAGTTACAAGCTTGGGCAGCCATCAAGGCTGAATGATCACGACCAAAAGGAGGGGGAGGTTCTCATCCAGGGTTCCTGCACCAAATTGAGAAGTGAATTCCAGGAGTTTCCAGGAGGTTCAGATCAATTTTTCAAGGAGTTTCCAGGAGTCAGCTGGGTGAAATTCAAGTGTTTTCAAGGAGTATAAAGCGACCATGTGTTGGGGATAAGGAAAAATGTTAGGAGTTGAATTAATCCAGTGGCCCAGCATTTTCGAATTAGGGGCACAAGTAATATTGGGGGGGGGGGGGGGGGGGGGAGGGGGGGAGGAGTTGTGGTTAAAAGTAATTTTAAGAAGGGCACAGCCAGAATCTGGGGTGAGTGCTATGCTGTTGGCTAGTCAGTGGGCTTTCTTTGTCCCGATTCCGGTACCTGGCTCGAGACAAAGGAAGACCACAGACTAGCCAACAGCATAGCTCAAGACCCCATGGGTACCTGGGCAAATTTTTGTAAAAATTTTAGGGGGAGGGAGGGGGGGCATATGGAAAATTTAGAGGGCACATGCCAGGAAATTAGCTGCCGGGGATCTGACAAATGGCGTTCAGTCAGTGGGTAAATTTAATGTTGTTTCCCTGAATTTCAGGGTAGCGGCATTAAGTTTACCACTGACTGTGCACCTAATATCGAATGATGATTTCATTTCAGGTAATTTAATTATTAAAATAGGACTTACATGACTAAATTGCCTGGACAAAGTAAATCACACTGAGTCTCTTTTCCTCTTTCAATGCAGCTGTTCTTCAGCTGTACATGCAGAAGGCTGAATTTCCAATTGAATAAAATTGTTTTTATCAACGCTGTCAAATGGGATCTCAGGGCGGACTCCCCCATATTTGCAACACTAAAATTCTTCATACACACACAACACAGTGCAGAGTTTTTTCTCCCATCACTGCTTCCAGCCACGTGTCATACTCTTGCTTTTTGAGCCACTGCTCTTGAAATCTGTACTTTCCACCTGGCATATCAAATTACTGTCAACAAAAAGACTGAGTCTCTGACATGGCTGCTTCGTTGAGCAAAAACAAAATGGTCATGGAGGTAATTAATTTTCGGAAGTCATCGTTCGTTTCTGTTGACGGAAATCTAAATTTTATAGTAAATTTCCTTTCTTATTATACCTACCACAATTGTTTACTACAGGCTTGCACTACAGTGGAAGTCCCTAACTCGGATAAAATACTCTCTATTTTTGTCTTTCCCAAGCAAGTTGGGAAAGAAAAGTGGTGCAAAAGCACCAATAAAAGTAAGCCAAAACTGGGTCGAGTGCAACCGGCGCAGACCCAGTACGGGACGCTCTCTCCCAAGTACAACTCCACGACTTCCGTTGCCAGTGCGCATATACCGTCTCTAAAGACTCATTCTTTTTGAATCTGTAAACGTTAGAGTTATGTGATCAGCGGGGAGGAAAGATTCTTTACCCGTAAAGAAGACGGGAGGGCCTCCATGTAAACAATTGTGGTAGGTATAATAAGAAAGGAAATTTACTATAAAATTTAGATTTCTTATCAACCTACTCACAATTGTTTACTACAGGCTGAATAGACAAAAGGCTGGAGGGAATCGCATAACCAACCCCCACATAACCCTAGTGCACTGGAACCGTGAAGCAGAAGGAAGAGGTCCCGAGGCTTATCAACCATAATGTCGCAATCATTGGTAAAGGACAATGAAAAGAGACATATGAGCCTGTGTGACACACAGACAGAAAAAAGGGCAGTAACAGCACAAGGCTGAAACTGACCTTCAAGAAGCCTAATGGCTATGGCAGACAACAGCCTGAGCAGAAGAAAGAGGAACCAAGGCAAAAAGGTCCTCCGACTGCTCCTGCAACTGGCGTAAATAAAAGGTGGAGAAAGTAAAAGCATTTCTCCAGTAGGCTGCCTGCATAACATCCGACAACTTGATGGAGTTAGAATAAACCCAAGAGGTAGACAGTGCCCGCACCTCGTGGGCAGAAATACGATTGGCAATACAATCGCCAGCTGCTAAACGACTATAAGCCGTACGAATAGCAAGACAAATCCATCGAGAAATGGATTGAGGAGAGATCTTCTGTCGACCCGGAATGAGAGACAGAAAAAACCGTTTTCTGCCCTTCCGTATGAAGCGTGTCCGATCAAGATAAATGCGAATAGCACGGACCGGACAGAGCAAAGGGCGAGTACCCTCAACAGAGGGAAGAGCCCTGATACAGATTGGAGGAGGAGTAGTATCTGGTAACTGATTCTTAGCCAAAAAGGAGCAATCAGTGGTAAAAGTAACACTGTTGGGAGAACTCCTAAAAAAGGCCGGGTCAACCGAGAGGGCGTGAAGCTCACTAACCCGTCTGGCCGAAGCAAATGCCATCAGAAAAGCTGTCTTGTATGTGAGAAATTGCATATCCACCTGGGATAAAGGTTCGAACGGCGCCCCCCCCCCAAGCAAAGCAGCACCCACGAAAGATTCCATCGTGGAGTAAGCTGCAAAGTCCGAGGCCTTTTCAAAGAAAAGTGCCGAACAAGCTTGGAGAGGTAAGGATTAGTGCCGATACGACGCTTCCCCACATAAGAAAAAGTCTCTGAAAGCATAGACCTGTAACCCTTGATGGTAACAGGCTGGAGACCCCGAGAATCAAACAGATATACCAGAAACTCCGCAATCTGTGAAATCGAAGGATTGGCATAATCAACAGAGTGATCAGCACACCATCGACAGAAGACCTTCCATTTAGCTGCATAAGCTAAACCAGTGGAGTGCCTCCTTGAAGAAGAAATGCACTCCACTGCTCGTCTCGAAAAACCTCTACGGAGGAGACAGGACCTGACAAAAGATATGCGTGAAGGCACAATGAAGTCGGGTCGACGTGAAACCTCCTCGGGCGACCTTGACAAAGAAGGTCGCGACGTAGCGGGAGACGTGCCGGAACCGCCGCCATCAGCGAGCGGAGCTGATTGATCCACACCCGCTGAGGCGACAGGGGAGCGATCAGAATGATTCGACAACTGCAGGTTCGAATTTTGGCGAGAACCTGAGGAAGAATCGGAACCGGCGGGAAGGCGTAGCCGACTAGACCGTTCCAATCGAGTGACAGAGCGTCCACGGCAAAAGCCAGAGGATCTGGACACGGGGACACGAAAGTGTCCACCTGATGGTTCCAACGAGTCGCAAAGAGATCGATGTGGGGACGTCCCCAGAGATCGCAAAGCGACTGGAACACTGCCCTGTGAAGCATCCACTCGGTGGAAATAACCCTGCCCTGTCGGGACAGGGAGTCGGCTAGGACGTTCAGACGACCGGGAATGTGACGAACAACCACCCCGGCGTGAATCTCCTGAGCGAGCAGTAAAAGATCCCGAGCTAACTCGTACATCGGAAGCGAGTGCGTGCCGCCCTGGTTCCGAATGTAAGCAACCACTGTCGAATTGTCGGATAGTAGAAGGACCTGGCGATTCGACAAGTGAGGGATCCACAGCCTGAAACTCAGAAGAAGAGCAAGAAGCTCCTTCTGGTTGATGTGTAGAGCTGCTTGATCTTGGTCCCACATCCCGTGTAGGGAAAGACCGAGAGGATCCAACGTCGCACCCCATCCGAGATCGCTGGCATCTGCCGTCAGAACGCGATCGGACGTGGGTAAGTCCAGCGGAACACCCTGCGTAATCCACTGAACATCTGTCCAGGGAAGAAGGTGAGGATACAGAGAGTCCGGAAACGGAAGCACCTGATCCAGAGAATCTACATTCGGTCTCCAACGACTGAGCAGAAAGTGTTGGAGAGGTCTGACACGCAGCCGACCTAGAGGAATGAGATCCGTCACCGAACCGCAGAGACCGATCAGCCGGAGAAAACTCCGAGCGGTCGCGGACCTGGACTGGGACAGAGTCAGAGCAAAAGCTGAGAGAATCACAGCCTTGGCCTGGGGAACAGCCACCAAATTGAATTTGGTTTGGAAAGACATCCCCAGATGACAAAACGACTGAGAAGGGACCAGGTCCGACTTCTCCTCGTTGACTCTGAATCCTAGCGACGTGAGCAAGCTCAACAGAGTGGCGACATCCGATTCCAGTAAGGCAGCATTGGAATGCCTCTGGAGGATATCGTCCAGATATGCCGAAGTAGTCACCCTGGACTGTGTGCGATGGAACGCTATCACATGCGACATCAGTCTGGTGAACGCCCAAGGAGCCAGGTTGAGGCCGAAAGGCATGGCCTTGAACTGGTAAACTCGCCCCAGAAAAGCGAACCTGAGATACTTCCGTGACGCCCGATGCATCGGAACGTGGAAGTTAGCGTCTCGCAGGTCGATGCTGGCTGCGAAATCTCCCTGGTGAATTGATTGGCGGACCGACCTGAAAGTCTCCATGCTGAACTTGGGAGCAATGATAGACTGGTTCAGGATGCTCAGATCGATAACCGGTCGGAGTCGGCCGTCCTTCTTCGGCACCAAGAACAGGCGGGAATAGAAACCCACTGACTGAACGTTGACGACCTCGATCGCCCCCTTTGCCAGGAGATTGGCAATCTCCGTGGACAAAAGTTCCCGACGTAAAACGTCTGAAGGAACTGTGGTTGGAAGAGGCACCCTTGACAGAGTGGGGTGCCGTCGGAAGGATATGCGCAGCCCGGACCGAACAACATCTAACACCCATGGATCGGATGTGATGGTGGTCCAATGGTCTGCAAACTCTGCTATCCTTCCTCCAACCTGGGACGAGTCGAGGTGAGGACCTTCATTTCGAGCCCCGACGAGGCCCGCGAGAGGAGAAACCACCTCCTCTGCTAAATGAAGAATCCTGAGACTTCCCTCGATTCTGCCGACCCCTACCTTTACCCCGTGAGTAAGAAGCAGAGGCGGCGGCAGAAGGACCAGCCTTTTGCTTCACAGAGGAAGCAGAAGGGTACTTGTTAGGCTTGGAACGGCCCTTGCCTCCCCGAGAAGGCTGATCAAGCTGACGAAACAGCAGCTGATCTTTGGAATGACGTAGGACGTCATCCCGGACCGTCGACACGGAACCATGGAAAAGTTGCGGACCTGCCAAAGAAGCAGATCGAAGAGTAGCACGCTGCTCCTCGTGAAGGGATCGTCCTATGTCCAGCACAGCGTCCCTTCGAACTAATTCCAAATTGGCCGTGTTACAGGCATGCGTGTGAGTAAGGTGCATAAGTGCCTTGGACAGCACACGCAAAGGAGCCTGTACCTCGTCAAACTTATCTGGAGGCAGATAAGCAGCCAAAGCTGAGACGACGTGATCTGAGAGAGAAAGCACGCCAAGCATCGCTCTAGATAAGCCCAACGTGGACTCCAGAGTCGTCATTGGAATGACGGCAGACTTGGGCTTGGAAAGCCCGAGGGAAGTGGAGTCCTGATCCAGAACCGTCAAAGTCTGGCAGACTGACGGATTGGCGGAATCGTAGGAACGATAACGCACAGGAGGCAAAAAGGTGTCAACCCTGGTGAAGAACGAAGTCTTCAAAGCCTTGGAATTCAGCTTGGCATCCAATGCTGAAAACGCTTCAACACCTGTACCGACTGGCACGGTCGAAGGCGCCCAGAAGCAGGTTGCTCCATAGGCTGTTGGCGCGCGACCGATGATCGCGGCCAGGCTGACACTGTCGGCTGGTTAGCAGGTTTGAGCTCAGGCAGAAACCCAAACACAAAGTCAAGAGCCGCCCCCAAGTCCGAAGACTGCTGGCCCTCGACCTCAAGCATGTCGGACTCCTCCCCAGAGTCGGAAGACACATAGCCCATCGTGGGCAAACCAGCCGACGCCTCCCATGGTGTTAGGACACCAGAGGAATCGGAAACCGGCCTGTTTCCAATCCCGGGAGGCGGCGCCATAGGAGGCGCCTGGAAACCACCCATAGCCTCGCTGGAAGCAACAGGAAGGCTCTTTGAGAGAACCTGAGTGAGTAAGGAGAGGGCCTCCCTAAGCTCACTGCCTATACCGACCGGTTCGACAGGGGAGCGAACCGGCAAAGTGGCTTCACCTCTGACCCTCTTAACCAGCGAAGGGTCACGATCCTCCAAAACACCCGACGCGGGACGACGGGCGGCAGCCGAAACATCTGAAGGCAGACGTGTATAGGGGTACGATGCACCCCGAGGATCAATATTGCGAGAACTCATGAGAGTCACCGCGGACCTCTGCGGGCAGAAGGTCCAGGCTGCACAAAAAGCGTTGGTCCCCCAAAACTGGTCGTGTGACCAGAGTGAGTGGACGGAAACGCCACAGAGTTCATAGTGTTTCCACTACGAACATCCGAATCCAAAGACACAACTGTGGTACTCGACGGCGACGAGACCACAGCGATGGGCTCGGCCGGCAGCCCCTTCCGACTTCGCCGAGTTGAAGTCAGGGAAGGCTGGGGACGATATCCCACGTCTACAGTATCGGACAGTTCTGCAGTCCCCTGCAGCGAAAAGCCGAGGCCGGCTGAAACAGACAACGAAGCAGACGGACCAGCAGCAGTAGTAGATACGTCGAGAGTCGTTGAGGCTGGTGAAATAATGGAGAGAGCACACCGGCTCGGCTCCGAAGGAGGAGTCACAACCCTAGTGACAGCCTCAGATGTCGACTGGAGGGGGACCGTAGTCCCGGAACCAGGCATCTCTACACCAGAACACTCAACGGCTCCCGCAGTATCCACCACAGGAAAAGACTGCACATCCCCCACGGAGGAGGAAAAACTCTCACCAGACAAAGTCGGCTCGGGAGGCCCCGAACGACCACGTTCTCCTTTCCCGCGGGAGCGGGAGGCACGGCCACGAGAACGAACGACACGATTTACAGACGCCCAAAAGGTGGAAGACCATGTTCCACAGACACCACACGGCCGCTCGGCCGAACACCCATTACAGGAGGAACACGACGAATGTACATCGTCCACATGCTTAGGCAGCAGACACTGCCCACAAGGAATTGTCCTAGGCATGAAAGAGGTGAGGGGAGCAGAGAAGGTGAGATCAGAAAACAGAACACCCCCAAAGAGAGAAAGGTGACAGAAACAAAGACCCCAGACGGTCGACCGGGAACCACCCAACAGGAAGACTACTCTCAACAGAAAGAAGAAACACTGCAGGAGTGGTACCCCGCTGACACCTAACTCTAATACAATTAGAAAAATTTGCAAAAAAAGCATGAACAATAATTGTGAAAATCTAAGTCCGAACCGCGTGGCCCGCGAAAATCGCGCGCGACCCAAGAGAGAGCAAATAAATATACATTATGGACATATAACAGAAAAAAGAGAATATAAAACACTGTTCCTGAGAATACAAAGGATACACTGTGGTATAATGAATCAGGAATCATCAAACATCGAGCTGGTGGAACACTGATAAGCGTGCAAAAACATCTCGACACGAAGCGGATTTCAAAAAGAATGAGTCTTTAGAGACGGTATATGCGCACTGGCAACGGAAGTCGTGGAGTTGTACTTGGGAGAGAGCGTCCCGTACTGGGTCTGCGCCGGTTGCACTCGACCCAGTTTTGGCTTATTTTTATTGGTGCTTTTGCACCACTTTTCTTTCCCAACTTGCTTGGGAAAGACAAAAATAGAGAGTATTTTATCCGAGTTAGGGACTTCCACTGTAGTGCAAGCCTGTAGTAAACAATTGTGAGTAGGTTGATAAGAAATCCTGGTAACTAAAACGACTACACCTCGGACATATTTTAAAAAGAACTGTAAACACCTTGGCCGTGAGCAACCAACTTGATTTTCCAAAATTCCAGGAGTTTCCAGGAGGTGCTTCAAAATTCAAGGAGTTTCCAGGTCCTTGGGTGGGGGTTTTGAAATTCAAGGACTTTGAAGGAATTCAAGGAGGCGCAGGAACCCTGTCATCTAGACATTATTTGGAGTCATCCTACCAAGCTACAATGAAATCCCTTCATAATTATGACCTGTAGACTGTTCTAAAGGTTTTCGGGCTTCGGGCCCCTGTAGCTTTCACAGTTGCCCAATCGTGTCCAAAAGGCGACGTTCTCATCTAGACATTATATGAAGTGAACCTACCAAGTTACAATGAAATCCCTTCATAAATATGACCTGAAGACTGTGCTAGTCAATGTGGAGTCAACCTAACAAGTTACAATTAAATCCTTCCATAAATACGACCTATAGACTATGCTAAATGTCTTTGGGCTCGGGCAGCCATAAAGGCTGAATGATTGCGACCAAAAGGGAATGTTCTCATCTAGACATTATTTGGAGTCAACCTACCAAGCTACAATGAAATCCCTTCATAAAAATGACCTATAGACTGTTCTAAAGGTTTTCGGACTTTGGGCCCCTGTAGCCGTCACACAGTTGCCCAATCGTGTCCAAAAGGGGACGTTCTCATCTAGACATTATATGAAGTCAACCTACCAAGTTACAATGAAATCCCTTCATAAATATGACCTGAAGACTGTGCTAGTCAATGTGGAGTCAACCTAACAAGTTACAATTAAATCCTTCCATAAATACGACCTATAGACTATGCTAAATGTCTTTGGGCTCGGGCAGCCATAAAGGCTGAATGATTGCGACCAAAAGGGGATGTTCTCATCTAGACATTATTTGGAGTCAACCTACCAAGCTACAATGAAATCCCTTCATAAAAATGACCTATAGACTGTTCTAAAGGTTTTTGGACTTTGGGCCCCTGTAGCCGTCACACAGTTGCCCAATCGTGTCCAAAAGGGGACGTTCTCATCTAGACATTATATGAAGTCAACCTACCAAGTTACAATGAAATCCCTTCATAAATATGACCTGAAGACTGTGCTAAAGGTTTTTGGGCTTCGGGCTCGGGCAGCCATTATGTATGAATGATCACAACCAAAGGGGACAATCTCATCTGGGCATCATCTGGAGTGATCCTACGAAGTTACACTGAAATCCCTTTATAAATATGACCTGTAGACTGTGCTAAAGGTTTTCGGGCTTCGGGCACCTGCAGCCATCACAGTTGACCAATCACGACCAAAAGCGGATGTCATCATCTAGGCATTATATAGAGTCAACCTAACAGGTTACAATGAAATCCTTCCATAAATATGACCTTTTGCCTATGCTAAAGGTTTTTTGGGCTCGAGCAGCCATCAAGGTTGAATGATCGCGATCAAAATGGGACGTTCTCATCTAGACATTATTTGGAGTCATCCTACCAAGTTACAATGAAATTCCTCAATAAATATGACCTGTAGACTATGCTAAAGGTTTTTGGGTTTTGGGCTCGGGCAGTCGTCACGGTTGGCAGATAATGCCCAAATGGGGAAATTCTCATCTAGACATCATAAGGAGTCATCCTACCAAGTTACAATGAAATCCCTCCATACTAAACATGACCTGCAGACTGTGCTAAAAGTTTTTGGGTTTCAGGCTTGGGCAGCCATCACGGTTGATAGATCATGCCCAAAAGGGGACGTTCTCATCTAGGCATTATACAGAGGCATCCTACCAAGTTACAAGGAAATCCCTTCATAAATACGACCTGTAGACAGTGCTACTGGTTTTCAGGGTTTTGGGCTCGGGCAGCCATACCGGTTGACCGATCGTGACCAATAGGGGGCGTTCTCATCTAGACATGACCCCAAATCTGCATGTGAAATTTCGTGACAATCAGACAAGAACTGCGGGGTGTAGCCCGTGTAAAGGAGAATGCAAACAGACTCACAGACTTCCACACCCATGATGGCAATAGCTTATCTTGACAATATCAAGTTAAGCTAAAAATAGGGTGACTGCAGAGTCAAGTATGGAGACTTCATAGCCAAGTGGGGAAAATTAAGAATATTTAAATACCACCCCCTGCCGCCCCTTCATATTTTTGGCTCGTGGTCCTCCATTAGCGTCCAATTAATCCAGGTCCAGTTGTCTATGATGCATCTATGCCATGTTAAAAAATCACAAAGTAATTATTGACTGAAAATCCCCCACTGCTACCCTCTCCTTCATGACCCCTCCCCTCTTCTTCGTGCCAATTCCCCAGCACTCTCCTTGGTTGCCTTCCACCCAAGTCTACTAAGCAAATAATTTCCTAAGTCTGAAAGTGTGAACAGGACCAGATGTAAGAAGGTTGCTTGGAAGGTACTTTGTTAGTTAATAAACAAAATACATTCTGGGGTCGAGTATTTTGTGAAATAAATGTCATTCTGCATCATTTTTTGGCATTCTGGTGTCATTCCGCATCATTTCGTGTCATTCTGATGTTTAGGAAGACCCCTTTTTCAAGATCCTTCACATGCACACTTGTGCCCTGTACAAAGCTTTTTTTGTCATCACAAAAGCTTTTTTTCATGTGTTTCAATTCCATTCGTGTTTTTCTGGGAATAGATGGCCCAACAGTTAACAGTCATCAGCAAAACGAAATGAAACGAAATAAAAATACAGTGTTTGAAAATACGTCCATTGTGTTTACATTTTCGGCATCCTAAGCGAGGTAACCTACTTTCAAACTGGGTTATTTTGTTGAGTCGCGTAAGTCACCTATTTTCATTTCGACACTTGAAGCTCCCGACTGAAACGGAACAAAATAGAAATAAAAAATCCGCCAAAAGTGACAATGGACAATCGATTGTTGTGTGATTTCAAATAAATGGTCACTTATTTGACGAATGAAAATGCCCATTTATCACACTCAAGCACATTCAATTCTTGAAAATAATCGTTTTTATGTAAACCTCGGATCACTCAGTGCAACCTTTCCTCATTTTGACCAATTTTTAGAGGGCGACTTGTAATCGCCCCGCCTCTTTTTCTACGCGACTTTGGGATTAGAAGGGCGACATAATCGCCCTAGTCACCCTCACGGCTGGTCCCTGTGGCGTGCTGTTGTGAGGTTACAATTGTTACTCTCATGCATACCCTGTCTAGAGCTAACTTGAGAGTTGTGGCAGCAATCCAAGTTCACCACTGTGAATTCCGCCACAGTGTTCAGCATAGGAAATCTTTGATAAAGACAGTTATATGCCTTCAGTGTTTTGTAATCATAAGGAAATAAATAAAACTTTGATTGTTTATTGATTGACATGAAAATGAAAGAAAAGGAAACAATAAAATCATCTGCGGTATGTTGCCGCATCAACTTGTTGTTGATAAAATATCATTCAACCTCATTAAAGATCATGACAGAAATATCATTATTCATATATTTGTTACTGCTATTGGAATTACCTTATCGAATCTGTTGTCAACTTGAACTGGTAGGGTGCTAAAAAAAAATGTCCTAACCACACAGGACACAAAGTTTTTTCATCAAATATTGGTCTATAACATTTCATTGGATAGTGTCTCTGGGCACTATCCAAACAAATGTGACAGAGCAATGTGTCTTGGCTTACAGTTAATGTTTTGAGTTGTATCTGGACATATTATTATACTGACTTACAAAACCATTCCGATTCCGTTTACCTACAAACATAAGCTTTTGATGAGATGGGGATGGAGGGGGGGGGAGGTTGGGGGGGGGGGGGAGTTAAAAAATTTGTCGAAAAAAAACTGCAGGTAAGGGTGGGTGGGTCCGAAAAATGCAAATACCAAAAAAATGAGACACTGTGTTAGCACCCCCCCCCCCCCCCCCCCCCCCCCCCCCCCACACACACACATCCCTGTTTTAGTTTTATCAGTGAAAAATGTAGGAGACGCACAGGAGACATTTGTGTACAATGACAATAAAATCTTACCAAAACAAAACTTTTAAGGCAAGAAGTTAAAGCAAAGATGACAGTAAGTTTATTTGACAGTAACTCATTATCACTGCCAGAAGACTTGTAAATTTTTCATTCTGGCCATAACAACAATAATCAAAAACACAGATATGAAATAAAAATTATGTTGAACAAACCTCAAGTGGTGGCTTCAAACAATACATGTGATGCCCCCTATCACAACTATCACAAAGCAACATTTTATCTGGCTCTCCTTTGCGTCGACAGATCTTGCATCTTGCATGTAGAGCTGATTTTGACCATGCAATGCTCTTCTCTAAAGTCATCAAATGAAGAAATACTTGAGAAAAACTAGTTGCATACAATAAAGAATCTTCCCACCTTTCGTAAGCTGTTTTCTTTTCTGATTTTACTTCTGGTTTCTCTTCATCTGCAATTAACATGTTTCAAGTTTAATGTAGTTCATTAAGACTGCAATTCTGAGGGATATAAAGACAAAAGAATCATGAATTACATCCATGGTTGATTATGATTATGAAGGCTTTTTTTCCCCTGATGGTCTATACTTCATCTAATCACCACAGATATGTTTAAATAAAGTTCAAGGAAATACTTTTTATGTGACTGAAAAGAATATCATGTGAAATATTTCTTACCAAATAAAGCCACCTGAATGAATTCCTCAATTGCGCAGTATCAGCACTGTACATATTGGGCAAAGGATCATTTCATTTGCCTTTCGATCGCCCAAAAATAAGGTGATCATTTTTTCAATCAACTACATTACAAGATCTTCAAAAAATATCTTGACATAATTACATTGTTAATGTAGTTATACGTTTTGGATCCAAATACTCTATTCCCATTGGCCAGCTGGATGAAAACGTCATGACCAATGAATACATTTGGTCGAACTTTGAACCACAATTACGGTAGCGCAGTTGACAGAATGTAATTCGGGCGGTGTTTGGGCGGGTTTTTAACTTTTAGTGCCTCTCGTCTTTCTGCTTTGTTGTTTGGTAAAAAGTAGTTTAAACTGTTACGGAATGTAATTATAAGAATTGAATGCAATTTTTATAATATTTATTGGAGAATGAACATGTGGGAATGGGTACAAATTATGTATGAATCCCAAAGGGATTCATACAATTTGTACCCATTCCCACACGTTATAAAAATTGCATTCAATTCTTAACTGAATTGCCATTTTATTCATTTGTTAATTATCCTAGAACCATTATCTACATTGTAAAGATGATTTATTTATTTATTGGTGTCTAAGGTCACATATTTTTGCACAATGGCTAATCATGACCACAACATGAGTATCAACTCAAGACCAGAGGCGAGCGTTAATAAGCCATGTTGCGCATTTTAGAGAGGGTTTGCACCTCCCAAGCATTGGTGACTGGGTCCTATTTTACCAGTAAAACAGAGCTTGTTTACCGCAGTGAACAGGCACTGCTTCACTTCCCGGGGTTCCCGCGGGGATTGTAAAGATGATAAAACTCTGGTTATGATGATGAAATGCCGTGATGTAGCACACTGTTGGAAAGGTCTGAAGGGGCTGAAATTCAAGGACTTTTCAATTGAGTGGGAATCCTATAGAAAAAAATCAGGGCCGCACATAAAATGTCAGCTGCCTATTCCTTCTGAAGCAAAAGATCGGCGTACAAATCAATTGCTCACTTTCTAGAGGCCTGTAAATACATGGACTACACCACATGCAGGAGCAGATAGTTGAGGAAAACTTCTTATTTCCAGGGAATCCAAAAACCATAATATTCCACAAAATTTTGTTTGTAAATTTCAATGATTTTTTTCATCAAAAACAAAACACTCCAGATTTATCAGGACTACAAGACAGAAAATATCACTGAAAGTAATAATAAGGCCATTAAAAAAATGTCTATGTTCTCAGGCAATTGTGCCTCAAATTTTTTATGTCGGTGGGAGGCTTTTTATTTTGAAATCTGAAAAAGATACCCCAAAAAAATATATTCATATTTCAGGAAGAAATCTTTTACAAATTCCGGGCTGTTGTTATCTTATCGCATTTATTGTTAAATGCTTCAATCAACTTAGCTGTTGACATGTCAAAGACGCTCCATTGCAGGATTATGTTCAGACCGGCTCCAATTTGAAAAGATAATAGCAGCATTTTCCTCCAAAGTTGTTCTTTGTACCAACATAGAAAACATTTGATATAATAGTCAGAAATTTTGAAGCATGAAAATACGGAGGAAAAGGGGAACAGGAAGTTGAAATACTACTGATAAAGGTGTACTGGTGCTCAAAATTCCAATCAGGAAAATACTGACTGGGGAAATTTGTTTTGCTTTGATCGGGCAGAATTTGATATTTATTTATTTATTTTTAACTGGGTATTAAAAAGTTTTGACGCAGCTGAAATTTAATGACATGGGCAGTGCCCAAGAACATAAGACTCTTTTTTTTAATGGCCCAACTGTTTTTTTGATTTTCAACAAAAAAAATGTGGAGAGGCAAATGCCACAAGACAATGCACACCCATGATAAAAATTGGGGGAGGAGAAGATATTCTTATTCAAAGTTCAAGAGGAAATAGTTTCCCTAAAAGGTGTCACAACAGAAAATATGGAAATGTGAGCATGTTCACTTGGAAGTAACCATGTGCAAGAAGTTTTATCAAAATTAGATAAAGCTATGAGTTGTGCTTTCCAAAATTCCCATAAGACAGCACTCTTAGTTCCAAGTGGAGAGAACTTGGGCAAATGAATTGCAGCTTAAAAATCTAGTAGCAAATGTATTGATTCTTTATGAGAAGTTTGAACAACATCTGGTCGTAAATGTTGGAGCAGTTTCACACACAAGCATTTCATAGAGAATACAATACAGAATCTGAGATCAAGGAGACATATCTTGGACAAAATTGTTGCATCTTGAAAATTTGACAATTTATTTACCAATTTATCAGTGTTTGAGGTCACTTTGAGCATCTAACACCTTATTATAACCACAAAACAAGTACAAGTCATGTTTTGCCAATCATTTACACCATGTTCCCACTTCAGAGCACTACCAGCCAAGGCATTAGTTACCAGGTTCTATTTTACCAACAGAACAGAATTTGTTTACCACAATGGAAAAGCACTGACACTTCCACTTCCCAGAGTTCCAACAGTTCCAAAAGTGGGCTTTGTACATTTTATTTGGTGCTACTAACAAGGTAGTCTCTGTGAGACGGCTACACTGCCTCTCCCACACCTCCGGGCCTTCAAGGCCCAGAGGTGTGGGAGGTGCAGTGTGACCATCTTGCAGAGACCACTAACATAGCAGAGATCTGAAAACCTGTGGGTTTTAGGAACAGGCTGTTGTGGTAATCATTATTTTCTAAGGCTAGGAGGGCTATTTTTCGCTCTCTTCAATTTTTTTAAGACGAGCAGTAAGCGAGCGAATAAATCGCTCTACTGAAAATGCCAGGCCTGTCCATTTTATTGCCATCATATCTGCGAAACAGTCATAATGTAGATGTGCACAAAATATTTCATTTATTTATTTATTGGTGCTTAAGGTCACTTCCAGCATCTTTGACAATCTCATGGTTGCAACATGAAGTCAAGTTTAGCCAATATCTATACCAAGGCTGCCCACTTTTGAGGACTCTGGCCTGGATATTTCACGGTAATGATCGTTCCGTTTCCGTGTCGTTACCGTCACAGCAAAAACACGAAAACAATTTTTCGTTTCCCATGCATTTTTTGCACACTCGGACGCGGCATGTGTTCATAATTTTATAGGAATGTGGTGTCCAATTCAAAATCGTACTATTTAATTTAAAGGACCTTGTGACAGAAAGACACTACGTGGGAAACTACCATACTGACTCGTTTTGATGCCCAGGGGCCGAGTAATAGTGGTTGCAAGTCGCGTTGGGGTGCGTCGGAAATTCAATTGGCGATATAAGACAAGTAAGTATCCACTGGGTATGTTACGTTTCTTTGGAAACCGCCTACCAATTTTATAGAATTTGCTTCAAAAATTCACATAATTATCTTGTACATACGTTTCATTTTCAGATTTAGGGATTTAAAACTCAATTTAATGAATAAAACAAACACAAAACCATGCGGTGTTTTCATTTTTTTTTGTGTAGGTTACTCTCGAAGCCAGAAATGGACGTAAGTATGTCAATCAACACTGCAAGCCACCCCCTTGAAAACCGCCAAACATAGTCTGTTTAAAAATAGCTGTTTTTTTAAAGTACATTTATTACGAATAAAACAAAATATAGCTTCACACAAAATCAATAAACAAAATCATAATATGAAGACCAGATAAAATTTATACAGCGGAATATGAATAACAAAATAGTTGCCTCCCTTGGAAGCATTCTAAAAATTGATTTTACACTGAAAGTCATAACTTCACATGCTGCAGAGCATGATGAAATGATAAATGAGCATGTTTTATTGAACCAATAAGTCATAAATCATATCCCTGGTTACACTGTTATATAATTCTCAAATACCTGAGTTGTAATTATTTTTTATTTTTAATTACCACTTTCTCATTAATTTCTGAACACCCATTTTTCACAATGAGTTGTGCACGCTCGAAAGTGGCAGTGTTCTTTCACAATGAGCTGTGCACCTCTCGAAAGTGGCAGTGTTCAATCAGTATCTTTCTGGTGATATTCAACCACTGTGAAAACTGTGAAAACTATATGTTGTGGGCGTGTTTCAGGCAACTATTGACAGCAGCCTGCACACTCATTTGAAACAAGTGACAGCTTCCAAAACGAGGTCGACAAAAAAATAAACAAGTCAATTTTCCTTGTGATATATAATTTTTTAATAAAGACTTATTAGACTGAACACAGACATAATGTATTCCACAAAAGACGAATTTAACAACAAAAAAATCTCAACTCCAAAAAGTTAAAAAATTTATAGTAATTTCTATATTTTTTATACTTACCAATGACCCAGACATAGCTGGTGCTAACTCTTAAAATATAGGGCCAAACACAAATTTTGCCCCCCAATCCCCAAAATTTGCATCTAAAACCAAAGAAAACATGTCCTGAAAGGCCCTCCACACTTCGCCTCTATTGCGCATGCGCAGTGTCAAGGACGTTCCGAAATTGGCGCCATTAATCATTCTAATAACCAGTGCCTGGTAAGCGCTATGTACTCAGCAGGGAGGCAAGAGTTCCCAACTCCTGGGAGGGCCATCCCCGTCTGGGTCATTGGTAAGTATAAAAAATATAGAAATTACTATAAATTTTTTAACATTTTTATACTGTACCAATGACCCAGACATAGCTGAATAGTAAAAAGGCTGGAGGGCCAAGGACATAGAGCAAAATGGAATACGCTCAATAAAATAAAATAGAGTCATCCCCTGTAGGGAAAAAGAAGTAATAGGCCTTACATGTATCTTTCTTATTTATGATAAATTAGAAAGATACAACACCTTCCAAAATTGAGCTTCATACATCCATGTACTCTATTAATATCCAATATAATCCTTATACTAATAATTTTTAAAGTAAGCCAATAAATAAAGTAAGTCTAGAGAATAGAGACTCTTATACTCCTGAAAGTGTCTGAGGACTGCATAATCATGTCCGTTGACATATGCAATATTCAAAAGCTATACTTTAAAAACTAAGACTTGAATGAATTTTAAAAACCTAAACTTCTCACTAAACAACCATCCCAATAACAGCTCAGAATTACTAACTCCGGAGGAGGTATCCCCTTGTTTTCATAGTAAAACAGGTGACCCAAGGGAACACCCTCCCCCCCCCCCCCCCTTTTTCTTGCCCTGGGTCAAATAGCCCAGAGCGAAGAGGGCAGCAGAACGGAGACACTGCCGAAACAGACAGCCTACCTAGCTATAGTAGCAACTGTTAAGTGAATGACATTCTGAGCAGTAGATAATAGACCAAACAATAGAGGCCTCCAGAAATGGACTCGATATTTCTGAGATAAAAATTCATGAATGTGGATGGCTGAGCGCAATGAGCGGCCTTCAAAAATCTATAATAGCGACACTATTAATGTAAGCCCAAGAAGTAGAAGACCTCTTACTTCATGAGCCGAAATCTTAAGCACAACTGCTAAGTCAATGATCTACCATAAGCAGTACCGATAGTTAATAGAATCCATTAACAATAAAATGGAGCGTAACGTCCTTCTACTAGGCATCAAAGACAGAAGAAGCTTACGCCCATAGTAATAAACAGATATCTGTTTATAAATACATAAACTCTACCCGGAAAGAGTAAAGGCCTATGCCCATACGAAGACGGAAGGACCTTAAAAATAATAGGTTCCGGATAATAGGAGCCTAACTCTTATGCAAAAATCCAACCTAAATAGTAACGGAAGTAGTGATTCCGAAACTACGAAAGTGAAAATCATCCATCGATAGTGCATGAAACTCACTGACTCTACAGTAAAAGAGAACCAACAGAATTACTGTCTAAAAGGTCAGAATTTGAAAACTACTGTTTCCAGAGGCTCAAATGATTACTTAGCTAAATAAGAACCGAAGTTAAAATCCATATAGGAATTTAATCTAAAGATTCTAAGTCTATTTATCAAAAAGTTACTAACTGACTTAGATAAAGAGACATAAGACTCAATTGTAAACTATCGTAGAGTGCATAGGTATGAGGTAACATAAACCTATAACCTTAATAATAACAGGCTGCAGTAGATCTTGAGAAACAAGTATACTAAAAAATTGCAATGAGTAGTATGGAGGGATCAACAATATGAACATAATGATCCCTACACCAACGACGGAAGAGCCTCCACTTTAGCTGCATAGAATAGCGAAGAAGAGGATCTCCTATAGTAAGAAATCGCGTCCAAAGCTCGTCCAGTACAGTGCTTACAATGCAATACGGACCACACAACAGAATACATGAAGGATGCGACCTTGCGGGTTGTGATAAAGATGACACGATTTACCCAGTGAAAAAAGATCCTCACATAGAGGAAGATTTCACGTTAAGACCCACAGTAGACAAGAGAGTAAATTACCCATGATCTCTGTGAAGATAGAGATGCTATCAACAGAAATGTATTGTGGTTGTTTATCTTAGCAATACCTGCTGAAACAACAGCGCCGGAGGATACGCGTATCCTATCATTCCGTCCTATAGATCAATAGAGCGTTAACAACATTACCTCAGAGATCTGGACAAGCCAACACATACGTCTGCAATTGATTAGCAAGCTGTGTCGTAAATAAATCATCATTGGGTGCTCCCATAGATAGCAAATCTGATTGAATACTTGTTTGTTGAGAGTCCATTCTGACAGCAACAAGCGACCCATCAGAGAACGGGAGTCCGGTAAAACAATCAGACGACCCGGAATATGACGGACCAAAACAGAACTTGGTGTACTATAACCAACAGACGGATTCTTTCCATTAAATTGAATAACGGAAACGAAAGAGTGCCTCCCTGGTTCCGGAGATACGCCACTACTGTCGAATTAAAGGACAGGATTTGGGCATGCGTTTCTGAATAATGTTCATGCAATGACATAAAGCAAGCCTAAAAAACATTATTCCGCGAAAGAAAACTGGTTGCTAAGAGAAAGCGGAACCCAAAGACCCTGGCACTTCGAATCCGTAGGGATTAGTATTATATCCCAATCTGTTTGACTGGCAACCGTCATAACAGCCACACTCGGGTCCGGCAACTGCGGTGGCACTCTCTGAGTCAACCACCGAATGTTTGCCCCAGTCTGAATCTCTTGTAACACTAGATAGACAAGAGAACGTGTAAATCGAGCAATTCATGGATTGCCGAAAAGTTGCCGTCGAAGAGAAGCTCCTCCGAGAACGAAGCGACTCTGAGAGAGTTCTTAATCTTACTATCCACGCGTGTGGATGTAGCTAGGGCTGCGTCACGTCTAACCAACTTCAATCAGCCACTGAAGGGCGGAGTTATACGTGAACAAACTACTGCCCTCAAAAGAAATACATTGAGAATAATATCCCGTAAATCTTTTCTTGAAGACGTAATGATAACGCCTCAGTAAGGCGGATTACGTATGATAAAGCGTCTAAGTTAAGTCTACTATACATCATGTCGTTTCCAACATTGAAGTTGGAAAAGACATAAACGGCGAAAAAGAATATATCCAGTCTTTAACCACACCGTCTAGACGCATATGAACTCTCGGTAGGCCCTGCTCTGCCAAAATAAACTATTCGTATAAATGATAAAATGGCAGAAATGAGCAACGCGGACAAGAAACTAAACTATCATGCTTGGTAGCAGGCTTGTATATATATATATATAGCGTCGAAAATAAAACACATGTTGTAATGACAATATTGGACTGCGTCGGTAAGTCAGGGACAATGTCCCTGAACCGATCGAAAAATCCGAGTCCAATGACGCTATAAGTCTCTTATCCAAGATCGCAGCAATGAAGTCCGAAATAACAATCACTGGAAGATAATGCCAGAAGATATGAAAGGCAGCTTCCGATACTACTAAAGGGAAAACTCAAAATCTTTCGAATCCCTTTCGCCATCCTGTCGGACCCTATAAAGCGTTCGGTCGTCCGTACCTGATGCAACCGCGGACCGCACCGACCCAGCACCGTCGGATAATTCCTGATTCGACCGAGAAACTGTCAATTGCTGGGATGCTGCGAAACAACTGTGCTAACTCGGATAGCACGTCCGTCACTGAGGCCTGAGGAGAAGCGGTCTTACAATGCATTGCCGCTGGAAGCTCCGTGATCGTTACCCCGTGCATACTACCAATATGCGAGCGAACGGAGTGTATAGGCCTCGTGTCCCTTGGCTACCGGATGGCGCGACCTATTCGCCGTGGAATCACTGAATGACGAAACTGATCGGATACTCGAGGTCACGTAGCCAATGTGCGGTCGTGTGCCCTGCTGTGAGGATGAGGAAGCATTAAGGACAGTCTCTCGGACTGTCAATATAACGGAGCGTCCCGACCGACGGACATATGCTCCGAATGTAAAATATCTGAACCACAACATGCGGTCCCCTATGTTGTTGGACGAGAGAGGGACCTCTCTCGCTCACAGCCTGGACGGACCTGGACAAGCCAGGAACCGGACTAACAGGCTTCCTCCGATCTGTCCTCAACCTGCCGTCACTGGGTGAGTACTAAAGTAATTAAAGTGCTTGCATCACCCAAATCTCCTTCCTAGACCACAACGGACGAACCCGGCAGCCGAACCATTCAATGAATGTACGCTACACCGGGTGAGCTAGCGAATGTCACTCCGTAGGCGATAGACATATTCCATGAGCACTTATTGCCGCTAGCTCTTCATTAACTATGACGACAGAGGCACACTTTTGAAAGACATCTCCGTAACTTTGCGAACAAGAAACCAGAAATGCTTGGTTATAGCAAGCATAAAATAATAATATATATAGCGTCGTTCAATAATTCGAAAGTTTGTGTGACATTATTGGACTATGTCGGAACTGAGGGACGATGTCCCTGAACCGAACCAAAAATTTCTAAGTCCACCGACGCTATCAGTTTCTTATCCTGCATCGCAGCATTCTGGTCCGACGAAAGAAGCTGTAGAAGACCAAGTCAGATGACATACACAACAGCATATGTTGTTCCGAAAGGGAAGGCTCGAAATCCTCCAAATCCCTTTCGGTATCCCGTCGGACCGGATGAAACTTTCGGACGTCTGTACCCGCTTCCACGGAGCGTCCCGACCCAGCATCGTCGGATAAAAAATATGCGACAGATTCAGTTGATGCTGGGATGCTGCGATAAACTGTGCTATTTGGGAAAGCACGTCCGTTCCCGAGGCCTGTGCAGTAGCGGTCTTACGATGCATTGCCGCCGGAAGCTCCGTGTACATTGACTCCCGCACACTTCCTATGCGAACGTCCGGAGTCTGCAGGCCTCGTGTCCCTGGCTACCGGATGGTGTGACCTGGTCGCCGAAGAATCCTTGATCGGCGAAGCTGGTAATATATCGGCGGTCACGCAGCCAAGGTGCGGTCGTGTGCGCTGACGAGAAGAGGAAGCCTTAGCAGTCTCCGCGGACTGCCTATACAACGGAGCGTCCCGAGCGACGGACATATGCTCCGCTTGCGACACATTTTGTACCACAACATCTGGGGCCAGATGTTGTTGAACGAGAGAGGGGCCTCTCTCGCTTGCCGTCCGGATGGACCGGAACGAGCTATGAACCGAACTAAAAGGCTTCCTCCGTTCTCCCTCCGATCTGCCGTCACTGGGTGTGCATTAGGTTGATTTATAGTGCTCGCATCACCCCAAAATTCCTTCTAGACCGCAACGGACGAACCCGGCTGCCGAACCATTCGGTGAATGGACGCTACACCGGGCGAGCTAGCGGACGTCAAAGGCCGTCGAACCTACTAGGGTCCTCTTAGGCAATTGGCGTATTTACATGAGCACTTTTCCGCTAGCCCTTCATTAATTGTGACGACAGAGGCACACTGTTGGAAGACATCACAGATACATCACCCTAATCTTGATCGTCTGAAATAGAAATTGATAAAGTAGAGTGACCCTGCGGGGAAAGGACCGGAGTGTCCAATTCCCCAATAACATACCGTGACATACGCTTCCCATATTGTCATCGAAATCATACGATACAGAACAGGAGTTAATGCGAGTACACTGACCACATATAGAATGATTATAAAGTCAGAGGAAGACTTCCTCTTAATACAATTGATCAATATCCTTTCAATGTGAAAAGAAAACAAGTCTTGGTACTCGCACTAACCCCTGGCAATCAAAATACATAATAATAATATGATCCATTAATATAGAAAAAATAATTGAAATCAAAATATTTTGAAAAAATATTTTTTCAGAACAGCCCAAGTTTCTGAAAAGTAACGTTGAGCCCCAATGGATCCCAAGCCTAAGTGTGGACAAAAATTTTAAAAATATTTTAAACAATTTATTCAACACTTACGAACAATAATAATGTATCTAGTTATGATTAAAATAACATCAAGATATTATTTTCCAGAAATCCCCCCCTCACACAGAGGGCTGTTGTAAATGTAAACAATGAGTGTAAAAACACTAAAATAAGACTCCAGGCACCCAGGCCCGAAATTAGTTACCAAAAATACACTATCTGATGCAAAACAGAGACTTCCAGGGAAGAAACTGCAGAACATCAGATGGTAGATGCAGAACACAACGCCTAACCACCCGTAGGTGAAGACGTAAACATGGGGAAAAGAACAGAATTCATTCTGTTATTCAGCTAAAACTCCCAAGAAAATTTAGTAATAATAATTACAAAAACTATGCCAAAAGCATGGGAGAATAGCAAGGGGGGACTTAAAGGACAGGGAGAGAGGAAAACACTTAAAAAACAGTGTAACTAAATAATCAGAATGACAACAAAATGGCTGCTGCCTCGAAAATAGGTAACTTAACATAATTTCATTAAAAAAATTTAAGTTACAGCCCTGATAATATTCTGTCACACATTTTTTCCTCTCCTCCTTCTCTATCCTCCTTAGAATCACCATTTCACTAATATTTATGTGTCTGGCATCATTTAAACTGAGATTTATAAGCACAAAGATCAGTCAGATGTTAACTGATGAAGGGCCAAACTTAGAATGATTAATGGTGCCAATTTCGGAACGTCCTTGACACTGCACATGCGCAGTAGAGGCGAAGTGTGGAGGGCCTTTCAGGACATGTTTTCTTTGGTTTTAGATGCAAATTTTGGGGATTGGGGGGCAAAATTTGTGTTTGGCCCTATATTTTAAGAGTTAGCACCAGCTATGTCTGGGTCATTGGTACAGTATAAAAATATATACATAATACAGTATTACAGTTCTGTTTGGTAAGTACAGTGTTGCAACAAGTCACCTGTTTTTCCATTTGATGCCTGTAAATTTGACGTCTTGTCTCAAACAACTTTCGTCCATTCTCCAATTTGAAACTTGAGGGGTGGGCTTTGACTCGAGTAGGGCACCCTGGTTCACAAATCTGAAAAGGTGGGGGTGGGTTTCGGCATGAGTATGGGCTTCGACATGAGTCAGTACGGTATAAACACGACAGAAGACCTGCATTATGATTTTAAAACTATTTGATTATTAGGGTCTATTGTCAAAATCGTTACCCAGTGAAACATTTGACGGAACCGGAAAGTTAAAAAATTTATAGTAATTTATATATTTTTTATACTTACCAATGACCCAGACTTAGCTGGTGCTAACTCTAACAAAACCAGGGCCAAACACAAATTTTGCCCCCCAATCCCCAAAGTTTGCATCTAAAACAAAAAGAAATCATGTCCTAAAGGACCTCCATACTATGCCTCTACTGCGCATGCGCAGTGACACAGACGTCCCGAAATTGGCGCCAATTATCATTCTTACTGGCAGTGCCTGGTCAGCGCTATGTACTCAGCGGGGAGGCAAGAGTTCCCAACTCCAGGGAGGGCCATCCCCGTCTGGGTCATTGGTAAGTATAAAAAATATATAAATTACTATAAATTTTTTAACATTTTTATACTGTACCAATGACCCAGACTTAGCTGAATAGTAAACAGGCTGGAGGGCCTAGGACATAGAGGAAAATCCAATAAGCTCAACTATATAGTAAAGAGGTAACCCCTTAAGGAGAAAAGGAGTATTAGGCTTTACATGTATCTTTCTTATTTAATATTAAATTAGAAAGATACAATACCCTTAATAATTGAGCACAATAACATTCATGTTCTCTATTAACATCCAGGATATCCCTTATACTAATTATTTTTAAAGTAAGCCAATAAATAAAGTAGTCCAGAGAATTGAGACTCTTTATAGTCATTTAAAAGTGTCCGAGTATTGTATATTAAAGCCCGTTTGACACTTGACATATACAAATGCTTCACACCGAGCTACACTTTAAAAATAAGACATGAATGAATTTTAACATTAATATTACACTTTAAAACCATCCCGGAAGCGACTCAGAAATACTGATTTGGAGGAGGCATTCCCTTGCTTTTCACTATAAAGCAGGTGACCTAAGGGAACACCCACCCCCCCCCCCCCCCCCTTCCCCTTGCCCTGGGTCAAATAGCCCAGAGCGAAGAGGGCAGCCGGACGGAGTCACTGCCAGAACAGAAAGCCTGCATAACTATAGTTGCAACTGTTTAGTGGACGACATTCTCAGCAACAGATAACGGACCTAAACAATGCAGGTCTCCAGAAATGGACTCACTATTTCTGAGATAAAAATTCGTAAATGTGGATGGCTGAGACCAATAAGCAGCCTTCATTAAATCTGTAATAGCAACACTATTAGCATAAGCCCAAGAAGTAGCAAGAGCTCTTACTTCATGAGCGGAAATCTTAAGCACAGACTGCTGAGAAGAAGATAAACTCTCATAAGCAGTATGGATAGTTAATTGAATCCATCTAGCAATAGAATGGACCGAAATGTCCTTTCTATTAGGCATCAAAGACAGAAAGAAAAGTTTTCGTCCCTTTCTGATAAACTGAGATCTCTGTTTATAGATACGTAACGCTCTAACAGGACAGAGTAAAGGCCTACGCCCGTCTGAAGATGGAAGAGCCTTAATAACAATAGGTTCCGGATATTTATTAGGAGCCTGATTCTTAGCTAAAAAACCCACATTAGTAGTGAAGGTGATAGTGTTCCCGACACTACGATAGTGAGAATCATCCACCGACAGTGCATGAAGCTCACTGACTCTTCTAGCAGAAGAGAAAGCTAAGAGAAAAGCTGTCTTATAAGATAAGAATTTGAAATCTACTGTCCCAAGAGGTTCAAATGGCTTTTCCTTCAATTTAAGAAGAACCCAAGCTAAATTCCATTTAGGAATTAATCTAAGAGTTCTGGGTCTATTTATCGAGAAGTTTCTAACCAACTTAGATAAAGAGACATTAGATCCAATTTGTAAACTATCATGATGTGCATAGGTATCAGATAACATAGACCTATAACCCTTAATAGTAACAGGCTGCAGTTTGATTTCGTCAAACAAGTATACTAGAAAGTTTGCAATATCTGGTATAGAGGGATCGAATATATCTACAGAATGATCCCTGCACCAACGACGAAAAACCTTCCACTTAGCCGCATAGTTTAGCGAAGAGGAGGTCCTCCTACAGTTAGAATCGCATCCACTGCTCGTCCTGTAAAGTGCTTGCCATGCAAGAAGGACCGCACAACGGAAAAACGTGAAGGTTGAGACCTTGCGGGTTGTGATGGAGTTGGCGCGATTTCCCCTGCGAAAGAAGATCCTCCCGTGGAGGAAGCTTTCGCGGTAGGTCCCACAACAGACACCTGAGTAGATTTATCCACGGTCTCTGTGGCGACAGAGATGCTACCAACAGAATCTTGCATTGAGATTGTTTTATCTTTAGCAATACTTGTTGAATTAACGGCGCTGGAGGATACGCATATCCTATCATTCCGTCCCAGGGGATCGACAGAGCGTCTACTGCAAATGCTTTGGATCCGGACACGGAGACACATACGTCTGCAACTGATTGTTGAGATGTGTCGCAAATAAATCTATCATTGGCCGTTCCCATTGGTAGCAAATCTGATTGAATACTTGCTTGTTGAGAGTCCACTCCGACGGCAACAAGCGACCCTTTCGTGAAAGGGAGTCTGCTAGCACATTCAGACGACCCGGTATGTGACGAACCGAAAGAAGAACGTGATGTTCTAGCGCAAACAGAAGGATTCTTTCCGTTAGATTGAACAACGGAACTGAATGAGTGCCTCCCTGATTCCGTATATACGCCACTACTGTCGTATTGTCGGATAGGATTTGGACATGAGCATTGTGAATAATGTCCATCCAGTGACGTAACGCAAGCCAAATTGACATCATTTCCTTGATGTTTATGTGCTTGCACAGGAATTGCGGATCCCAAAGACCCTGGCATCTCGAATCCGTTGGGATTAATGATGCACCCCAACCTGTTTGACTGGCATCCGTCATAATGGTAAAACTCGGATCCGGCAACTGCAGCGGAACTCCCTGAGTTAACCACTGAATGTTTGCCCAAGTCTGAATCTC
The DNA here is from genome assembly GCA_031216915.1 of Pictodentalium vernedei. Taxonomy (NCBI): domain Eukaryota; kingdom Metazoa; phylum Mollusca; class Scaphopoda; order Dentaliida; family Dentaliidae; genus Pictodentalium; species Pictodentalium vernedei. The sequence goes on from CM062292.1 coordinate 351,163,836, forward strand.
TTGTTTCACTTGATCTGACAAGAGAACGTCTACGTCGAGCGAATGAATTTTCACACTCCAATTCTGAGTCAAGAAAATTCGAAGAGGACGTGTGCGTAACCGCCCCATCGGAATGAGATCCGCAGCGGCTCCGCACAGACCTATCAGTCTCATAAATTCTCTCGCTGTGACTTTGTCTGCGTGCAGACAATAGCGAGCGTAACAACTGACTAATTTCGCTCTGGTTAACGGCAGACGAACGAGATTGTTGTGCGTCTCGAAGCTCATTCCCAGATGAGTGAATGACTTGGACGGCACCAGATCCGACTTCTCCTCGTTTACTATAAAACCGAGACGTCGGAGCAATAGAAGTAGATTCTGAACATCGTTCTGAAGCGTTAACTCGTTGCCGTACCTCTGAAGAATGTCGTCCAGGTAGGCCGACGTTACCGCAGACGAATGAGCTCGGAAATAGATCATTACCGAGTTCATTACCCGAGTGAAAGCCCAGGGTGCTAGATTCAACCCGAAGCACATCGCCCGGAATTGATACACCACTCCTAGGACTGCGAAGCGTAGATACTTTCGGAATGTCAGATGTACCATGACGTGAAAGTACGCATCTTTGAGATCTATGCTTGATGCATAATCGTTCACCCGAATACTCGCTCTGACCGATCGAATCGTCTCCATATAAAATTTCGGAGCGACGATCAGCTTGTTTATCCAGCTCAAATCTATGACTGGACGGAACGAGCCGTCTGGTTTCGGAACCAGAAACAGATGACTGTAGAATCCCGGAGTTTCCTGGTTTTCTACGACCTCTACCGCGTTCTTCATTAAAAGAGACTGCACCTCTGATAACAGAGCGTCTCTTTTCTGCGGATTTGACGGAAGCTGAGTCCACTTTGGACTGCGAGTTAATGGAGGCTTTCATTTGAAGGATATCTTTAGACCTTCCGAAGTCACTCCTCTCACCCAAGGGTCGTCCGTAATCGACGCCCATTCTTGTGAAAAGCTCGACAACCTTCCGCCAACCGGTACGCGATAGAGGTTTAAGCCATCACCTCCTGGACCTGCGAGGCCTGCGGTAGGAGAAACCACGTCCTCCACGACCCGCACCTCGCCCCGTCGACCTCGGGGCATCCGACCGATTGTCCCGGCCCGAAGGACGTCCCGAACGAGAGTCGCTACCCTGACGGTCTCTCGAATAAGACCAAGAGGACCCACCGGAATCTCTATAGGAACCTCTCTTGGGCGCATTAGACCCAGAAGTGCCTGTCTTATTCTTGTCTGCTGTATCCGGCTTCTTAGAGGCAGATTTGAACAACAGAGAATCCGAAGCTTTCTTTGTAATTTTATCATAAATAGCAGAAAGCTTGCCGTCAAAGAGAAGTTCTCCGGAGACCGAAGCGACTCTAAGAGAGGTCTTCACCTTAGAATCCACAAGTGTGGATGTAGCTAGGGCTGCGTCACGTCTAACCAACTCCAGATTTGCCACTGAAAGGGCGGAGTTACACGTGGAATAAGCTACTGCCCTTGAAAGAAGTCTTAAAGAGGATTGTATATCCTGAAACTCTTTCCCCTGAAGGCACAGTGATAACGCCTTAGTAAGGTGATCTGCGTAAGATAAGGCATCTAAATTGGCTCTGTTAGACGCAATAGCTGTTTCCAACACCGCGGTTGGAATAGAAGTCGACGACGGTAATGATAGCTCTAAGTCTTCCGCCTCGTCGTCCATACGCATAGGGACTCTCGGTATACCCTGTCCTGCCGTATCGAATTTATTCCTAGCATTAATGAAAGGCAGGTTGAGAGTATTAGCGGACAAGAAACCTGCTTTCCCCGTCTTGGAAGCAAGTTTAAATATAGCGTTGTTCAATAATTCAAATGTTCTTGCAACATTTTTGGACTGCGACGGAAACTCGGGAGCGATGTCCCTGAACCGCTCAAAAAATTCAGAGTCCAATGACGCTATAATCCTCTTGTCCGGAACCGCAGCAGTCTGGCCCGACGGAACAACTTGAGGGAGAAAGTGCCGGATGAAGTCCACGGCAACTTTATGTTGTTCCGAAAGGGATAGCTCCAAATCATCCGTATCCCTTTCACCATCCGGTCGGACCTCATGATGATCCCGGTCGTTCGCCCCCGATGCTTCGGCGGAGCGTACCGACCCAGCGCCGTCGGATAATTCTCGATCCGACACCGTTTCTGTCGGCTGCTGGGATGCTGCGATAAGCTGTGCTATCTGCACAAGAATTTCCGGCGTCGAGACCTGCGGAGGCGCAGTCTTTCGCTGCTTCGCCGAGGGCAGCTCCGCATCAGATGGCTCCCGCATACTTTTTCTATGCGAACGTCCGGAGTCCATCGGTCTCAAATCCCTGGCTGCCGGATGGTGTGACCTGGTCGCCGAAGAATCCTTGATCGGCGAAGCTGGCAATATATCGGCGGTCACGCAGCCAAGGTGCGGTCGTGTGCGCTGACGAGAAGAGGAAGCCTTAACAGTCTCCGCAGACTGCTTATACAACGGAGCGTCCCGAGCGACGGACGTATGCTCCGCTAAAGACACATTTTGTACCACAACATCTGGTCCCAGATGTTGTTGTACGAGAGAGGGACCTCTCTCGCTCGCGGCCCGGCTGGACCTGGACGAGCTAGGAACCGGACTCAAAGGCTTCCTCCGTTCTCGCATACTATCCACCGTCACTGGGTGTGCATCTATTATGTTTATAGTGCTCGCATCACCCAAAATTTCCTCCTGGACCGCATCGGACGAACCCGGCTGCCGAACCATTCGGTGAATGGACGCTACACCGGGCGAGCTAGCGGATGACATTTGTCTAATCTCCATGAGCACTTTTGCCGCTAGCTCTGAATTCATTTGTGACGACGGATGCACACTTGTAGAAGATAACATGGAAACATCACCCTGTTCTTGTTCCTCTGAAATAGAAACTGAGAGAGTAGAGTGACCTTGCGGAGAAAGAGCCGGCATAGCCCTTTCTCCAGAAACAACATATCGTGACACACGTTTCCAATGTTTCTCATCCCAATATTCACATATAGGACAGGGATTAATGCGAGAACACTGACTACAATTAATACAATGATCATGAAAGTCAGAGGAAGATTTCTTCCTATTACAATTTGAACAATGTCCCTTCATTGTGAAAGAACAACAACAAGTCCTAGTTACTCGCAAAAACCCCTGACACAAAGATACATAATAACATGATCCATTAATAAATGAAAAAACAATTGCAAATCAAAATAATTTTGAAAAAATATTTTTTCAGCGAAGCCCAAGTTGCTGAAAAGTAACGTTGAGCCCCGATGGATCCGATGGCAAAGTGTGGTCAAAAATTTTAAATTTATATTAAATAATTAATGAGACACTTACGGATAATATAAATGTATCTTATAGTGAGATAAACTACAGCAAAGGCAAACAGCCCCCCTCAAAAAAGGCTGTTGCCAATGTAAACAAACAGTGTAAAACACCAGAAAACATGACTCCAGGCACTGAAAAAACTGGCCCGGAATCAGTCATCAAAATTACACTCTATCTGATGCAAAACAGAGACTCCCAGGGGAGAATCTGCAGAACATCAGATGGAAGATGCAGAACACAACGTTATACACCCATGGGTGAAAACGTAACTATGGGGAAAATAACAGAAAACATTCTGTAACCAAGCAACTCTCCCAGGAAATTTTAGAAATGAACTTTCTCAAAAATATGCCAAAAGCATGGGAGAATTGCAAGGGGGGACTTTAGAAGGCTAGGGGAGAGGAAACACTGAATAAGCAGTGCAACATTTAGCAAGAATGACAACAAGAGGCCCATGCCTCGAAAATAGGCAACTTAACATAATTTCATCAAAAATTTTTAAGTACAGCCCTGATTATTTTTTGTCACTTCTTTTTCCTCTCCTCCTTCTATCCTCCTTAGAATCACATTTTCTCCAAAAATTACGTGTCTGGCATCCTTTAAACTGAGATTTACAAGCACAAAGATCAGTGAGATGTTGACTGATGAAGGGCCAAACAGAGAATGATAATTGGCGCCAATTTCGGGACGTCTGCGTCACTGCGCATGCGCAGTAGAGGCATAGTATGGAGGTCCTTTAGGACATGATTTCTTTTTGTTTTAGATGCAAATTTTGGGGATTGGGGGGCAAAATTTGTGTTTGGCCCTGGTTTTGTTAGAGTTAGCACCAGCTAAGTCTGGGTCATTGGTACAGTATAAAAATATCGTTATCGGTCATTTCCCATGATGCAAAATGACGGAAACGAAATATGGTTTCCCATGATTTTTGAAATATTCGGGCCTGAGGACTTCCACTCCAGGTGTTGGTTGTCGTCCTATTTTACCAGAAAAGTAGAACTTGTTTACCATAGAATTTTATACTGAAGTCCATATCAAGGTTGAAGAGGAGATAAATATGTTAGAATGATCATAATTTAGTGTAGACATGTTCATATGCTAGTGATCTTGTCGTCAAAGTTCTGCCAAAATTCGTTCATAAATGTAGGAGTTGCATACCAAAGAATTTCCTATCAAGACTATTCCTAGGTATCAAGAGAGATAGCTTGATTAGAATGAACACATCTTGGAAATTTTAGAATATATAGTATTACAAGTTCACTTGCAATTCATCACGTTTGATAAGTTTCATTAAATTGCTTCCTAAATGTTGAATTGGTTGTACAGGCAAACAAATTAAATGGAAGGACATACAGAAGTACAGACAAATAGGAATACGACAATATGGCCCCCACATCACTTAAGCAGAAGTGTAATGAATAACTAAATATAGTTACTTAGAATGTAGCTCTTCCAAGCCAAAAGAGTAAATCTATAGTACACAATGATAGGAAGGGGTCTAAAATCTCATTCACAACAGTTTTTTGCTGTTAGAAATGCAAAATATACCCGATCTATGAGGCTTTAAAAATGAAAAATGTGAATAAATCAATTGATTCATTTATGATCTTGCACCCTTAATTATGACAAAATAATTTTAAGGATTGCAAATGGAAGGCATGGCTCATGTTAGAAAGGCAAAACACCCCCTCAGTTATCAAGATTACAAATAATTTTTCATTAGTGAGATAGCATTATTCACAAGATTATTTTATGGCAAAGATGGGGCTCAGAAAGCTTTTTCTGACATTGTGTTGCCAGGGGTCCACAGACCCTTACTGGGAAAGGGTCTCCGTCACATCCAATTGAGAATTTTCATGTTGTGCGGACCAAAATTGGGAAATTTTATGTAGTACTTTCATGAAGTTTTCATGAAAAAATTAGAAAGCCTCATATAATAGTTTACATGAAAAAATTAGAAAGCCTCATATAATAGTTTACTTAACGTGCTTAATTAATCCTGAACAGAGCTAATCCACCGCAAAAGTACATTTGTACAGGTTTTCAGTATGAAAAGTTCAATGTTCAATTCTGTAACCTCCCTATCTCCCTTGATGTGTCTCTCCAATGCTGACAGCATTCCAGTCGACATTACAGAAACACATCAAGGGAGGTAAAAAGTTGAGAAGTTAAAAAATTTATAGTAATTTATATATTTTTTATACTTACCAATGACCCAGACATAGCTGGTGCTAACTCTTAAAATATAGGGCCAAACACAAATTTTGCCCCCCAATCCCCAAAATTTGCATCTAAAACTAAAGAAAACATGTCCTGAAAGGCCCTCCACACTTCGCCCCTACTGCGCATGCGCAGTGTCAAGGACGTTCCGAAATTGGCGCCATTAATCATTCTAATAACCAGTGCCTGGTAAGCGCTATGTACTCAGCGGGGAGGTAAGAGTTCCCAACTCCTGGGAGGGCCATCCCCGTCTGGGTCATTGGTAAGTATAAAAAATATATAAATTACTATAAATTTTTTAACATTTTTATACTGTACCAATGACCCAGACATAGCTGAATAGTAAAAAGGCTGGAGGGCCAAGGACATAGAGCAAAATGGAATACGCTCAATAAAATAAAATAGAGTCATCCCCTGTAGGGAAAAAGAAGTAATAGGCCTTACATGTATCTTTCTTATTTATGATAAATTAGAAAGATACAACACCTTCCAAAATTGAGCTTCATACATCCATGTACTCTATTAATATCCAATATAATCCTTATATTAATAATTTTTAAAGTAAGCCAATAAATAAAGTAAGTCTAGAGAATAGAGACTCTTATACTCCTAAAAGTGTCTGAGGATTGCATAATCATGTCCGTTGACATATGCAATATTCAAAAGCTATACTTTAAAAACTAAGACTTGAATGAATTTTAAAAACCTAAACTTCTCACTAAACAACCATCCCAATAACAGCTCAGAATTACTAACTCCGGAGGAGGTATCCCCTTGTTTTCATAGTAAAACAGGTGACCCAAGGGAACACCCTCCCCCCCCCCCCCCCCCCTTTTTCTTGCCCTGGGTCAAATAGCCCAGAGCAAAGAGGGCAGCCGAACGGAGACACTGCCGAAACAGACAGCCTACCTAGCTATAGTAGCAACTGTTAAGTGAATGACATTCTGAGCAGTAGATAATAGACCTAACAATAGAGGCCTCCAGAAATGGACTCGATATTTCTAAGATAAAATTCATGAATGTGGATGGCTGAGCGCAATGAGCGGCCTTCAAAAATCTATAATAGCGACACTATTAATGTAAGCCCAAGAAGTAGAAGAACTCTTACTTCATGAGCCGAAATCTTAAGCACAACTGCTAAGTCAATGATATACCATAAGCAGTACCGATAGTTAATAGAATCCATTAACAATAAAATGGAGCGTAACGTCCTTCTACTAGACATCAAAGACAGAAGAAGCTTACGCCCTTTGTAATAAACAGATATCTGTTTATAAATACATAAACTGTACCCGGAAAGAGTAAAGGCCTATGCCCATACGAAGACGGAAGGACCTTAAAATAATAGGTTCCGGATAATAGGAGCCTAACTCTTATGCAACAATCCAACCTAAATAGTAACGGAAGTATTGATTCCGAAACTATGAAAGTGAAAATCATCCATCGATAGTGCATGAAACTCACTGACTCTACAGTAAAAAAGAAACCAACAGAATTACTGTCTAAAAGGTCAGAATTTGAAAACTACTGTTTCCAGAGGCTCAAATGATTACTTAGCTAAATAAGAACCGAAGTTAAAATCCGTATAGGAATTTAATCTAAAGATTCTAAGTCTATTTATCAAAAAGTTACTAACTGACTTAGATAAAGAGACAAAAGACTCAATTGTAAACTATCGTAGAGTGCATAGGTATGAGGTAACATAAACCTATAACCTAAATAATAACCGGCTGCAGTAGATCTTGTGAAACAAGTATACTAAAAAATAACAATGAGTAGTATGGAGGGATCAACAATATGAACATAATGATCCCTACACCACGATGGAAGAGCCTCCACTTTAGCCGCATAGAATAGCGAAGAAGAGGATCTCCTATAGTAAGAAATCGCGTCCAAAGCTCGTCCAGTACAGTACTTACACTGCAATACGGACCACACAACGGAATACATGAAGGTTGCGACCTTGCTGGTTGTGATAAAGATGACACGATTTACCCAGTGAAAAAGATCCTCACATAGAGGAAGATTTCACGTTAAGACCCACAGTAGCCAAGAGAGTAAATTACTCATGATCTCTGTGAAGATAGAGATGCTATCAACAGAAATGTATTGTGGTTGTTTATCTTAGCAATACCTGCTAAAACAACAGTGCCGGAGGATACGCGTATCCTATCATTCCGTCCTATAGATCAATAGAGCGTTAACAATATTAGCTCAGAGATCTGGACAAGCCAACACATACGTCTGCAATTGATTAGCAAGCTGTGTCATAAATAAATCATCATTGGGCGCTCCCATAGATAGCAAATCTGATTGAATACTAGTTTGTTGAGAGTCCATTCTGACAGCAACAAGCGACCCGTAAGAGAACGGGAGTCCGATAAAACAATCAGACGACCCGGAATATGACGGACCAAAACTGAACTTGGTGTACTATAACCAACAGACGGATTCTTTCCATTAAATTGAATAACGGAAACGAAAGAGTGCCTACCTGGTTCCGGAGATACGCCACTACTGTCGAATTAAAGGACAGGAATTTGGGCATGCGTTTCTGAATAATGTTCATGCAATGACATAAAGCAAGCCTAAAAAACATTATTCCGCGGAAGTTAAACTGATTGCTAAAAGACTGCGGAACCCAAAGACCCTGGCACTTCGAATCCGTAGGGATCAGTATTATATCCCAATCTGTTTGACTGGCAACCGTCATAACAGCCACACTCGGGTCCGGCACCTGCGGCGGCACTCTCTGAGTCAACCACCGAATGTTTGCCCCAGTCTGAATCTCTTGTAACACTAGATAGACAAGAGAACGTGTAAATCGAGCAATTCATGGATTGCCGAAAAGTTGCCGTCGAAGAGAAGCTCCTCCGAGAACGAAGCGACTCTGAGAGAGTTCTTAACCTTACTATCCACGCGTGTGGATGTAGCTAGGGCTGCGTCACGTCTAACTAACTCCAATCAGCCACTGAAGGGCGGAGTTATACGTGAACAAACTACTGCCCTCAAAAGAAATTACATTGAGAATAATATCCCGTAAATCTTTTCTTGAAGACGTAATGATAACGCCTCAGTAAGGCGGATTACGTATAATAAAGCATCTAAGTTAAGTCTACTATACATAATGTCGTTCCCAACATTGAAATTGGAAAAGACATAAACGGCGAAAAAGAATATATGCAGTCTTTAATCACACCGTCTAGACGCATATGAACTCTCGGTATGCCCTGCTCTGCCAAAATAAACTATTTGTATAAATGATAAAATGGCAGAAATGAGCAACGCGGACAAGAAACTAAACTATCATGCTTAGTAGCAGGCTTGTATATATATATATATAGCGTCGAAAAATAAAACACATGTTGTAATGACAATATTGGACTGCGTCGGTAAGTCAGGGACAATGTCCCTGATCCGATCGAAAAATCCGAGTCCAATGACGCTATAAGTCTCTTATCCAAGATCGCAGCAATGAAGTCCGAAATAATAATCACTGGAAGATAATGCCAGAAGATATGAAAGGCATCTTCCGATACTACTAAAGGGAAAACTCGAAATCTTTCGAATCCCTTTCGCCATCCTGTCGGACCCTATAAAGCGTTCGGTCGTCCGTAGCTGATGCAACCGCGGACCGCACCGACCCAGCGCCGTCGGATAATTCCTGATTCGACCGAGAAACTGTCAATTGCTGGGATGCTGCGAAACAACTGTGCTAACTCGGATAGCACGTCTGTCACTGAGGCCTGAGGAGAAGCGGTCTTACGATGCATTGCCGCTGGAAGCTCCGTGATCGTTACCCCGTGCATACTACCAATATGCGAGCGAACGGAGTGTATAGGCCTCGTGTCTCTTGGCTACCGGATGGCGCGACCTATTCGCCGTGGAATCACTGAATGCCGAAACTGATCGGATACTCGAGGTCACGTAGCCAATGTGCGGTCGTGTGCCCTGCTGTGAGGATGAGGAAGCATTAAAGACAGTCTCTCGGACTGTCAATATAACGGAGCGTCCCGACCAACGGACATATGTTCTGAATGTAAAATATCTGAACCACAACATGCGGTCCCCTATGTTGTTGGGCGAGAGAGGGACCTCTCTCGCTCACAGCCCGGACGGACCTGGACAAGCCAGGAATCGGACTAACAGGCTTCCTCCGATCTGTCCTCAATCTGCCGTCACTGGGTGAGTACTAAAGTAATTAAAGTGCTCGCATCACCCAAATCTCCTTCCTAGACCGCAATGGACGAACCCGGCAGCCGAACCATTCGATGAATGTACGCTACACCGGGTGAGCTAGCGAATGTCACTCCGTAGGCGATAGACATATTCCATGAGCACTTATTGCCGCTAACTCTTCATTAACTATGACGACAGAGGCACACTTTTGAAAGACATCTCCATAACCTTCGAACAAGAAACCAGAAATGCTTGGTTAGCAAGCATAAAATAATAATATATATAGCGTCGTTCAATAAATCGAAAGTTGTGTGACATTATTGGACTATGTCGGAACTGAGGGACGATGTCCCTGAACCGAACCAAAAATTTCTAAGTCCACCGACGCTATCAGTTTCTTATCCGGCATCGCAGCATTCTGGTCCGACGAAAGAAGCTGTAGAAGACCAAGTCAGATGACATACACAACAGCATATGTTGTTCCGAAAGGGAAAGCTCGAAATCCTCCGAATCCCTTTCGGTATCCCGTCGGACCGGATGAAACTTTCGGACGTCCGTACCCGCTTCCGCGGAGCGTCCCGACCCAGCATCGTCGGATAAAATATATGCGACAGATTCAGTTGATGCTGGGATGCTGCGATAAACTGTGCTATTAAGGAAAGCACGTCCGTTCCCGAGGCCTGTGCAGTAGCGGTCTTACGATGCATTGCCGCCGGAAGCTCCGTGTACGTTGACTCCCGCACACTTCCTATGCGAACGTCCGGAGTCTGCAGGCCTCGTGTCCCTGGCTACCGGATGGTGTGACCTGGTCGCCGAAGAATCCTTGATCGGCGAAGCTGGTAATATATCGGTGGTCACGCAGCCAAGGTGCGGTCGTGTGCGCTGACGAGAAGAGGAAGCCTTAGCAGTCTCAGCGGACTGCCTATACAACGGAGCGTCCCGAGCGACGGACGTATGCTCCGTTTGCGACACATTTTGTACCACAATATCTGGGGCCAGATGTTGTTGAACGAGAGAGGGGCCTCTCTCGCTTGCCGTCCGGATGGACCGGAACGAGCTATGAACCGGACTAAAAGGCTTCCTGCGTTCTCCCTCCGATCCGCCGTCACTGGGTGTGCATTAGGTTAATTTATAGTGCTCGCATCACCCCAAAATTCCTTCTAGACCGCAACGGACGAACCCGGCTGCCGAACCATTCGGTGAATGGACGCTACACCGGGCGAGCTAGCGGACGTCAAAGGCCGTCGAACCTACTAGGGTCCTCTTAGGCAATTGGCGTATTTACATGAGCACTTTTCCGCTAGCCCTTCATTAATTGTGACGACGGAGGCACACTGTTGGAAGACATCACAGATACATCACCCTAATCTTGATCGTCTGAAATAGAAATTGATAAAGTAGAGTGATCCTGCGGGGAAAGGACCGGAGTGTCCAAATCCCCAACAACATACCGTGACATACGCTTCCCATATTGTCATCGAAATCATACGATACAGAACAGGAGTTAATGCGAGTACACTGACCACATATAGAATGACAATAAAGTCAGAGGAAGACTTCCTCTTAAAACAATTGATCAATATCCTTTCAATGTGAAAAGAAAACAAGTCCTGGTACTCGCACTAACCCCTGGCAATCAAAATACATAATAATAATATGATCCATTAATATAGAAAAAATAATTGAAATCAAAATATTTTGAAAAAATATTTTTTCAGAACAGCCCAAGTTTCTGAAAAGTAACGTTGAGCCCCAATGGATCCCAAGCCTAAGTGTGGACAAAAATTTTAAAAATATTTTAAACAATTTATTCAACACTTACGAACAATAATAATGTATCTAGTTATGATTAAACTAACATCAAGATATTATTTTTTAGAAATCCCCCCCTCACACAGAGGGCTGTTGTAAATGTAAACAATGAGTGTAAAAACACTAAAATAAGACTCCAGGCACCCAGGCCCGAAATCAGTTACCAAAAATACACTATCTGATGCAAAACAGAGACTTCCAGGGAAGAAACTGCAGAACATCAGATGGTAGATGCAGAACACAACGCCTAACCACCCGTAGGTGAAGACGTAAACATGGGGAAAGAACAGAATTCATTCTGTTATTGAGCTAAAACTCCCAAGAAAATTTAGTAATAATAATTACAAAAACTATGCCAAAAGCATGGGAGAATAGCAAGGGGGAACTTAAAGGACAGGGAGAGAGGAAAACACTTAAAAAACAGTGTAACTAAATAATCAGAATGACAACAAAATGGCTGCTGCCTTGAAAATAGGTAACTTAACATAATTTCATTAAAAAATTTTAAGTTACAGCCCTGATAATATTCTGTCACACATTCTTTTCCTCTCCTCCTTCTCTATCCTCCTTAGAATCACCATTTCACTAATATTTATGTGTCTGGCATCATTTAAACTGAGATTTATAAGCACAAAGATCAGTCAGATGTTAACTGATGAAGGGCCAAACTTAGAATGATTAATGGCGCCAATTTCGGAACGTCCTTGACACTGCGCATGCGCAGTAGGGGCGAAGTGTGGAGGGCCTTTCAGGACATGTTTTCTTTAGTTTTAGATGCAAATTTTGGGGATTGGGGGGCAAAATTTGTGTTTGGCCCTATATTTTAAGAGTTAGCACCAGCTATGTCTGGGTCATTGGTACAGTATAAAAATATGAGCATTACATTCTGATATGTCTATCTGTCAACCATGTACAAACGTAAGTTCACAACACACATTTTAAATCAAATTATTATTAAACTGAGACACAATGTATATATGCTCAGTAAGTTTCTGGTTAATACAGCCGAGTCCATTGCATGCATACATGAAATCGTATTAACACTATTTACAAGAATAAAAATAACCTTCACAAGAGAACAATATCAAGATCATATTGTTAATCACGACATTTCCCCAAAAATGTGATTTTTATTTTGGCTTATATCATCCAAATTTTGGCCCCTGTGCACCCACAAGTGGACCTCTGGGTTGCATAACAGTTTTATTTTATTAGGGTTTAACAACACTTTCAACAGCCAAGGGCAAATTGTGTTGGGCAGTTTTACATGTAGAGGAAGCCGGTGTACCCATAGAGGACCAATGAGCAGTGGCAAGCAACTGTTGCGAGTCCAAGACTCCCCAGCTGACTAATTCCTCACAAGCAGATTTAACAGCAGTTGAAGCCAAGTGAACCATCAACATGCAGTACACTTTAGCACCCAGCACCACTATGCCAACCGTTCAATAACAGTATTCTGTAAGCAAATCCCTTCTGCATTTGTAGGGAGGTTCAGTAAAAGATTAATCCCACAGCTCTGTAGAACTGTAGGATTAAACTATTACAGATCTTCGCTGATTTATTGTTCACTAGTGAGCCCACCAGTAACCAAGTTAGGATGATGAAATAACTGAATTGCAGACTTCCCATTTATATAAGACTGTTTCATCTGCCTGACCACTGCCATATTTTCTTTATGTAACAATTAATATATACCAAGTTGAAAGGGTTAATGCAGTACAGCTACACTGCAGTATTGAGATCACCAACACTGTCAGTTTCTCAATTAGATTTTGATCGGGTCATGATATACTTACAGTGAGTACGGACTTCCTCAATAAAATTTGGCAAAATCAAGAGCAAATTAAGAAAAATAAATGGAGCAAGCAATTGACCGTAAGTCCACAAAGAAATAAGTGGAACAAAATGTTTCTGAAAAACTAATTACAACATTTACACAAATTCTGCTTTTAGACAGAAGAACACAAAATTTCAACAAAAAAGGAGCATAACTCTTGACAAAAATTGATTAAATTGGGTGAATATTGAATTAGACTGAGATAAACACCACAATTTCTAATTTGTAATTCTGGCTCCCACAGGGAGACCAAATATTAACCCAGGCACACGATTGAATAAACTCAAATTTCACACCTACTAAAGATGTTGTATACCATTTGAATATGAAAGCAATGACTGGTGAATCTGAAGAAAAAGATTATTCAAGAAATTTCCTTGTACTGCACTAAGTTAAAACTTGGGCTTCCATAGGAAGCCCAAATATTAATCCGGGGACTTGGTTTAAACAATCTTGACTCTGACCCTTATAACAATGATGTATGCCAAACATTACATGATTCTGATTGGTGGTTCTGAAGAAGATTTTTAAAGATTATTCCCCATATTGCCCTAAGCAAAAATTTTGGGCTCCTGTATTGAACCCAAATATGAAACAAGGGGCTTCATTTTGACAAACTTCTATCTCACCCACCTATGGATGCCGTATACCAAATATCACAAGATTCTGATTGGTGGTTCAGGAGAAAATTTTTTAAAATATTTTGCAAAGAGGCAGACTCAACATTTTTTTCGATGCCCGTCTGAAGAACACCCTCACATGGCTGATGACAAACTTTTCTCACCAATCATTCTGCTGATCCTAGGTATGCTTCATACCAAATAACAGTTCTCTGTTCCGTGTGGTTTGGGAAATATGGGCGTTTAAAAATATTTCTATTTTTAGTTCCTGGGGTTTTCATGGGGACAAGGAAAATTTTTTTTTATAAATGAGTAAAGTATTGACCGAATAATACCACATACCAAATTTGATTCAAATCGGACCATCAGTTCAGAAAGTTAAAAAATTTATAGTAATTTATATATTTTTTATACTTACCAATGACCCAGACTTAGCTGGTGCTAACTCTAACAAAACCAGGGCCAAACACAAATTTTGCCCCCCAATCCCCAAAATTTGCATCTAAAACAAAAAGAAATCATGTCCTAAAGGACCTCCATACTACGCCTCCACTGCGCATGCGCAGTGACGCAGACGTCCCGAAATTGGCGCCAATTATCATTCTCACTGGCAGTGCCTGGTCAGCGCTATATACTCAGCGGGGAGGCAAGAGTTCCCAACTCCTGGGAGGGCCATCCCCGTCTGGGTCATTGGTAAGTATAAAAAATATATAAATTACTATAAATTTTTTAACATTTTTATACTGTACCAATGACCCAGACTTAGCTGAATAGTAAACAGGCTGGAGGGCCTAGGACATAGAGGAAAATCCAATAAGCTCAACTATATAATAAAGAGATAACCCCTTAAGGAGAAAAGGAGTATTAGTCTTTACATGTATCTTTCTTATTTAATATTTAAATTAGAAAGATACAATACCCTTAATAATTGAGCACAATAATATTCATGTTCTCTATTAACATCCAGTATATCCCTTATACTAATTATTTTTAAAGTAAGCCAATAAATAAAGTAGTCCAGAGAATTGAGACTCTTTATAGTCATTTAAAAGTGTCCGAGTATTGTATATTAAAGCCCGTCTGACACTTGACATATACAAATGCTTCACACCAAGCTACACTTTAAAAATAAGACATGAATGAATTTTAACATTAATATTACACTTTAAAACCATCCCGGAAGCGACTCAGAAATACTGACTTGGAGGAGGCATTCCCTTGCTTTTCACTATAAAGCAGGTGACCTAAGGGAACACCCCCCCCCCCCCCTTCCCCTTGCCCTGGGTCAAATAGCCCAGAGCGAAGAGGGCAGCCGGACGGAGTCACTGCCGGAACAGAAAGCCTGCATAACTATAGCTGCAACTGTTTAGTGGACGACATTCTCAGCAACAGATAACGGACCTAAACAATGCAGGTCTCCAGAAATGGACTCAATATTTCTGAGATAAAAATTCGTGAATGTGGATGGCGGAGACCAATACGCAGCCTTCATTAAATCTGTAATAGCAACACTATTAGCATAAGCCCAAGAAGTAGCAAGAGCTCTTACTTCATGAGCGGAAATCTTAAGCACAGGCTGCTGAGAAGAAGATAAACTCTCATAAGCAGTACGGATAGTTAATTGAATCCATCTAGCAATAGAATGGACCGAAATGTCCTTTCTATTAGGCATCAAAGACAGAAAGAAACGTTTTCGTCCCTTTCTGATAAACTGAGATCTATGTTTATAGATACGTAACGCTCTAACAGGACAGAGTAAAGGCCTACGCCCGTCTGAAGACGGAAGAGCCTTAATAACAATAGGTTCCGGATATTTATTAGGAGCCTGATTCTTAGCTAAAAAACCCACATTAGTAGTGAAGGTGATAGTGTTCCCGACACTACGATAGTGAGAATCATCCACCGACAGTGCATGAAGCTCACTGACTCTTCTAGCAGAAGAGAAAGCTAAGAGAAAAGCTGTCTTATAAGATAAGAATTTGAAATCTACTGTCCCAAGAGGTTCAAATGGCTTTTCCTTCAATTTAAGAAGAACCCAAGCTAAATTCCATTTAGGAATTAATCTAAGAGTTCTGGGTCTATTTATCGAGAAGTTTCTAACTAACTTAGATAAAGAGACATTAGATCCAATTTGTAAACTATCATGATGTGCATAGGTATCAGATAACATAGACCTATAACCCTTAATAGTAACAGGCTGCAGTTTGATTTCGTCAAACAAGTATACTAGAAAGTTTGCAATGTCTGGTATAGAAGGATCGAATACATCTACAGAATGATCCCTACACCAACGACGAAAAACCTTCCACTTAGCCGCATAGTTTAGCGAAGAGGAGGTCCTCCTACAGTTAGAAATCGCGTCCACTGCTCGTCCTGTAAAGTGCTTGCCATGCAAGAAGGACCGCACAACGGAAAAACGTGAAGGTTGAGACCTTGCGGGTTGTGATGGAGTTGGCGCGATTTCCCCTGCGAAAGAAGATCCTTCCGTGGAGGAAGCTTTCGCGGTAGGTCCCACAACAGACACCTGAGTAGATTTATCCACGGTCTCTGTGGCGACAGAGATGCTACCAACAGAATCTTGCATTGAGATTGTTTTATCTTTAGCAATACTTGTTAAATTAACGGCGCTGGAGGATACGCATATCCTATCATTCCGTTCCAGGGGATCGACAGAGCGTCTACTGCAAATGCTCCCGGATCCGGACACGGAGACACATACGTCTGCATCTGATTGTTGAGATGTGTCGCAAATAAATCTATCATTGGCCGTTCCCATTGGTAGCAAATCTGATTGAATACTTGTTTGTTGAGAGTCCACTCCGACGGCAACAAGCGACCCTTTCGTGAAAGGGAGTCTGCTAGCACATTCAGACGACCCGGTATGTGACGGACCGAAAGAAGAACGTGATGTTCTAGCGCAAACAGAAGGATTCTTTCCGTTAGATTGAACAACGGAACTGAATGAGTGCCTCCCTGATTCCGTATATACGCCACTACTGTCATATTGTCGGATAGGATTTGGACATGAGCATTGTGAATAATGTCCATCCAATGACGTAACGCAAGCCAAATTGACATCATTTCCTTGATGTTTATGTGCTTGCACAGGAATTGCGGATCCCAAAGACCCTGGCATCTCGAATCCGTTGGGATTAATGATGCACCCCAACCTGTTTGACTGGCATCCGTCATAATGGTAAAACTCGGATCCGGCAACTGCAGCGGAACTCCCTGAGTTAACCACTGAATGTTTGCCCAAGTCTGAATCTCTTGTTTCACTTGATCTGACAAGAGAACGTCTACGTCGAGCGAATGAATTTTCACACTCCAATTCTGAGTCAAGAAAATTTGGAGAGGACGCGTGCGTAACCGCCCCATCGGAATGAGATCCGCAGCGGCTCCGCACAGACCAATCAATCTCATAAATTCTCTCGCTGTGACTTTGTCTGCGTGCAGACAATAGCGAGCGTAACAACTGACTAATTTCGCTCTGGTTAACGGCAGACGAACGAGATTGTTGGGCGTCTCGAAGCTCATTCTCAGATGAGTGAATGACCTGGACGGCACCAGATCCGACTTCTCCTCGTTTACTATAAAACCGAGACGTCGGAGCAATAGAAGTAGATTCTGAACATCGTTCTGAAGCGTTAACTCGTTGCCGTACCTCTGAAGAATGTCGTCCAGGTAGGCCGACATTACCGCAGACGAATGAGCTCGGAAATAGATCATTACCGAGTTCATTACCCGAGTGAAAGCCCAGGGTGCTAGATTCAATCCGAAGCACATCGCCCGGAATTGATACACCACTCCTAGGACTGCGAAGCGTAGATACTTTCGGAATGTCGGATGTACCATGACGTGAAAGTACGCATCTTTGAGATCTATGCTTGATGCATAATCGTTCACCCGAATACTCGCTCTGACCGACCGAATCGTCTCCATATAAAATTTCGGAGCGACGATCAGCTTGTTTATCCAGCTCAAATCTATGACTGGACGGAACGAGCCGTCTGGTTTCAGAACCAGAAACAGATGGCTGTAGAATCCCGGAGTTTCCTGGTTTTCTACGACCTCTACCGCGTTCTTCATTAAAAGAGACTGCACCTCTGATAACAGAGCATCTCTTTTCTGTGGATTTGACGGAAGTTGAGTCCACTTTGGACTTCGAGTTAATGGAGGCTTTCGTTTGAAGGATATCTTTAGACCTTCCGAAGTCACTCCTCTCACCCAAGGGTCGTCCGTAATCGACGCCCATTCTTGTGAAAATCTCGACAACCTTCCGCCAACCGGTACGCGATAGAGGTTTAAGCCATCACCTCCTGGACCTGCGAGGCCTGCGGTAGGAGAAACCACGTCCTCCACGACCCGCACCTCGCCCCGTCGACCTCGGGGTGTCAGACCGGTTGTCCTGGCCCGAAGGACGTCCCGAACGAGAGTCGCTACCCTGACGGTCTCTCGAATAAGACCAAGAGGACGCACCAGAACCTCTATAGGAACCTCTCTTGGGCGCATTAGACCCAGAAGTGCCTGTCTTATTCTTGTCTGCTGTATCCGACTTCTTAGAAGCAGATTTGAACAACAGAGAATCCGAAGCTTTCTTTGTAATTTTATCATAAATAGCAGAAAGCTTGCCGTCAAAGAGAAGTTCTCCGGAGACCGAAGCGACTCTAAGAGAGTTCTTCACCTTAGTATCCACGAGTGTGGATGTAGCTAGGGCTGCGTCACGTCTAACCAACTCCAGGTTTGCCACTGAAAGGGCGGAGTTACACGTGGAATAAGCTACTGCCCTTGAAAGAAGTCTTAAAGAGGATTGTATATCCTGAAACTCTTTTCCTTGAAGGCGCAGTGATAACGCCTTAGTAAGGTGATCTGCGTAAGATAAGGCATCTAAATTGGCTCTGTTAGACGCAATAGCTGTTTCCAACACCGCGCTTGGAATAGAAGGCGACGACGGTAATGATAGCTCTAAGTCTTCCGCCTCGTCGTCCATACGCAGAGGAACTCTCGGGATACCCCGTCCTGCCGTGTCGAATTTATTCCTTGCATTAATGAAAGGCAGGTGGAGAGTATTAGCGGACAAGAAACCTGCTTTCCCCGTCTTGGAAGCAAGTTTAAATATAGCGTCGTTCAATAATTCAAATGTTCTTGCAACATTATTGGACTGCGACGGAAACTCGGGAGCGATGTCCCTGAACCGCTCAAAAAATTCAGAGTCCAATGACGCTATAATCCTCTTGTCCGGAACCGCAGCAGTCTGGCCCGACGGAACAACTTGAGGGAGAAAGTGCCGGATGAAGTCCACGGCAGCTTTATGTTGTTCCGAAAGGGATAGCTCCAAATCATCCGTATCCCTTTCACCATCCGGACGGACCTCATGATGTTCCCGGTCGTCCGCCCCCGATGCTTCGGCGGAGCGTACCGACCCAGCGCCGTCGGATAATTCTTGATCCGACACCGTTTCTGTCGGCTGCTGGGATGCTGCAATAAGCTGTGCTATCTGCACAAGAATGTCCGGCGTCGAGACCTGCGGAGGCGCAGTCTTTCGCTGCTTCGCCGAGGGCAGCTCCGCATCAGATGGCTCCCGCATACTTTTTCTATGCGAACGTCCGGAGCCCATCGGTCTCGAATCCCTGGCTGCCGGATGGTGTGACCTGGTCGCCGAAGAATCCTTGATCGGCGAAGCTGGTAAGATATCGGCGGTCACGCAGCCAAGGTGCGGTCGTGTGCGCTGATGAGAAGAAGAAGCCTTAGCAGTCTCCGAGGACTGCCTATACAACGGAGCGTCCCGAGCGACGGACGTATGCTCCGCTTGCGACACATTTTGTACCACAACATCTGGTCCCAGATGTTGTTGTACGAGAGAGGGGCCTCTCTCGCTCGCGGCCCGGCTGGACCTGGACGAGCTAGGAACCGGACTCAAAGGCTTCCTCTGTTCTCGCTTCCTATCCGCCGTCACTGGGTGTGCATCTATTATGTTTATAGTGCTCGCATCACCCAAAATTTCCTCCTGGACCGCATCAAACGAACCCGGCTGCCAACCCATTCGGTGAATGGATGCTACACCGGGCGAGCTAGCGGACGACATTTGTCTAATCTCCATGAGCACTTTTGCCGCTAGCTCTGAATTCATTTGTGACGACGGACGCACACTTGTAGAAGATAACATGGAAACATCACCCTGTTCTTGTTCCTCTGAAATAGAAACTGAGAGTAGAGTGACCTTGTGGAGAAAGAGCCGGCATAGCCCTTTCTCCAGAAACAACATATCGTGACACACGTTTCCAATGTTTCTCATCCCAATATTGACATATAGGACAGGGATTAGTGCGAGAACACTGACTACAATTAATACAATGATCATGAAAGTCAGAGGAAGATTTCTTCCCATTACAATTTGAACAATGTCCTTTCATTGTGAAAAGTCAACAACAAGTCCTAGTTACTCGCACAAACCCCTGACACAAAGATACATAATAACATGATCCATTAATAAATGAAAAAACAATTGCAAATCAAAATAATTTTGAAAAAATATTTTTTCAGCGAAGCCCAAGTTGCTGAAAAGTAACGTTGAGCCCCGATGGATCCGATGGCAAAGTGTGGTCAAAAATTTTAAATTTATATTAAATAATTAATGAGACACTTACGGATAATATAAATGTATCTTATAGTGAGATAAAATACACCAAAGGCAAACAGCCCCCCTCAAAAAAGGCTGTTGCCAATGTAAACAAACAGTGTAAAATACCAGAAAACATGACTCCAGGCACTGAAAAAACTGGCCCGAAATCAGTCATCAAAATTACACTCTATCTGATGCAAGACAGAGACTCCCAGGGGAGAATCTGCAGAACATCAGATGGAAGATGCAGAACACAACGTTTATACACCCATGGGTGAAAACGTAACTATGGGGAAAATAACAGAAAACATTCTGTATCCAAGCAACTCTCCCAGGGAAATTTTAGAAATGAACTTTCTCAAAAATATGCCAAAAGCATGGGAGAATTGCAAGGGGGGACTTTAGAAGGCTAGGGGAGAGGAAACACTGAATAAGCAGTGCAACATTTAGCAAGAATGACAACAAGAGGCCCATGCCTCGAAAATAGGCAACTTAACATAATTTCATCAAAAAATTTTAAGTGCAGCCCTGATTATTTTTTGTCACTTCTTTTTCCTCTCCTCCTTCTATATCCTCCTTAGAATCACCATTTCTCCAAAAATTACGTGTCTGGCATCCTTTAAACTGAGATTTACAAGCACAAAGATCAGTGAGATGTTGACTGATGAAGGGCCAAACAGAGAATGATAATTGGCGCCAATTTCGGGACGTCTGCGTCACTGCGCATGCACAGTGGAGGCGTAGTATGGAGGTCCTTTAGGACATGATTTCTTTTTGTTTTGGATGCAAATTTTGGGGATTGGGGGGCAAAATTTGTGTTTGGCCCTGGTTTTGTTAGAGTTAGCACCAGCTAAGTCTGGGTCATTGGTACAGTATAAAAATATGGAAATTTTGGGCAGGCCTAAAAATCTTGCCCCTCCCATTACTGAGGCATGTATTGCTCCACGAACTTCATTTGGACAATGCTGATTCAACACCTCAAAAGGAAGCTCCATACCAAATATCAAGTCATTATACCCACATGTTCGTGAGAAGAAGATTTTAAAAATATTTTGGAGCATTTTCTCCCACCCCTTCCTTATGGGGCTGGGCATGCTGAGTTGAACAAAATTGCACTGCCCCTCGAGACCATTACTCAAACAAATTTTCACTTGAATTGGCCCATTGGTTTTAGAGAAGTCCAAAAGATAGTGTTGATGAACGACGGATGGAGAGTGAGAAGATAAGCTCATAAAAATATAAAAGAAAAAACACCCACCCACATGCAATTTTACAAAAAATGGCCTGAGAAACAGAAGATCTACTTTATGGGGCCTTATATCTTCTTTGACAGAGCTACAGAGTTAAAATAAGATATAACTGGTTAATTTATCATTTGTATTATTGAAAAACATTGGAACTGTCATTTTGTATTTTCACATCTGTGTGCAGATGGTCGTGGACACAGGCCTGAAAATAAGCAGTCTGACATTTGCAGAATGAGGTCCTCAGAGGGTGAATTTGATGATGCTATCCCATACAGTCGGTCAATTTACCCTTTGGGTACCTCTTTCTGTTTAGTTTTGAGACCCTGGTTCAGATTGAGGTTCACAGAGGGTAAATTTAGTGATGCTATCCTGCTTTGCAAGGTAGCATCACTAAATTTTCCCTCCGGGGACCTCATTTTGCAGATGACAGTCTGCTTATTTTCTGGCTTGCGTGGACATATTGGCCGAAATGACCAGCAGGTAATTTGGGCTTAAATTTATTCGGCATATCTCAAGTAAATCAACATAAAATGAACTTACCCTCTGTATTATCATCATCAATCTCTTTTTTCTTCTGTTTTAGCTCTTGTTCTTTGGCCTCTTTTTTCAATCTTGCTTTCTTAGCAGACTCTTTCTCACCTGAAATTCATTTGCCCATGTGTAGAATTACAAGCATTAAATAATCTTATTAGCCAGGTGGAATTTCCAGTTTCATTTGTCTCAAGATTTCAAACCAATCTGGGATCAGTTCAATTGTTCTATTACTTATTTTAAATTTTCAACCAAAACATTTCCACATATAAAAAAAAAGAGTGATAAGATAATCAATTTCACAAGACTAGATGGTGTCACTTGTGTGCAAAGCACACTATAGTGTATCCCCGCATTTGCATCCTTGACTTTGTATGAATGCTTGATACAAAGATGAAATGTATTATATGACACACTAAAATCATATTGAGTGGCACAGGTGACACAGCTTCGTGAGCACCTACAGACTCCACTGCAACATTTGAGCATGGTTTTAGCGTTACGAATTACATACATGTACACTGGGAGCCTTTCGCCAAAAACGGTCTAAGAAAACAAGAAAGTGGCAACGGTGGCACAGCCACATGGCACCCCAAAAATCTGAAACCTTCGTGCACATCTACAGACCCTACTGCAACATTTGAGCATAGTTTTAGCATTTCAAATTACATTCTCTGGGAGCTTTTCGCCGGAAATGATCTAAGAAAACATGAAAGAAAAACGGTGGCACCGCCACGTGGCATCTGAAAAATCTGAAACCTTTGTACGCATCTACAGACCTTACTGCAACATTTGAGCATGCGTTTACCATTTCCAAGTACATACCCTAGGAGCTTTTCGCCAGAAACGGTCTAAGAAAACACAAAAGTGGCAACGGTGACACAGCCACGTAGCACCCAAACAACCCAAAACCTTCCTGTGCATTTACAGACTCTACTGCAACATCTCAGCATGGTTTTAGCATTTCGAATTACATACTCTAGGAGCCTTTCACCGGAAACGGTCTAAGAAAACACGAAAGTGGCAATGGTGGCACAGCCACGTGGCACCTGAAAAATCCGAAATCTTTGTGCACATCTACAGACCCTACTGCAACATTTGAGCATGGTTTTACCATTTCGAAATACATACTGTAGGAGCCTTTCGCCGGAAATGGTCTAAGAGAACATGGAAGAGGCAACGGTGGCACAGCCACGTGGCACCCCAAAAATCCCAAACCTTCGTGTGCATCTACAGACCCTACTGCAACATTTGAGCATGGTTTTAGAATTTCGAATTACATACCCTAGGAGCCTTTCGCCGGAAACGGTCTAAGAAAACGTGAAAGTGGCAGTGACCGTTGGGAGCGGGAGAGCAGGAGAGTGGAAATTCACTCTCCACTTTTAGATTTTACGAGAGTGAAAAATTTTAGGAGAGTGATTTTTAAAATAATGCCTCGGGCCAATTCGCCCCCAGGTGGAATAACGAGGATTGGTGGTGATTGCTGTTGAGAAATCAGTAGGCCTAATAATGCGCGATTTCCAAAATAATTGGTTTTATGACGTTTCGGCCTTGAGACGTTTCGGCCCTAAGAGGCTCTTTGCCTAACAGTGATGACTAAGGTTACAGTGCAGTTGATTTTGTATTTGCCTCAACGATGTGGATTTGAAATTTAGTATGACCCATGGTGAGAGTGTTCTTCTCTGTAACAGAAGGTATATTCTTTTTAAAAAAATATTTAAAGTGTTTAAAATAAATTTCAAGTTCATATAAGAAGCTGGGTCATTCATGGTTTCTGAATACCCTAACTGAGTTGAAAAGCGTAGTTAAAAAAGTTTTCGATATCCTTCGTAAATTAAGCGTTATTAACAATTTGAGTTAATTAATTTCTTTGGTAAATGACAAAACATTTCAGTTGTCTCCCTTCCCGGCTGCGCTGGGTAAACTGATAATACACTTTTCAGAAAACTGACAATTTCTGCCAACCATCTTTCACTGACACGTGCGATTGGTGCTTTGAAGGTCTGCCATTCTTATCCATCCAAATACCTGTGATTTCTATTGTAGCCTTATTACATTTAACCCCCTTCCAACAAACTTCACAAGTTTTCAAAGAAAAACATTCAATGCAAATTGCGGGGCGAATTTCAATGCAGCCAATTTTTCAGTGGAACAGAGCGTAACCGCAAGCAATTTCGATATGGACGAACTGTCTCCAATACATTTTTTTTGTTTTGAAACGATGGTTAACTTTAATAAATTCTAATTAACTCGATGCGTGTCTTGTGTGATTCGTTGTTGTCTGGTACTTTGTTTTTAAATAGCCATTTTGTGCTGGTTGCTATCAGTTGGGGCGAATTGTTCGAACGACTACGCAATTGCAGTTCTTTTCAGAAATATAAAATTGGGCTAGTTTAGGCTATTTTCATAGCCGTGTGACGGACTTTAACAGCAACCGTGTTTACTGTTTTTTGCGGAAGCGTGTGTTTTTAAAAAATAAAACATAAGAAAATACAGTAAACTGCCATGTCTCCCAAGGAAGTTTGGGAGGGCAACTTGAATTTCGCCCCCAATGTAAGCCAAGGCGACTTGAGGAATGACAAGGCGACTTCTTCGCCCAAGTCGCCCACTCGGCTGACCCCTGCTCATGACAGGTTCTTCTGTACTTTGCACTTCTCCGACGAAGGCTTTGAACACGACCGGAAGATAAACGTGCGCGACTAATTACTCGCGGTATACGAAAAAGCGGTGCGCGATGGTGCGCTGGCGCGATCGCTCGCCGTTCCCAACGGTCACTGAAGTGGCAACAGCACAGCCACTAGGCAGCTGAAAAATCTGAAACCTTTGTGCGCATCTACAGACCCCACTGAAACATTTGAGCATGGTTTTAGCGTTTTGAATTACATACCCTAGGAGCCTTTCACCGGAAAGGGTCTCAGAAAACACGAAAGTGGCAACGGTGGCACAGCTGAAAAATCTTAAACCTTCGTGCGCATCTACAGACCCCACTGCAACATTTGAGCATGGTTTTAGCATTTCGAATTACATACACCAGGAGCCTTTCGCTGGAAACGGTCTAAGAAAACACGAAAGTGGCAACAGTGGTACAGCCACATGGCACCCCAAAAATCCGAACCTTCCTGCAATCCACAGACCCTACTGCAACATCTGAGCATGCTTTTAGCATTTCGAATTACATACTCTAGGAGCCTTTCGTCAGAAACGGTCTCAGAAAACACAAAAGTGGCAACAGTGGCACAGCCACGTGGCACCTGAAAAATCCGAAACCTTCGTGTGCTTCTACAGACCCCACTGCAACATTTGAGCATGGATTTAGCATTTCAAATTACATACCCTAGGAGCCTTTCCCTGGAAACGGTCTAAGAAAACACGAAAGTGGCAACGGTGGCACAGCCACGTGGCAGCTGAAAAATCCAAAACCTTCGTGCACATCTACAGACCCCACTGCAACATTTGAGCATGGTTTTAGCGTTTCGAATTACATACCCTAGGGGCCTTTCAGAGGAAACGGTCTCAGAAAACACAAAAGTGGCAACGGTGGCACAGCCACGTGGCACCTGAAAAATCCGAAACCTTTGTGTGCTTCTACAGACCCCACTGCAACATTTGAGCATGGTTTTAGCATTTCGAATTACATACCCTAGGAGCCTTTCGCCGGAAACGATCTAAGAAAACATAAAAGTGGCAACGGTGGCACAGCCACGTGGCACCTGAAAAATCCGAAACATTCGTGCGCATCTACAGACCCTACTGCAACATTTGAGCATGGTTTTAGCATTTCGAATTACATACCCTAGGAGCCTTTCGCCACAAACGGTCTAAGAAAACACAAAAGTGGCAATGGTGGCACAGCCACGTGGCACCTGAAAAATCTGAAACCTTCGTGCACATCTACAGACCCTACTGCAACATTTGAGCATGGTTTTAGTGTTTCGAATTACATACCCTAGGAGCCTTTCACCGGAAACGATCTAAGAAAACACGAAAGTGGCAACGGTGGCACAGCCACGTGGCAGCTGAAAAATCCAAAACCTTCGTGCGCATCTACAGACCCCACTGCAACATTTGAGCATGGTTTTAGCGTTTCGAATTACATACCCTAGGAGCCTTTCAGCGGAAACGGTCTCAGAAAACACAAAAGTGGCAACGGTGGCACAGCCACGTGGCACCTGAAAAATCCGAAACCTTCGTGTGCTTCTACAGACCCCACTGCAACATTTGAGCATGGTTTTAGCATTTCGAATTACATACCCTAGGAGCCTTTCGCCGGAAACGATCTAAGAAAACATAAAAGTGGCAACGGTGGTACAGCCACGTGGCACCTGAAAAATCCGAAACATTCGTGCGCATCTACAGACCCTACTGCAACATTTGAGCATGGTTTTAGCATTTTGAATTACATACCCTAGGAGCCTTTCGCCACAAACGGTCTAAGAAAACACAAAAGTGGCAACGGTGGCACAGCCACGTGGCACCTGAAAAATCTGAAACCTTCGTGCACATCTACAGACCCTACTGCAACATTTGAGCATGGTTTTAGTGTTTCGAATTACATACCCTAGGAGCCTTTCACCGGAAACGGTCTAAGAAAACACGAAAGTGGCAATGGTGGCACAGCCACGTGGCAGTTGAAAAATCCGAAACCTTCGTGCACATCTACAGACCCCACTACAACATTTGAGCATGGTTTTAGCGTTTCGAATTACATACCCTAGGAGCCTTTTGCCGGAAACGGTTCAAGAAAACACAAAAGTGGCTACGGTGGCACAGCCACGTGGCACCCGAAAAATCCGAAACTTTCCTGCGCATCTATAGCCCCTACTGCAACTTCTGAGCATGGATTTAGCGTTTCAAATTACATATCCTACGAGCCTTTTGCCGGAAACGGTGTAAGAAAACACAAAAGTGGCTACGGTGGCACAGCCACGTGTCACCCGAAAAATCCGAAACCTTCGTGTGCATCTATAGACCCTACTGCAACATCTGAGCATGAATTTAGCATTTCGAATTACATATCCTACGAGCCTTTTGCCGGAAACGGTCTAAGAAAACACAAAAGTGGCTACGGTGGCACAGCCACGTGGCACCCGAAAAATCCGAAACCTTCCTACATATCTACAGATCATTTAGCAACACCCTAGTGTAATTTTAGAACTCTGAATTACATAGGTTGGGACTATTCAGCAAAAAAGTGAAAAAATAACGCATTTTTTAAGTGGCTCCACAGAAGCCACCTGGTGGCACAAAAATTTAAAAGTTGTATTTTTGGGTTGCACAGACCCTATCGAACAACTGTAGAAAGTTACAGCATTTCGAATTACAAAACCGGACGTACGGAAGTACGGACGTACGGACGGAGATCATGACAATATCCCTGCATTTTTTAAAAAGCGGGGATAAAAATATTAAAAACAGATGAAAAAAAATAGAGCATTAATTCTGATAGCTTGATTTGTCTAGTAAGTACTTATACAGTACATGGAGACTGGACTGTAACAAAATAATCACTCATGGAGTGAAGTTATCACCCAAAGTATCACTTTCAAATTCTGTACATGTGGACAAAAACACATCAATGTTTCAGCCAATGGACCTCCGAGTTTAACCCGGAGGACCATTGGCTGGAACTTTGCTTGTTATGCTTTGCAACAAATTTGCAATTATTGCTTGGCTGGAATCTTCACTCTATAGGTGATTTAGTGATAACACATTCTACATGTACTGTATGTTCTTGCCTTCTCGCTCTCATGCATACATGCATCATTATCTTTTGAAAATTTGGAAATTGATTTTGCGCATGACTGTTGGGAATTGGACAGTAGGTGACTGTTCTTTATAGGATACTAATTACCAGAATTTGTGTACCTACACAAATCGGCACGTCGTGAACTCGGTTTGGCTTAAATTTTGTTGTTTGACTATTTTAAGTCTCCTAAATGTTTTTTATAATGATTCTCCAAAATTGGCCATCTTCTTCACCCGAGAGCTAATAAGAGGAGTAAGCACTTGTGTTACTTTGGTAAGTGTAATAAGAAATAAAATTGGGTATAAAATTTTATCTTTTTGTCACAAAAAACATAAATTCCAAATTACGACCCTTCATTAAAGTGTAGTCTGCTATCAGGATTGGGTAAAGGGTTATTAACAGACTGAAATCAAATAAATTGAAGACAGTAATCCCAGCTTTTCAATCAACAGTGCAGGTCATGGATAAAAAAAAAACATACAGCATGTAAATTTACTTACCTAGCGGTACATTTAAATACCGAGGGTCAACACATCTGCCAATTTGAATTAAAGCTTTATTGAGATCTTTGACAGATGATTCTTCAGTTACTGAACCCTGAGTTGACATATCATCATCATCATCTTCATCATCACTGTCAAGTAGATGAAAACAATTTTAATTACATAATAACAAAAAGACAATTGTGTGAGATGTGACAAATATATAAAGAGGATACAGCTACCCATGACTTAGCAACAGGGCAATCACAGCTTCATCATGTAATTGTTCTTGTGTCAAAGCAGATCTTATAGAACCAGAAAATCAGTAAGTTTTTTCCTCTGAACCTGTATGCTACCTTGTGGCACACTCATGGAAAGAACTCCAAGAATCCTCCCCACCAATGCATCACATGATATTGCAATCGAAAAACTTCAGATACCTAAATACATTGTATCCACTCTTAGATCTATTCCTTTACTAGGATTATTTATTGGTGTTTCTGGTCACCTTCAGTGTATATGGCTATATCAACCACACGATATATACAGACATTCACAATTAATTAGATCTCTCTTAACTGAATAACACTTTCAACTGAAAATAACTTCCAAACACAAAACCATTCACCATAACCTCTGTATAAATTTGACCTGTTAATTGCATATAGGTTATTTATTATTTATTTATTGGTGTTTAAGGTCACATATTTCTGCACTATGGCTAATCATGACCAAGACGACAGTTTATGGGCGGAAGAAGCCAGAGTACCTGAAGAGAACCACTGAGCAACTGTCTGCTCCCCAACATACTAACTAAACACAAGCAGGGTTAGCATTGGTTGAAGACAAGGCCTGCACCTCTGCCTACTGAGCCATGGTGCCCCCTGCTTGTAGGTTACAGTAAACTCCTGTTAATCCTTTACCCAATGCACAGGATATAAAAATTTATTAACTTTAATTATTGTTTTTCAAAATTTTTCAGAAAAATTCACCGAAACCATATCATGTGATCCCTTATTGGAACGAGCTTGTTCTAATGGGGGTCAAACGGTATGGTTTTGTTAAAAGGTTTTGAAAAGTTAAAAAATTTATAGTAATTTATATATTTTTTATACTTACCAATGACCCAGACTTAGCTGGTGCTAACTCCACAAAAACCAGGGCCAAACACAAATTTTGCCCCCCAATCCCCAAAATTTGCATCCAAAACAAAAAGAAATAATGTCCTAAAGGACCTCCATAATACGACTCTACTGCGCATGCGCAGTGACGCAGTCGTCCCGAAATTGGCGCCAAATATCATTCTTACTGGCAGTGCCTGGTCAGCGCTATGTACTCAGCGGGGAGGCAAGAGTTCCCAACTCAGGGAGGGCCATCCCCGTCTGGGTCATTGGTAAGTATAAAAAATATATAAATTACTATAAATTTTTTAACATTTTTATACTGTACCAATGACCCAGACTTAGCTGAATAGTAAACAGGCTGGAGGGCCTAGGACATAGAGGAAAATCCAATAAGCTCAATTATAAAATAAAGAGATAACCCCTTAAGGAGAAAAGGAGTATTAGGCTTTACATGTATCTTTCTTATTTAATATTTAAATTAGAAAGATACACTACCCTTAATAATTGAGCACAATAACATTCATGTTCTCTATTAATATCCAGTATAACCTTTATACTAATTATTATTAAAACAAGCCAATAAATAAAGTAGTCCAGAGAATTGAGACTCTTTATAATCATTTAAAAGTGTCCGAGTATTGTATATTAAAGCCCGTTTGACACTTGACATATACAAATGCTTCACACCGAGCTACACTTTAAAAATAAGACATGAATGAAATTAAACATTAATATTACACTTTAAAACCATCCCGGAAGCGACTCAGAAATACTGTCTTGGAGGAGGCATTCCCTTGCTTTTCACTATAAAGCAGGTGACCTAAGGGAACACCCGCCCCCCCCCTTCCCCTTGCCCTGGGTCAAATAGCCCAGAGCGAAGAGGGCAGCCGGACGGAGTCACTGCCGGAACAGAAAGCCTGCATAACTATAGTTGCAACTGTTTAGTGGACGACATTCTGAGCAACAGATAACGGACCTAAACAATGCAGGTCTCCAGAAATGGACTCAATATTTCTGAGATAAAAATTAGTAAATGTGGATGGCTGAGACCAATAAGCAGCCTTCATTAAATCTGTAATAGCAACACTATTAGCATAAGCCCAGGAAGTAGAAAGAGCTCTTACTTCATGAGCAGAAATCTTAAGCACAGACTGCTGAGAAGAAGATAAATCTTCATACGCAGTACGGATAGTTAACTGAATCCATCTAGCAATAGAATGGACTGAAATGTCCTTTCTATTAGGCATCAAAGACAGAAAGAAACGTTTCCGTCCCTTTCTGATGAACTGAGATCTCTGTTTATAGATACGTAGTGCTCTAACAGGACAGAGTAAAGGCCTACGCCCGTCTGAAGACGGAAGAGCCTTAATAACAATAGGTTCCGGATATTTATTAGGAGCCTGATTCTTAGCTAAAAAACCGACGTTAGTAGTGAAGGTGATAGTGTTCCCAACACTACGATAATGAGAATCATCCACCGATAGTGCATGAAGCTCACTGACTCTTCTGGCAGAAGAGAAAGCTAAGAGAAAAGCTGTCTTATAAGATAAGAATTTGAAATCTACTGTCCCAAGAGGTTCAAATGGCTTTTCCTTCAATTTAAGGAGAACCCAAGCTAAATTCCACTTAGGAATTAATCTAAGAGTTCTGGGTCTATTTATCGAAAAGTTTCTAACCAATTTCGATAAAGAGACATTAGATCCAATTTGTAAACTATCATGATGTGCATAGGTATCAGATAACATAGATCTATAACCCTTTATAGTAACCGGTTGCAGTTTGATTTCGTCAAACAAGTATACAAGAAAGTTAGCAATGTCTGGTATAGAGGGATCAAATATATCAACAGAATGATCCCTACACCAACGACGGAAAACCTTCCACTTAGCCGCATAGTTTAGCGAAGAGGAGGTCCTCCTACAGTTAGAAATCGCGTCCACTGCTCGTCCTGTAAAGTGCTTGCCATGCAAGAAGGACCGCACAACGGAAAAACGTGAAGGTTGAGACCTTGCGGGTTGTGATGCAGTTGGCGCGATTTCCCCTGCCAAAGAAGATCCTCTCGTGGAGGGAGCTTCCGCGGTAGGTCCCACAACAGACACCTGAGTAGATTTATCCACGGTCTCTGTGGCGACAGAGATGCTACCAACAGAATCTTGCATTGAGATTGTTTTATCTTTAGCAATACTTGTTGAATTAACGGCGCTGGAGGATACGCATATCCTATCATTCCGTCCCAAGGGAACGATAGAGCGTCTACAGCAAATGCTCTTGGATCCGGACACGGGGACACATACGTTTGCAACTGATTGTTGAGATGTGTCGCAAATAAGTCTATCATTGGCCGTTCCCATTGGTAGCAAATCTGATTGAATACTTGTTTGTTGAGAGTCCACTCCGACGGCAACAAGCGACCCTTTCGAGAAAGGGAGTCTGCTAGCACATTCAGACGACCCGGTATGTGACGGACCGAAAGAAGAACGTGATGTTCCAACGCAAACAGAAGGATTCTTTCCGTTAGATTGAACAACGGAACTGAATGAGTGCCTCCCTGATTCCGTATATACGCCACTACTGTCGTATTGTCGGATAGGATTTGGACATGAGCATCGTGAATAATGTCCATCCAGTGACGTAACGCAAGCCAAATTGACATCATTTCCTTGATGTTTATGTGCTTGCACAGGAATTGCGGATCCCAAAGACCCTGGCATCTCGAATCCGTTGGGATTAATGATGCACCCCAACCTGTTTGACTGGCATCCGTCATAATGGTAAAACTCGGATCCGGCAACTGCAGCGGAACTCCTTGAGTTAACCACTGAATGTTTGCCCAAGTCTGAATCTCTTGTTTCACTTGATCTGACAAGAGAACGTCTACATCGAGCGAATGAATTTTCACACTCCAATTCTGAGTCAAGAAAATTTGAAGAGGCCGTGTGCGTAGCCGTCCCATCGGAATGAGATCCGCAGCGGCTCCGCACAGACCTATCAGTCTCATAAATTCTCTCGCTGTGACTTTGTCTGTATTTAGACAATAGCGAGCGTAACAACTGACTAATTTCGCTCTGGTTAACGGCAGACGAACGAGATTGTTGTGCGTCTCGAAGCTCATTCCCAGATGAGTGAATGACTTGGACGGCACCAGATCCGACTTCTCCTCGTTTACTATGAAACCGAGACGTCGGAGCAATAGAAGAAGATTCTGAACATCGTTCTGAAGCGTTAACTCGTTGCCGTACCTCTGAAGAATGTCGTCCAGGTAGGCCGACGTTACCGCAGACGAATGAGCTCGGAAGTAAATCATTACCGAGTTCATTACTCGAGTGAAAGCCCAGGGTGCTAGATTCAATCCGAAGCACATGGCCCGGAACTGATACACCACTCCTAGGACTGCGAAGCGTAGATACTTTCGGAATGTCGGATGTACCATGACGTGAAAGTACGCATCTTTGAGATCTATGCTCGTTGCATAATCGTTCACCCGAATACTCGCTCTGACCGATCGAATCGTCTCCATATAAAACTTCGGAGCGATGATCAGCTTGTTTATCCAGCTCAAATCTATGACTGGACGGAACGAGCCGTCTGGTTTCGGAACCAGAAACAGATGGCTGTAGAATCCCAGCGATTCCTGGTTTTCTACGACCTCTACCGCGTTCTTCATTAAAAGAGACTGCACCTCTGATAGCAGAGCGTCTCTTTTCTGAGGGTTTGACGGAAGATGAGTCCACTTTGGACTTCGAGTTAATGGAGGCTTTCGTTTGAAGGATATCTTTAGACCTTCCGAAGTCACTCCTCTCACCCAAGGGTCGTCCGTAATCGACGCCCACTCTTGAGAAAAACTCGACAACCTTCCGCCAACCGGAACGCGATAGAGGTTTGAGCCATCACCTCCTGGATCTGCGAGGCCTGCGGTAGGAGAAACCACGTCTTCCACGACCCGCACCTCGCCTCGTCGACCTCGGGGCGTCTGACCGATTGTCCCGGCCTGAAGAACGTCCCGAACGAGAGTCGCTATCCTGACGGTCTCTCGAATAAGAGCTAGAGGACGCACCGGAACCTCTATAGGAACCTCTCTTGGGCGGATAAGACCCAGAAGTGCCCGCCTTATTCGTGTCTGCTGAATCCGACCTTTTAGGAGCGGATCTAAACAACAGAGAATCACTAGCTTTCTTTTTAATATTATCATAAATAGCGGAAAGCTTGCCGTCAAAGAGAAGATCTCCTGAGACCGAAGCGACTCTAAGAGAGTTCTTCACCTTAGAATCCACTAGTGTGGATGTAGACAGGGCTGCGTCACGTCTAACCAACTCCAGATTAGCCACTGAAAGGGCGGAGTTACACGTGGAATAAGCTACTGCCCTTGAAAGAAGTCTTAAGGAGGATTGTATATCCTGAAACTCTTCCCCTTGAAGACGCAGTGATAACGCCTTCGTAAGGTGATCTGCGTAAGATAAGGCATCTAAATTGGCTCTGTTAGACGCAATAGCTGTTTCCAACACTGCGGTTGGAATAGAAGCTGACGACGGTAATGATAGCTCTAAGTCTTCCGCCTCGTCGTCCATACGCAGAGGAACTCTCGGTATACCCTGACCTGCCGTGTCGAATTTATTCCTTGCATTAATGAAAGGCAGGTTGAGAGTATTTGCGGACAAGAAGCCTGCTTTCCCTGTCCTGGAAGCAAGTTTAAAAATAGCGTCGTTCAATAATTCAAATGTTCTTGCAACATTATTGGACTGCGACGGAAACTCGGGAGCGATGTCCCTGAACCGCTCGAAAAAATCAGAGTCCAATGACGCTATAATTCTCCTGTCCGGAAGCGCAGCAGTCTGGCCCGACGGAACAACTTGAGGAAGAAAGTGCCGGATGAAGTCTACGGCAGCTTTGTGTTGTTCCGAAAGGGATAGCTCCAATTCATCCGTATCCCTTTCACCATCCGGTCGGACCTCCCGATGTTCCCGGTCGTCCGCCCCCGATGCTTCGGCGGAGCGTACCGACCCAGCGCCGTCGGATAATTCTCGATCCGACACCGTTTCTGTCGGCTGCTGGGATGCTGCGATAAGCTGTGCTATCTGCACTAGAATGTCCGACGTCGAGACCTGCGGAGGAGCGGTCTTTCGCTGCTTTGCCGAGGGCAGCTCCGCATCGGATGGCTCCCGCATACTTTTCCTATGCGAACGTCCGGAGTCCATCGGTCTCGAGTCCCTGGCTGCCGGATGGTGTGACCTGGTCGCCGAATAATCCTTCCTCGGCGAAGCTGGCAAGATATCGGAGGTCACGCAGCCAAGGTGCGGTCGTGTGCGCCGGCGAGAAGAGGAAGCCTTAACAGTCTCTGCGGACTGCTTATACAACGGAGCGTCCCGAGCGACGGACGTATGCTCCGCTAAAGACACATTTTGTACCACAACATCTGGTCCCAGATGTTGTTGTACGAGAGAGGGGCCTCTCTCGCTCGCGGCCCGGCTGGACCTGGACGAGCTAGGAACCGGACTAAAAGGCTTCCTCCGTTCTCGTTCACTATCCGCCGTCACTGGGTGTGCATCTATTATTTTTATAGTGCTCGCATCACCCAAAATTTCCTCTTGGACCGCATCGGACGAACCCGGCTGCCGAACCATTCGGTGAATGGACGCTACACCGGGCGAGCTAGCGGACGACATTTGTCTAATCTCCATGAGCACTTTTGCCGCTAGCTCTGTATTTAATTGTGACGACGGACGCACACTTGAAGAGGATAACATGGAAACATCACCCTGTTCTGGTTCCTCTGAAATAGAAACTGAGAGAGTAGAGTGACCTTGTGGAGAAAGAGCCGGCATCGCTCTTTCTCCAGAAACAACATATCGTGACACACGTTTCCAATGTTTCTCATCCCAATGTTCACATACAGGACAGGGATTAATGCGAGAACACTGACTACAATTTATGCAATAATCATGAAAGTCAGAGGAAGATTTCTTCCTATTACAATTTGAACAAGTTCCTTTCATTGTGAAGGAACAACAATAAGTCCTAGTTACTCGCAAAAACCCCTGACACAAAGATACATAATAACATGATCCATTAATAAATGAAAAAACAATTGCAAAACAAAATAATTTTGAAAAAATATTTTTTCAGAGAAGCCCAAGTTGCTGAAAAGTAACGTTGAGCCCCGATGGATCCGATGGCAAAGTGTGGTCAAAAATTTTAAAATTATATAAAATAATTAATGAGACACTTTCGGATAATATAAATGTATCTTATAATGAGATAAACTACCTCAAAGACAAACAGCCCCCCTCAAAAAAGGCTGTTGCCAATGAAAACAAACAGTGTAAACACAGAAGAAAACATGACTCCAGGCACTGAAAAAACTGGCCCGGAATCAGTCCTCAATTACACTCTATCTGATGCAAAACAGAGACTCCCAGGGGAGAATCTGCAGAACATCAGATGGAAGATGCAGAACACAAACGTTATACACCCATGGGTGAAAACGTAACTATGGGGAAAATAACAGAAAACATTCTGTAACCAAGCAACTCTCCCAGGGAAATTTTAGAAATGAAACTTCTCAAAAATATGCCAAAAGCATGGGAGAATTGCAAGGGGGGACTTTAGAAGGTTAGGGGAGAGGAAACACTGAATAAGCAGTGCAACAATTAGCAAGAATGACAACAAGAGGCGTTTGCCTCGAAAATAGGCAACTTAACATAATTTTAACCAAAAATTTTAAGTACAGCCCTGATTATTTTTTGCCACTTCTTTTTTCCTCTCCTCCTTCTATCCTCCTTAGAATCACATTTTCTCCAAGAATTACGTGTCTGGCATCCTTTAAACTGAGATTTACAAGCACAAAGATCAGTGAGATGTTGACTGATGAAGGGCCAAACAGAGAATGATATTTGGCGCCAATTTCGGGACGACTGCGTCACTGCGCATGCGCAGTAGAGTCGTATTATGGAGGTCCTTTAGGACATTATTTCTTTTTGTTTTGGATGCAAATTTTGGGGATTGGGGGGCAAAATTTGTGTTTGGCCCTGGTTTTTGTGGAGTTAGCACCAGCTAAGTCTGGGTCATTGGTACAGTATAAAAATATATATTTTCCTTCAACTGCTAAATTTAATGAAAGTGTCAACGACACTGTTGCTCAACTTGACAAACTTGCACTTGGTAAGTTATACATGAAATGGCAAAATTGAAAATCATTTGTACCAATGTTATTTGATGAAATTTCAACATAACAGCATTGTGTGTGCACAACGTCAGAGTAATCCATGCATTTTTAAATATATACTGTAAGACTGGCTAAAGGAAGAATGTTGATACACAAATGCAGTCTGTTCAGAGGTTATTGTAAATGACAACTTTTTTCACAGAAATGAATGCTAATCAATAGCTCTTATCTAAAGGTCTTGCCTAATGAGAACACCAAGTTAAAAAACAAGAGGCCCCAGGGGGTCCGAGGGGGCTCACCTGACATGGTAGCCTAAATATCAACCCAGGGAATTGATTTCAACAAGCTGCATCTGCCCCTTCTAAGAAAAGCTTATACCAAATATCCAAAGATTCTGACCAGTGGATCTAAAAATGAAAGTGTCAATGACACTGTAACTTAACTTGTGTGTTGTGTTTGATGAAAAGGATAATGTTCAATGTTTATGAAAGGATTATGAAATAAGACAAGAATTGTGATAATTGGGAATATGTTCATTTCTGTTCCCTGTATGCTATGTTTATGATAAAAATAATATGAGGTGTACACTGTACTAAAGAGCTGAGGGGTGGGTTAATATGACCTCACAGTTAATGTATGTGGCCCTCACAGTTAACGTATATCAACAAAAGTTACCAAGTTACAGTGAAATCATTCCAAAACAAGTCATCCTATCAATTTACATTAAAATCCCTTCATAAATATGGCCTGTAGACTGTGCTAAAGGTTTTCGGGCTTCGGGTCCCTGTAGCCGTCAGTTTCCCAATTGCGTCCAAAGGGGACATTCTCATCTAGACATTATATGAAGTCAACCTACCAAGTTACAATGAAATCCCTTAATAAATATGACCTGTAGACTGTGCTAAAGGTTTTTGGGCTTTGGGCTCTGGCAGCCATCATGATTGAATGATCGCAACCAAAAGGGGACATTCTCATCTGGGCATCGTCTGGAGTGATCCTACAAAGTTTCAATGAAATCCCTTCATAAATATGACCTGTAGACTGTGCTCAAGGTTTTTGGGCTTCAGGCCCCTGAAGCCGTCACAGTTGACTAATCACGACCAAAAGAGGATGTCATCATCTAGGCATTATATGGAGTCAAACTTACGGGTTACAATGAAGTCCTTCCATAAATATGACCAACAGACTATGCTAAAGGTTTTGGGTTCGGGCAGCCATCAAGGCTGAATGAAGCCATCACAGTTGACCAATCACGACCAAAAGGGGACGTTCTCATCTAGACATTATTTAGAGTCATCCTACCAAGGTACAATGAAATCCCTTCATAAATATCACCTGTAGACTGTGCTAAAGATTTTCGGGCTTTGGGCCCCTGTAGCCAACACAGTTGCCTAATGGTGTCCAAAAGGGGCTGTTCTCATCTAGACATTACATGAAGTCAACCTACCAAGTTACAATGAAATCCCTTCATAAATATGATCTGAAGACTGTGCTAAAGGTTTTCGGGCTTTAGGCTTGGGCAGCCATCATGGTTGAATGATCGCAACCAAAAGGGGACATTCTCATCTGGACATCATCTGGAGTGATCCTATGAAGTTACAATGAAATCCCTTCATAAATATGACCTGTAGACTGTGTTCAAGATTTTCAGGCTTCAGGCACCTGTAGCCATCACAGTTGACCAATCACGACCAAAAGGGGATGTCATCATCTAGGCATTATATGGAGTCAACCTAACAAGTTACAATGAAATCCTTCCATAAATACGACCTACAGACATGCTAAAAGTTTTTGGGCTCAGGCAGCCATCAAGGCTGAATGATCGTGACCAAAAGGGGACGTTCTGATCTGGACACTATGTGGAGTCATCCTACCAAGCTACAATGAAATCCCTTCATAATTATGACCTGTAGACTCGGGCTTTGGGCCCCTGAAGCCATCACAGTTGCCCAATCGTGTCCAAAAGGGGATGTTCTCATCTAGACATTATATGAAGTCAACCTACCAAGTTACAATGAAATCCCTTCATAAATATGACCTGTAGACTGTGGTTGAATGATCGCAATCAAAAGGGGACAATCTCATCTGGGCGTCATCAGGAGTGATCCTGCAAAGTTACAATGAAATCCCTTCATAAATACGACCTGTAGACTGTGCTAAATGTTTTCGGGCTTCGGGCACCTTTAGTCGTCACAGTTGCCCAATCATGTCCAAAAGGGGACGTTCTCATCTAGACATTATAGGAAGTTAACCTACCAAGTTACAATGAAATCCCTTCATATATATGACCTGTAGACTGTGCTAAAGGTTTTTCGGGCTTTGGGCTCAGGCAGCCATTATGGTTGAATGATAGCAAGCATAGGGGACAATCTCATCTGGGCATCATCTGGAGTGATCCTAAGAAGTTACAATGAAATCCCTTCATAAATATGACCTGTAGACTGTGCTCAAGGTTTTCGGGCTTCGGGCACTTGTAGCCATCACAAATGACCAATCACGACCAAAAGGGGATGTCATCATCTAGGCATTATATGGAGTCAACCTAACAGGTTACGATGAACTCCTTCCATAAATATGACCTTTTGCCTATGTTAAAGGTTTTTGGGCTTGGGCACCCATCAAGGCTGCACGATCACGATCAAAATGGGATGTTCTCATCTAGACATTATTTGAAGTCATCCTACCAAGTTACAATGAAATCCCTTCATAAATATGACCTCTAGACTGTGCTAAAGGTTTTTGGGCTTCGGGCCCCTGTAGCCGTCACAGTTGCCCAATCACGTCCAAAAGGGGACTTTCTCATCTAGACATTGTATGAAGTCAACCCTCCAAGTTACAATTAAATTCCTCAATAAATATGACCTGTAGACTGTGCTAAAGGTTTTCGGGTTTTGGGCTCGGGCAGTCGTCACGGTTGGCAGATCATGCCCAAATGGGGAAATTCTCATCTAGACATCATAAGGAGTCATCCTTCCAAGTTACAATGAAATTCCTCCACTCCACATTAAACATGACCTGCAGACTGTGCTAAAAGTTTTTGTGTTTCGGGCTTGGGCAGCCATCACGGTTGATAGGTCATGCCCAAAAGGGGACGTTCTCATCTAGGCATTATGCAGAGGCATCCTACCAGGTTACAATGAAATCCCTTCATAAATACGACCTGTAGACTGT
Source organism: Pictodentalium vernedei (assembly GCA_031216915.1). NCBI lineage: Eukaryota > Metazoa > Mollusca > Scaphopoda > Dentaliida > Dentaliidae > Pictodentalium > Pictodentalium vernedei. Next base: position 351,203,953 of record CM062292.1, read on the forward strand.
GCTAATGGTTTTGGGGTTTTGGGCTCGGACAGCCATACCGGTTGCCCTATCACAACCAAAAGGAGACGTTCTCATCTAGACATGACCCCAAACCTGCATATGAAATTTCGTGACGATCAGACAAGAACTGCGGGGTGTAGCCCGTGCTAAAGGAAAATGTGAACAGAGGTCACAGACTAACAGACTTCCGCACATGTGATGGCAATAGCTTATCTTGACTATGTCAAGTTAAGCTAAAAAAAGATTTTTAAAGAATATTCCTCATATTGAACTAAGTAATAATTCAGGCTCCCACAGGGAGCCCAAATATGAACCCAGGGACTTGGCTTGAACAAACTTGAATCTCACCCCCCCCCCCCCCCCCCCCCCCAAGCATGCTGCATACCAAATATTAAAAGATTCTGATTGGTAGATCTGAGGAAGAAGATTTTTAAAGAATATTCCTCATACTGCACTAATTTAAACAATTGGGCTCCCATAGAGATCCCAAATATGGACCCAGGGACTTGGCTTTAACAAACTTGAATCTCACCTCCCAAAGGATGCTGCACACCAAATATCAAAACATTCCGACTGCTGGATCTGAAGAAAAAGATTTTTAAGAAAATTCCTCATTTTGAACTAAGTTACAATTCGAGCTCCCACAGTGAGCCCAAATATGGACCTAAGGACATGGCTTGAACAAACTTGAATCTCACCCCTCTAAGGATGCTGCATACCAAATATCAAAACATTCCGACTGCTGGATCGGAAGAAGAAAATTATTAAAGAAAATTCCTCATTTTGAACTAAGTTATCATTCGGGCTCCCACAGAGAGCCCAAATATGAACTCAGGGACTTGGCTTGAACACACTTGAATCTCACCCCCTTAAGCATGCTGTATACCAAATATCAATAGATTCTGATTGGTAGATCTGAAGAAGATTTTTAAAGAATATTCCTCATACTGCACTAATTTAAACATTTGGTCTCCCATAGAGAGCCCAAATATTGACCCCGGGATTTGATTTCAATAAACATGTGAAACAATCTTCCAAAAATGTTATATGTGAAATTTGAAACCTTTTGGAGCAGTGGTTTGGGAGAAAAGTAGTCTTAAATGTTTTCCCCATTACCCACAGCGCTAAAAAATGCTGATTCGGCACTTTTTCGAAGTCCCCAAAAAGTACCCCATGATAAAACCGATAGCATTTTTTTTTTTACCATTCCATTCTGTTGGTCCTAAGGAAGCTTCACACCACATAAAAATTCTCAGTGCTGTGTAATTTTGGAGATATGGGCGTTTTAACTTTTTTCTATTTTTAGCTCCTGCAGTTCCGATGGGGCGACGGGAAAAAACATTTGGACATAAATTAAGTACTTATGACCAAATAAGCTCTCATATCAAATTTTGTTCAAATCTGCCTATCGGTTTGGAAAATACAAATTTTGGACGGGGCGAAAATTCTTGCCCCTCCCATAACGAAGACAAATACAGCTCCTCGAACATCTCTTGAACAAATCTGAGTCTACACCTCAAAAGGAAGCTGCACACCAAATATCAAGTCTCTGCTCCTGCTGGTTCATGAGAAGATTTTTTAAGATTTAAGCACACTTTCTGGGCATGGCCCTACCAAGGCAACTTGATTTGAACAAAATCAAATTGCGATGTCATAACAAACTATTATCTCAAATATCAATTAAATTGGTTCAGCGGTTTGGGAGGAGAAGATGCAAACACCATGTTCACGGACGACAGACGGTGAGTGATCACTATAGCTCTCCTGACTAAAAGTCAGGTGAGCTAACAATCCTATGATAAATGTGGCCTGTAGGCCATGTCGAAGAAGAATGTTGATGCACAAATGCAATAAATTCAAAGATTGTTGCAAACAGCAACAGTTTTTGATGGAAATGAAAGGAAAATCAATAGCTCCTATCTTTGTCACCCTGCATAAGCATAAAAAGTTTCAAAATAACCTGATAATGAATGTGCCCTTGGAGGCATGCCAAAGGAAGATGTTAATGCACAAATGCACTAAGTAGAAGGTCATTGCTCATGGCAATTTTTTTTTTTTTTTTTTTATGGAAATTCATAAATATACCCTGCAGAGAGTGCAAAAGGGATAAGTTGATGCACAAATGCAGTAAGTTCAAAGCCTGGTGATAACAACAATTTTTTATGGAAATGAAAATAAAGAGCTGCGCCATGAGTGCATGATACGCCCGTTATTAATTACAAGATGGAAGCACACAATATGAGTATACATGTGTACTTGTCAGGTTTTTTTTTATATTCTTGCACAATAATCATAACCAATAACATACTGTGTTCATTAATTTGGAAATAAATTATTTGAATTTCATATATATATCTTATGTCTATATAGATCATAACTTCAAGAAAAAATGGTAAATGTATTGGATACGTTGTTCAACATCTGAACTTTTAAGTAGTTTATATAATAAAATAATTTGATAATCATTACCAGAAATAACAGAAGAGAAATAGGATAACAGTGTGGAAACAATGAAAGGTAGTCAGATGGATACTGATGACAGTGGAGGCAACCAAAAAATCATGAAAATTGCTCCAAGACTAACATGTGAAAAACTGCCTATATCTTGACGAATAAAGTCCCATAACTCTGGAATGACAAATCGGACAGTGACACAAATCGAAAGGGAGATTCCTTCTATCAACATATACTTGCAACCAAAAGCATTTTCAAGTTACTGTTCGACGTGGAAAATTGTTTATATTTTGATGAACAAAGTCCCATAACTCTGGATTCACATATCGGACGGTGACACAAATAGAAATGGAGATTCCTTCCATCAACATATACTTGCCACCAAAAAATCATGAAATTGCTCATAGCATTTTCAAGTTATTGTCCGACATGTGGAAAATTGCCTATATATTGATGAATAAAGTCCCATAACTCTGAATGACAAATTGGACAGCAACACAAATCAAAAAGGAGATTCCTTCCATCAACATATACTTTCCACCAAAAAATCACTGGAAGCATTTTCGACTGTACGACGTGCGGATAGATGGACGGGCAGACAGACAGTGGTATACCATAATACAACTGTTTTTGCAAAACGGGCGTATAAATAGCAATATCTCACATCTAGAGGTCACCCCGAACACACATACCAAGTTTCAAAGTGTATCGATCATAAATGTGCCCTGAAGGGTGTGTTAAAGGGAAATATTGAGGTATGACTTAACAAAGTTCAAAGGTCAGCAGCAACATTTTTTGACAGAAATGGAAGAAAATCGACAGCTCCCATATAGATGTCACCCCACACAAGCACACCAAGTTTGCAAGCGATCCAATCATAAATGTGCCCTGCAGGGTGTGTCAAAGGGAAATATTGATGCTTAAGTGCACTAAGTTTTTACTAAGTTCATCAGAGATTGTTGCCAATGGCAACTATTTTTTAAGGAAATGGAAGAAAATCGATAGCTCCCATCTAGAGGTAACCCCAAACAAACATACCAAGTTTCAAACCATCCTGATCATAAATGTGCCCTGTAGGGCATACCAAAGTCAAAATGCAATCATAACAAACAATCATCTCAAATTTCAGTTAAATCAGTTCAGCGGTTTTGGAGAAGACGCAAACACATGTTCACGGACAACAGACAGTGAGTGATCACTACAGCTCGCCAGACTGAAAGTCAGGAGAGCTAAAAGCAATAACTGCATTTTTGTTTACTAGAAGAGATGAGCAATATACCAAAAAACCGAAGTGATACCGATATCATGGGGACACCAGAAACACCAAACTGAGTCAATCACTGAATACCAAAACCATCCATATTTTCAAATTTTCCAACATTTGGTATTAATAAGGCCTTGTTGGGGCTTGAGAGCAGTTGACAGGTTCATTTTCATGGAAGAAGAGACTGATTTTCTTTTCAGTTATGTTAACTCTTGGGGGCCTGGGCAATTGTCCTGAATTCCCACTTGTCTACAACCAGTTGAGGCAGCAAAGACTTTGTACACTGCCCAGGTGAACTGTCTACTGTCAGCCGGACTTCCTAATGATGGCATGTTAATAGCTCATGCTCTGAGATTGCAAAAGCTTTAAATAGGCCCTTAAAGGCTATGGTGTGTTTGGAACAAGTCACAGAATTACTGTAGATATGTTTTGTGTTAGCAAGAGTACCTATGTTGAGCTCATTGACAATGACATTTATGGCAGTGTGGTAGAATGGTACAAGAACAACTTATTCTGTATTTTTCTGGGGTGAATTCCCTTTTGGTTCCATCAGCAAATCTCAGACAAATAAGCCAGACACTGAATACCGATACGGAATCTATGTGTACCCTCAAAAATAAATATTTGGAAGATTACCGCATCAATGTGAAATCTGCTCTAAAATAAGATAACCGGAATAATCCACATTATTTCCAAATGAAACAAAATACTGCATTTTGATTGACTGAGAGGTACGGTGTAACTTGCAATCCACAGTGGCTTTTTTTTTTACACCATGCTTAACCACGGTGTAAAAATAAGAATATACAAGAGCAAGTTATACGGTTAAAAAAGTACCTATTTTTAATTATTAATTCATACCTTCTGCTTGGTTATGTTAGAAGAAAAATAAAAATACAGGAAAGTTAAAAAATTTATAGTAATTTATATATTTTTTATACTTACCAATGACCCAGACTTAGCTGGTGCTAACTCTAACAAAACCAGGGCCAAACACAAATTTTGCCCCCCAATCCCCAAAATTTGCATCCAAAACAAAAAGAAATCATGTCCTAAAGGACCTCCATACTACGCCTCTACTGCGCATGCGCAGTGACGCAGTCATCCCGAAATTGGCGCCAATTATCATTCTTACTGGCAGTGCCTGGTCAGCGCTATGTACTCAGCGGGGAGGCAAGAGTTCCCAACTCCAGGGAGGGCCATCCCCGTCTGGGTCATTGGTAAGTATAAAAAATATATAAATTACTATAAATTTTTTAACATTTATATACTGTACCAATGACCCAGACTTAGCTGAATAGTAAACAGGCTGGAGGGCCTAGGACATAGAGGAAAATCCAATAAGCTCAACTATATAGTAAAGAGGTAACCCCTTAAGGAGAAAAGGAGTATTAGGCTTTACATGTATCTTTCTTATTTAATATTAAATTAGAAAGATACACTACCCTTAATAATTGAGCACAATAACATTCATGTTCTCTATTAACATCCAGTATAACCCTTATACTAATTATTTTTAAAGCAAGCCAATAAATAAAGTAGTCCAGAGAATTGAGACTCTTTATAATCATTTAAAAGTGTCCAAGTATTGTATATTAAAGCCCGTTTGACACTTGACATATACAAATGCTTCACACCGAGCTACACTTTAAAAATAAGACATGAATGAATTTAAACATTAATATTACACTTTAAAACCATCCCGGAAGCGACTCAGAAATACTGACTTGGAGGAGGCATTCCCTTGCTTTTCACTATAAAGCAGGTGACCTAAGGGAACACCCGCCTGCCCCCCCCCCCCTTCCCCTTGCCCTGGGTCAAATAGCCCAGAGCGAAGAGGGCAGCCGGACGGAGTCACTGCCGGAACAGAAAGCCTGCATAACTATAGTTGCAACTGTTTAGTGGACGACATTCTGAGCAACAGATAACGGACCTAAACAATGCAGGTCTCCAGAAATGGACTCAATATTTCTGAGATAAAAATTCGTAAATGTGGATGGCTGAGACCAATAAGCAGCCTTCATTAAATCTGTAATAGCAACACTATTAGCATAAGCCCAGGAAGTAGAAAGAGCTCTTACTTCATGAGCAGAAATCTTAAGCACAGACTGCTGAGAAGAAGATAAATCTTCATAAGCAGTACGGATAGTTAACTGAATCCATCTAGCAATAGAATGGACTGAAATGTCCTTTCTATTAGGCATCAAAGACAGAAAGAAACGTTTCCGTCCCTTTCTGATAAACTGAGATCTCTGTTTATAGATACGTAGTGCTCTAACAGGACAGAGTAAAGGCCTACGCCCGTCTGAAGACGGAAGAGCCTTAATAACAATAGGTTCCGGATATTTATTAGGAGCCTGATTCTTAGCTAAAAAACCCACATTAGTAGTGAAGGTGATAGTGTTCCCAACACTACGATAATGAGAATCATCCACCGATAGTGCATGAAGCTCACTGACTCTTCTGGCAGAAGAGAAAGCTAAGAGAAAAGCTGTCTTATAAGATAAGAATTTGAAATCTACTGTCCCAAGAGGTTCAAATGGCTTTTCCTTCAATTTAAGGAGAACCCAAGCTAAATTCCACTTAGGAATTAATCTAAGAGTTCTGGGTCTATTTATCGAAAAGTTCTAACCAACTTCGATAAAGAGACATTAGATCCAATTTGTAAACTATCATGATGTGCATAGGTATCAGATAACATAGATCTATAACCCTTTATAGTAACAGGCTGCAGTTTGATTTCGTCAAACAAGTATACTAGAAAGTTTGCAATGTCTGGTATAGAGGGATCAAATATATCTACAGAATGATCCCTACACCAACGACGAAAAACCTTCCACTTAGCCGCATAGTTTAGCGAAGAGGAGGTCCTCCTAGTTAGAAATCGCGTCCACTGCTCGTCCTGTAAAGTGCTTGCCATGCAAGAAGGACCGCACAACGGAAAAACGTGAAGGTTGAGACCTTGCGGGTTGTGATGGAGTTGGCGCGATTTCCCCTGCGAAAGAAGATCCTCTCGTGGAGGAAGCTTCCGCGGTAGGTCCCACAACAGACACCTGAGTAGATTTATCCACGGTCTCTGTGGCGACAGAGATGCTACCAACAGAATCTTGCATTGAGATTGTTTTATCTTTAGCAATACTTGTTGAATTAACGGCGCTGGAGGATACGCATATCCTATCATTCCGTCCCAAGGGATCGACAGAGCGTCTACTGCAAATGCTCTTGGATCCGGACACGGAGGCACATACGTCTGCAACTGATTGTTGAGATGTGTCGCAAATAAGTCTATCATTGGCCGTTCCCATTGGTAGCAAATCTGATTGAATACTTGTTTGTTGAGAGTCCACTCCGACGGCAACAAGCGACCCTTCCGTGAAAGGGAGTCTGCTAGCACATTCAGACGACCCGGTATGTGACGGACCGAAAGAAGAACGTGATGTTCTAACGCAAACAGAAGGATTCTTTCCGTTAGATTGAACAACGGAACTGAATGAGTGCCTCCCTGATTCCGTATATACGCCACTACTGTCGTATTGTCGGATAGGATTTGGACATGAGCATCGTGAATAATGTCCATCCAGTGACGTAACGCAAGCCAAATTGACATCATTTCCTTGATGTTTATGTGCTTGCACAGGAATTGCGGATCCCAAAGACCCTGGCATCTCGAATCCGTTGGGATTAATGATGCACCCCAACCTGTTTGACTGGCATCCGTCATAACGGTAAAACTCGGATCCGGCAACTGCAGCGGAACTCCTTGAGTTAACCTCTGAATGTTTGCCCAAGTCTGAATCTCTTGTTTCACTTGATCTGACAAGAGAATGTCTACATCGAGCGAATGAATTTTCACACTCCAATTCTGAGTCAGGAAAATTTGAAGAGGACGTGTGCGTAGCCGCCCCATCGGAATGAGATCCACGGCGGCTCCGCACAGACCTATCAGTCTCATAAATTCTCTCGCCGTGACTTTGTCTGCGTGCAGACAATAGCGAGCGTAACAACTGACTAATTTCGCTCTGGTTAACGGCAGACGAACGAGATTGTTGTGCGTCTCGAAGCTCATTCCCAGATGAGTGAATGACTTGGACGGCACCAGATCCGACTTCTCCTCGTTTACTATAAAACCGAGACATCGGAGCAATAGAAGAAGATTCTGAACATCGTTCTGAAGCGTTAACTCGTTGCCGTACCTCTGAAGAATGTCGTCCAGGTAGGCCGACGTTACCGCAGACGAATGAGCTCGGAAGTAGATCATTACCGAGTTCATTACCCGAGTGAAAGCCCAGGGTGCTAGATTCAATCCGAAGCACATCGCCCTGAATTGATACACCACTCCCAGGACTGCAAAGCGTAGATACTTTTGGAATGTCGGATGTACCATGACGTGAAAGTACGCATCTTTGAGATCTATGCTCGTTGCATAATCGTTCACCCGAATACTCGCTCTGACCGATCGAATCGTCTCCATATAAAACTTCGGAGCGACGATCAGCTTGTTTATCCAGCTCAAATCTATGACTGGACGGAATGAGCCGTCTGGTTTCGGAACCAGAAACAGATGGCTGTAGAATCCCAGAGATTCCTGGTTTTCTACGACCTCTACCGCGTTCTTCATTAAAAGAGACTGCACCTCTGATAACAGAGCGTCTCTTTTCTGTGGATTTGACGGAAGATGAGTCCACTTTGGACTTCGAGTTAATGGAGGCTTTCGTTTGAAGGATATCTTTAGACCTTCCGAAGTCACTCCTCTCACCCAAGGGTCGTCCGTAATCGACGCCCACTCTTGTGAAAAACTCGACAACCTTCCGCCAACCGGAACACGATAGAGGTTTAAGCCATCACCTCCTGGACCTGCGAGGCCTGCGGTAGGAGAAACCACGTCTTCCACGACCCGCACCTCGCCTCGTCAACCTCGGGGCGTCCGACCGATTGTCCCGGCCTGAAGGACGTCCCGAACGAGAGTCGCTATCCTGACGGTCTCTCGAATAAGACCAAGAGGACGCACCGGAACCTCTATAGGAACCTCTCTTGGGCGCATTAGACCCAGAAGTGCCTGTCTTATTCGTGTCTGCTGTATCCGACTTCTTAGGAGCCGATCTGAACAACAGAGAATCATTAGCTTTCTTTTTAATTTTATCATAAATAGCGGAAAGCTTGCCGTCAAAGAGAAGTCCTCCTGAGACCGAAGCGACTCAAGAGAGTTCTTCACCTTAGAATCCACTAGTGTGGATGTAGCTAGGGCTGCGTCACGTCTAACCAACTCCAGATTTGCCACTGAAAGGGCGGAGTTACACGTGGAATAAGCTACTGCCCTTGAAAGAAGTCTTAAAGAGGATTGTATATCCTGAAACTCTTCCCCTTGAAGGCGCAGTGATAACGCCTTAGTAAGGTGATCTGCGTAAGATAAGGCATCTAAATTGGCTCTGTTAGACGCAATAGCTGTTTCCAACACCGCGGTTGGAATAGAAGCTGACGACGGTAATGATAGCTCTAAGTCTTCCGCCTCGTCGTCCATACGCAGAGGAACTCTCGGTATACCCTGTCCTGCCGTATCGAATTTATTCCTTGCATTAATGAAAGACAGGTTGAGAGTATTAGCGGACAAGAAACCTGCTTTCCCCCGTCCTGGAAGCAAGTTTATTATTGGACTGCGACGGAAACTCGGGAGCGATGTCCCTGAACCGCTCAAAAAATTCAGAGTCCAATGACGCTATAATTCTCTTGTCCGGAAGTGCAGCAGTCTGGCCCGACGGAACAACTTGAGGGAGAAAGTGCCGGATGAAGTCCACGGCAGCTTTATGTTGTTCCGAAAGGGATAGCTCAAAGTCATCCGTATCCCTTTCACCATCCGGTCGGACCTCACGATGTTCCCGGTCGTCCGCCCCCGATGCTTCGGCGGAGCGTACCGACCCAGCGCCGTCGGATAATTCTCGATCCGACACCGTTTCTGTCGGCTGCTGGGATGCTGCGATAAGCTGTGCTATCTGCACAAGAATGTCCGGCGTCGAGACCTGCGGAGGCGCAGTCTTTCGCTGCTTCGCCGAGGGCAGCTCCGCATCAGATGGCTCCCGCATACTTTTCCTATGCGAACGTCCGGAGTCCATCGGTCTCGAATCCCTGGCTGCCGGATGGTGTGACCTGGTCGCCGAAGAATCCTTCATCGGCGAAGCTGGTAATATATCGGCGGTCACGCAGCCAAGGTGCGGTCGTGTGCGCTGACGCGAAGAGGAAGCCTTAACAGTCTCCGCGGACTGCTTATACAACGGAGCGTCCCGAGCGACGGACGTATGCTCCGCTAAAGACACATTTTGTACCACAACATCTGGTCCCAGATGTTGTTGTACGAGAGAGGGACCTCTCTCGCTCGCGGCCCGGCTGGACCTGGACGAGCTAGGAACCGGACTAAAAGGCTTCCTCCGTTCTCGCTTACTATCCGCCGTCACTGGGTGTGCATCTATTATGTTTATAGTGCTCGCATCACCCAAAATTTCCTCTTGGACCGCATCGGACGAACCCGGCTGCCGAACCATTCGGTGAATGGACGCTACACCGGGCGAGCTAGCGGACGACATTTGTCTAATCTCCATGAGCACTTTTGCCGCTAGCTCTGAATTCATTTGTGACGACGGACGCACACTTGAAGAAGATAACATGGAAACATCACCCTGTTCTGGTTCCTCTGAAATAGAAACTGAGAGAGTAGAGTGACCTTGCGGAGAAAGAGCCGGCATCGCTCTTTCTCCAGAAACAACATATCGTGACACACGTTTCCAATGTTTCTCATCCCAATGTTCACATATAGGACAGGGATTAATGCGAGAACACTGACTACAATTAATACAATGATCATGAAAGTCAGAGGAAGATTTCTTCCTATTACAATTTGAACAACGTCCCTTCATTGTGAAAGAACAACAATAAGTCCTAGTTACTCGCAAAAACCCCTGACACAAAGATACATAATAACATGATCCATTAATAAATGAAAAAACAATTGCAAAACAAAATAATTTTGAAAAAATATTTTTTCAGAGAAGCCCAAGTTGCTGAAAAGTAACGTTGAGCCCCGATGGATCCGATGGCAAAGTGTGGTCAAAAATTTTAAATTTATATAAAATAATTAATGAGACACTTTCGGATAATATAAATGTATCTTATAATGAGATAAACTACCACAAAGGCAAACAGCCCCCCTCAAAAAAGGCTGAAAACAAACAGTGTAAACACACTAGAAAACATGACTCCAGGCACTGAAAAAACTGGCCCGGAATCAGTCATCAATTACACTCTATCTGATGCAAAACAGAGACTCCCAGGGGAGAATCTGTAGAACATCAGATGGAAGATGCAGAACACAAACGTTATACACCCATGGGTGAAAACGTAAGTATGGGGAAAATAACAGAAAACATTCTGTTACCAAGCAACTCTCCCAGGAAATTTTAGAAATGAAATTTCTCAAAAATATGCCAAAAGCATGGGAGAATTGCCAGGGGGGACTTTAGAAGGCTAGGGGAGAGGAAACACTGAATAAGCAGTGCAACAATTAGCAAGAATGACAACAAGAGGCCCATGCCTCGAAAATAGGCAACTTAACATAATTTCATCAAAAAATTTTAAGTACAGCCCTGATTATTTTTTGCCACTTCTTTTTCCTCTCCTCCTTCTATCCTCCTTAGAATCACATTTTCTCCAAAAATTACGTGTCTGGCATCCTTTAAACTGAGATTTACAAGCACAAAGATCAGTGAGATGTTGACTGATGAAGGGCCAAACAGAGAATGATAATTGGCGCCAATTTCGGGACGACTGCGTCACTGCGCATGCGCAGTAGAGGCGTAGTATGGAGGTCCTTTAGGACATGATTTCTTTTTGTTTTGGATGCAAATTTTGGGGATTGGGGGGCAAAATTTGTGTTTGGCCCTGGTTTTGTTAGAGTTAGCACCAGCTAAGTCTGGGTCATTGGTACAGTATAAAAATTTTAATATTTATGTGCAAAAAAATATTACAGATATGGATGTCATTGAAACTGGCTCATTGAGCCAGTTCCAATGACATCCATATTTGTCTGGTTTTTTTTAAGAAACTTGCAAAGTACAAATTTTCTGTCAGTTTTTACCCATAATGCAGGTTAAAGTATTAAGAACAACAAAATTCTTGGAAATAAATCCGTTATCCTTGTGTTTTCCAGGGTGTATGGGAATTTACACCAAAATTCTTGAAAATAACGAATAAATTCCCATACACCCTGGAAAACACAAGGATAACTAATAATAAACCAAACAGGCAAAAGTCTAGAAACACTTGAGCTAAGGCCAATTTGACTGGTGTCCTTAGGTAGCTGTTTCTAACATAAACAAATGGGCATAATTTGTGAAAAAAAATTATTCTAAAAATGCAAAAATATGGCAAAAAAGGCTGGGGAGTTGGAAAAGGGAAGGATACATTAAGCAGACATTGCCATAACGTAATATTTTGTAGATGAATGGTTCACAAGAATGACCCAAAATTGGGTGACACAAGATAAAGCACAACCTGAACCTGAACACATCACTAGCTGGTGTTGTATCTTCTTAAGACATCCATCGCTCCTTGAAACGTTCGAAGTCAAGAAAACAGAAATTTCAGAAAGCTGAACAAAAGAATGATTATTGGTTGGAATTGAGTTACTTTCTTGACACTGTGCAGAAGCCTTCTTTGGAGGACTGTACAGGACTCTGGGTTTTTTATTGTTTTGGTTTAATTGGGGGGGGGGGGGGGGGGGGGAGGGGTAAATATTTGATTACCCGGTGAGACTGAAATTAGATACAAAAGTAAATGAAAGTGTCAATGACACTGTAGCTCAACTTGTCAAGACATGTACATGTATAGTATGTCACACAGCAATGACAAACATCTAGATAATGACCTGATAACAAAGGTACATATAAAGCATTGTAACGGTCTGTACATAAATAGTGACCGTAGCCTGTAACAAATGTATAGGTAAAGTATTGTAAAGGTGGGTGACAGTCAGATGCTAAACTAGAGTCCCAGAGTGGGTCTGACTGAACCCCAAAATATTTGTTCTCATAGCACAGTGATAACAAAGGCACCCCAAAACACACTCATTCCTGTCCCAAGGTGAAAACAAAGGTACCCAAGAAGTTTCGTGAAGATCAGTTCATTAATACGAGCTGTATAAAAGTTGTGACAAAAAAATGATTGGACCTAATTTTGGTACAAAATGGCCACTGGCAGCCATCTTGAATTTTGGACCACACTCAGAAACACTCGTTCTCATCCCAAGGTGATAACAAAGGTACCCAAGAAGTTTCGTGAAGACTGGTTGATAAATACAGCCTCTAGCCCGAGCAGTATTGACATGTGCACTTACAGTGTATAAGTAGCACTAAATAAATGAAAATTCATCTAATTTGCATAATTTCTGCACGAGAAAAAAACCTGTACTGTATGTGATGTATTCCATTTTACTAAACATTCATACAAAAATTTATTCAAATCAGAACTTTCATACAGAAGTTCTGTACAAAAGACTGATTGCACTAATTTTGGTACAAAATGGCTGCTGGTGGCCATCTTGAATGTCGAACCACACCCAAAAACACCCGTTCTCATCCCACGGTGATAACAAAGGTACCCAAGAAGTTTCGTAAAGATCGGTTCATAAATAAGGCCTCTAGCCTGAGCCGTATAGAAGTTGTGTACAAAAAACTGATTAGACCTAATTTAGAGCTGTATAAAAGTTGTGACAAAAAACTGATTGGACCTAATTTTGGTACAAAATGGCCACTGGCAGCCATCTTGAATTTTGGACCGCACTCAGAAACACTCGTTCTCGTCCCAAGGTGATAACAGAGGTACCCAAGAAGTTTCGTGAAGATCGGTTGATAAATACAGCCTGTAGCCCGAGCCGTATTGACATGTGTACTTACAGTGTGTAAGTAGCACTGAAAAAATCAAAGTTCATCTAATTTGCATAATTTCTGCACAAGAAAAAAACCCGTATTATATGTGATGTATCCCATGGTACTAAACGTTCATATAAAAAATTTTTCAAATCAGCGCTTTCATATGGAAGTTCTGCACAAAAATCTGATTTCCCTTAGGTCTGTACAAAATGGCCCCCAGCGGCCAACTTGAATTTCGGATCAGACCCAAAAATGCTCGTTCTCGTCCCACGGTCATAACAAAGGTACCCAAGAAGTTTCGTAAAGATTGGTTCATAAATACGGCCTCTAGCCCGAGCCGTATTGAATTGTTGACGGACAGGTGGACAGACGGACGACTGGCCATGGCATAAGCTCAAATTTGGCTTCGCCAAAGTTGAGCTAAAAATCACAAGCCTATTCAACTATTCACATACCCCTACAAATCAACTAGTTATAAGCAAGCATTCAATGTGGGCAAAGAATGTAAAGTTTATTTTAAATATACTTACAGTTCCATTTTTGCTGTATTCTCAGACTTAGCAAACATCGGATCATTGGTCTGAGGATCATATGATCCATTATAAATTGCGGTTCTCCATGCAAATCTGTCTTCAACCTGTTGAGATGCAAAACAATACTAATTCAGGTCTTTTAAATGTTTATGTTGTTGAAAAATATAGGCTCCCAAACTTATTGATAGTTTAGGCAGTCCAATCTTGTTTCTCCAGCATTATTTTCTGAATTTTTTGATGATGACAACATGGCTACATGGTATTTCGATTTGACAATATTACAATTGGTGACGGTTACATACTGAAGCTTGAAAAAACCTAAAGGTACATCGTGACTTTTGGTATTCAAATAAATGTAATTGTTTTCACTTTATGTTTTTTGTAAAACCGATTGTATTTTTTCCTCACAATATGAATGCTATATATAAATGGAATTTGACAAACACAGACAGCATCTGCAGATTGGATAACAGGTATTCTTTTACATTTAACTAAAAGAATGTCATATTATTCAATCATAAGTTATAATTGAGTAACATTTTTCCCTACTATATTGGGAAGATTGTCATTTGTGTTTTATAATCCAATTTTACTTCTCCAGGCCTGGAAATCTAGAAAATGAAAAATTTAAAGTACTTTGCATATTTTTTATACTTGTCAATGGCCCAGACTAGCTGGTGCTAACTCAATGAAAGTGTCAATGACACTGTAGCTCAACTTGTCAAGACAAAGACATGTACATGTATAGTATGTGACACAGCAATGACAAACATCTAGGTAATGACCTGATAACAAAGGTACATATAAAGTATTGTAACAGTCTGTACATAAATACTGACCGTTGCCTGTAACAAATGTATAGGTAAAGTATTGTAAAGGTGGGTGACAGTCAGATGCTAAACTAGAAAAGAAATCTTTTGAGTCCCAGAGTGGGTCTGACTGAACCCCAAAATATTTGTTCTCTTAGCACAGTGATAACAAAGGCACCCCAAAACACACTCATTCCTGTCCCAAGGTGAAAACAAAGGTACCCAAGAAGTTTCGTGAAGATCAGTTCACAAATATGAGCTGTGTAGAAAGAAGTTGTGACAAAAAACTGATTGGACCTAATTTCGGTACAAAATGGCCACTGGCAGCCATCTTGAATTTTGGACCGCACCCAGAAACACTCGTTCTCGTCCCAAGGTGATAACAAAGGTACCCAAGAAGTTTTGTGAAGATCGGTTCATAAATACAGCCTCTAGCCCGAGCCGTATTGACATGTGCACTTACAGAGTATAAGTAGCACTGAATAAATCAAAGTTCATCTAATTTGAATAATTTCTGCACAAGAAAAAAACCCGTACTATATGTGATGTATTCCATATTACTAAACATTCATACAAAAATTTATTCAAATCAGAACTTTCATACAGAAGTTCTGTACAAAAGACTGATTGCACTAATTTTGGCACAAAATGGCTGCTGGTGGCCATCTTGAATTTTGGACCACACCCAAAAACACCCGTTCTCATCCCACGGTGATAACAAAGGTACCCAAGACGTTTCGTGAAGATCTGTTCATAAATACAGACTCTAGCCAGAGCCGTATTGACATGTGTACTTACTGTGTGTAAGTAGCACTGAAAAAATCAAAGTTCATCTAATTTGCATAATTTCTGCATGAGAAAAAAACCCGTATTATATGTGATGTATCCCATGGTACTAAACATTCACACAAAAAAATTATTCAAATCAGCACTTTCATATGGAAGTTCTGTGCAAAAATCTGATTGCACAAAATTTCGTACAAAAAGGCTGCCATCGGCCATCTTGAATTTCGGACCGGACCCCAAAACACTCGTTCTCGTCCCACAGTGATAACAAAGGTACCCAAGAAGTTTCGTAAAGATCGGTTCATAAATACGGCCTCTAGCCCGAGCCGTATTAGCATTTGCACTTACAGTGCTGAAAATAACACCAAAAAACATCAAAGTTAGTCTAATTTGTATAATTTACGCACGAGAAAAAAACCCGTATTATATGTGATGTATTCCATGGTACTAAACATTCATTCAAAAAAATTATTCAAATCAGAGCTTTCATATGGAAGTTCTGTACAAAAAACAGATTTCTGCATCGTTGGTACAAAATGGCAGCTGGCAGCCAACTTGAATTTCGGACCGCACCCAAAAACACTCGTTCTTGTCCCACAGTCATAACAAAGGTACCCAAGAAGTTTCGTAAAGATCGGTTCATAAATACGGCCTCTAGCCCGAGCCATAGCAGCTTGGCACTTACAGCTCTGAAAGTAACACTAAATAAATCAAAGTCAATCTAATTTGCATAATTTACGCACGAGAAAAAAACCCGTATTATATGTGATGTATCCCATGGTACTAAACATTTATACAAAACTTTATTCAAATCAGAACTTTCATACAGAAGTTCTGTACAAAAAACTGATTTTTGCATCATCGGTACAAAATGGCCGCTGGCAGCCATCTTGAATTTCGGACCACACCTAAAAACACTCAGTCCCGTCCCAGGGTCATAACAAAGGTACACAAGAAGTTTCGTAAAGATCGGTTCATAAATACGACCTCTAGCCCGAGCCATAGCCAATTGTTGACGTACGGACAGATGGACGACGGACGACGGGCCATGACAATAGCTCAAATTTGACTTCGTCAAAGTTGAGCTAAAAATTAATCCATGTCCAAACACAAATTTTGCTCCCACCCCCAATCCCCCAAATTTGCATGCAAAACCAAAAAAATCAAGTCTTGTGTGGTCTTCCATACTTTTTAGATCTGTGCATGCGCAGTATCCAGGAAGGAACCGAAATTGGCGCCAACCATCATTCTTTCTACAAAGTGCCTGTTGAATGTTATAAACAGCAAGGAGATATGAGTGTCCACTCATGGGAGGGCCATACCTGTCTGGGCCATTGGTAAGTATAAAAAATATATAAATTACTTAAAATTTTTCATGTTTTTATACAACAACCAATTGCCCAGACTAGCTGAATAGAAAAAAAGGCTTGAGGGCTCAGGACTAAAAGGAAAATCCAGTAAAGGATATATCCTGCAAAACAGGAGAAGATAGGAATTATATTTGTCTTTTCTCCTTTACGAGAAAAGAGAAAGGCATAACACCAACAATGTAATTGAGCGTTATATAATATATAATTCTCCATTTACTGCCAGCATTACCTATTATGCTAATTCGGTGAAAGAAAACCAATATATAAAGATAGTCCAGAGAAATGAGACTCTTTATACTCATTTAAAAGTGTCTGAGGATTGTATTTATTATTGTATATCTTTTCTGTTAGGAATCAAAGAAAGAAAGAAACGTTTTCTTCCCTTTCTAATAAAATCTGATGTTTATAAATATGCATTGACCTGACTGGACACAGCAAAGGTCTACGCTTATCGGAGGACGATAGAGCCTTAATGTTAATATTCTCTGGCCACTTGTCTGGAATCTTATTCTTAGCCAAAAATCCTACTTCTGTTGTGAGGGTAATGGTATTACCCACACTACGGTAGTGAGATTCATCAACAGATAAGGCATGAAGTTCACAGACTCTTCTAGCAGATGCACAGGTTAAGAGAAATGCTGCTTTATAGGTCAAGAATTTGAACTTGACGACGTCCAACAGCTCAAAAGGAGCTTCTTTGACCTTCAACAGAACCCAAGCCAAATTCCACTTAGAAATTAACCTGAGGGTTCTAGGTCTATTAACAGAGAAATTTCTAACTAGCTTCGATAAAGATGCATTTGATCCAATAGCCAAGTTATCATGATGAGCGTAAGTATCTGATAACATAGACCCATAGCCCTTAATGGTGACAGGCTGCAGTTTGCGATCGTCAAACAAGTAGACCAAGAAATCAGCAATATTTGGTATGGACGGATCGTACATGTCTTTCGATCGATCCTTACATCAATGGAAGAAAACCTTCCACTCTGCTGAATAGTTCAATGAAGAGGAGGACCTCCTGCAGTTAGAAATTGCGTCCACTGTTCGTCCTGTAAAATATTTTCCATGTAAGAAGGACCGCACAACGGAAATAGGTGAATGTTTAAACCTTCCGAGTTGTGATGCAGTGTGCGTGACTTCCCCTGATACAGAAGGTCCTCACATGGAGGAAGCTTCAGGGGAACGTCCCATAACAAAGGCCTGAGAATACTGATCCAAGGTTTCTGTGATGACCAAGATGCTACTGGTAGAATTTTGCAGTGGGACTGTTTGATCTTTAACAGGATCTGCTGAATCAACCGAGTCAGAGGAATGAATAACCTATCATTCCGTCCCATGAGATCGATAGAGTGTCTACTGCATACGCTCGATGATCTGGGCATAGTGACGCAAACATTTGTAACTGATTGTTTAGGTGAGTCGCAAGAAGATCTATCATGGGGCAATCCCACTGGCAACAAATCCCTCTGAATACTCGCTTGTTAAGAGTCCATTCTGACGGTAACAGTCAACCTTTCCGAGAGCGAGTCTGCTAGTATGTTCAGACAACCCGGTATATGACGGACAGAAAGCTGAATGCCACTGAAGTATAAGAGAATCTTCTCTGTTAATTCGCATAATGGAATCGAATGACTGCCGCCCTGGTTCCTGATGTAAGCAACTACTGTTGAATTGTCCGACAGTATTTGAACATGAACATTCGCTATTTGTCGAATCCAATGTTGAAGCGCTAACCATATTGACATCAGCTCTTTGATGGTTATGTGCTTCTCTAGGAACCGAGAGTACCAAAGACCTTGACACCTTAGGGTTGCGCCCCAGCCTGTTTGTCTTGCATCCGTCATAATCGTGAAAGCCGGATCCGGCAGATGCAGCGGAACTCCCTGAGTTAACCACTTAAGATCTGCCAAAATCTGAACCTTTTGTTTTACTAGGTCCGTTAAAACAATACTGGTTTTGAGCGAATGCGTCTTCACACTCCAGTTCTGAGTAAAGAATATCTGGAGGGGACGTGTGCGAAGGCAGCCCATCGGAATAAGATCTGCAGCCGCTCCACACAACCCCATCAGTCGCATGAATTCCCTCGCTGTTAATGTGACTGAGTGTAGACAAAAGCGAGCATAACAACTGACTAATTTCGCTCTGGGTAACGGCAGATGAACCAGATTGTTGTGAGTCTCAAATCTCATTCCCATGTGAGTGAACGGCTTGGACGGAACCAGACCCGACTTCCTTCTCATTTACAATGAAACCAAGATGGAGTAATGGAAGCAGACTCTGAACATCGTTCTGAAGTGTAATTCTGTTGCCATATCTATGTAGAATGTCGTCCAAGTAAGCCGACGTTACCACAGATGAATGCACTCAGAGGTATGACATTACCAAGTTCATTATTCGAGTGAATGCCCAGGGAGCAAGGTTCAGACCAAAGTACATTGCTCTGAACTGATAAACCTTCCCCTGTATGGCGAAATGCGGGTACTTTCTGAATGCTGGATGTACCATGACATGAAAGTAAGCATCCTTGTGATTTATGCATCCCACATAGTTGTCCACTGGAATGCTTGCTCTTACCGACAGAATGGTCGCCATATAGAACTTTGGAGTCACGATAAGCTTGTTTATCCAGCTCACGTCTATTACCGGTCGGAACGAGCCTTCTGGCTTCGGTACAAAAAACAGGTGACTGTAAAATCCTGGAGAATCTTGATTCTCGATGACCTCTATTGCTTCCTTTGCCAAGAGAGCCTGTACCTCCGCTAGGAAAGACTCTCTTTTGGCAGAATCCGCCAGAAGATTTGTCCAATGTGGACATCTTGTTAGTGGGGGTTTCGCACAGAATGTTAGCCGTAGGCCATCCAAGACTACACTTCTCACCCACTGATCTTCCGTGACTACCATCTAGTTGCTCGCGAAGTTTGATAACCTTCCGCCAACTGTCAAGCAATGGAGGTTTTGACCATCACCTGTAGTACCTGCGAGGCTTACGGGAGAAAAACCTCGCCCTGTCGGCTTAGGGGCATCTGACCGATAGTTCCGATCAGAAGACAGTCACATAAGAATAGAATACAACATTTTGAATAATGAGAAGATGTGTGTGGCAATTTTTTCACTGTGTAACTGAATGTAGTACAATTTTCAGTCACAATATTAATACCTTGAAGTGAATTTAAGCAAAATAGCTTACAAGTTTTTGCACTGAAAATTTCAGATGCAATTGCACTCCCAAGCAATCTGAGGAGGGCAACTGTTTTGCACTCCTTGATTTTCTAGATTGCCAGGCCTGAATTAGGATGGCGTATTTTGAGAATGAGAGGATATCCCCCACAAACATATGCCATATACAATAAAGACACAAGCTGTATCCAGGATATAAACTACAGACAAAACAGCTTCACTCATAGTTACATACTTATCAAGTCGGAGGAGAAAAAAAAAAATCAGCGCCTCCACCCCCCTCCCCCCCTTTTTTGAAGGAATCTTCAAACAAGGGGCCCCAAGGGGCCTTAATCGCTCACCGGGCAAAGTGATTCAAACAAAGTGGTTCAAAGAAGTATTTGGGGTCACATTCAGTTAGACATGGTTCATCAACACTACAAAGGAATGAAGACATGAGAGACAAATTTTATGGAACTAGGGACATGGCTTCAACAAACTTGAATCTTACCCCCCTAAGGATGCTGCATACCAAATATCAAAAGCATTCATCTGCTGGATCTGAAGAAGAAGATTTTTAAAGAAAATTTCTTATTTTGAACCAAGTTATCATTCGGGCTCCCACAGTGAGCCCAAGTATGAACCCAGGGACTTGGCTTTAACAAACTTGAATCTCACCCCACTAAGGATGCTACACACCACATATCAAAACATTCCGACTGCTGGACTTGAGAAGAAGATTTTTAAAGAAAATTCCTCATTTCGAACAAAGTTACAATTCAAGCTCCAACAGTGAGCCCAAATATGAACCTGGGGACATGGCTTGAACAAACTTGAATCTAACCCCACTAAGGATGCGGCATGCCAAATATCAAAACATTCCGACTGCTGAATCTGAAGAAGATTTTTTAAGAAAAATAGGCCGATGAAATTGTCAGACCCATACGCACAACTAGTAGAAAGCTGTAAGACGGAGGTCCACCACGGATGCCGACATTACGCACACCATAAATGGTATGGGTACATACAGAAACAGTTTGGAGGAGTGTCTAATTTGATGGATAAAGGGTTAATATCTCCAGATCAAATTATCAGATTTACATAAAAAACTATACAGCACAGTACATCAGTAACCTGAATACATATATAAAGTAAAATGACAATCAGATTGATATTTTTTGAGCTATCTCATGCCGAGGGATTGGAGGAAATTTTCAATTTGAAGGATAAATGGTTAATATCTCAGGATCAAATTATCAGATTTACACCAAAAACTATACAGCTCGGTACATCAGTAACCTGAACACAAATATAAAGTAACTTGACAATCCAAGCAATATTTTTCAAGTTATCGAATGCCAAAGAGATTGGAGGAATTTTCAATTTGAAGGATAAAGGGTTAATATCTCAGGATCAAAATAACAGATTTACACCAAAAACTATACAGCTCGGTACATCAGTAACCTGAACACAAATATACAGTAACTTGACAATCCAAGCAATATTTTTCAAGTTATCAAATCCAAAGGGATTGGAGGAATTTTCAATTTGAAGGATAAAGGGTTAATATCTCAAGATTAAATTATCAGATTTACACCAAAAACTATACAGCTCGGCACTTCAGTAACCTGAACACAAATATAAAGTAACTTGACAATCCAAGCAAAATTTTTCAAGTTATCGAATGCCAAAGGGATTGGAGGAATTTTCAATTTGAAGGATAAAGGGTTAATATCTCAGGATCAAAATAACAGATTTACACCAAAAAACTATATAGTTCGGCACATTAGTAACCTGAACACAAATATAAAGTAACTTGACAATCCAAGCAATATTTTTCAAGTTATCAAATGCCAAAGGGATTGGAGGAATTTTCAATTTGAAGGATAAAGGGTTAATATCTCAGGATCAAATCATCAGATTTACACCAAAAACTATACAGCTTGGCAAATCAGTAACCTGAACACAAATATAAAGTAACTAGACAATCCACAGACGGACAGACAGATGGACGGATGGACAAACAAAGGATGGACGGACAGACAAAGGATGGACGAAAGATGGATGGCCACCCCGGATGCCGGCATTATGTGTACCATGCATAGTATGGGTACACATAAAAATTCCTCATATTGAACGAAGTTATAACTTGTGCTCCAACAGGGAGCCCAAATATGAACCCATGGACTTGGATTTAACAAACTTGAATCACACCCCCCTAAGGATGCTGCACACCAAATATCAAAACATTCTGACTGCTGGATCTGAAGAAGATTTTTTAAGAAAATTCCTCATTTTGAACTAAGTTACAATTCAAGCTCCCACAGGGAGCCCAAATATGGACCTGTGGACATGGCTTGAACAAACTTGAATCCCACCCCTCTAAGGATGCTACATACCAAATATCAAAACATTCTGACTGCTGGATCTGAAGAAGAAGATTTTTAAAGAAAATTCCTCATTTTGAACAAAGTTATAATTCGGATTCTCACAGTGAGCCCAAATATGAACCCAGGGACTTGGCTTAAACAAACTTGAATCTCACCCCCCTAAGGATGCTGCATTCCAAATATCAAAAGATTCTGATAGGTAGGTCTGAAGATGAAGATTTTTAAAGAATATTCCTCATACTGCACTAATTTAAACATTTGGGCTCCCATAGAGAGCCCAAATATGGACCCAGAGAATTGATTTCAATAAACATGTGAAAAAACAATCTTCCATTGATGTTATATGTGAAATTTGAAAGCTTTTGGAGCAGTGGTTTGGGAGAAAAGTAGTCTTAAATGTTTTTCCCATTACCACCCGTGTTAAAAAAAAACGCTGACTCAGCACTTTTTCAAAGTCCCCAAACAGTACCCCATGATAAAACCGATAGCAATTTCTTTTGCCCATTCCAGTCTGTTGGTCCTAAGGAAGCTCCACACCAAATAAGAATTCTCAGTGCCATGTAGTTCTGGAGATATGGGCGTTTTAATTTTTTTCTATTTCTAGCTCCTGTGGTTCCCACGGGGCAATGGGAAAAAAAAATTTCTGCATAAATTAGGTACTTATGACCCAATAAGCACTCACGTAAAATTTGGTTCAAATCGGCCTCGCGGTTTGGAAAATAGAAATTTGGGGCAGGGCCAAAATTTTTGCCCCTCCTTTAACATCGTCAAATATAGCCCCTCGAACTTCTCTTGAACAAACTTGAGTCTACACCTCAAAAGGAAGCTGCGTACCAAATATCAAGTCTCTGCTATTGCTGGTTCTGGCATTTTAATTTTTTTCTATTTTCTATTTTTAGCTCCTGCGGTTCCCATGGGGCAATGGGAAAAAAATTGGCATAATTTAAGTACTTATGACCCAATAAGCCCTCATATCAAATGTTGTTCAAATCTGTCTCTCGGTTTGGAAAATAGAAATTTGGGGCGAGGCGAAAATTCTTGCCCCTCCCATAACGAAGGCAAATATAGCTCCTCAAACTTCTCTTGAACAAATCTGAGTCTACACCTCAAAAGAAAGCTGCACACCAAATATCAAGTCTCTGCCACTGCTGGTTCATGAGAAGAAGATTTTTTAAGATTTAAGCACACTTTTTGAGCGTGGCCCTTCTGAGGGTGAGGCAACTTAATTTGAACAAAATCAAATTGTGATTTCATAGCAAACTATTATCTCAAATATCATTAAATTGGTTCAGTGGCTTGAGAGAAGACCATGTTCACAGACGACGGATGGTGAGTGATCACTATAGCTCTCCTGACTGAAAGTCAGGTGAGCTAATAACAGACTTGGATCCACCAATTCTTGCTTTGATTTGAGCCTGGCATCCTCAAAACAGGAGATTTTAAAGCACAGATGTCAGTTCATTGTTGCTGACTTTAGGGCCAAAGAAAGAATGATGTCTGCGCCAATTCCGGTCACTTCCTGACAGCTGCACATGCGCGGAGAGTAAAAGTATGGAGGACCAGATAGGACTTTTAATTTTGGGTTTTGCAAGCAAATTTTGGGGATTGGGGGGTTCAAAATTTGTGTTTGGCCCTTGATAACTTTGAGTTAGTGCCAGCTAAGTCTGTGCCATTGGGTTATAGTGTAAAACTACTTGGGTTTTTTCGAAAATATTAGTTTTAATAAAAGTTCAAAGTGCAAGTACTTTCCCCTCTCTAAAATTATGAGATTATAAAAAGTGCAGCACATGTATAGTGAACCATTAATCCAGAAAACAATGAAGATTGTCCTAGATATATAGTTGAATAGCATTGACAGCTGCAGCCACATCCCCCCATCCCCCTTCACAACAAGACCAGAGGAAAATTAAAAGTTTTTAGTAAATTTTGTTTCTTAACATACCTACCACAATTGTTTACAATTGGCTGTAACGTAAGTGCAAGCCCTATTTCGGAACTAACTCAAGCTAAAAACTTTTCCAAACAAGTTGGAACAGTACTAGAGTGCAAAAGCATGAAAAAGATTGAAAAGGGGTCAAGCGAGACCGGCGCTCGACATTACAGGTACTCTCTCTGCACACCTCTTGCGTTTACCGAGCGCATTCGCAACAACCATTACATCAATTCCGTATTTCTGCCAACGAGAAGTTTGTGATTTAGCGGGGATGTATTGATATCAAAGATATCCCCAAGGAGGGTGGGCCTCCGGTAATCAATTGTGGTAGGTATGTTAAGAAACAAAATTTACTAAAAAATTTTAATTTCTTCTCAACCTACTCACAATTGTTTACAATTGGCTGAATAAACAATAGGAGGAGGTGAATCACATAACCAATACCAACAAGAGCAGCAGAAAGAAATGCAAGGAGGGCAGAGAATAATAGCGAAAATCTGTAATGAAGAAAGAGAGAAGGCACCTGAAAAGAACAAGGCTGGGCAGAGCACAAACCCGATAAAAACAAATTTAACGCGGGGTGCACAACAGCCTGAGCAGCAACAAGAGGGCCTAAAGAAAAAGGGTCCTCAGATTGCTGCTGTAGGTGGCGGAGATAAAAGGAGGTCAAGGTAGAAGCATTCCTCCAGTAAGCCACATTCATAACATTCCGGAGCGTAACAGAATTGGCGAATGCCCAGGATGTAGAAATGGCACAAACCCCATGAGCATTATACCGGTTCGAAACAAGATCCGAAGCAGACAAGCTGGAATAAGCCAGCTTGATTGCAAAACAGATCCATCTGGAAATAGAATGGGAAGAGATAGACTGCCTCCTAGGAGTGTGAGACAGAAAGAATCTCTTCTGACCCCTCCAAATGAATTGAGTACGATTAATGTAAGTCTTGATCGCACGAACAGGACAAAGAGGCATCTGGCCATCGACAGCAGGGAGAGCCCGAATGCAGATGGGAGGAGGTACCGAATCAGGAAGTTGATTCTTGGCCAGAAAAGAGCAATCAGTAGTGAAGGTGACACTGTTAGCCTCATTTCTGAAAAAAGCAGAATCAACAGATAGCGCATGAAGCTCACTGACACATCTGGCAGAAGCAAATGTAGAAGGAAAGCCATCTAAAAGATGAGAAAATGCATATTGGCCTCAGATAAAGGCTCGAATGGTGCCCCCACCAAACAATGCAAGACCCATGCCAAATTCCACTTGGGTGTAAGACGCAAAACTCGAGACCTCTTCAAAGAAAAGTGCCGAAGTAGTTTGGAGAGAAAAAGATTACGACCGATGCAACGCTTTCCCACATATGAGAAAGTATCAGACAGCATAGACTGATAGCCCTTTATCGTAATAGGCTGGAGGCCCTTGGAGTCAAAAAGGTATACCAGAAAATCCGCAATTTGAGCGATTGACGGATCACGGTAATCCACATTTTGAGCTGTACACCAGCGGCAGAAAACCTTCCACTTCGCATAAGTCATGACAGTGGAATGTCGTCGTGATGCAGAAATGCACTCCACTGATCGTCTCGAAAAACCTCTACATCGGAGACAGGACCTGATAAAAGACAGGCATGAGGGGACAGGCTCGCCAGGTTGTTGTGAAACTTCCTGGGATGACCCTGGGAAAGAAGATCACGACGTAGAGGTAGACGAATCAGCCGATCTGCCAACAGAGGCCGCAGCAGATTGATCCACACCCGCTGTGGAGACAGAGGTGCGATCAGAATGATCCTGCAGCTGCAAGCACGAATCTTTACCAACACTTGAGGAAGAATCGGTGCAGGAGGGAAGGCACAGCCGATCCAACCTGTCCAGTCCAGAGACAGAGCATCTACCGCAAATTCCAGTGGATCTGGATAAGGAGAGACAAAAGTCTCTACCTGATGATTCCAGCGAGTGGCGAAAAGGTCAACCAGAGGATGCCCCCACCACTCCCAATTCGCCTGAAACATCGACCGCTGCAGCATCCATTCGGTGGGAATGACACTGTCGCGTCGAGACAGGGAGTCTGCTAGGACGTTGAAATGCCCGGGAATGTGCCGAATGGTCACCCGAGCGTTTACATTCCACACCAACAGAAGAAGATCCCGAGATAGCCAATACATGGGAATCGAATGTGTGCCTCCTTGATTCCGTATGTAGGGCCACCACTGTCGAATTGTCCGAAAGAAGTAGAACAATGTGGTCCGACAGGTGAGAGATCCAAAGCCGAAAACTCAACAGAAGAGCAAGGAGCCCCTTCTGGTTGATATGAAGGCCCACCTGCTCGCTGTCCCACTCGCCGTGAGTAGACAGACCGAGAGGACCCAACATCGCACCCCAGCCCCGATCGCTGGCATCCGCAATAATGATGCAATCGGCCGAAGGAAGATCCAACGGGACACCCTGAGTCAACCAGAAAACATCGGCCCAAGGGTGGAGCAGGGATCAAGGAATAGGAAGTTCCAGGTCCAGAGGATCTACATTCTGACACCAATGATCCAACAGGAAGTGTTGGAGAGGTTGGACAAACAAGCGACCTAGCGGAATGAGATCTGTCACCGAACCACAAGGGCCCAGCATCCGAAAATAAGTCCTGGCCAAAACCGAGGAAGATTGGAGCAGGTTCCGAGTCAAGGCGGAAAGAATCGTCGTCCGAGTATTGGGAACGGACACCACATTGTGAAGAGTGTCGAAATCCATTTCCAAATGACAAAATTGCTGAGAAGGAAGGAGATCCAACTTCTCGCAATTGACTCTGAAACCCAGCAACGGTAGTAGGCCAAGCAACCACCGGACATCGGACTCCAGAACTGCAGCATTGTGGTGCCATTGGAGGATGTCGTCCAGGTAGGCTGACGAAGTCACAGCCGACTGAGTATGGTGAAAAGCGAGCACATGTGACATCAGGAGGGTGAAGGAGACAGGTTCAAGCCGAACGGTAGAGCTTTGAACTGAAAGACTCGATCCCAAAACGAGAACCGATGGTATTTCCATGACGCCAGATGAATGGGTACATGGAAGTAGACATCCTTCAGTTCGATACTGGCAGCAAAGTCGCCTGATGAACTGAACATTGAACCAACCAGAAAGTCTCCATACTGAAACGAGGTGCTATAATGGACTCGTTCAGAATGCTCAGATCGATGACAGGACGAAACTGAGTTTTTCTTCAGCCCCCAAGAAAAGTCTCCAGTAAAACCCTGGTGAAAGGGTGTTCCTGACCACCCTGATTGCCCCTTTGGAGAGGAGATTGTCGATCTCCTGCACCAGAAGGTCCCGACGCAGAGAATCGGAAGGGACCTGAGTCGGAAGGGGCACCCGAGATAAACTGGGGTGCCGATGGAAGGACAGTCGCAGACCAGATTGGATGACGTCGAGGACCCAAGTGTCCGAAGTTATCTCTGTCCAACGGTTGAAAAACAGCGACAGCCTTCCCCGGACTGGAGGCGAATCAAGGTGAGGACCTTAATTTGCGGCCTCGACGAGGCCCCCGAGAGGAGAGACCACCCCCTCGAGAAGCAATAGAGTCCTGAGACTTTCCTCCCTGAGGCTGCTGGCGAGCCTGGCCGCGTCGGCACTTCTTCTGAGCAGAAGGAGCAGATGGCGTTGAAGGCGCCAATGTGGCAGATGCAGCGGGATGCTTAGCAGGCCTGGAACGACCACCACCCGCAGCAGCAGGTTGGTCCAGCTGTCGCAACAAAAGCTGGTCCTTCGAATGACGAAGAACCTCACCACGGATAGCTTCCATGCAACAATGGA
Organism: Pictodentalium vernedei; assembly: GCA_031216915.1. Classification (NCBI taxonomy): domain Eukaryota; kingdom Metazoa; phylum Mollusca; class Scaphopoda; order Dentaliida; family Dentaliidae; genus Pictodentalium; species Pictodentalium vernedei. The sequence goes on from CM062292.1 coordinate 351,232,357, forward strand.
ACAGCTGAGGTCCAACCAAAGAAGCAGACCTCAGAACAGCACGCTGCTCAGAAGGAAGGGATGGAGAAGAATCCACCACCGCATCCTGGCGTGCAAGCTCCAAATTAGCTGTGTTACAGGCGTGAACATGTGTCAAGTTCATAAAAGCCTGTGACAAACTGCGCAAAGGTACCTGAGCATCATCAAACTCCCCTGGTGGAAAATATGCCGCCAGGGCAGCGACGACATGGTCCACGAGAGATAACATATCCAGCATCTTTCGGGACAGGCCCACCATAGACTCAAGACCGACATCGGGAGAACTGCCAACTTAGTCAACCCGAGGGAAGAAGAATCTTCGTCCACAGTAGTCATCACTTGGAAGATTGGTGGACAGACAGACTCGTAGACAGACGGAGGCAGAAAAGCATCAGCTCGTGAAAAGAAAGAACCCTTCAGGGCCTTAGAACGCATTTTGGTGTCCAAGCCCTGGAAGGACTTAACAACCGGAGTCGATTGCAGAGGATACAAAACCCCAGAGCTAGAAGGCTCAACAGGGTTACGGTGCTCCATAGAGGACCGCGGCCGGACGGTCACTAATGGCTGGTCTGAAGGCTGAATGTCTGGCAATAAGCCAAAAACAAAATCCAAAGCCTGCCCCAAGACTGTCGAGGGGGACCCCGAAGCCATCAAGAAAATCGTCATCCTCTGTAGCAGAAGAGACGTAGCCCAACTCGGGCTGACCAGCAGGAACCTCCTGTGAATACTGATCAGTATCCAAAGGGCCAGGCAAGGAATCTCGGCAACCAACCAAAGGAGGTTGTGCCTCAGGAGGCACAGGGAAGCCAATTTGAGGGTTGCTAGAAAGCAACCAGGTGGGTCTAAAAAAGATTTTTTAAGAGATTTTCACATATTGCACTAAGTTAAAATTTGAGTTTCAATCAAAAGCCCAAATATTCATCCAGGGATTGCACTTGAACTAACATGAATTTACAACCCCCCCCCCCCCCCCCCCCCCCCCACAAGAGATGCTGCATACCAAATATCGAAAAGATCTCACTGGTGCGTCTGAAGAAGAAGATTTTTAAAGATTATTCCCCATATTGCACCAAGTTAATATTCGAGCTTCCACAAGAAGCCGAAATAGTAACCCAGGCACACAATTTGAACAAATTCAAATCTTACACTTCTAGAGATGTCACATACTGTATACGAAAGGATTCTCACTAGTGGGTCAGAAAGAGATTTTTTAATAAATTTTCTCATATTGTAAAAGTTAAAATTTGAGCTCCAATGAAGAGCCCAAATATTCATCCAGGGACCCCATTTGAACAAACTTGAATCAACCCCCCCCCCCCTCCCCCACTAACGATGCTGCATACCAAATATCAAAAGAATCTGACTGCTGGATCTGAAGAAGAATATTTTTAAAGAATATCCCCCATATTGCACCAAGTTAATAATCAGGCTCCCATAGGAAGCACAAATATTAACCCAGGGACTCGATTTGAACAAATTCAAATCTTACACCTCTAGAGATGTCACATACAAAATATGAAAAGATTATCACCAGTGGGTCTGAAAGAGATTTTTGAAGAAATTTTCTCATACTGCACTAAGTTAAAATTTGGGCTCCAATAAAGAGCCCAAATATTCATCCAGGGATCCCATTCGAACAAACTTGAATCTAACTCCTCCCCATACCCCCCTCCCGAGATGCTGCATACCAAATATCAAAAGAATCTGACTGGTGGATCTGAAAAAGATGATTTTTAAAGATTATTCCCCATATTGCACCAAGTAAATATTCGGGCGCCCAGAAGCCCAAATATTAACCCAGGGACTCAATTTGAACAAACTTCAATCTACCCCCTGATGTTGTATACCAAGTATCAAAATAATCTGACTGTTTGATCTAAAGAAGATTTTTTAAATTTTTTCCCCATAGGACCTAAGTTAATTATTTGGGCTCCTGTGTTGAGCCCAAATATGAACCAAGGGGCTTAATTTGAACACACTTGTATTTGAGCATCCCATGGATGCTGTATATGAAATATCAAAAGATTTTGAACAGTGGTTCTGCAGAAAATTTGTTTTTCAATTTTTCCAAATATGCTGACTGAGCATTTTTTCAAACGCCACCCACAAAACACCCTGACACAACCAATGGCCATCTTTTTAATCCATTCTACTGGTTAAAAGGATGCTTCCTACCAAATAACAGTTCTCTGTTCCATGTAGTTTGGGAAATATGGGCATTTGAATTTTTTTCGGGCATCAATCAGGTAGTTCGGACCCACTTATACTGCATGCCAAATTTGGTTCAAATTGGCCCACTAGTTCTTGAAATAGAAATTTTAGGCAGAGCCCAAAATGGGTATGTGTCCACAGAGAGCCCAAATATTGACCTACAAACTTCCCTTGAACAAACTTTAATCTTCAACACCAAAGAGTGTTCCATACCATATATCAAGGCAATCTCTCTGGTGGTTCATGAGAAGATTTTTAAAGATTTTTAAGCTTTGGCATTGTTGACCAGAGCCCAAAGAAGGCAACCGCTTCATTTGAACAAAATAAAAAGGGTATACTCCAGGGACGGTTTGTGCAACGTGCGTTTGAATTTGGCAGAATGGCTGGGAAGAAGAAGCCAAGTTTGCAAAAGTTAACGGACGATGGAGTGATGGCAATAGCTCACACTGACATGCGGTCAGGTGAGCTAACAAAGGAAAAACTGTGTAGAGTCAGGATAATTTCTCGACAGGTTACAAGATTTTTGATTCAATTAACAGGAGTTTACTCTATAACCTATATTCAATTAACAGGTCAAATTTGTACTGGAGGTATGGTTAATGGTTTTGTGTTGGGAAATTATATTCAATTAACAGGATTATTCAGTTAAGAGATATCTAATCTAATTAAGTGGGGTCTACTGAACGGCAATATTGTTTTCAATATCGTCCCCAGTATTCAAATTCCTGTACAATGCAGCCGTAGAGAGAGGGAGGCTTTTTCTTTTCCCTTCATTCCCTGAGAACAGTGTGAAATGTCTCAGAAATATGAATTGATTACTTGCCAAGGAATCATTAGTCATTCAAAAGTTGTTTCTTGCAATTGTGAGTCTCAATCTTTTATATTACACATCAAAATTTGAAAAGAATAAGCTTTAATCACTTGATTTGGAAAAATGGTAAAAAAAAGTTTTTTTTCGTAGCAGAATTTTAATCATTAGGAAAGTGAATGAGAGCAGGATTTTTTTAAAAGCCTTAAGGGTAAAATTTACAAAACAAATTCAGTAAATTAGGTCTGGACCAAGTCTGAATAACTTGTTTTTTAATAGTTCATTACCCCTATTGTTCCAATCAGGTATCATAAGCTATGTTTTCGAAACAGAAAAATAATATAATTTGAATGATGATTTTCATGAATAGCGATGGCCAGTTTTGACCATTATGTTAGGGAATGGGTAAACCAGACTTAATAAATTTTTCTCATCAAATTCATTCATGGTCGATTAGTGATGTGGACTGGATAGGTCTGGTCTGCCTCTGCACTGCGGACCAGTCCCCACCAGGTGCCACTGGACCAGTTGGCACTCCTGGTCTGGTCCACTATTTTACGTCGATCCAACTATCGCAAATTTATCGCATATGTATCCCAACATGCAATTAGCAACAATGTATTAATGGGTTCAAGTGGTTAATTGTCAAATATTTAATGCCATGAAAACATCGCAATCTCATTAATTAAATAGTTTCATGTTTTATTCAACATGTGAAATATGTGAATTTTATCTAGCACTTTTTCTCTGTTCATTAAGGTGTACTGCCTAAAACGGATGTCAAATGAATATAATATTAGTTACACAGTTTGTTGGTGGCCTAATATGGTATATATGGTGTCAGTTAATTCCATATTAGACAAGAGCAAAGGCTCTTGTCTAATATGGAATTAACTGACACCATATATACCATATTAGGCCACCAACAAACTGTGTAACAAATATATCTTACCGACTGCTGCATCGATGCAGAGAACTAATAGCAACAGTGATCAAAATTAAATGAGAAAATTCTCACAATGTGTTCACGTTTCTTTGCCTTGTTACAATTTATGGGAGAATGCCTGTAGACACTCTCCCATAAATTGTAACAAGGCAAATTCATACATACCAAACAGTTTCATTTCGAAGGCAACATGACACACATCCATAGAATATGAAGCCTTTTAAGTGGCCTAACCTGCACTTCAGACCAAATATAGGCTTCCTCAATCTTTCAACTTGAAGCATTTATCGGTTGCCGCCATTTTAAATAATCAATGAACAAAGGGGAGATTAACTATAGCTGTCAGCGTATATTGATGTTGACAGGCAGTATATGGTTTTATATGCAGTCTGCATGTGACATCTTTGAACCAATGAAATTCCCAGATACTTGTAGGAGGTAAGATATTAGTGTATATATGGGTTACTGTATGGGCTATTGCAGTGTGCCCTTGCCATCAGAGACATACAATGCTACACACAATCATCGAACATTGTATATGCACTAATTGCAAAGCAGTCAATTTTATTTTTTTAATATATGTGTTAACAACTTTGAGAAAACGGGCAATTTATTAACATATGAGTGGACCGGAATGCTTTAGACTGGTCTAGACATGGGTACCAGACTGGGAAGAACTGGAGCGTACCGGACTGAACTGCATTGACAGTGGAATGGACAATCTTGGGTGGTCTGGTCCAGTCTGCATCACTATGGCCGATTCACAGAAACCATGAATATATTTGATGAAAAATGTTATATAAAATACTCAGGTCAAGAATCAAAACTTTAACATCTAAGAAAACTGTAAACCAACTTTATCAATAGTACAGTACACGTCGAGTGCATCCCTCTCAATCACCCTACCCTTGATCAAGAGCTGAACGTAAATATAATCCAGTGGTGAAAATCAAACACTTTAATTCTGTAAATTGACGCATACTGTACAGCCAATGGTTTGTAAGGAAAATATATTTTAGAAATTTTGGCTCAACTGCAATAGGTAGCATCAACATTTTTTTGTATGTAATTGTATGACAGTCACCCAGGGACGATGTGTGGCAAGTTTCAGCTTAAAGTCCTAAAGGTATAAAAAGAAATATCTATGTGTTTTCCATAACTCTACCATCCCTCTCAGCAAAAATATTGACGGTTATTATTAGAGCTGGGCAGTTTAGATTTTCAGATTCGGTTTCAGTTTGGTTGCAGGAAAATACCTCAGTTTCGGTTCAATTTTTCTATGAGTTAAGAGCATATAGTAAATAAAACTTCAGGCTCCTTAACCCTTTACCCAATGAAGACGATTTCAAAATTTATTATTTTAAAAATCATTTTTTATTTTTTTTTCAAAAAATTTCAACAAAACCATATCATGTGACCCCTCTTTGGAACAAGCGTTCCAAAGAGGGGTTAAATGATATTGTTTTGTTTGAAATTTTTCGAAAACTCAAAAAATTTATAGTAATTTATATATTTTTTATACTTACCAATGACCCAGACATAGCTGGTGCTAACTCTTAAAATATAGGGCCAAACACAAATTTTGCCCCCCAATCCCCAAAACTTGCATCTAAAACCAAAGAAAACATGTCCTGAATGGTCCTCCATACTTCACCTCTACTGCGCATGCGCAGTGTCAAGGACGTCCTGAAATTGGTGCCATTAATCATTCTTACCATCAGTGCCTGGTAAGCGCTATGTCCTCAGCGGGGAGGTATGAGTTCCCAACTCCTGGGAGGGCCATCCCCGTCTGGGTCATTGGTAAGTATAAAAAATATATAAATTACTATAAATTTTTTGAGATTTTTATACTGTACCAATGACCCAGACATAGCTGAATAGTAAAAAGGCTGGAGGGCCCAGGACACAGAGGAAAATCCAATAAGCTCAACTATATAAAATAGAGTCATCTCCTGTAGGAGAAAAGGAGAAATAGGCTTCACGTGTATCTTTCTTATTTATGACAAATTAGAAAGACACAATACCTTCTATAATTGAGCATCATAACATCCATGTTCTCTATTAATATCCAGTATAATTCGTATACTAATTATATTTAAAGTAAGCCAATAAATAAAGTTAGTCCAAAGAATTGAGACTCTTTATACTCTTTTAAAAGTGTCCGAGGATAGTATAATAACATCCGTTTGACACATAACATATTCAAATGCTATACTTTAAAACTATGACATGAATGAATTAAAAACATAACCTTCACTTAAGAAACCATCCCAGTAACAGCTCAGAATTACTAACTCCGGAGGAGGTATCCCCTTGTTTTCATAATAAAAACAGGTGACCCAAGGGAACACCCTCCCCCCCCCCCCCTTTTTCTTGCCCTGAGTCAAATAGCCCAGAGCGAAGAGGGCAGCAGGACAGAGTCACTGCCGGAACATAAAGCCTACATAGCTATAGTTGCAATTTGTTCAGTGATCGACTTCTGAGCAGCTGATAATGGACCTAAACAATGCAGGTCTCCAGAAATGGATACAATATTTCTGAGATAAAAATTCGTGAATGTGGATGGTTGAGACCAATATGCAGCCTACTTAATCTATAGTAGCAAAACTATATGTCAGCCCAAGATGTAGAAGAGCTCTTACTTCATGAGCCGAAATCTTAAGCACAGACTGCTGAGATAAGGATAGATTATCCTAAGCAGTACCGATAGTTAACTGAAAGCATTAAGTAATAGAATGGACCGTAATGACCTTTCTATTAGGCATCAGAGCCAGAAGAAGCTTTACGTCCTACTGATAAACTGAGATCTGTTAATAAATACATAAAGGTCTATCCGGACAGAGTAAAGGCCTATGCCCGCTCGAAGACGGAAGGACCTTAAAAACAATAGGTTCCGGATATCATTAGGAGCCTGATTCTTAACCAAAAATACAGCATTAGTAGTAAAGGTAATAGAGTTCCCGATACTACGAAAGTGAGAATCGTCCACCGATAGTGCATGAAGCTCACCGACTCTTCAGCAGAAGAGAAGGCTAAGAGAATCGCTGCCTTAAAAGACCAGAATTTGAAACTGCTGTCCCAAGGATTCAAATGGTTGCTTTAGTTAATAAGAACCCAAACTAAATTCCGAATAGGAATTAAACTAACGATTCTAGGTCTCTTATCGAAAAGTTTCAAACTAACTTAGATAAAGAGACATTAGGCTCCATTGTAAACTATCATGGTGTGCATAGGTATCAGATAACATAGACCTATAACCTATAAAAGTAACTGGCTGCAGATAATTTCGTTAAACAAGTATACTAGAAAGTTTGCAATGTCTGGTGTGGAGGAATCAAAAATATCAACATAAAGATCCCTACACCAACGACGGAAGAACCTCCACTTTAGCCACATAGTATAGCGAAGAGGAGGTCCTTCTACAGTAAGGAATCGCGTCCACTGCTGGTCCTATACAGTGCTTGCTATGCAAGAAGGACCGCACAACGGAATACGTGAAGGTTGAGACCTTGCGGGTTGTGAAAGAGTTGACACGATTTCCCCAGCGAAAAAAGAGGAAGTTTCCGCGGTAAGTCCCACAGTAGACATCTAAGTAAATTTATCCACCGTCTCTGTGGGACAGAGATGCTACCAACAGAATTGTATTGCGGATGAATAATCCTAGCAATACTTGCTGAATCAACAGCGCTGGAGGATACATATATCCTATCATCGCGTCCTACTAGATCGATAGAGCGTTAACTACATATGCTCAGAGATCCGGACACGGTGACACATACGTCTACAATTGATAGGAGAGTTGTGTCGCAAATAAATTTATCACTGGGTGCTCCCATTGATAGCAAATCTGATTGAATACTTGTTAGTTGATAGTCCATTCCGACGGCAACAACGACCCTTACGTGAAAGGGAGTCTGTTAATACGATCCGACGACCGAGAATATGACGAACCGAAACAGAACTTGGTGTTCTATAACAAACAGAAGGATTCTTTCCATTAAAATCAATAACGGAACCGAATGAGTGCCTCCCTGGTTCCGGATATACGCAACTACTGTCGTATTATCGGACAGGATTGAACATGCGTTTCTGAATAAAATTCATCCAATGACGTAGTGCAAGCCAACATAATATTCTTCCTTGGAAGTAAAGAGCTTGCCTAAAAACTACGGAACCCAAAGACCCCGGCACTTCGAATCCGTTGGGATCAAAATGTGTCCCAACCTGTTTGACTGGCATCCGTCATAATCGAAAAACTCGGATCCGGCAACTACAGTGGAACTCTCTGAGTCAACCACCGAATGTTTGCCCACGTCTGAATCTCTTGTTACACTTGATAGACAAGAGAACGTGTATATCGAGCAATTCAAGATTGCTGAAAGGTTACCGTCGAAGAGAAGCTTCTCGGGGACCGAAGCGACTCTGAGAGAGTTCTTCACCTTACTATCCACGCGCGTGGATGTAGCTAGGGCTGCGTCACGTCTAACCAACTCCAGATTGCCACTGAAGGGCGGAGTTATACGTGGAAAACTACTGCCCCTGAAAGAAATCCCATTGAGGATCATATCCTGGAATTCTTTCTCTTGAAGACGTAATGATAACGTCTCAGTAAGGTGGTGTACGTATGATAAAGCGTCTAAGTTAAGTCTATTATACATCATTGTCGTTTCCAACATCGTGGTTGGAATTGACATAGACGGCGAAAAAGACAATTGCAGTCTTGAGTCTCGCCGTCTTAAACGCAAAGGAAATCTCGGTAAGCCCAGTTCTGCCAATAAACAATTATTTCCTAAAATTCACGAAAGGCAGAATAGAGCATTGCGGACAAGAAACTATACTAGCATGTTAATAGCAAGCTTATATATATATATAGCGTCGTTCAATAATTCGAATGTTCTAAAGACATTATTGGACTGCGTCGGTAACTCAGGGACAATGTCCCTGAACCGATCCAAAACTCCGTGTCCAATGACGCTATTAGTCTCTTATCCAGCATCGCAGCAATGTAGTCCGACGGAACAACCTCTGGAAGATAATGCCGGAAGAAATTTATGGCAGCTTCTGTTGTTCCGAAAGGGAAAGCTCGAAATCATCCGAATCCCTTTTGCCATCCTGTCGGACCCTATGAAATATTCGGTCGTCCGTACCTGATGCAACAGTGGAGCGTACCGACCCAGCGCTGTCGGATTATTCCTGATCCGACCGAGAATCTGTCGTTTGCTGGGATGCTATGATAAGCTGTGCTATTTTGGATAGCACGTCCGTCACTGAGGCCTGGGAGAAGCGGTCTTACGATGCATTGCCGCTGGAAGCTCCGTGTTCGTTACCCCTTGCATACTTCTATTATGCGAGCGACCGGAGTGTGCAGGCCTCGTGCCCCTTGGCTACCGGATGGCGTGACCTGTTCGCCATATAATCACTGAATGCCGAAGCTGGCCGGATATTCAAGGTCACGTAGCCAATGTGCAGTCGTGTGCGCTGCTGTGAGGATGAGGAAGCATTATCGACAGTCACTCGGACTGTCTATATAACGGAGCGTCCGGAGTGGCGGACATACGCTCCGAAGGTGAAATGTCTGTACCACAACATCCGGTCCCATATATTGTTGCACAAGAGAGGGACCTCTCTTGCTCGCCGCCCAGACGGACCGGACAAGATAGGAACCGGACTAACAGGCTTCCTCCGATCTCTCCTCTAATCCGTCGTCACTGGGTGTGTACTAAAGTCTATTATAGTGCTCGCATCACCCAAATCTCCATCACAGACCGCAACGGACGAACCCGACTGCCGAACCATTCGATGAATGGACGCTACACCGGGTGAGCTAGCGAATGTCAACTCCGTCGATCCTACTAGGGACCTCTTAGGAGATTGACGTAATCCATGAGCACTAATTGCCGCTAGCTCTTCATTAACTATGACGACAGAGGCACACTTTTGAAAGACATCTCAGTAATTTTGCGAACAAGAAACCAGATATGCTTGTACATAGCAAGCATATAAAAAATATATATAGCGTTGTTCAATAAATCGAACGTATCTGAGACATTATTGGACTGTGTCGGAACTGAGGGACGATGTCCCCGAACCGAACCAAAAATTTCTAAGTCCACCGACGCTATCAGTTTCTTATCCGGTATCGCAGCATTCTGGTCCGACGAAGAACCTCTAGAAGATGAAGTCGGATGACATATACAGCAGCTTATGTTGTTCCGAAAGGGAAAGCTCGAAAACCTCCGAATCCCTTTCGGTATCCCGTCGGACCATATGAAATTTTCGGACGTCCACACCTGATGCTTCCGCGGAGCGTCCCGACCCAGCGTCGTCGGATATTATATTATGCAACAGAGATTCTGTCGTTGCTGGGATGCTGCGATAAGTTGTGCTATTTGGGATAGCACGTCCGTCACCAAGGCCTGTGCAGAAGCGGTCTTACGATGCTTTGCCGATGGAAGCTCCGTGTACGTTGACTCCCGCATACTTTCTTATGCGAACGTCCGGAGTCTGCAGGCCTCGTATCCCTGGCTATCGGATGGCGTGACCTGGTCGCCGAGGATTCTCTGATTGGTGAAGTTGACTGGATATCGGAGGTCACCTAGCGAAGGTGCGGTCGTGTGCGCTGCCATGAGAATGAGGAAGCCTTATTGACAGTCTCTCCGAACTGTCAATATAACGGAGCGTCCCGAGCGGCGGACGTATTCTCCGAATGCGAGACATTTTGTACCACAACATCTGGGGCCAGATGTTGATGTACGAGAGAGGGGCCTCTCTCGCTCGCAGCCCGGAGGGCCTGGACGAGCTATGAACCGGACTAAAAGGCTTCCTCCGTTCTCCCCTCTAATCCGCCGTCACTGGGTGTGCACATGGATGTTTATAGTGCTCGCATCACCCAAAACTCCTTCTAGACCGCAACGGACGAACCCGGCTGCCGAACCATTCGATGAATGGACGCTACACTGGGCGAGCTAGCGGACGTCAAGTGCCGTCGAACCTACTAGGGTCCTCTTAGGCAATTGACGTATTACCTGAGCACTTTTCCGCTAGCTCTTCATTAATTGTGACGACGGAGGCACACTTTTTGGAAGACATCACGGATACATCACCCTGATCATGATCGTCTGAAATAGAGATTGATAAAGTAGAGTGACCCTGCGGGGAAAGGACCGGAATGGCCAATTCCCCACTAACATACCGTGACACACGCTTCCCATGTTGTCATCGTAATCAACACATACAGAACAGGAGTTAGTGCGAGTACACTGACTACATTATACAATGATTATGAAAGTCAGAGGAAGATTTCCTCTTATTGCAATTGAACAATATCCTTTCATTGTGAAAAGAATACAAAAAGTCCTAGTACTCGCACCAACCCCTGACAATCAAAATACATAATAACAAGATCCATTAACATAGAAAAAATAATTGAATCAAAAATTTTTGAAAAAATATTTTTTCAGAACAGCCCAAGTTTCTGAAAAGTAACGTTGAGCCCCAATGGATCCCAAGCCTAAGTGTGGACAAAAATTCTAAAAATATTTTAAACAATTTATGCAACACTTACGAACAATAATAATGTGTCTAGTTATGATTAAATTAACATCAATATATTATCTTCAAGAAATCCCCCCTCACACAGAGGGCTGTTGGAAATGTAAACAAAAAGTGTAAAAACACTAGATCAAGACTCCAGGCACCCTGGCCCGAAATCAGTTACCAATAATACACTATCTGATGCAAAACAGAGACTTCCAGGGAAGAAACTGCAGAACATCAGATGGTAGATGCAGAACACTACGCCTAACCACCCATAGGTGAAGACGTAAACATGGGGAAAAGAACAGAATACATTCTGTTATCAAGCTAAAACTCCCAAGAAATTTTAGTAATAATATTACAAAAAATATGCCAAAAGCATGGGAGAATAGCAAGAGGGGACTTAAAGGAAAGGGAGAGAGGAAAACACTGAATAAGCAGTGTAATCTTGATAACAAGAATGACCACAACAGGCAGTTGCCTCGAAAATAGGTAACTTAACATAATTTCATTAAAAAATTTTAAGTTACAGCCCTGATTATTTTCTGTCACTCATTTTTCCTCTCCTCCTTCTATATCCTCCCTAGAATCACCATTTCACTAATATTTATGTGACTGGCATCATTTAAACTGAGATTTACAAGCACAAAGATCAGTCAGATGTTAACTGATGAAGGGCCAAACTAAGAAATGATTAATGGCGCCAATTTCGGGACAACCTTGACACTGCGCATGCGCAGTAGAGGTGAAGTATGGAGGGCCATTCAGGACATGTTTTCTTTGGTTTTAGATGCAAATTTTGGGGATTGGGGGGCAAAATTTGTGTTTGGCCCTATATTTTAAGAGTTAGCACCAGCTATGTCTGGGTCATTGGTACAGTATAAAAATATAATATTTTTTCAGCTGCTGAAATTGCATATTACGCGGGCGGATGCGGGCGATTCGTTGGGTAAAGGGTTAACTTGTAAAAAATCAGCAATAGTTAGTACGACACCAATCGCCACAAAAAGTCATGTCTCTAAGTATCTCCACTGGTTTCAGCCTAACTTCTCTTTAGTCATTCTTAGGGTTGCTCATAGGGCTGCAACGATACACTTCCCTAATGATACGATATGTATCGTGATTCAATCTGCACAATACGATATGTATCATGATACACATAATCTCTCATGCCATGCAAATACAACTATTAAATACTTTGAACAACATGTATTCATTTCCAGTAACTTCCTTTTATTACAAATCTTTGAACACACACTCTTTAAACAATATGTAATTTCTCAAAGTGATGACCATTGGCATTCATTTATTTCAAGTTTAGATTTTATGACCCGTTTTCCGGTGTCTTTTCCCTCAGAATTTCAGAAAATATGTTCAAACAATTTAATCCCTTATATCTTGTTTGACAGAGCTCTCTGTCAAACAAGATGTAATGGATTTATCAAATAAATATTTAGCAAATTAGAGGGAATTCACTAACCTTTGGTTAACTGAATAATCCTGTCTTAATGGCCTAATTGCACTGTCAATGCTGGTATCCAAAAAGTTAAAAAATTTATAGTAATTTATATATTTTTTATACTTACCAATGACCCAGACTTAGCTGGTGCTAACTCCAACAAAACCAGGGCCAAACACAAATTTTGCCCCCCAATCCCCAAAATTTGCATCCAAAACAAAAAGAAATCATGTCCTAAAGGACCTCCATAGTACGCCTCTACTGCGCATGCGCAGTGACGCAGTCGTCCCGAAATTGGCGCCAATTATCATTCTTACTGGCAGTGCCTGGTCAGCGCTATGTACTCAGCAGGGAGGCAAGAGTTCCCAACTCCAGGGAGGGCCATCCCCGTCTGGGTCATTGGTAAGTATAAAAAATATATAAATTACTATAAATTTTTTAACATTTTTATACTGTACCAATGACCCAGACTTAGCTGAATAGTAAACAGGCTGGAGGGCCTAGGACATAGAGGAAAATCCAATAAGCTCAACTATATAGTAAAGAGGTAACCCCTTAAGGAGAAAAGGAGTATTAGGTTTTACATGTATCTTTCTTATTTAATATTAAATTAGAAAGATACACTACCCTTAATAATTGAGCACAATAACATTCATGTTCTCTATTAACATCCAGTATAACCCTTATACTAATTATTTTTAAAGCAAGCCAATAAATAAAGTAGTTCAGAGAATTGAGACTCTTTATAATCATTTAAAAGTGTCCGAGTATTGTATATTAAAGCCCGTTTGACACTTGACATATACAAATGCTTCACACCGAGCTACACTTTAAAAATAAGACATGAATGAAATTAAACATTAATATTACACTTTAAAACCATCCCGGAAGCGACTCAGAAATACTGACTTGGAGGAGGCATTCCCTTGCTTTTCACTATAAAGCAGGTGACCTAAGGGAACACCCCCCCCCCCCCCTTCCCCTTGCCCTGGGTCAAATAGCCCAGAGCGAAGAGGGCAGCCGGACGGAGTCACTGCCGGAACAGAAAGCCTGCATAACTATAGTTGCAACTGTTTAGTGGACGACATTCTGAGCAACAGATAACGGACCTAAACAATGCAGGTCTCCAGAAATGGACTCAATATTTCTGAGATAAAAATTCGTAAATGTGGATGGCTGAGACCAATAAGCAGCCTTCATTAAATCTGTAATAGCAACACTATTAGCATAAGCCCAGGAAGTAGAAAGAGCTCTTACTTCATGAGCAGAAATCTTAAGCACAGACTGCTGAGAAGAAGATAAATCTTCATAAGCAGTACGGATAGTTAACTGAATCCATCTAGCAATAGAATGGACTGAAATGTCCTTTCTATTAGGCATCAAAGACAGAAAGAAACGTTTCCGTCCCTTTCTGATAAACTGAGATCTCTGTTTATAGATACGTAGTGCTCTAACAGGACAGAGTAAAGGCCTACGCCCGTCTGAAGACGGAAGAGCCTTAATAACAATAGGTTCCGGATATTTATTAGGAGCCTGATTCTTAGCTAAAAAACCCACATTAGTAGTGAAGGTGATAGTGTTCCCAACACTACGATAATGAGAATCATCCACCGATAGTGCATGAAGCTCACTGACTCTTCTGGCAGAAGAGAAAGCTAAGAGAAAAGCTGTCTTATAAGATAAGAATTTGAAATCTACTGTCCCAAGAGGTTCAAATGGCTTTTCCTTCAATTTAAGGAGAACCCAAGCTAAATTCCACTTAGGAATTAATCTAAGAGTTCTGGGTCTATTTATCGAAAAGTTTCTAACCAACTTCGATAAAGAGACATTAGATCCAATTTGTAAACTATCATGATGTGCATAGGTATCAGATAACATAGATCTATAACCCTTTATAGTAACAGGCTGCAGTTTGATTTCGTCAAACAAGTATACTAGAAAGTTTGCAATGTCTGGTATAGAGGGATCAAATATATCTACAGAATGATCCCTACACCAACGACGAAAAACCTTCCACTTAGCCGCATAGTTTAGCGAAGAGGAGGTCCTCCTACAGTTAGAAATCGCGTCCACTGCTCGTCCTGTAAAGTGTTTGCCATGCAAGAAGGACCGCACAACGGAAAAACGTGAAGGTTGAGACCTTGCGGGTTGTGATGGAGTTGGCGCGATTTCCCCTGCGAAAGAAGATCCTCTCGTGGAGGAAGCTTCCGCGGTAGGTCCCACAACAGACACCTGAGTAGATTTATCCACGGTCTCTGTGGCGACAGAGATGCTACCAACAGAATCTTGCATTGAGATTGTTTTATCTTTAGCAATACTTGTTGAATTAACGGCGCTGGAGGATACGCATATCCTATCATTCCGTCCCAAGGGATCGACAGAGCGTCTACTGCAAATGCTCTTGGATCCGGACACGGGGACACATACGTCTGCAACTGATTGTTGAGATGTGTCGCAAATAAGTCTATCATTGGCCGTTCCCATTGGTAGCAAATCTGATTGAATACTTGTTTGTTGAGAGCCCACTCGTGAAAGGGAGTCTGCTAGCACATTCAGACGACCCGGTATGTGACGGACCGAAAGAAGAACGTGATGTTCTAACGCAAACAGAAGGATTCTTTCCGTTAGATTGAACAACGGAACTGAATGAGTGCCTCCCTGATTCCGTATATACGCCACGACTGTCGTATTGTCGGATAGGATTTGGACATGAGCATCGTGAATAATGTCCATCCAGTGACGTAACGCAACCCAAATTGACATCATTTCCTTGATGTTTATGTGCTTGCACAGGAATTGCGGATCCCAAAGACCCTGGCATCTCGAATCCGTTGGGATTAATGATGCACCCCAACCTGTTTGACTGGCATCCGTCATAACGGTAAAACTCGGATCCGGCAACTGCAGCGGAACTCCTTGAGTTAACCACTGAATGTTTGCCCAAGTCTGAATCTCTTGTTTCACTTGATCTGACAAGAGAACGTCTACATCGAGCGAATGAATTTTCACACTCCAATTCTGAGTCAGGAAAATTTGAAGAGGACGTGTGCGTAGCCGCCCCATCGGAATGAGATCCGCGGCGGCTCCGCACAGACCTATCAGTCTCATAAATTCTCTCGCCGTGACTTTGTCTGCGTGCAGACAATAGCGAGCGTAACAACTGACTAATTTCGCTCTGGTTAACGGCAGACGAACGAGATTGTTGTGCGTCTCGAAGCTCATTCCCAGATGAGTGAATGACTTGGACGGCACCAGATCCGACTTCTCCTCGTTTACTATGAAACCGAGACGTCGGAGCAATAGAAGAAGATTCTGAACATCGTTCTGAGGCGTTAACTCGTTGCCGTACCTCTGAAGAATGTCGTCCAGGTAGGCCGACGTTACCGCAGACGAATGAGCTCGGAAGTAGATCATTACCGAGTTCATTACCCGAGTGAAAGCCCAGGGTGCTAGATTCAATCCGAAGCACATGGCCCGGAACTGATACACCACTCCTAGGACTGCGAAGCGTAGATACTTTCGGAATGTCGGATGTACCATGACGTGAAAGTACGCATCTTTGAGATCTATGCTCGTTGCATAATCGTTCACCCGAATACTCGCTCTGACTGATCGAATCGTCTCCATATAAAACTTCGGAGCGACGATCAGCTTGTTTATCCAGCTCAAATCTATGACTGGACGGAACGAGCCGTCTGGTTTCGGAACCAGAAACAGATGGCTGTACAATCCCAGAGATTCCTGGTTTTCTACGACCTCTACCGCGTTCTTCATTAAAAGAGACTGCACCTCTGATAACAGAGCGTCTCTTTTCTGTGGATTTGACGGAAGATGAGTCCACTTTGGACTTCGAGTTAATGGAGGCTTTCGTTTGAAGGATATCTTTAGACCTTCCGAAGTCACTCCTCTCACCCAAGGGTCGTCCGTAATCGACGCCCACTCTTGTGAAAAACTCGACAACCTTCCGCCAACCGGAACGCGATAGAGGTTTAAGCCATCACCTCCTGGACCTGCGAGGCCTGCGGTAGGAGAAACCACATCTTCCACGACCCGCACCTCGCCTCGTCGACCTCGGGGCGTCCGACCGATTGTCCCGGCCTGAAGGACGACCCGAACGAGAGTCGCTATCCTGACGGTCTCTCGAATAAGACCAAGAGGACGCACCGGAACCTCTATAGGAACCTCTCTTGGGCGCATTAGACCCAGAAGTGCCTGTCTTATTCGTGTCTGCTGTATCCGACTTTTTAGGAGCCGATCTGAACAACAGAGAATCATTAGCTTTCTTTTTAATTTTATCATAAATAGCGGAAAGCTTGCCGTCAAAGAGAAGTTCTCCTGAGACCGAAGAGACTCTAAGAGAGTTCTTCACCTTAGAATCCACTAGTGTGGATGTAGCTAGGGCTGCGTCACGTCTAACCAACTCCAGATTTGCCACTGAAAGGGCGGAGTTACACGTGGAATAAGCTACTGCCCTTGAAAGAAGTCTTAAAGAGGATTGTATATCCTGAAACTCTTCCCCTTGAAGGCGCAGTGATAACGCCTTAGTAAGGTGATCTGCGTAAGATAAGGCATCTAAATTGGCTCTGTTAGACGCAATAGCTGTTTCCAACACCGCGGTTGGAATAGAAGCTGACGACGGTAATGATAGCTCTAAGTCTTCCGCCTCGTCGTCCATACGCAGAGGAACTCTCGGTATACCCTGTCCTGCCATATCGAATTTATTCCTTGCATTAATGAAAGGCAGGTTAAGAGTATTAGCGGACAAGAAACCTGCTTTCCCCGTCCTGGAAGCAAGTTTAAATATAGCGTCGTTCAATAATTCAAATGTTCTTGCAACATTATTGGACTGCGACGGAAACTCGGGAGCGATGTCCCTGAACCGCTCAAAAAATTCAGAGTCCAATGACGCTATAATTCTCTTGTCCGGAAGCGCAGCAGTCTGGCCCGACGGAACAACTTGAGGGAGAAAGTGCCGGATCAAGTCCACGGCAGCTTTATGTTGTTCCGAAAGGGATAGCTCCAATTCATCCGTATCCCTTTCACCATCCGGTCGGACCTCCCGATGTTCCCGGTCGTCCGCCCCCGATGCTTCGGCGGAGCGTACCGACCCAGCGCCGTCGGATAATTCTCGATCCGACACCGTTTCTGTCGGCTGCTGGGATGCTGCGATAAGCTGTGCTATCTGCACAAGAATGTCCGACGTCGAGACCTGCGGAGGCGCAGTCTTTCGCTGCTTCGTCGAGGGCAGCTCCGCATCAGATGGCTCCCGCATACTTTTCCTATGCGAACGTCCGGAGTCCATCGGTCTCGAATCCCTGGCTGCCGGATGGTGTGACCTGGTCGCCGAAGAATCCTTCATCGGCGAAGCTGGTAAAATATCGGAGGTCACGCAGCCAAGGTGCGGTCGTGTGCGCTGACGAGAAGAGGAAGCCTTAACAGTCTCTGCGGACTGCTTATACAACGGAGCGTCCCGAGCAACGGACGTATGCTCCGCTTGCGACACATTTTGTACCACAACATCTGGTCCCAGATGTTGTTGTACGAGAGAGGGACCTCTCTCGCTCGCGGCCCGGCTGGACCTGGACGAGCTAGGAACCGGACTAAAAGGCTTCCTCCGTTCTCGTTTACTATCCGCCGTCACTGGGTGTGCATCTATTATGTTTATAGTGCTCGCATCACCCAAAATTTCCTCTTGGACCGCATCGGACGAACCCGGCTGCCGAACCATTCGGTGAATGGATGCTACACCGGGCGAGCTAGCGGACGACATTTGTCTAATCTCCATGAGCACTTTTGCCGCTAGCTCTGAATTCATTTGTGACGACGGACGCACACTTGAAGAAGATAACATGGAAACATCACCCTGTTCTGGTTCCTCTGAAATAGAAACTGAGAGAGTAGAGTGACCTTGTGGAGAAAGAGCCGGCATCGCTCTTTCTCCAGAAACAACATATCGTGACACACGTTTCCAATGTTTCTCATCCCAATGTTCACATATAGGACAGGGATTAATGCGAGAACACTGACTACAATTAATACAATGATCATGAAAGTCAGAGGAAGATTTCTTCCTATTACAATTTGAACAATGTCCCTTCATTGTGAAAGAACAACAATAAGTCCTAGTTACTCGCAAAAACCCCTGACACAAAGATACATAATAACATGATCCATTAATAAATGAAAAAACAATTGCAAAACAAAATAATTTTGAAAAAATATTTTTTCAGAGAAGCCCAAGTTGCTGAAAAGTAACGTTGAGCCCTGATGGATCCGATGGCAAAGTGTGGTCAAAAATTTTAAATTTATATAAAATAATTAATGAGACACTTTCGGATAATATAAATGTATCTTATAATGAGATAAACTACCACAAAGGCAAACAGCCCCCCTCAAAAAAGGCTGTTGCCAATGAAAACAAACAGTGTAAACACACTAGAAAACATGACTCCAGGCACTGAAAAAACTGGCCCGGAATCAGTCATCAATTACACTCTATCTGATGCAAAACAGAGACTCCCAGGGGAGAATCTGTAGAACATCAGATGGAAGATGCAGAACACAAACGTTATACACCCATGGGTGAAAACGTAACTATGGGGAAAATAACAGAAAACATTCTGTAACCAAGCAACTCTCCCAAGAAATTTTAGAAATGAAACTTCTCAAAAATATGCCAAAAGCATGGGAGAATTGCCAGGGGGGACTTTAGAAGGCTAGGGGAGAGGAAACACTGAATAAGCAGTGCAACAATTAGCAAGAATGACAACAAGAGGCCCATGCCTCGAAAATAGGCAACTTAACATAATTTCATCAAAAAATTTTAAGTACAGCCCTGATTATTTTTTGCCACTTCTTTTTCCTCTCCTCCTTCTATCCTCCTTAGAATCACATTTTCTCCAAAAATTACGTGTCTGGCATCCTTTAAACTGAGATTTACAAGCACAAAGATCAGTGAGATGTTCACTGATGAAGGGCCAAACAGAGAATGATAATTGGCGCCAATTTCGGGACGACTGCGTCACTGCGCAGTAGAGGCGTACTATGGAGGTCCTTTAGGACATGATTTCTTTTTGTTTTGGATGCAAATTTTTGGGATTGGGGGGCAAAATTTGTGTTTGGCCCTGGTTTTGTTGGAGTTAGCACCAGCTAAGTCTGGGTCATTGGTACAGTATAAAAATATCGTGACATTGACGCAGTAGCTGCGACGGGTGGTGCAATCTCACAAAATTCTACGTTCATCAAGGGCCATAACTCCAAGAAAAATATTTGGAACAACACATGCATTGAACAGTGGCTAGACATCAATAAGATACACTTACATTCCAAAATAAAGTCATTCCATCAAGTATTTCAAAAGTTATTAGTTTTGAAACTCATTGGTCACAGACAGACCGACCGAAAGACAGACCAACAGACAGACCGACATGGCCACTTATAGAGCTGCTAGTCGCAACTAAAAACAGGGTTTCACTGCACAAGTTTCAAAATGTAAGAACTTGTTTTGCCTGTAATTACTTATATTTACTGTATCGCGATACACAGTGAACAACGATACATATTCAATCGAAAGCAATGTATCATGGTTCGGGCGTATTAATCGTTGCAACCGTAGTTGCTAGGTGACCCGTTGTTTAGCCTTTTGAGTCCATAAAAACGCAAATTAGGTAACAAATTAATAAAGTTTATCTAATCTATGTTCTTTCTCATTGTTACATTTTCTCCCTTATTGACTCATCCGGAGGACGAGTCAATAAGGGAGAAAATGTGACAATCAGAATATGACATATTCACCTTTTGCAGGTACCTTCCAAGCAGCATTCTTGTGCTGAAGTTTTTGAAGTGACAGGGCACTTATTCAGGAAGTTCTTCACCTTCGTTAATCAAAACAAAACTTTTAGTCTATTGTTTCTAGACAATCATACTTGCTTTGTAAAATGCCGAAACAACATGAATTCATCCAAAGGAGTTGTTCAAAGTGAGTCCAATGATGACTGTCAGTAAAATCTCGAAATGCTTCACATTAAGAAAAAAAAGTTATCCTCCTGACACTATCCAATTTGTGTTCTATTATTGAGAAATGCCCATCTTTTTTATTAGGCCTCAGAAGAAGACTAAAATACAAAAGTTGACAGAAGATTAACAAAAAACTATTGTTGCTAACTGATAAAGCTCACAATGATTTTCATTCAGTTGAGCTAAAAAAAAAATAATGTTTTGTCAATTTTGTTCTTTGTTAAAGCTATGAAACATAGGTTTCACAATTAATGAAAATTACAATACTCTAGGGCCAAGTTCAACCAAGATGGAAAAATTACTTACACAAGTGAAACATCATATAGTTACCTTTAAATGACCTAATGTTCCACCAAATATTCGTTCTTCTGTGTCAAGAAGGTTTTCCCTTAAATTGTGTTCAAGTTCATCCTGAGCTGTTGGAAATTTACTTTCAGTCGGTAGTACAGCCTTTGAAGCCCACCGTCCAGTAGTCTTTTTTATTGCCATCTCTTTCTCTTCTTCAGTAGCAGCTTCAGCATTGAGTAAATAAATAGGGCATTTTTTTACAGAATCTAAAATAAGAGATCTTTGTTCCAATAAGGCTTGCTTTAAAGGGCCTTCTCTGTGACCTCTAACATTTAGTGAATCCAATAAATCCTGAAACTGACTTTCCGTACGAATAACTGACCAGTGTGAAAACGTCCTATTTTTGATGTGTTCCACAGCAACCATATTGTACTCTGGAGGTTCGTCTTCCATCATGTCCTCATCATCTTTCTTATCTGGGTCAGCTAATGAATCAGAATCACTTATCACAATACAGTCTGAGCCTGCAGATTGTTTTGAATCCTGAGATGTGGCATCAAGGCCATTTGGAATGTTTACAGTTCCATTTTCTTTACTGCAGCCTCCTTTCCCATGCAGAGAGTTACTTGCAGATTTTCTATACCCTTCATTAACACATGCTAATGACATGAGAGTCTCTTCTGTAATAGTTTCATCATTATCTTCAATGTACAGTCCTGGCAATCCTCGAAAAATCCAATACTTCCTGAACAACCTGTCTCTACCAAGAGGATAAACAGCATTTCCATGTTGTAATGCCAATATATTGTCTAGTAACTTTTTCTCCTCCACTTGAAACTCTTCTTTCTTCACAGCCTCTTCTTCCTTTTCTTTCTCTTCTCTAGCAGCTATTTCTTCTAACGTTGGGCAGTCATCAATTTTAGGAGGTGTATTACTTGCAGCAACCACAGGAGAGGTGTCTCCATTGATACCATTCACTTGTTTCACAACTGAATCAGAGTTTTTCTGGTCACCACCCCTGTAAGATATTCATTAAGGTTTAGTATATATGCACTGATCTAAGTACAGCAGGAATGCTGAAATGTTGGTGAAAGACATCTCGACTCAATCTGCCTCCCCCCTCCCCTCCAAACTCCAAAATGACATCAAGAAAATCAATGCAGTGACTTCTTGACTTCTCCGATTGATGATGTCTGGTGACGTGAAAGCTGTTGTGCTGTAACTGTAGTCACAGGACATCTTGCACTTCATCAAATCCCATGACATTTACCCAACATGAAAACTAGTAAATATCAGTATCAGTTTTCCAATCTCAGCGCTTGATTTTTGTAAATAAGAACTAGAATAAAAAGTGTACACATATTCATTCTTAAGTGATATTAAAGTATATTCTTTAAAAAGCGATCGGCAGATGCAAAGCTTACAACCCATTAATGCAGTGCAGTATACCAAATTTTCAGTACAGTTTCAGTATTATATTGATACCGAAAACCATATCGAAACCAAATCAAAATACCGCTTATTTCGGTATTTATATTTTTTTGCGAAATTGACAGAAAGTCAACACATCAAGGTGGATCGTAAATCTAAAAGCCAGTGTGCCGCATATCTTGATCGAATTTATAAAAAAACGCACAAATATAAACTTTGTAAGTGACAGGTAGGCAACAGATGCTGCGAATATGTCGAAGAAAGAAATAAAAAAATGACAGCAGAAAAACCAAAAATGACAAATTGTTAACTTCGTACTTCCATTTCTGAAGAAATACGGCCCGGTTCCAGTGTTTCCAACATTCTGGCTGATCCAATATATTTTCTGGAAATTACTGTGTGATTTATTCACAGGGGGCATACGAAGTCGGGTGGGTGGTTAACATTTGGTTGGAAATAAACCACTGGTTTTGAAAATTCAATACGTTGACAACATGACATACAATTTACAAATGTTAAAACTGGCAGTGGTTATCGCGTCTTGGTGACTTTTTTTTTTATTGCATTTCTTTCAATTCAGCATTACTATTTTAAGTTGCAGATACTTTTAACAACTGATCATTTTATTAAAATACAAGCACCCAAACTTTAACATCCTATCATCCGCTTTATATTCTTTCGAATAAATAATTTATACTGCACACCAGCGCACATGGAAAAGAAGTGATTGACCTTAATTTTAAGACACTTTAAAAAACAAAAAGAATGTTACTAAGATAACCATGCCCCCGCCCCCCCTTGTGACCTTCACCTTGCAGATGCAGCGGAAACTATTATACACATCACACCTTCTGACTGTCCTTAACATTTGTAACAAGTTTAACAATTGTACTATGATTCGTTTCTGAGTTATGGCCGAGACACGAATATTGACCGATTTTTAGTGTGACCTTGAAATGTGACCTTGACCTTGAAGGTACCAACCCAGCTATGGTGTGTGACACATCCTCCCATGGTCCTTTATAATTGTGTGAAGTTTAATGACTGTAGCCTCAATAGTTTTGGACTTGGAGTTATGCTTGAGACACGATTTGTGACCCTGAACATATGAAGGTCAATTGTGACCTTCAACTTGCAGATGCGGCAGAAACTATTATACGCGACACACCTTCTGACTGTCCTGAACATTTGTAAGAAGTTTAACAATTGTACTATGATTCGTTTCTGAGTTATGGCTGAGACACAAATATTGACCAATTTTTAGTGTGACCTTGAAATGTGACCTTGACCTTGCAGGAACGAACCCGGCTATGGTGTGTGACACAACCTCCCATGGTCCTTTATAATTGTGTGAAGTTTGATGACTGGCCCTAACAGTTTTTGAGTTATTGGCTTGGACACACACACACATGAACACACACACGGATGCACGGACAGACACACGCACACTTCAATCACTATATGCCACCTGACTTAAGTCAGGGGGAATAACAATGTACAGAAAAGGGACATTAGAGTTAGCATTATCGAAGTTCATTTGGTCGGTCGAGGCACTACAAATGCTTTGAAAATGATTTGCTTTTATTAGTAAATCGATTTGCACATGTTTTTCTCATGGAAAATAAAAATTTACCAAAATTTGTTGTGGAAAATCGTCGTTTCTCTGGAATTTTCAGAAACGTGTATAAGGCCAAGAGCCAGAAGTGAAGTTAGTGAACACTGATAAGGTGATTCCACTCAAAATCCCCTATAATTATACTCCCACAAAACAAAGTTTTAGGGGGCGGGGGTATATAGGAGTCAACTTGTCGGTCTGTTGTCATTGTCGTCGGTCCATTGCACTTGTAAACTTGTGGAGCAAACTACTTCCAGTTTCAGCCGCATTTTCATAAAACTTCACAATGAAAGTGTCAATGACACTGTAGCTCAACATGTTTAAGACATGTACGTGTATAGTATGTGACACAGCAATGACAAACATAAAGATAATGACCTGATAACACAGGTACATGTAAAGTATTGTAACGGTCTGTACATAAATGCTGACTGTAGCCTGTAACAAATATATAGGTAAAGTATTGTAAAAGTGGGGTGACAGTTAGATACTAAACTAGAAAAGAAATCTTTGAGTCCCAGAGTGGGTCTGACTGAACCCAAAAATATTTGTTCTCATAGCACAGTGATAACAAAGGCACCCCAAAACACTCATTCCTGTCACAAGGTGATAACAAAGGTACCCCAAGAAGTTTCATGAAGATCAGTCCATAAATACAGACTCTAGCCAGAGCCATATTGACATGTGCACTTACTGTGTATAAGTAACACTTAACAAATCAAAGTTCATCTAATTTCCATAATTTCTGCACGAGAAAAAAACCTGTATTGTATGTGATGTATTCCATATTACTAAACATTCCTACAAAAATTTATTCAAATCACAACTTTCATACAGAAGTTCTGTACAAAAAACTGATTGCACTAATTTTGGTACAAAAAGGCTGCTGGCGACCATCCTGAATTTTGGACCACACCCAAAAACACTCATTTTAGTCCCACAGGGATAACAAAGATACCCAAGAAGTTTCGTAAAGATCGGTTCATAAATATGGCTTCTAGCCTGAGCCGTATAGAAGTTGCGTACAAAAACTGATTGGACCTAAGTTCTGTACAAAATGGTCGCTGGCAGCCATCTCGAATTTTGGGCCGCACCCAGAAACACTCGTTCTTGTCCTAATGTGATAACAAAGGTACCCAAGAAGTTTCGCGAAGATCAGTTTATAAATACAGACTCTAGCCCTAGCCGTATTGACATGTGCACTTACTGTGTATAAGTAGCACTTAACAAATCAAAGTTCATCTAATCTGCATAATTTTTGCACGAGAAAAAACCTGTATTATATGTGATGTATTCCATGTTACAAAACATTCATACAAAAATTTATTCAAATTAGAACTTTCATGCAAAAATTTTGTACAAACAAGAGGCCCCACGGGGCCTGAAGTGCTCATCTTGAACAGAACACAATTTAGAATGAGTCCAAGAATGAGTCTACATTAAGCAAGCCATCTCCATAGGCTACACTGTCAATCCTTGAGTCCCTCAGGAGTGACAAAAATAATCTAGGCATCATGCCTTTTCTTCAGTTGATCATAAAGTAAAATGTAGAGCTCTCCTATGAAGCCCCTTGATAAAACCTATGTAGATTAATCTTAGTTACACACCTCTCGAGGGTACTGAATACAATTTTTTTAATTCTTCGGCAAAATGGCCAATTCCGGCGCCCATAGAGAGCCCAAATATTAAACCCAGGCTCTTAAATTTGAACACAGTTGAATCTGACTTCCATAGTGATGTTGTGTACCGAATATGAAAGCATTCTCACTGTTGGATCTGAGGAAGAGAAAGTGTAAAGAAATTTCTTCGAATTGCACTAAGTTCAAATTTGGGCTACCATAGTGAGCCCAAATATTAACCTATCGATCTGATTTGAACAAACTTGAATCTGATCCCCCTAGAGATGTTGTATACCATATGTGAAAGCATTCTGACGAGTGGATCTGAAGAAGATTTTTGAAGAAATTCCCTCATATTGTACTAAGTTAAATTTCATGTTCCCATATGGAGCTCAAATATTAACCTAGGCACTTGAATTGAACAACCTGGAATCTGAACCCCCCCCCCCCCCCCCCCCCCCCCCCCTCCTAGAGATGTTGTATACCAAATATGAAAGCATTCCGACTGATGGATCTGAAGAAGATTTTTAAAGAAATTTCCTCATATTGCACTAAGTAAAAATTTGGGCTACCATAGTGAGCCCAAATATATACTTAGGGATCTGATTTGAACAAACTTGAATCTGACTCCCTTAGAGATGTTGCATACCAAATATCAAAGCATTCTGACTGGTGGATCTGAAGAAGATTTTTTTAAATTACCCTCCATATTGAACAAAAAAAAAATTTGGGCTTCCGTAGGAAGCCCAAATATTAACCTAGGGACTTGGTTTGAACAATCTTGAATCTGACCCTCAAAACAATGATGTATACCAAACATTAAAAGATTCTGACTGGTGGTTCTGAAGAAGAAGATTTTTAAAGAATATTCCCAATATTACCCTATGTTAAAACTTCGGGCTCCTGTAGAGAGCCCAAATATGAACCAATAAGCTGTATTTCAACAAACTTTTATCTGATCCCCCCCTATGAATGCTGTATACCAAATATCAAAAGATTCTCATGATTGGTTCTGGAGAAAAGAATTTTTTAAATTTTTGCAAATATGCTGAGCAGACTCAGCATTTTTTTTATGCCCATTACAGAACACCCGAACATAACCGATGGCAATTTTGTTTTTACCATTCAATTCTACTGGTCCTAAGGATACTTCATACCAAATAACAGCTCTCTGTTCCATGTGGTTTGGGAAATATGGGCGTTTGAAAATATTTCTATTTTTAGCTTCCAGGGTTCCCAAAGGGATGCGGAAATTTTTTTTTTTGCATGGATCAAGTATTTATGACCCAATAATACCACAAACCAAATTTGTTCATACCGGACAATCAGTTCAGAAAGTTAAAAAATTTATAGTAATTTATATATTTTTTATACTTACCAATGACCCAGACATAGCTGGTGCTAACTCTTAAAATATAGGGCCAAACACAAATTTTGCCCCCCAATCCCCAAAATTTGCATCTAAAACTAAAGAAAACATGTCCTGAAAGGCCCTCCACACTTCGCCCCTACTGCGCATGCGCAGTGTCAAGGACGTTCCGAAATTGGCGCCATTTATCATTCTAATAACCAGTGCCTGGTAAGCGCTATGTACTCAGCGGGGAGGCAAGAGTTCCCAACTCCTGGGAGGGCCATCCCCGTCTGGGTCATTGGTAAGTATAAAAAATATATAAATTACTATAAATTTTTTAACATTTTTATACTGTACCAATGACCCAGACATAGCTGAATAGTAAAAAGGCTGGAGGGCCAAGGACATAGAGCAAAATGGAATACGCTCAATAAATTAAAATAGAGTCATCCCCTGTAGGGAAAAGAAGAAATAGGCCTTACATGTATCTTTCTTATTTATGATAAATTAGAAAGATACAACACCTTCCAAAAATTGAGCTTCATACATCCATGTACTCTATTAATATCCAATAATCCTTATACTAATAATTTTTAAAGTAAGCCAATAATAAAGTAAGTCTAGAGAATAGAGACTCTTATACTCCTAAAAGTGTGTGAGAATTGCATAATCATGTCCGTTGACATATGCAATATTCAAAAGCTATACTTTAAAAACTAAGACTTGAATGAATTTTATAACTTAAACTTCTCACTAAACAACCATCCCAATAACAGCTCAGAATTACTAACTCCGGAGGAGGTATCCCCTTGTTTTCATAGTAAAAACAGGTGACCCAAGGGAACACCCTCCCCCCCCCCCCCCTTTTCTTGCCCTGGGTCAAATAGCCCAGAGCGAAGAGGGCAGCCGAACGGAGACACTGCCGAAACAGACAGCCTACCTAGCTATAGTAGCAACTGTTAAGTGAATGACATTCTGAGCAGTAGATAATAGACCTAACAATAGAGGCCTCCAGAAATGGACTCGATATTTCTGAGATAAAATTCATGAATGGATGGCTGAGCGCAATGAGCAGCCTTCAAAAATCTATAATAGCAACACTATTAATGTAAGCCCAAGAAGTAGAAGAACTCTTACTTCATGAGCCGAAATCTTAAGCACAACTGCTAAGCCAATGATATACCATAAGCAGTACGCTAGTTAATAGAATCCATTAACAATAAAATGGAGCGTAACGTCCTTCTACTAGACATCAAAGACAGAAGAAGCTTACGCCCTTGTAATAAACAGATATCTGTTTATAAATACATAAACTGTACCCGGAAAGAGTAAAGGCCTATGCCCATACGAAGACGGAAGGGCCTTAAAATAATAGGTTCCGGATAATAGGAGCCTAACTCTTATGCAACAATCCAACCTAAATAGTAACGGAAGTATTGATTCCGAAACTATGAAAGTGAAAATCATCCATCGATAGTGCATGAAACTCACTGACTCTACAGTAAAAGAGAAATCAACAGAATTACTGTCTAAAAGGTCAGAATTTGAAAACTACTGTTTCCAGAGGTTCAAATGATTACTTAGCTAAATAAGAACCTGAAGTTAAAATCCGTATAGGAATTTAATCTAAAGATTCTAAGTCTATTTATCAAAAAGTTACTAACTGACTTAGATAAAGAGACAAAAGACTCAATTGTAAACTATCGTAGAGTGCATAGGTATGAGGTAACATAAACCTATAACCTAAATAACAACAGGCTGCAGTAGATCTTGTGAAACAAGTATACTAAAAAATAGCAATGAGTAGTATGGAGGGATCAACCATATGAACATAATGATCCCTACACCACGACGGAAGAGCCTCCACTTTAGTCGCATAGAATAGCGAAGAAGAGGATCTCCTATAGTAAGAAATCGCGTCCAAAGCTCGTCCAGTACAGTGCTTACAATGCAATACGGACCACACAACGGAATACATGAAGGTTGCGACCTTGCTGGTTGTGATAAAGATGACACGATTTACCCAGTGAAAAAAGATCCTCACATAGAGGAAGATTTCACGTTAAGATCCACAGTAGACAAGAGAGTAAATTACTCATGATCTCTGTGAAGATAGAGATGCTATCAACAGAAATGTATTGTGGTTGTTTATCTTAGCAATACCTGCTAAAACAACAGCGCCGGAGGATACGCGTATCCTATCATTCCGTCCTATAGATCAATAGAGCGTTAACAGTATTAGCTCAGAGATCTGGACAAGCCAACACATACGTCTGCAAAATGATTAGCAAGCTGTGTCATAAATAAAACATCATTGGGCGCTCCCATAGATAGCAAATCTGATTGAATACTTGTTTGTTGAGAGTCCATTCTGACAGCAACAAGCGACCCGTAAGAGAACGGGAGTGCGATAAAACAATCAGACGACCCAGAATATGACGGATCAAAACTGAACTTGGTGTACTATAACCAAACAGACGGATTCTTTCCATTAAATTGAATAACGGAAACGAAAGAGTGCCTCCCTGGTTCCGGAGATACGCCACTACTGTCGAATTAAAGGACAGGAATTTGGGCATGCGTTTCTGAATAATGTTCATGCAATGACATAAAGCAAGCCTAAAAAACATTATTCCGCGGAAGTTAAACTGATAGCTAAAAGACTGCGGAACCCAAAGACCCTGGCACTTCGAATCCGTAGGGATCAGTATATATCCCAATCTGTTTGACTGGCAACCGTCATAACAGCCACACTCGGGTCCGGCAACTGCGGCGGCACTCTCTGAGTCAACCACCGAATGTTTGCCCCAGTCTGAATCTCTTGTAACACTAGATAGACAAGAGAATGTATAAATCAAGCAATTCATGGATTGCCGGAAAGTTGCCGTCGAAGAGAAGCTCCTCCGAGAACGAAGCGACTCTGAGAGAGTTCTTAACCTACTATCCACGCGTGGATGTAGCTAGGGCTGCATCACGTCTAACCAACTCCAATCAGCCACTGAAGGGCGGAGTTATACGTGAACAAACTACTGCCCTCAAAAGAAATTACATTGAGAATAATATCCCGTAAATCTTTTCTTGAAGACGTAATGATAACGCCTCAGTAAGGCGGATTACGTATAATAAAGCGTCTAAGTTAAGTCTACTATACATAATGTCGTTCCCAACATTGAAATTGGAAAAGACATAAACGGCGAAAAAGAATATATGCAGTCTTTAATCACACCGTCTAGACGCATATGAACTCTCGGTATGCCCTGCTCTGCCAAAATAAACTATATGTAAAAAAGATAAAATGGCAGAAATGAGCCACGCGGACAAGAAACTAAACTATCATGCTTAGTAGCAGGCTTGTATATATATATAAATATATAGCGTCGAAAAATAAAACACATGTTGTAATGACAATATTGGACTGCGTCGGTAAGTCAGGGACAAAGTCCCTGTACCGATCGAAAAATCCGAGTCCAATGACGCTATAAGTCTCTTATCCAAGATCGCAGCAATGAAGTCCGAAAAATAATCACTGGAAGAAATGCCAGAAGATATGAAAGGCATCTTCCGATACTACTAAAGGGAAAACTCGAAATCTTTCGAATCCCTTTCGCCATCCTGTCGGACCCTATAAAGCGTTCGGTCGTCCGTAGCTTGATGCAACCGCGGACCGCACCGACCCAGCACCGTCGGATAATTCCTGATTCGACCGAGAAACCGTCAATTGCTGGGATGCTGCGAAACAACTGTGCTAACTCGGATAGCACGTCCGTCACTGAGGCCTGTGGAGCAGCGGTCTTACGATGCATTGCCGCAGGAAGCTCCGAGATCGTTACCCCGTGCATACTTCCAATATGCGAGCGAACGGAGTGTATAGGCCTCGTGTCCCTTGGCTACCGGATGGCGCGACCTATTCGCTGTGGAATCACTGAATGCCGAAACTGATCGGATACTCGAGGTCACGTAGCCAATGTGCGGTCGTGTGCCCTGCTGTGAGGATGAGGAAGCATTAAAGACAGTCTCTCGGACTGTCAATATAACGGAGCGTCCCGAGCAACGGACATATGCTCCGAATGTAAAATATCTGAACCACAACATGCGGTCCCCTATGTTGTTGGCTTCCTCCGATCTGTCCTCAATCTGCCGTCACTGGGTGAGTACTAAAGTAATTAAAGTGCTCGCATCACCCAAATCTCCTTCCTAGACCGCAACGGACGAACCCGGCAGCCGAACCATTCGATGAATGTACGCTACACCGGGTGAGCTAGCGAATGTCGCTCCGTAAGCGATAGACATATTCCATGAGCACTTATTGCCGCTAACTCCTCATTAACTATGACGACAGAGGCACACTTTTGAAAGACATCTCCATAACTCTTCGAACAAGAAACCAGAAATGCTTGGATAGCAAGCATAAAATAATAATATATATAGCATCGTTCAATAATTCGAAAGTTTGTGTGACATTATTGGACTATGTCGGAACTGAGGGACGATGTCCCTGAACCGAACCAAAAAATTTCTAAGTCCACCGACGCTATCAGTTTCTTATCCGGCATCGCAGCATATGTTGTTCCGAAAGGGAAAGCTTGAAATCCACCGAATCCCTTTCGGTATCCCGTCGGACCGGATGAAACTTTCGGACGTCCGTACCCGCTTCCGCGGAGCGTCCCGACCCAGCATCGTCGGATAAAATATATGCGACAGATTCAGTTGATGCTGGGATGCTGCGATAAACTGTGCTATTAAGGAAAGCACGTCCGTTCCCGAGGCCTGTGCAGTAGCGGACTTACGATGCATTGCCGCTGGAAGCTCCGTGTACGTTGACTCCCGCACACTTCCTATGCGAACGTCCGGAGTCTGCAGGCCTCGAGTCCCCGGCAACCGACCCAGCGCTGTCGGATAATTCTCGATCCGACACCGTTTCTGTCGGCTGCTGGGATGCTGCGATAAGCTGTGCTATGTGCACAAGAATGTCCGGCGTCGAGACCTGCGGAGGCGCAGTCTATCGCTGCTTCGCCGAGGGCAGCTCCGCATCAGATGGCTTCCGCATACTTTTCCTATGCGAACGTCCGGAGTCCATCGGTCTCGAATCCCTGGCTGCCGGATGGTGTGACCTGGTCGCCGAAGAATCCTTGATCGGCGAAGCTGGTAATATATCGGCGGTCACGCAGCCAAGGTGCGGTCGTGTGCGCTGACGAGAAGAGGAAGCCTTAGCAGTCTCAGCGGACTGCCTATACAACGAAGCGTCCCGAGCGACGGACGTATGCTCCGCTAACGACACATTTGTACCACAACATCTGGGGCCAGATGTTGTTGAACGAGAGAGGGGCCTCTCTCGCTTGCCGTCCGGATGGACCGGAACGAGCTATGAACCGGACTAAAAGGCTTCCTCCGTTCTCCCTCCGATCCGCCGTCACTGGGTGTGCATTAAGATAATTTTATAGTGCTCGCATCACCCCAAAATTCCTTCTAGACCGCAACGGACGAACCCGGCTGCCGAACCATTCGGTGAATGGACGCTACACCGGGCGAGCTAGCGGACGTCAAAGGCCGTCGAACCTACTAGGGTCCTCTTAGGCAATTGGCGTATTACATGAGCACTTTTCCGCTAGCCCTTCATTAATTGTGACGACGGAGGCACACTGTTGGAAGACATCACAGATACATCACCCTAATCTTGATCGTCTGAAATAGAAATTGATAAAGTAGAGTGACCCTGCGGGGAAAGGACCGGAGTGTCCAAATCCCCAACAACATACCGTGACATACGCTTCCCATATTGTCATCGAAATCATACGATACAGAACAGGAGTTAATGCGAGTACACTGACCACATATAGAATGATAATAAGGTCAGAGGAAGACTTCCTCTTAAAACAATTGATCAATATCCTTTCAATGTGAAAAGAAAACAAGTCCTGGTACTCGCACTAACCCCTGGCAATCAAAATACATAATAATAATATGATCCATTAATATAGAAAAAATAATTGAAATCAAAATATTTTGAAAAAATATTTTTTCAGAACAGCCCAAGTTTCTGAAAAGTAACGTTGAGCCCCAATGGATCCCAAGCCTAAGTGTGGACAAAAATTTTAAAAATATTTTAAACAATTTATTCAACACTTACGAACAATAATAATGTATTTAGTTATGATTAAAATAACATAAAGATATTATTATTTAGAAATCCCCCCCTCACACAGAGGGCTGTTGTAAATGTAAACAATGAGTGTAAAAACACTAAAATAAGACTCCAGGCACCCAGGCCCGAAATCAGTTACCAAAAATACACTATCTGATGCAAAACAGAGACTTCCAGGGAAGAAACTGCAGAACATCAGATGGTAGATGCAGAACACAACGCCTAACCACCCGTAGGTGAAGACGTAAACATGGGGAAAGAACAGAATTCATTCTGTTATTCAGCTAAAACTCCCAAGAAATTTTAGTAATAATAATTACAGAAACTATGCCAAAGCATGGGAGAATAGCAAGGGGGAACTTAAAGGACAGGGAGAGAGGAAAAACACTTGAAAAAACAGTGTAACTAAATAATCAGAATGACAACAAAATGGCTGCTGCCTTGAAAATAGGTAACTTAACATAATTTCATTAAAAAATTTTAAGTTACAGCCCTGATAATATTCTGTCACACATTCTTTTCCTCTCCTCCTTTTCTATCCTCCTTAGAATCACCGTTTCACTAATATTTATGTGTCTGGCATCATTTAAACTGAGATTTAAAAGCACAAAGATCAGTCAGATGTTAACTGATGAAGGGCCAAACTTAGAATGATAAATGGCGCCAATTTCGGAACGTCCTTGACACTGCGCATGCGCAGTAGGGGCGAAGTGTGGAGGGCCTTTCAGGACATGTTTTCTTTAGTTTTAGATGCAAATTTTGGGGATTGGGGGGCAAAATTTGTGTTTGGCCCTATATTTTAAGAGTTAGCACCAGCTATGTCTGGGTCATTGGTACAGTATAAAAATATAGAAATTTTGGGCGGGGCCAAAAAACTTACCCCTCCTATTACAAACCAAATATTACTTCACGAACTTTGTTTGAACAAACTTGATTCTACACCTCATATGGAAGCTCCATAACAAAAGTCATTGTACACACTGGTTCTTGAGAAGAAGATTTAGAAAATATTTCGGAGCTTTTTCCCCAACTCCCTTCCTATGGGGCTGGGAATGTTGAGCTGAACAAAAATGAAATGCCCCTTTGGGACCATCACTCACACAAACTTTCACTTGAATTGGCCCAGTGGCTTTGGAGGAGAAGACCAAAACATGGTGTTGATGGACGGAGAGCGTGGAGATTAGCTCACATTGACTTTGTCAAGATGAGCTAACAACTGATTGCACCAATTTTTGGTACAAAATGGCCGCCGGTAGCCATCTTGAATTTCGGACTGCACCCAAAAGCACTAGTTGTCGTCCCAAGATGATAACAAAGGTGCCCAAGAAATTTTGTAAAGATCGGTTCATAAATACGGCCTCTAGCCTGAGCCGTATTGGCATTTGCAGTTACAGTGCTGAAAGTAACATTAAATAGATCAAAGTTAGTCTAATTGGCAGAATTTATGCATGAAAAAAAAAAAAGTATTATATGTGATGTATCTCATGGTACTAAATATTCACACAGAAAATTATTCAAATCAGCACTTTCATATGGCAGTTCTGCGCAAAAAATCTGATTGCACCTAATTTTGTACAAAATGGCTGCCAGCAGCCCTCTTGAATTTCAGATTGGACCCAAAAACACTCGTTCTCGTCCCACTGGGTTTACAAAGGTACCCAAGAAGTTTTGTAAAGATCGGTTCATAAATACGGGTTCTAGCCCGAGCCGTATTGGCATTTGCACTTACAGTGCTGAAAGTAACAATAAATAAATCAAAGTTAGTCTAATTTGCATAATTTACGCACAAGAAAAAAACCTGTATTATATGTGATGTATCCCATGGTACTAAACATTCATACAAAAAAAATTATTCAAAACGGAGCTTTCACATGGAAGTTCTGCGCAAAAATCTGATTGCACCTAATTTTGGTATAAAATGGCTGCCAGCGGCCGTCTTAAATTTTGGACTGGACCCCAAAACACTTGTTCTCGTCTCACGGTGTTAACAAAGGTATCCAAGAAGTTTCGTAAAGATCGGTTCATAAATACGGCCTCTAGCCCGAGCTGTGTGTACAGCACGACGAACGGACAGATGGACGACAGGCCATGGCAATACCTCAAATTTGGCTTTGCCAAAGTTGAGCTAATGATCAACATGATGAGGAGCAGTGTGTGACATAATTTTTTTCCCAATTTCAGCCGCATTTTCATCAAACTTCACAAAAATAATCAACATGATGTGGAGCAGTGCATGACATAATTTTTTTCCCGATCGGATTCAAGATGGCCGACTGTCGGCCATATTGGATTTTATTTTATGTAAACTTGTGGAGCGAACTACTTCAACAGTTTTAGCCGCATTTTCATGAAACTTCACAAAAATTATCAACATGATGAGGGGAAGTGCGTGACATAATTTCTTTCTCGCTCGGTTTCAAGATGGCCGACTGAAGGCCATATTGGATTTTTTTTTTACTTAGAAAAATTGAATGCCCCTTTTCAGTCACCCACACTAGGTGGTATGCCATGCTGGGGGTACAGCAGGCAACAGGCCATCTCCAGTTGCTACCAACATGATGAGGGGAAGTGCGTGACATAATTTCTTTCTCGCTCGGTTTCAAGATGGCCGACTGGTGGCCATATTGGATTTTTTTTTTACTTAGAAAAATTGAATGCCCCTTTTGAGTCACCCACACTAGGTGGTATGCCATGCTGGGGGTATAGCAGGCAACAGACCATCTCTAGTTGCTACTAGGTGAATGTCATAAAACGTTATTTTATATGTTTATCAAGGATGAACCTGAGCAATGAAAGGTGGATGACACCATGTCATTGACGCTTTGCATGATTGGCAATGATTGCACAATGTTTTCACAACTGTTTATATCATACAGAGACTAATTCCCGTTGAATTACTTCAAATTACTTGCATATTTGTGTGTATATTGGACACTGAATTCACTGGACAGTGGACATTAATCTTGTTGCAACTTTGAAAGATAAGGGGGGGGGGGGGGGTGCAGGACCTGACCAGGAGTGTTACTACCAGTGAAAACTTACTGAAAAGCCCTGAAGTTGAAGAACATATAAGTTTCTTCTAGCCAATTCAATAGGGGAGGGGCACAGTACATATATGAAGGAAAGAGAGGCCAACTGATTAGCTTGGCAAGTTATTTAATAAATCATTTGATGCAGTGTGATGATTCAAAATGAATCGAGTGATTCATTAAATAATTTGCTAGACAAATCAGTTATCACAGCAACTTGTCAAGTTCATGAGATGTCAGAGCTGAATTTGTTAAGTTACTATATGGTTGAATGTTGGGAAATTGGGTCAGTTTGCAATTATTTTCAGTGTTCTATGCATATACCGAATACCACCAAGTGGGGCACAAACACCCGTCAAAATTGGAACATGCAAAAGTTTCTCTGGGGTTAAGTTTGAAATTTTTGTTCACTCAACTATGTCTGTCCCCCTCCCTCCAATCATTGCTCCTTCCCCTGCCCTGTCTGGGGTAAAGGGTTTCAAATTGTATGCTTGTGTGCACACATTTCATACTGTTTTTGTGAAATTTTAGAATGCAGAATGGAAATGCAAACAATTTTTGAGGTGTAGAAGATTTTCCTCGCCGTTTACAATGGTAGCGCCCATTCATTGACAGGTTAACTTCATTGATAACGATTGACGCTAGGTGGTGCCAAGGAAAAGGACATCTGAGGATCAAAACTGCTATAAACAGCAAGGATTCTCATTGTTTAAAAATAAAATGGAGTTATCTGCTCCTGTTATAACTACAATTGATGATCAATATGGGTGCAAAGTTTGAACAATAAAGCAAGTAAAATGTTGAAGGAGTAGGCGACACAATAGTAGTGTAATGTTTCAAGTACTAAAAGAGGGCATAACTCTGGAAATACAAACCAGAGTTACCTGCTCTTGTCACAAGCACAACATCAATTGGTGATCAACATGTGTGCAAAGTTTGAACAATATAGCATGTAACATGTTGAAGGAGTATTCAACACAATACTGTAGTGTTTTAAGTACTAAAAGGGGCATAACTCTGGAAATACTAAATGGAGTTACCTGTTCTTGTCGCATGCACAATGGCACTTACTGATCAACATGTTTGTTAAGTTTGAACGATATAGCATGTAAACCTTTGAAGGAGTATGCGACACAAAAACTGCTTACAGACAGACAATGTCATAACATGTCTGCCAAAAAATGATGGGCGTATAAAAGTTAAAAAATTTATAGTAATTTATATATTTTTTATACTTACCAATGACCCAGACATAGCTGGTGCTAACTCTTAAAAATCTAGGGCCAAACACAAATTTTGCCCCCCAATCCCCAAAATTTGCATCTAAAACCAAAGAAATCATGTCCTGAATGGTCCTCCATACTTTCCCTCCACTGTGCATGCGCAGTGTCAAGGAGGTCTCACAATTGGCGCCAATAATCATTCTTACAAGCAGTGCCTGGTCAGCGCTATGTACTCAGCGGGGAGGTATGAGTTCCCAACTCCTGGGAGGGCCATCCCCGTCTGGGTCATTGGTAAGTATAAAAAATATATAAATTACTATAAATTTTTTAACATTTTTATACTGTACCAATGACCCAGACATAGCTGAATAGTAAAAAGGCTGGAGGGCCTAGGACAGAGGAAAATCCAATAAGCTCAACTATATAAAATAGAGTCATCCCCTCGAGGAGAAAAGGAGTATTAGGCTTTACATGTATCTTTCTTATTTTATGATAAATTAGAAAGACACAACACCCTCCATAATTGAGCATAATAACATTCATGTTCTCTATTAACATCCAGTATAACCCTTATACTAACTATTTTTAAAGTAAGCCAATAAATAAAGCTAGTCCAGAGAATTGAGACTCTTTATACTCTTTTAAAAGTGTCCGAGGATTGTATATTAACGTCCGTTTGACACGTGACATATACAAATGCTTCACACCGAGCTACACTTTAAAAATATGACATGAATGAATTTTAAACATTAGCTTTATACTTTAAAACCATCCCGGTAACGACTCAGAATTACTGATATCCCCTTGCTTTTCACTATAAAGCAGGTGACCCAAGGGAACACCTCCCCCCCCCCCTTCCCCTTGCCCTGGGTCAAATAGCCCAGAGCGAAGAGGGCAGCAGGACGGAGTCACTGCCGGAACAGAAAGCCTGCATAACTATAGTTGCAACTGTTTAGTGGACGACATTCTGAGCAACAGATAACGGACCTAAAAAATGCAGGTCTCCAGAAATGGACTCAATATTTCTGAGATAAAAATTCGTGAATGTGGATGGCTGAGACCAATATGCAGTCTTCATTAAATCTGTAATAGCAACACTATTTGCGTAAGCCCAAGATGTAGAAAAAGCTCTTACTTCATGAGCCGAAATCTTAAGCACAGACTGCTGAGTTGAAGATAGATTATCATAAGCAGTACGGATAGTTAATTGAATCCATCTGGCAATAGAATGGACCGTAATGTCCTTTCTATTAGGCATCAGAGACAGAAAGAAGCTTTTTCGTCGCTTTCAGATAAACTGAGATCTTTGTTTATAACTACGTAAAGCTCTAACCAGACAGAGTAAAGGCCTATGCCCGTCTGAAGACGATAGGGCCTTAATAACAATAGGTTCCGGATATTTATCAGGAGCCTGATTCTTAGCCAAAAATCCAACATTAGTAGTAAAGGTAATAGTGTTCCCGACACTACGATAGTGAGAATCGTCCACCGATAGTGCATGAAGCTCACTGACTCTTCTAGCAGAAAAGAAAGCTAAGAGAAATGCTGTCTTATAAGACAAGAATTTGAAATCTACTGTCTCAAGAGGCTCAAATGGCTTTTCTTTTAGTTTAAGAAGAACCCAAGCTAAATTCCATTTAGGAATTAATCTAAGGGTTCTAGGTCTATTTATCGAGAAGTTTCTAACTAATTTAGATAAAGAGACATTAGATCCAATTTGTAAACTATCATGGTGTGCATAGGTATCAGATAACATAGACCTATAACCTTTAAGAGTAACAGGCTGCAGTTTGATCTCATCAAACAAGAATACTAGAAAGTTTGCAATGTCTGGAATGGAGGATCAAAAATATCCACAGAATGATCCCTACACCAACGACGAAAGACCTTCCACTTAGCCGCATAGTTTAGCGAAGAGGAGGTCCTCCTACAGTTAGAAATCGCGCCCACTGCTCGTCCTGTAAAATGCTTGCCGTGCAAGAAGGACCGCACAACGGAAATACGTGAAGGTTGAGACCTTGCGGGTTGTGATGGAGTTGGCGCGATTTCCCCTGCGAAAGAAGATCCTCTCGTGGAGGAAGTTTTCGTGGTAAGTCCCACAGCAGACACCTGAGTAGATTTATCCACGGTCTCTGTGGAGACAGAGACGCTACCAACAGAATTTTGCATTGTGATTGTTTTATCTTTAGCAATATTTGCTGAATCAACGGCGCTGGAGGATACGCATATCCTATCATTCCGTCCCACGAGATCGATAGAGCGTCTACTGCATATGCTCGGAGATTCGGACATGGCGACACATACGTCTGCAACTGATTGTTGAGTTGTGTCGCAAATAAGTCTATCATTGGCCGCACCCATTGGTAGCAAATCTGATTGAATACCTGTTTGTTGAGAGTCCATTCTGACGGCAACAAGCGACCCTTCCGTGAAAGGGAGTCTGCTAATACATTCAGACGACCCGGAATATGACGGTCCGAAAGCAGAACTTGGTGTTCTAGAACAAACAGAAGGATTCTTTCCATTAAATTGAATAACGGAACGGAATGAGTGCCTCCCTGGTTCCGGATATATGCTACTACTGTCGTATTGTCGGACAGGATTTGGACATGTGCTTTCTGAATAATGTTCATCCAATGACGTAGTGCAAGCCAAATTGACATCGTTTCCTTGATGTTTATGTGCTTGCCTGGAAACTGCAGATCCCAAAGACCCTGGCACTTCGAATCCGTTGGGATCAATGTTGCATCCCAACCTGTTTGACTGGCATCCGTCATAATCGTAAAACTTGGATCCGGCAACTGCAGTGGGACTCCCTGAGTCAACCACTGAATGTTTGCCTATGGTCTGAATCTCTTGTTTCACTTGATTTGACACAGACCTATCAGTCTCATGAACTCTCTCGCTGTGACTTTGTCTGAGTGAAGACAATAGCGAGTGTAACAACTGATTAATTTCGCTCTGGTTAACAGCAGACGAACGAGATTGTTGTGCGTCTCGAAGCTCATTCCCAGATGAGTGAATGACTTGGACGGCACCAGATCCGACTTCTCCTCGTTTATTATAAAACGGAGACGTCGGAGTAATAGAAGCAGATTCTGCACATCGTTCTGAAGCGTTAACTCGTTGCCGTACCTCTGAAGAATTCGTCCAGGTAGGCTGACGTTACCGCAGACGAATGAGCTCGGAAATGTATCATTACCGAGTTCATTATTCGAGTGAAAGCTCCAGCTCAGATCTATGACTGGACGGAACGAGCCGTCTGGTTTCGAAACCAGAAACAGATGGCTGTAGAAACCCGGTGATTCCTGGTCTTCTTCGACCTCTACCACGTTCTTCGTCAGCAAAGACTGTACTTCTGACAAAAGAGCACCTCTTTTCTGCGGATTTGACGGAAGCTGAGTCCATTTTGGACTTCGAGTTAATGGAGGCTTTCGTTTGAAGGATATTCTTAGTCCTTCCGAAATTACAGCTCGAACCCAGGGGTTGTCCGTAATCGACGCCCACTCGTTTATAAAACTCGATAATCTTCCACCTACCGGAACACGATAGAGGTTCAAACCATCACCTCCTGGACCTGCGAGGCTTGCGGAAGGAGAAACTACATCCTCCACGACCCGCACCTCGTCCCGTCGACCTAGGGACGTCTGACCGGTTGTCTCGGCCAGAATAACGTCCCGTACGTGAGTCGCTGCCTTGAAGGTCTCTAGAATAAGACCTAGAGGACGTATAAGAACCTCTATAGGAACTTCTCTTGGGCGTACTTGTCCCAGAAGTGCCTGTCTTACTCTTTTCTGCTGTATCCGACTTTTTGGAAGCGGATTTGAATAGCAGAGAATCCGAAGCTTTCTTAGTTATCTTATCAT
Organism: Pictodentalium vernedei; assembly: GCA_031216915.1. Classification (NCBI taxonomy): domain Eukaryota; kingdom Metazoa; phylum Mollusca; class Scaphopoda; order Dentaliida; family Dentaliidae; genus Pictodentalium; species Pictodentalium vernedei. Next base: position 351,273,915 of record CM062292.1, read on the forward strand.
AGATTGCTGAAAGCTTGCCGTCGAAGAGAAGCTCTCCGGAGACCGAAGCGACTCTGAGAGAGTTCTTCACCTTACTATCCACGCGCGTGGATGTAGCTAGGGCTGCGTCAGGTCTAACCAACTCCAGGTTTGCCACTGAAAGGGCAGAGTTATACGTGGAATAAGCTACTGCCCTTGAAAGAAGTCTTAATGAGGAATGTATATCCTGGAATTCTTTCCCTTGAAGACGTAATGATAACGCCTTAGTAAGGTGGTCTGCGTATGATAAAGCGTCTAAGCTAACTCTGTTAGACATTATTGTCGTTTCCAACGTCGTGGTTGGAATTGACATAGACGACGGTATAGACAATTCCAAGTCTTCAGCCTCATCGTCTAGACACAGAGGAACTCTCGGTATGCCCTGTCCTGCCGCTTCGAATTTATTCCTTGAATTGATGAAAGGCAGATTTAGAGCATTTGCGGACAAGAAACCAGCCTTGCCTGTTTTGGTAGCAAGCTTATAAATAGCGTCGTTCAATAATTCAAATGTTCTTGTGACATTATTGGACTGTGTCGGAAACTCAGGGACGATGTCCCTGAACCGATCAAAAAATTCTGTGTCCAATGATGCTATCAGTCTCTTATCTGGCATAGCAGCATTCTGGTCCGACGGAACAACTTGTGGAAGATAATGCCGGATGAAATCTACGGCAGCTTTATGTTGTTCCGAAAGGGATAGCTCCAAATCCTCCGAATCCCTTTCGCCATCCTGTCGGACCCTATGAAGTTCTCGGTTGTCCATACGTGATGCTTCAGCGGAGCGTACCGACCCAGCGTCATCGAATAATTCCTGATCCGACAGAGATTCTGTCGGTTGCTGGGATGCTGCGATAAGTTGTGCTATTTGGGATAGCATGTCCGTCACTGAGGCCTGTGGAGTAGCGGTCTTACGTTGCTTTGCTGCTGGAAGCTCTGTGTACGTTGACACCTGCATACTTCTCTTATGCGAACGTCCGGAGTCTACAGGCCTCGTGTCCCTGGCTACCGGATGGCGTGACCTGGTCGCTGTGGAATCCCTGATTGGCGAAACTGGCTGGATATCCGTGGTCACATAGCCAAGGTGCGGTCGTGTGCGCTGCCGTGAGGATGAGGAAGCCTTATCGACAGTCTCTCCGGACTGTCTATATAACAGAGCATCCTGAGCGGCGGACGTATGCTCCGAATGCGAAACGTTTTGTACCACAACATCTGGTCCCAGATGTTGTTGTACGAGAGAGGGGCCTCTCTCGCTCGCAGCCCGGATGGACCTGGATGAGCTAGGAACCGGACTAATAGGCTTCCTCCGTTCTCTCCTCTGATCCGCCGTCACTGGGTGTGCACTTAGTTGATTTATAGTGCTCGCATCACCCAAAACTCCTTTCTGGACCGCAACGGACGAACCCGGCTGCCGAACCATTCGATGAATGGACGCTACACCAGGCGAGCTAGCGGACGTCAAAGGCCGTCGATCCTACTAGGGACCTCTTAGGCAATTGACGTATTTCCATGAGCACTTTGCCGCCAGCTCTTCATTTAATTGTGACGACGGAGGCACACTTTTGGAAGACATCACTGATACATCACCCTGTTCTTGTTCGTCTGAAATAGAGATTGATAAACTAGAGTGACCCTGCGGAGAAAGGACCGACGTGGCCATTTCCCCGCTAACATACCGTGACACACGCTTCCCATGTTTGTCATCCCAATTGACACATACTGAACAGGAGTTAGTGCGAGTACACCGACTACAATTAATACAATGATTATGAAAGTCAGAGGAAGATTTCCTCTTATTACAATTGAACAATATCCTTTCATTGTGAAAAGAATACAAAAAGTCCTAGTACTCGCACCAACCCCTGAAAACAAAGATACATAATAACATGATCCATTAACATAGAAAAAATAACTGAAATCAAAAAAATTTTTTGAAAAAATATTTTTTCAGAAAAGCCCAAGTTTCTGAAAAGTAACGTTGAGCCCCAATGGAACCCAAGCCTAAGTGTGGACAAAAATTTTAAAAATATTTTAAAAAATTAATGCAACCCTTACGAATAATAATAATGTATCTTGTTATGATTAAACTAACACAAAGACAAGAAATCCCCCTCCACAGAGACTGTTGTCAATGTAAACAAGAAGTGTAAAAACACCAGAAACATGACTCCAGGCACTGATAACTATGGCCCGAAATCAGTTACCAATAATACACCATCTGATGCAAAACAGGGACTTCCAGGAAAGAAACTGCAGAACATCAGATGGTAGATGCAGAACACTACGCCTAAACACCCATGGGTAAGGACGTAAACATGGGGAAAAGAACAGAATTCATTCTGTTATCCAGCTACAACTCCCAAGAAATTTTAGTAATAATATTATAGAAAAATGCCAAAAGCATGGGAGAATAGCAAGGGGGGACTTAAAGGAAAGGGAGAGAGGAAACACTGAACAAGCAGTGTAACTTTATAACAAGAATGACAACAACAGGCCCATGCCTCGAAAATAGGTAACTTGACATAATTTCATACAAAAATTTTAAGTTACAGCCCTAATTATTTTCTGTCACTCATTTTTCCTCTCCTCCTTCTATTTCCTCTTTAGATCCACCATTTCTCTAATATTTATGTGTCTGGCATCATTTAAACTGAGATTTACAAGCACAAAGATCAGTCAGATGTGAACTGATGAAGGGCCAAACAAAGAATGATAAATGGCGCCAATTCCGGGACCTCCTTGACACTGCGCATGCGCAGTAGAGGCGAAGTATGGAGGGCCATTCAGGACATGATTTGTTTGGTTTTAGATGCAAATTTTGGGGATTGGGGGGCAAAATTTGTGTTTGGCCCTAGATTTTTAAGAGTTAGCACCAGCTATGTCTGTGTCATTGGTACAGTATAAAAATATATTTTTTCAGAAAAGCCCAAGTTTCTGAAAAGTAACGTTGAGCCCCAATGGATCCCAAGAAGCCTAAGTGTGGACAAAAATTTTAAAAATATTTTAAATGAAAGAGTCAATGACTCTGTAGCTCAACTTGGATATGACAGGAATTAGTACTTGATGTGACCAAGACAACTGAATAATGAATATGACAGGAATTAGTATTTGTTTTGGCCCAGTCAACAATAATAAAAGAATTACAAGGTGACTGTAATGGACTACATACAGATTAAGACCAATCATTGTAGATTATTATTTTTGTGTGGAAATTTTCAGTCCCAAACAAAATATTTTCAGACTAAAATTTTTTCTTCTTCTTAAAATTGACCAAAATGCATCAAAACACAAAAAACTAATTTCCGGATTTTGGTCCAAAATTTTCTAAGTCCCACCCGGACCCCTAATTTGCATAATTTATTCACGAGAAAAACTCTGTATTATATGTAATATATCCCATGGTACTAAACATTCATACAAAAATTTATTCAAATCAGATCTTTCATTTGGAAGTTCTGCGCAAAAATCTGATTGCACTTAATTTTGAACAAAATGGCTGCTAGCGGCCATCTTGAATTTGAGACTGGACCCCAAAACACTCCTTCTCGTCCCACAGTGATAACAAAGGTACCCAAGAAGTTTCGTGAAGATCGGTTCATAAATACGGCCTCTAGCCCGAGCCGTATTGGGATTTGCACTCACAGTGCTGAAAGTAACACTAAATAAATCAAAGTTAGCCTAATTTGCATAATTTACGCACAAGAAAAAAACCTGTAATATATGTAATGTATCCCATGGTACTAAACATTCATACAAAAAATTATTCAAATCAGAGCTTTCATATGGAAGTTCTGTACAAAAAACAGATTTCGGCATCGTCGGTACAAAATGGCTGCTGGCAGCCATCTGGAATTTGGGACTGCACCCAAAAACACTCGTTCTCGTCCCACGGTCATAACAAAGGTACCCAAGAAGTTTCGTAAAGATTGGTTCATAAATACGGCCTCTAGCCCGAGCCATAGCAGCTTGGCACTTACAGCTCTGAAAGTAACACTAAATAAATCAAAGTTAGTCTAATTTGCATAATTTACACACGAGAAAAAAACCCGTATTATATGTGATGTATCCCATTGTACTATACATTTATACAAAACTTTATTCAAATCAGAACTTTCATACAGAAGTTCTGTACAAAAAACTGATTTTTGCATCATCGGTACAAAATGGCCACTGGCAGCCATCTTGAATTTCGGACCACACCCAAAAACACTCGTTCCCGTCCCAGGGTCATAACAAAGGTACCCAAGAAGTTTCGTAAAGATTGGTTCATAAATACGGCCTCTAGCCCGAGCCATAGCAGCTTGGCACTTACAGCTCTGAAAGTAACACAAAATAAATCAAAGTCAGTCTAATTTGCATAATTTACGCACGAGAAAAAAACCCATATTATATGTGATGTATCCCATGGTACTAAACATTTATACAAAACTTTATTCAAATCAGAACTTTCATACAGAAGTTCTGTACAAAAAACTGATTTTTGCATCATCGGTACAAAATGGCCGCTGGCAGCCATCTTGAATTTCAGACCACATCTAAGAACACTCGTTCCCGTCCCAGGGTCATAACAAAGGTACACAAGAAGTTTCGTAAAGATCAGTTCATAAATACGACCTCTAGCCCGAGCCATAGCCAATTGTTGACGTACGGACAGACGGACAGATGGACGGACGGACGGATGGACAGACGGACGACGGGCCATGACAATAGCTCAAATTTGACTTCGTCAAAGTTAAGCTAAAAATTAATGCAACACTTACGTATAATAATAATGTATCTTGTTATGATTAAGCTAATACAAAGACAAGAAATCCCCCTCCACAGAGACTGTTGTCAATGTAAACAAGAAGTGTATAAACACCAGAAACATGACTCCAGGCACTGATAACTATGGCCCGAAATCAGTTACCAATAACACACTATCTGATGCAAAACAGAGACTTCCAGGGAAGAAACTGCAGAACATCAGATGGTAGATGCAGAACACTACGCCTAAACACTCATGGATGAGGACGTAAACATGGGGAAAAGAACAGAATTCATTCTGTTACCCAGCTAAAACTCCCAAGAAATTTTAGTAATAATATTACAGAAAATATGCCAAAAGCATGGGAGAATAGCAAGGGGGGACTTAAAGGAAATGGAGAGAGGAAACACTGAACAAGCAGTGTAACTTTATAGCAAGAATGACAACAACAGGCCCATGCCTCGAAATTAGGCAACTTATCATAATTTCATAAAAAAAATTTTAAGTTACAGCCCTGATTATTTCCTGCCACTCATTTTTCCTCTCCTCCTTCTATTTCCTCTTTAGATCCACCATTTCTCTAATATTTATGTGTCTGGCATCATTTAAACTGAGATTTACAAGCACAAAGATCAGTCAGATGTGAACTGATGAAGGGCCAAACAAAGAATGATTATTGGCGCCAATTGCGAGACCTCCTTGACACTGCGCATGCGCAGTGGAGGGAAAGTATGGAGGACCATTTAGGACATGATTTCTTTGGTTTTAGATGCAAATTTTGGGGATTGGGGGGCAAAATTTGTGTTTGGCCCTAGATTTTTAAGAGTTAGCACCAGCTATGTCTGGGTCATTGGTACAGTATAAAAATATGTAAAATTCTCAGATACTTCTTGAAGATTAAATAGGGCAAAATGCTTAAGTAGCATGCAAGAAGCTTGTAAAACCTTATATTTCCTTACCATTCCTACAGGCAGGGACTTGAATAATTCAAGGCTATTCAAGGCCGTTTCTCCACATATGCAGCATTTTTCAAGGCAATACAATAGCCAAATTCAAGGATTCTCATGGCCTGCATTCACTTGACCTAACTAGGACCATCTGGTCATTATCCCCTCCTCCCACTTCCCTAAAAGGGAGGTGGGAGGAGGGGGCAATGACTGGAGGGTTCTTGTTAGAACTATGACTTCACTAACTCTGGTATATAAAACTATATAGTTATGATTACATGCTTCACTGATATTTTTATTTCATAAATATTCAAGGCTTTTCAAGGCCCCTTGGCACATTTTCCAGGATTTCAAACCTTGAATGGCCCTTTGTCAAATTCAAGGCTGTTCCTTGCATCCACGGCCACATGGGTACCCTGTCCCTTGCAGTCACAAATGAGATAATTCTGGTACCTACTCAAAAACAGTAGTTATCTCATATCGAATCAGGTTTATTATTCAAAATCAATACAAACCTCAAATAAATTGAATCAGTATGGTAGACAAAGTCAAGCCGGAAGTTGCTGACTGATATGATAGGAGTGCACTAACCATTATAGTATAAAAAAATATGTTAATCATATGTTTGCTATTTCTGCCCACCTGCACCGAACGAGATTTGAAACGATTTGTCACTATTTTGTACACTTGAAGCTTTTAGTATTCATATTTCATAGTTATATTATCTGATCATGTTCAAAGTTGCTGAGCAGAATTGCTGTCTGAACTTCTGAAAGAGACTTGAAATGGGACACAAATCTATCTGTCCCACATTCAATTCACCAGAGTTTATTTCGCATTTCTTCCAAAGGACGATTTGCAACTTGCAAGGGTTATTGAACACTTTGCAGCAAATAATCTAGGAGTAAGTCCTCCAAGCTCTGGATGGGAATATGATTTGCTTTTATTTCATCAACAAGCTCACTCTACTTCCACCAAAACCAAGAGGAATGGTATGAGAATTACACATATTTAAGCAGCAGCACTACAGAGGACTAACCACTCGCAATAGCTCATCATTGATAATGTTCAGAAATTTTAAATGGTGGTGAATGGGGAACAGAAATTAGTACTGTAGGCCTGGATGGTGGGTTCAGATGTTAAACGGAAACTGGTACGAAGATTTGTCTTGATATGGTCATCTATTGAAGTTCTAGTTCTATTTTTAGCCGTTCCTTTTGCTTTTTAAATTAAGGAGTTGAGTAGATATGAAGGATACTCTTTTTCAGACAACTGCTAGTTTGTAGAGTTTTCTTCTGGAATAAGCATTGTAAAAACAGTGTACCCCATATGATTCCGTTATAAAAAGTTATCTCCGCCAACATGTACAGTATATGGAGATTTAATACCTGGATGTCGGTTTTTAAACACCAAGCCACAGGCGAGGTGTTTAAATGAGACATACAGGTATTAAATCTTCATATACCATACAAGTTGGAAGAGATAACATTTTTGTCCCATTTGAAACACAATAGAAACATAGCAGAAATAAATTTGTGGACACATTTCTCCCGCTCTGCAATCAGTGGGACGAAATTCATGAATGTTTTGTTTTTACAAATGCAGAAGACAACAGATAGAGTTACATTCCTTCGGTCGTTAAGTGTTTCGTTGACATATCATCCCCTGAGTTCCAATGTGCTCTATGTGCCTTCTGGCACAAAGAACACATTGGAACTCAGAGGACGATATTTGCTCTTATTTTATTTTTCTCAAGTTGTTTCATTTAATTATTCGACTATTTAATTTATTAACGGCAAAATATGATAGAACTGTCGGAAATTTGATATATTTGTGACTATTTTCAGGCTATTGGGTTTGATTTTTTATAACGAGGCGAGCAAAAACGAAAAGCTTTCATTTAAACCATATCACCCCAATGTTTCGCTTGCACTTATACCCTGGATGTTGCACGCTCCCATATACCTTGGATGTTGGGTGCACCCTTTGCCATGGCTATTTGTCCAGGGCATTCTGGCCAATCAAAAGACAAAATTTATCGGGATATAGGGACAAAGTCATATATTTCCAAAACATCATTTACATTTAGTCTAGTATAAACATTACACATCAGTTAATTAGTAATTGAAGTTGCAACAGTCACAACCTTTCAATGAGGTCTCTGATAAAGTAGTGTGATGTGGGTTTATTTATAGACATAATGAAACTGCTGGAACTTGCATTTGGTCTTTAATTTCAGCATTAATTTTGTACAATTTCTACCTCAAATATACCTCAAATATATGTTTGATGAGGTGACATAGATGACTGACACAAAGCTATATTCCTGTGAAAATATTCGAAAGTAATGAATCAGGCAGATGATTTCGAATTGAATCTCGAAGTTTCAGAGTGCACTAGGTTTACTGTGATAAATGGCATCACAGCTCAATACAAGTAATATTACTATATTGTTAGACACACAAAACAAGGACAAAGACAGAACACATCAAGGGTGGCATACAGGGGACTGAAACAATAATCCAAGGTGGAGTTTTTCTTGTATTGAACAAGCGCCGGAGGAGAGCATAAAATACAGGAAAAACTTCACCAAGGGTTGTTGATTCCTGTCCCTGTATGCTATCCGAGTTGTGTTCTGCATTTATGCAAGTAAACTTGAATTAAGGGAAATAATTCAATATTTTCAATGTAACATTCAATTAGATGCATGCTTAGATGACATTCTTACCTGTAACCCTTTACCTAACACAGTATTTTTAAAAAATAAAGGAAATTTCATATTTTTTAAAAACAAATTTCACAATTTTTTAATAAAACCATATAGATATAGATAACATTAGAACTCTATGAGCTGGTTCTAATGATATACATATTTGTATGGTTTGATTGAGAAAGTGCTGAGATATTTTAGACTGTGGTGAGCTTAACTTGGTTAATTTTCTGTACGTTTTTGGCTGCTATGTTAGGTAAAGGGTTAATCCAGATTTCATGCGGGGTGTATCTAGCACATTTACCAATGACTGTATTGTATCAAGCAATGTTAAATACACACAGAAATCTCTGTATAAATAGATGATATGAAATGCATGTTTTGGTAACACAATATTTATGAAAGGAGTCTAAGAATTAAGGAAATTCAAAGAAAAGTTTCATAAATATTATATGGCCAAAACACGAATTTCATATTCTGTTTATCACATAATACCACAGTTACCAAAAACACATTTTTTTATAGAAAAGAAGGGTTAAAGAATGGAATTTCACCTTGAACATCATGCATTTGACTGATGCTTCATAGCTGCAGGCTGTCATGTGTCATAACCGCATAAAACTGACACAGATCTTTTCAATGATAACCAATAAGAAAGCATTCTTCTGAAATTGACCAATCAAATCAACTGATGGTGTTATGAAGCACTAATTAATATTTATTGAAAATATGAAATGGTAATAAGTTGAGAAAATGGAGAAGTTTTATGATAAATAACTGTATGACTGCAAACTTACGCTGCATCTATTTTCATTTGTTCTTCTCTTTCTTTAATCTTCTGCAGTCTGATTTCATTTTGCTTCTCTCTTATTTTAGCTCTTTCCTCCATCCTTCTTTTATATCTGAAAAAAACATTCCATTGTGCAAGTTATAGAATTTATAAACAATTGTCTTTCTTCACAATCACCCAACCCCCCCCAAAAATGGCAATGTGTGAGCCTATATACAGGTATGAGATAACATTTTTATAAAATAAACAGAAACTGGTTTGTATACGAGGAAAGATTTCAAAATGAAGCTTAAAATATCTCAATTAATGAATAGCTGTTCAAATAATACGGCCAATTGTGGATATATTTAATTTCTTTTAACCCTTACAGGCCTTGAGATTTTTACATATATTTGCTACACTTTGGCAGTCTGCATTCTGTGACTAGGCTATTTTTTGTCAGATCTTGACTGTCTATATAGGCAGCCAAGACTTGCCTAAAACAACTACAAAGGTGCTTAGAATGTAAGGCCATTAAAAAAAAGTCTATGTTCTCAGACACTGCCTGCGTCATCAAATTTCTGCAGCATCAAAACTTTTTAATACCCAGTCAAAAGAAGAAAAAAATGAAAAATTTGCCCAGTCAAAAATTTTTCCCTGGTCAGTATTTTCAGATCGAATTTTGAGCACCAGTACACATTTCTCTGTAGTATTTCAACTTCCTCTTTCTGTTTTTGTCTGTATTTTCATGCCTTGAATTTTTGACTATTATATAAATGTTTTCTATGTTAGTACATGTAACAACTTTTGAGGAAAATGCCGCTATTATCTTTTCAAATTAGTGCTGGTCTGAACAGAATCCTGCAATGGAGCATCTTTGGCATGTCGTCAACAGCCAAGTTGATTGAAGCATTTCACAATATATGCGATAACACCAGTCCTGAGTTTGTAAAAGATTTTTTCCAGAAATATGAATATAATTTTTTAGGGTATCTTTTTCACATTTCAGAATGAAAAATAACTTGAGGCTCTAAAAAGTCTGTAATCGCTCACCTGGAACTACATATAACAAGAGGCCCCAGGGGGCCTGAGGGCGCTCACCTGACATGGTAGTCTAAATATCAAACCAGGGACTTGACTTGAATAAGCTGCCTCTCCTAAGAAAAGCATATAACAACTAGATGAAGTGATTGTGCCCACACAATACACAGGATTTTCCTTCTATTTTCATTTAGTTCCTGCACTTTTACGTCCCAAAATTGAGATAAGTGCATAAAAAACAGATTATTTTCCCAAACAAAATATTTTCAGCCTAAAATTTTTTCTTCTTCTTAAAACGCATAAAAAACCAAAAATCTAATTTCCGGATTTTGATCCAAAATTTTCTAAGTCCCACCCGTACCCCAAATTTTCAGTGTAAAAAAAACTATTTTTTTTCGTCTTAAAATTGACCTTAACACATAAAAAACAAAAAAAAATTTCCCGGATTTTGGTCCAAAATTTCTAAGTCCAGAACAGGGCCCCAAATTTTCAGCCTAAATATGAACCCAGGGACTTGGCTTGAACAAACTTGAATCTCACCCCCCTAAGGATGCTGCATACCAAATATCAATAGATTCTTATTGGTAGATCTGAAGAAGAAGATTTTTAAAGAATATTCCTCATACTGCACTAATTTAAACATTTGGGCTCCCATGGAGAGCCCAAATATGGACCCAGGGAATTGATTTCAATAAACATGTGAAACAATCTTCCAAAGATGTTGTATGTGAAATTTGAAAGCTTTTGGAGCAGTGGTTTGGGAGAAAAGTAGTCTTACATGTTTTTCCCATTACCCACCGTGTTAAAAAATGCTGACTCACCACTTTTCCAAAGTCCCCAAAATGTACCCCATGATAAAACCAATAGCAATTTTTTTTTACCATTCCATTCTGTTGGTCCTAAGGAAGCTTCACACCAAATAAGAATTCTTAGTGCCGTGTAGTTTTGGAGATATGGGCCTTTTAATTTTTTTCTATTTTTAGCTCCTGTGGTTCCCATGGGGCAACAAGAAAAAAAATTTGGGCATAAATTAAGTACTTATGACCCAATAAGCCATCATATCAAATTTGTTTCAAATCTGCCTCTCGGTTTGGAAAATAGAAATTTTGGGAGTGGCAAAAATTCTTGTCCCTCCCATAACGGAGGTAAATAATGCCCGAAAACTTCTCTTGAACAAACTTAATTCTAAACCTCAAAAAGACTCTGTATACCACATATCAAGTTTCTGCTACTGGTGGTTCATTTGAAGAAGGTTTTCAAAAAATTTGGCCATTTTTTCCACACACCTCTGCTCAATACGAGCCGAAACCTAATTTGCATAAAAATCAAAATGCCCCTATATAACCACTATTTATATGAAATTTAATTAAAATGTGGCCACTGGTTTAGGAGAAAGAGGCTCAAACACCACCTTCACGCGGGACGACGAGTGATAAGAAAAGCTCACCCTGACTTTCATTCAGGTGAGCTAAAAATGTGATTTCCCATAGGCTTTCCATGGTAACTATAAGCTGCAATTGTGGCCATGTTTGCAACATTACATCAACATTACATGAGGATCATTGGTAGAAGGTCTCCCCGTCCTCAATCACGTGAAGTTTCAAAACATTTCAATCCATCAAACAGAATCATAGACTGACTCTGGTGACCATATTTTCCAACCAATGGGAACAAAAAGAGGATCGTTTGTAGAGGGCCTCCTATAGACCATTCCTGCCAGGTTTGGGTTCATATCGGCTCAGTAGTTCCAGAGAGATGAAAATGTGATTTCCCATAGGGTTTTTCTATAGTAACTATACACAACACAATCAACATTAAATGAGAAACGTTGGTAGAGGGTGTCCTGGTCATCAGTCATGATAAGTTTCAAAGCATTTGGACGTGGTTTCAGAGGAGAAAAGTTTTCAAAATTGACCAATCAGAATCAAAGAATACTTCTGGCGGCCACATTTTTCATCCAGTTGTAGAAAACCTCTCATCGACCATGCCTGCCAAGTCTGGTTCACACTGGCTCAGTACTTACAGAGAAGGTGATGAAAATGTGATTTCCTATAGTGTTTCTATAATAACTATAAGCCACAATTGCAGCCATAATTGCAACACGATGAAGATTAAATGAGGATTATTGGTAGAGGGGGTTACAGGCATCTGTCATGTTTCAAAACATGTGGCCTTTTAGTTTCAAAGAAGATTTCTTGAAAATGCACACATTTATGAATTCTGTTTCAACAAAAAAATCAGTAACAGAAGGTTAAATATTTTGAAAATTACAATTTTTTCATACAGTATTTTCTTTCAAATAGCTTTGGATAGGTAAATGATTACAGGAAACATTTTACTCCAATTTTGTCATATGTTAAATGATTACTGGTCAGCTAAGCTGACATAATGGGAAAAGAAAATAAACAAAACTTCCATGCTTTCCAAACACCTGTCATCTGTCATCAATCAGTTTGTTTGTTTGTTTGTTTGTTGGTGGTTAACGTCACATATTTATGCACCATGGCTAATCGTGACACAACATGGAGATGAAGTCAAGTTTAGTCAATCGTTGATCAACATGTTGCCCATTTTAGAGGACTTTCACCCCAAGCATTGGTGACTGGGTCCTATTTTACTAGTAAAGCGGAACTGGTTTACCACAGTAAACAAGTGCTGCTTACTTCCCGGGGTTCCCACGGGGAAGTTATCATCAATCAGTATTTCTGATAAGTAACTTGAGAGTAATACATGTATTAACATAATTACTGCAGCAGTTGTTTACAGTACAAGTCAAAACTAGAAAAACTGTGAGCATAGCAGATGTGTACCCCCAAGCATAACACCCCTATAGCATAATGGACAGACAGACGTATGAAAATATCTGAAAGAAAAATAGGAGGTGAACATCTTGAATGAATGTAAAAGAACGTCTGAGAATTCCAATGGAGTTTGTTCAATGGTTTCAGAGGAATAGCGGAAAGCAGATCTATACTCCTCCCTACTAAAACCTGAACTGACAAAGACCATTTTTTAATATGGGGAACTGTAAATATGAAAATATCTGAAAACAAAATAGGAGGTGCACATGTTCAGTGTATGTAAAAGAATGTTTGAAAGTTTCAATGAAATCTGTTCAATGGTTTAAGAGGAGTTGTGGATAGCAGATCAGTACAGAAAGTCAATTGAATTTGACAAAATTCATTTTTCAATATGGGAAACTGTAAAAATGAAAATATCTGAAAACAAAATAGGAGGTACACATCTTCAATGTATGTAAAAGAATGTCTAAGAGTTTCAATGGAATCCGTCCTCTGGTGTAAGAGGAGTTGAGGATAGCAGATGTGTACATCCCTAAAGTAACGGAAGGACAGACGGATGGACGGACATCGAAATATGAAAATATCTGAAAGAAAATCGCGACATCGACGCCGTAGCTGCGACGGGTGGTGCAATCTCACAAAATTCTAAGTTCATCAAGAGCCATAACTCCAAGAAAAAATATTTGGAACAACACATGCATTGAACAGTGGCTAGACATCAATAAGATACACTTACATGCCAAATATAAAGTCATTCCATCAAGTATTTCAAAAGTTATTGAGTTTTGAAACTCGTTGGTCACAGACAGACCGATCGACCGACAGTGCCACTTATAGAGCTGCTAGTCGCAGCTAAAAAATAGGAGGTGTTCATCTTCAATGTATCTAAAAGAAGGTCTGAGAGTTCCAATGGAGTTTGTTCAATGGTTTAAGAGGAGTAGCGGATAGATCTACACTCTTCCCTACTAAAATCTGAATTGACAAAGACCATTTTTGAATATGGGGAACTGTAAATATGAAAATATCTGAAAAGAAAATAGGAGGTGCACATTTGCAATGTATGTAAAAGAATGTCTGAAAGTTTCAATGAAATCTGTTCAATGGATTAAGAGGAGTTGCGGATAGCAGATCTGTGCAGAATGTCAACTGAATTTGACAAAGTTCATTTTTCAATATGGGAAACTGTAAAAATGAAAATATCTGAAAACAAAATAGGATGTATGTAAAAGAATGTCTGAGAGTTTCAATGAAATCCGTTCACTGGTTTAGGAGGAGTTGCAGATAGCAGATGTGTACCCCCCCCCCCCCCCCCCCCCCCCCCATATGAAGCATAACGGATGGACAGTCGGATGGATGGACGTACAGACGGACATAGTGAACATTATGAAAAGTGGGTGGTATAATAAGTTGTAGGATAATCCTGATCTGCGTGCAGACAGGAGAGGCATTGGGTTAAGCATTTGAATATAGCCTCGGGCAGCCACATATTTCCATCCTCTCATAGACCATTCCTGCGAAGTTTGGTTCACATCGGCTCAGTAGTTCCAAAGATGAAAATGTGATTTCCCATAGGGTTTCTATAGTAACTATAAGCCGTAATTGTAGCCATGTTTGCAACCCAATCAACATTAAATGCGGATCATTGGTAGAGGGTGTCAGAGTCATCAACCATGCAAAGTTTCAAAACATTTGGCCCTGTGGTTTCAGAGAACATTTTTCAAAATCCACCAATCAGAATAAAAACAAGAGGCCCCACGTGGCCTTAATCGCTCACCTGACAAAGTGACTCTAAGAAGTATTTTAGGTCACCTTCACCATGTCATGCCTCATCAACATTAACTGGTTGAGTGATAGATTTTGTTTGAAGTTCAACATTTGTTACCTAAAATTAGTTTTATTTAAAATCATTGGTGTGTGGCCAATCTCCAATGATTTTTAATAAAGCAAATTTATCTCTGCAGACAAACTGGTTTAGCATGAAGCACAAACAAGGAATGTGAAGAGATAGCCTTGGACATCTCTCCCCAACTGTGGATATCTTCCATGTGCTAAATGTATATATTTGCATGCAAGAAAACAAAAATTTTCACAAATTTTATTTTTTTTTATCATCATTGGAACAAGCTCAAACAGCTTATTCCAATAGGGGTATGGGAAGATCAGGTATATTTTTGAGACAGAAATGTGAATATATAAATAATGGTGTTTTTTTGTGAATGATGCTGGAGAATTTTGCGTAAAGATATGGTAAATGGTTTGTTCTAGATACAGAATGATGCAAAAGTATTTAAATTTGATTAGGCAAGTTGTTCCTATAATGCATTTAAAAATTGAAGTAACTGTTTTTTTGCTGACGAACTTTTAGATGTGTGTGTCTGTGTTTGTGTGTGTGTGTGTGTGTGTTTGTGTGTGTGTGGGGGGGGGGGGGGGGGGGTAAGAGTGTTCCTGAATAAATGGAAAATTTTATTTTTTGTGTGAAAGACATAGTGCGTGAATGTTGATTGGAACAAGCTTAGAGAGCTCATTTTAATGTGAAGTCATAAAGCTGTGTTTTACGTACGAAATTCTGGAATAACTAAAAAAATTGCTTTTTTAACTCAAAAAGCATGGTGTGCGACCTCTCATTGGAATGAGCTCAAAAAGCTCATTCCAATGGGGTATTTACAAGCGATAAGTACATGTATGTTTAAGAGACAAAAATTAAAATTTGAATAGCGATTTTTGCGAAGAATGCTGACAAGTTTTGGCAGTTATGCTGGTAAAAAGGTAAGATATGCAAAGTGGTTGTTTTTTAGAGGCGACATTTAATTAAGGGGAATTAACCCTTGATTACTGAGGTAACTTCTAAAAGTACTGAAATTTCATGAAGCAATGTGAATAATAGACAACAGTTGCCTAAAAATTTCATGAATAACTAAAATTTTTATTCCTTTGTCTCGAAAACATGGCATATGACCTTTGTTGGAATGAGCTGAATGCGTGTGTTCCAATGAGGGGTCATAAAATTTGAACGAAGATTTGTGTGAATAATGCATTAGTACTGCTAGATTTGGGTAAACGGTTCACCCTGGATACCACCCCTTCTATAGTAGATCTTTTCTGCAAATTTTGTCTAAGATTCTATCAACTTTACAAATAAATACGTTCATGAATCACAATCAGATCCACCCTACAATGTTGCATACCAAATATCAAAAGATTCTGCCTGCTGGATCTGGAGAAGAAGATTTTTTAAAAAATATGCCTGAAATGCACTAAGTTAAAATTTGGGCTCCTATACGGAGCCCAAATATAAACCCAGGGGGCCGATTTGAACAAACTTGAATCAGATCCACCCCACAATGTTGCTTACCAAATATGAAAAGATTCTGAAGCTGGATCTGGAGAAGAAGATTTTTTAAGAAATTTGCCTGAAATGCACTAAGTTCGAATTCGAGCTTCTATACTGAGCCCAAATATGAAACTAGGAAGCCGATTTGAACAAACTTGAATCAGATCCACCCCACAATGTTGCATACCAAATATCAAAAGATTCTGCCTGCTGGATCTGGAGAAGAAGATTTTTTAATAAATTTGCCCGAAATGCACTAAGTGCGAATTCGGGCTTCTATATTAAGCCCAAATATGAATCCAGGGGGCCGATTTGAACAAACTTGAATCAGATCCACCCCGCAATGTTGCATACCAAATATCAAAAGATTCTGCCTGCTGGATCTGGAGAAGAAGATTTTTGAAGAAATTTGCCTGAAATGCACTAAGTGCGAATTCGGGCTTCTATATTAAGCCCAAATATGAATCCAGGGGGCCGATTTGAACAAACTTGAATCAGATCCACCCCGCAATGTTGCATACCAAATATCAAAAGATTCTGCCTGCTGGATCTGGAGAAGAAGATTTTTGAAGAAATTTGCCCGAAATGCACTAAGTTTGAATTCGAGCTTCTATAGTGAGCCCAAATATGAATCCAGGGGGCCGATTTGAACAAACTTGAATCAGATCCACCCTGCAATGTTGCATACCAAATATCAAAAGATTCTGCCTGCTGGATCTGTAGAAGATGATTTTTTAAGAAATTTGCCTGAAATGCACTAAGTTCGAATTCGAGCTTCTATAGTGAGCCCAAATATGAATCTAGGAAGCCGATTTGAACAAACTTGAATCAGATCCACCCCACAATGTTGCATACCAAATATCAAAAGATTCTGCCTGCTGGATCTGGAGAAGAAGATTTTTTAATAAATTTGCTTGAAATGCACTAAGTTCAAATTTGGGCTCCTATACTGAGCCCAAATATAAACCCAGGGGGCCGATTTGAACAAACTTGAATCAGATCCACCCCACAATGTTGCTTACCAAATATGAAAATATTCTGCCTGCTGGATCTGGAGAAGATTTTTTAAGAAATTTGCATGAAATGCACTAAGTTCCAATTCGAGCTTCTATAGTGAGCCCAAATATGAATCTAGGAAGCCGATTTGAACACACTTGAATCAGATCCACCCCACAATGTTGCATACCAAATATCAAAAGATTCTGCCTTCTGGATCTGGAGAAGAAGATTTTTTAAGAAATTTGCCTAAATGCACTAAGTTCGAAATCGGGCTCCTATACTGAGCCCAAATATGAACCCAGGGGGCCGATTTGAACAAACTTGAATCAGATCCACCCTACAACATTGCATACCAAATATCAAAAGATTCTGCCTGCTGGATCTGGAGAAGAAGATTTTTTAAGAAATTTGCCTGAAATGCACTAAGTTCGAAATCGGGCTCCTATACTGAGCCCAAATATTAACCCAGGGGGCCGATTTGAACAATCTTGAATCAGATCCACCCCACAATGTTGCTTACCAAATATGAAAAGATTCTGCCTGCTGGATCTGGAGAAGAAGATTTTTTAAGAAATTTGCCTGAAATGCACTAAGTTCGAATTCGGGCTTCTATAGTAAGCCCAAATATGTATCCAGGGGGCCGATTTGAACAAACTTGAATCAGATCTACCCCGCAACATTGCGTACCAAATATCAAAAGATTCTGCCTGCTGGATCTGGAGAAGAAGATTTTTGAAGAAATTTGCCTGAAATGAACTAAATTCGAATTCGAGCTCCTATAGTGAGCCCAAATATGAATCTAGGGAGCCGATTTGAACAAACTTGAATCAGATCCACCCTACAATGTTGCATACCAAATATCAAAAGATTCTGCCTGCTGGATCTGGAGAAGAAGATTTTCAAAGAAATTTGCCTGAAATGCAGTAAGTTCAAATTTGGGCTCCTATACTGAGCCCAAATATAAACCCAGGGGGCCGATTTGAACAAACTTGAATCAGATCCACCCCACAATGTTGCATACCAAATATCAAAAGATTCTGCCTGCTGGATCTGGAGAAGAAGATTTTTTAAGAAATTTGCCTGAAATGCACTAAGTTCGAAATCGGGCTCCTATACTGAGCCCAAATATGAACCCAGGGGGCCGATTTGAACAAACTTGAATCAGATCCACCCTACAATGTTGCATACCAAATATCAAAAGATTCTGCCTGCTGGATCTGGAGAAGAAGATTTTTTAATGTTTTTCCCATTGCCTACAGTGTTAAAAAGTGCTGACTCAGCACTTTTTCAAAGTCCCGAAACTGTACCCTATGATAAAACCGATGGCAATTTTTTTTTACCAATCCTTTCTGTTGGTCCTAAGGAAGCTGCACACCAAATAAAAATTCTCAGTGCCGTGCAGTTTTGGAGATATGGGCGTTTTAAATTTTTTCTATTTTTAGCTCCTGCGGTTCCCACGGGGCTGCGGGAAAATTTTTTTTTGCATAAATCAAGTACTCATGACCCAATAAGCCCTCACATAAAATTTGGTTCAAATCAGCCTCTCGGTTTGGAAAATAGAAATTTTGGGCGGGGCAAAAAATTTTGCCCCTCTCATAACGCCAAGTATAGCCCCACAAACTTCTCTTGAACAAATCTGAGTCTACACCTCAAAAGGAAGCTGCACACCAAATATCAAGTCTCTGCTACTGCTGGTTCATGAGAAGAAGATTTACAAAGATTTTGGTGCCCCTTGGGGGTGTGGCACCACCCAGGAGGAGGGGCAACTTCATTTGAACAAATCTGAATTGGCATTAGGTAATAAACATTTAGCCAACATTTGAATAAAATTGGGCTAGTGGTTTAGGAGGAGAAGTCGATAATGTAAAGTTAACGCCGGACGGACGACGGACGCCGGACAACGGACAGAAAGTGATTAGTAAAGCTCCCCTTGAGCTTCGCTCAGGTGAGCTAAAAATGCTTCTGGCAGCCATGTTTTTCGAAGCACAGTAACAAAAATGAGGAGCATTTGTAGAAGACCTCCATAGACTATTCCTGCCAGGTTTGGTTCACGTCTTCTCAGTAGTTCCAGAGAAGAAGATGAAAATGTAATTTCCCATAGGGTTTCTATAGTAACTATAAGCCGCAATAATGGCTATGTTTACAACCCGATCAACATTCAATGACGATCGTTGGTAGAGGGGGTCCCAGGCATCATTTATGTGAAGCATCAAACAATTTGGCCTGGGAGTTTCAGAGGAGAAGATTTTTGAAAATTCACCAACCAGAATAACAGAATGCCTCTGGCAGCAATATTTTTCAACCCACAGGGACGAAATGAGGATCGTTTGTAGAGGGCCTCCCATAGACCATTCCTGCCAAGTTTGGTTCACACCGGCTCAGCGGTTACAGAGAAGAAGATGAAAATGTGAAAAGTTTACGGCCAAGTGATGATAAAAGCTCACATGGTTCATGTCAGCTCAGTAGTTCCTAAGAAGATGAAAATGTTATTTCCCATTGGATTTCTATAGTAACTATAAGCCGAAATTGAAGCCATGTTTGCAAACCGATCAACATTAAATGAGGATCGCTGGTAGAGGTGGTCCCAGTCATCAGCCATGAAAAGTTTCAAAACATTTGGCCCTGTGGTTTCAGAGAAGATTTTTCAAAATCCACCAATCAGAATCAAAGAATGCCTCTGGTGGCCATGTTTTCAAACCCATGGGATCAAAATGAGGATCGTTTGTAGAAGACCTCCCATAGACTATCCC
The DNA here is from genome assembly GCA_031216915.1 of Pictodentalium vernedei. NCBI lineage: Eukaryota > Metazoa > Mollusca > Scaphopoda > Dentaliida > Dentaliidae > Pictodentalium > Pictodentalium vernedei. Next base: position 351,294,025 of record CM062292.1, read on the forward strand.
TGCCAGGTTTGGTTCATGTGAACTCAATAGTTCCAGAGAAGATGATGAAAATGTGATTTCTCAGAGGGTTTCTACAGTAACCATAAGCTGCAATTACAGCCATGTTTACAACCCGATCAACATTCAATGAGGATCGTTGGTAGAGGGGGTCCAGTCATCATTTATGTGAAGTTTCAAAACATTTGGCAGGGCAGTTTCAGAGGAGAAGATTTTTGAAAATCCACCAACCAGAATCAAAGAATGCCTCTAGAAGCCATGTTTTTCATGTGACAGGAACAAAATGAGGATCGTTTGTAGAGGGCCTCCCACAGACCATTTCTGCCAAGTTTGGTTCACAACGGCTCAGTGGTTACAGTGAAGATGAAAATGTGAAAAGTTTATGGATGCCGGATGACACCGACGCAAAGTGATGAGAAAAGCTCACATGGCCTTTTAGGCCAGGTAAGCTAAAAATAATAAGCCTCCTGCCCTCATCAAAAATTTGAGGCAAAACTGCCTGAGAGCATAAGACATTTTTTTAATGGCCTAAGCTGTGAGTTAACTCAAAAGACTGCATGAAGGAGCACCTGTTCTGTTGCAAAAACTGTGATCAAAGTCAGAATTAAGCCCATAAGGGTTAAATATATATGAAATGTTCTGAAACAAATCCATACCATACAGGCCCAATGAAGTTGGCCAGTCTTGTTGTGTACCGTCCAAGTTCACATAACTGATAACAAATCATAATAAAGAAATACTTGATTTTAACAGAAGTTAAAGAGTGTTTTTCCTTTGAACATTTTTTTAAAATTATATGTTTTGGCAAAAACTGTGAAGAGAGAAACTCATAAATGACAGAGTCTATTTTTAAAAAGTTCATTTGAAAAAGAGGCATCAGGAGATCCGAGATGCAAACAGTAGTACTGAAATGGTTAACCGGATAACCGGTTTGAAACCAGTTACTTACCTAACCGATTAAAAAAAATGTCAACCAGTTATCCGAAATATCGATAGTGATCATCATTCCACGGTTAAAACCTAGTAAATCTGCTGCTTCTCCCTTGGGATAGATTACACCTCGAAACAGCGCTGTATATATTGAGAAATAATCGACTTTGGCATTCAAGACTTCACTAATGATCGGCAATTTCCGTGAGTACTGAGTAACCGCAGAAACTATTTTGCAGTATGTATACAAACCAACGTTGTCGAGTACTCGACAATGTTCGTTTGTATACACACCACAGAAGAGTTTCTGATAATACTGCTTTCCAATTCCCATAGTTTTGATCCCAGATTCGATGAAATAATGGCTACGGTTAACCGGATATTATCCGGTTATAGCTCTTGGTTAGTCGGTTGTGAAAATGAGCCAACCGTTTCAGCCCTAGCAAACAGGAAAGACGTTTTAAGGGCCTGAGATTTTTCACAACTTGCTGACAATGAATGGGGATTTTTATCACAGTATGTTAATAGATTTGACAAAACTGACTGGAATGTTTTTCATGTTTTTATACAAAATGTTTAAACAGATAATGAATTTTTAATTTTCTGAAGTTTTTTATGGAAGGTCTGGGAAGTGATCAATGACTACGGTTAAAAACACATGTACTGTGTCATTGGTACAATAAATAGAACCAGAAAACCAACATTTTATTTTAGCCAGTGCAAAACAAGCCTCTTAGGGATTTTTTGGGGTGTCAATAGGGGTCGAATATGGGCCCCCTTCTCAATGAGGTTGAGGTATGCATTTTTCATATTTCTAACATTTAAATATCCAATTGGTATCCAGTGACAACTTGGTGCTTAATGACTGAAGGTCTGGAAACATTTTGAAAAACTTCTCTTTGTAGAAACACAGGACTATAAAAGTTGTTTCTCGTCAAGTCTCGGATGACTACATTAGGAAGCTAGACTTAGCCATGGTACCATAACCTGATGGTTTAAAAGTGCTAAATGCCTGCAGGCTGGGACATTTCTTCTGAGACAATAAACTCCATAAAGATGAAATTAGGCCACTATTAGGTAACAATTGAAGTTATGGGAATTGACAGCAAAATTGGGCATCTCTTTTCTGATAAAGGAATAATCAGACCATGGTTTGCATTTACAAAAGTAAATTCTTCATGCAGACCACACCTAAGGAAGAAATGTACCATTTTCACAATTTTTCTTTCCAAAACCAATAGGGTTCTCATTTTGAGGCTGTAAGATGGTTATTTTCCCAGTTACATGGCACCTTTCCCAATATACAAAGAAAACTTTCTGTCCATCCAATCAACAATTTATTTATATTATTGGTGTTTAAAGGTCACTTCATCATCCAATCCCTTATCCAATTAGAAAGAATTTTTTTACATGCTGGATGATTCTAATTGGATAAGGGATAGGGGACTAGAGCTAAGTAAAAAATGGCCACCAAAGACCATGTCTATTGAGCAGCAGAGTTCTATTGCACAAGTAGGAATTTCACCCCAAAGCAGCATAAAATATTTTGTGTTTACTGCAACAGTGAATTATATGACTTTGCAAAGGAATTGTCATTGAGAAAGTTGGAAGTTTTTTGTGAACTGAAGCATACTCTTCCATGGTTAATCCATTCAACACTGCTTTAAGTTACTGAAAATTTTAACTTCACAACAACTAAGTTGTTTATTTACTTTGCCAATTCCAACACTTAAAAGAGAGAAAATAGCCTATTCCATGCTTAGTGATACCCAGCTCCTTCACTCTGACAATTCTCAGATAACAATAATTCTGTGATCAACTTACAATATAATTTCACTCAAACTGGTGCAGGGGTTCTGAAGGTTTGGAATAATGGGCAGGGCAAAACATTCTTCCCCTCACAGACTGACTGCAATTATTGCCCCACAAACCTCTTTTTAACAAACTTTACTCTACACCTCGAAAGAAGGCCACATACCAAAATCAAGTTATTATATTAATAGGTCCACAATATTTTTAAAAAATTGGGAAGGTTTTTCACCCACTGCAACCCCATGGAGGGTGGCAACCTGATTTCAACAGAATTGAAATGCCCAACATCAACCACCTAACTCGCTAAAAACTTAACTGAAATTGGTTCAGTTGAAGATTAATTCCTAGCACTCTGGTTGTATTTCAAAATTTCTGTTACTGACTCCATATTGCCCACGCAGAAATGAAAAAAATTAACAAATTATATCTTGTTTGACAGAGCCCAAATGATCTCTGTCAAACAAGATATGATTTATTAAATTCTCAGCTGCATTGAGGGAAAAATTTGCTGCTGAAAGTTAAAAAATTTATAGTAATTTATATATTTTTTATACTTACCAATGACCCAGACATAGCTGGTGCAAATTCTCAAAATCTAGGGCCAAACACAAATTTTGCCCCCCAATCCCCAAAATTTGCATCTAAAACCGGAAATAACATGTCCTAAATGGTCCTCCATACTTTTCCTCCACTGGGCATGCGCAGTGTCAAGGAGGTCTCGAAATTGGTGCCAATTATCATTCTTACAAGCAGTGCCTGGTCAGCGCTATGTACTCAGTGGGGAGGTACGAGTTCCCAACTCCTGGGAGGGCCATCCCTGTCTGGGTCATTGGTAAGTATAAAAAATATATAAATTACTATAAATTTTTTAACTTTCCACGACAAATTAGGGTAAACTTTCATTTTTCATGAAAAAAAATGTACATATCGATTATTTACTGTTAACAGCAAATTAATTTAAAAATGTTTGCTGCCTCGATCAATCAATTGAACTTTGATAATGCTAAATCTGATGTCATCTGTTGGCTTCGGTACATTGTTTTTTAATGTGTCCTAAAATTAAGGTCAATCATGTCTTTCCAGTGTGCTCTGGTGTGCAGTATAAATTATTTATTGAAAGAATATAAAGCAGATGATCGGTTAAAGTTTGGGGTCTTGTATTTTAATAAAATGATTAGTTGTTAAAAGTATCTGCAACTTAAAATATTATTGGTCAGCGCTATGTACTCAGCGGGGAGGTATGAGTTCCCAACTCCTGGGAGGGCCATCCCCGTCTGGGTCATTGGTAAGTATAAAAAATATATAAATTACTATAAATTTTTTAACATTTTTATACTGTACCAATGACCGAGACATAGCTGAATAGAAAAAAAGGCTGGAGGGCCTAGGACATAGAGGAAAATCCAATAAGCTCAACTATATATAATAGAGTTATCCCCTCGAGGAGAAAAGGAGGATTAGGCTTTACATGTATCTTTCTTATTCAGGACAAATTAGAAAGACACAACACCCTTCATAATTGAGCATGATAACATCCATGTTCTCTATTAACATCCAGTATAACCCTTTATACTAATTATTATTAAAGTAAGCCAATAAATAAAGTAAGTCCAGAGAATTGAGACTCTTTATACTCATTAAAAGTGTCTGAGGATTGTATATTAACGCCCGTTTGACACGTGACATATACAAATGCTTCACACCGAGCTACACTTTAAAAATATGACATGAATGAATTTAAACATTAGCTTTACACTTTAAAACCATCCCGGTACCGACTCAGAATTACTGACTCTGGAGGAGGTATCCCCTTGCTTTTCACTATAAAGCAGGTGACCTAAGGGAACACCCTCCCACCCCCTCTTCCCCTTGCCCTGGGTCAAATAGCCCAGAGCAAAGAGGGCAGCAGGACAGAGTCACTGCCGGAACAGAAAGCCTGCATAACTATAGTTGCAACTGTTTAGTGGACGACATTCTGAGCAACAGATAACGGACCTAAACAATGCAGGTCTCCAGAAATGGACTCAATATTTCTGAGATAAAAATTCGTGAATGTGGATGGCTGAGACCAATATGCAGCCTTCATTAAATCTATAATAGCAACACTATTTGCGTAAGCCCAAGATGTAGAAAGAGCTCTTACTTCATGAGCCAAAATCTTAAGCACAGACTGCTGAGTTGAAGATAGATTATCGTAAGCAGTACGGATAGTTAATTGAATCCATCTAGCAATAGAATGGACCGTAATGTCCTTTCTATTAGGCATCAGAGACAGAAAGAAGCGTTTTCGTCCCTTTCTGATAAACTGAGATCTTCGTTTATAAATACGTAAAGCTCTAACAGAACAGAGTAAAGGCCTATGCCCAACTGAAGACGGAAGGGCCTTAATAACAATAGGTTCCGGATATTTATTAGGAGCCTGATTCTTAGCCAAAAATCCAACATTAGTAGTAAAGGTAATAGTGTTCCCGACACTACGATAGTGAGAATCGTCCACAGATAGTGCATGAAGCTCACTGACTCTTCTAGCAGAAGAGAAAGCTAATAGAAATGCTGTCTTATAAGATAAGAATTTGAAGTCCACTGTCTCAAGAGGCTCAAATGGCTTTTCTTTTAGTTTAAGAAGAACCCAAGCTAAATTCCATTTAGGAATTAAGCTAAGGGTTCTAGGTCTATTTATCGAGAAGTTTCTAACTAATTTAGATAAAGAGACATTAGATCCAATTTGTAAACTATCATGGTGTGCATAGGTATCAGATAACATAGACCTATAACCTTTAAGAGTAACAGGCTGCAGTTTGATCTCATCAAACAAGAATACTAGAAAGTTTGCAATTTCTGGAATGGAGGATCAAAAATGTCAACAGAATGATCCCTACACCAACGACAAAAGACCTTCCACTTAGCCGCATAGTTTAGCGAAGAGGAGGTCCTCCTACAGTTAGAAATTGTGTCCACTGCTCGTCCTGTAAAATGCTTGCCGTGGAGACAGAGATGCTACCAACAGAATTTTGCATTGATTTTGTTTTATCTTTAGCAATATTTGCTGAATCAATGGCGCTGGAGGATACGCATATCCTATCATTCCGTCCCACGAGATCGATAGAGCGTCTACTGTATATGCTCGGGGATCCGGACATGGTGACACATACGTCTGCAACTGATTGTTGAGCTGTGTCGCAAATAAGTCTATCATTGGCCGCTCCCATTGGTAGCAAATCTGATTGAATACCTGTTTGTTGAGAGTCCATTCTGACGGCAACAAGCGACCCTTCCGTGAAAGGGAGTCTGCTAATACATTCAGACGACCCGGAATATGACGGACCGAAAGTAGAACTCGATGTTCTAGAACAAACAGAAGGATTCTTTCCGTTAAATTGAATAACGGAACAGAATGAGTGCCTCCCTGGTTCCGAATATACGCTACTACTGTCGTATTGTCGGACAGGATTTGGACATGTGCTTTCTGAATAATGTTCATCCAATGACGTAGTGCAAGCCAAACTGACATCATTTCTTTGATGTTTATGTGCTTGCCTAGAAACTGCAGATCCTAAAGATCCTGGCACTTCGAATCCGTTGGGATCAATGTTGCACCCCAACCTGTTTGACTGGCATCCGTCATAATAGTAAAACTCGGATCCGGCAACTGCAGTGGAACTCCCTGAGTCAACCACTGAATGTTTGCCCAAGTCTGAATCTCTTGTTTCACTTGATTTGACAAGAGAACGTCTATATCGAGCGAATGAATCTTTACTCTCCAATTCTGAGTCAAGAAAATTTGGAGAGGACGAGTGCGTAACCGCCCCATCGGAATGAGATCCGCAGCGGCTCCACACAGACCTATCAGTCTCATGAATTCTCTCGCTGCGACTTTGTCTGAGTGAAGACAATAACGAGCGTAACAACTGATTAATTTCGCTCTGGTTAACGGCAGACGAACGAGATTGTTGTGCGTCTTGAAGCTCATTCCCAAGTGGGTGAATGACTTGGACGGCACCAGATCCGACTTCTCCTCGTTTATTATAAAACCGAGACGTCGGAGTAATAGAAGCAGATTCTGCACATCGTTCTGAAGCGTTAACTCATTGCCGTACCTCTGAAGAATGTCGTCCAGGTAGGCCGACGTTACCGCAGATGAATGAGCTCGGAAATGTATCATTACCGAGTTCATTATTCGAGTGAAAGCCCAGGGCGATAGGTTCAAACCGAAGCACATCGCTCGGAACTGATATACGACTCCTAGGACTGCGAAGCGTAGATACTTTCTGAATGTCGGATGTACCATGACGTGAAAGTACGCATCCTTGAGATCTATGCTTGTAGCATAGTCGTTCACCCGAATACTCGCTCTGACTGATCAAATTGTCTCCATATAGAACTTCGGAGCTACGATCAGCTTGTTTATCCAGCTCAGATCTATGACTGGACGGAACGAGCCGTCTGGTTTCGGAACCAGAAACAGATGGCTGTAGAAACCCGGTGATTCCTGGTCTTCTACGACCTCTACCGCCTTCTTCTCCAGAAGAGACTGTACTTCTGATAGAAGAGCGTCTCTTTTCTGCGGATTTGACGGAAGCTGAGTCCATTTTGGACTTCGAGTTAATGGAGGCTTTCGTTTGAAGGATATTCTTAGTCCTTTCGAAATTACCCCTCGAACCCAGGGGTCGTCTGTAATTGACGCCCAATTGTTTATAAAACTCGACAATCTTCCGCCTACCGGAACACGATAGAGGTTCATACCATCACCTCCTGGACCTGCGAGGCTTGCGGAAGGAAAAACTACGTCCTCCACGACCCGCACCTCGCCCCGTCGACCTAGGGATGTCTGACCGGTTATCTCGGCCAGAATAACGTCCCCCACGAGAGTCGCTGCCTTGACGGTCTCTAGAATAAGACCTAGAGGACACATAGGAACCTCTATAGGTACTTCTCTTGGGCGTACTTGTCCCAGAAGTGCCTGTCTTACTCTTTTCTGCTGTATCCGACTTTTTAGAAGCGGATTTGAATAGCAGAGAATCCGAAGCTTTCTTAGTTATCTGATCATAGATTGCTGAAAGCTTGCCGTCGAAGAGAAGCTCTCCGGAGACCGAAGCGACTCTGAGAGAGTTTTCCACCTTACCATCCACGTGCGTGGATGTAGCTAGGGCCACGTCACGTCTGACCAACTCCAGGTTTGCTACTGAAAGGGCGGAGTTATACGTGGAATAAGCTACTGACCTTGAAAGAACTCTTTATGAGGATTGTATATCCTGGAATTCTTTCCCTTGAAGACGTAATGATAACACTTTAGTAAGGTGATCTGCGTATGATAAAGTGTCTAAGTTAACTCTATTAGACATAATTGTCGTTTCCAACGTTGTGGTTGGAATTGACATAGACGACGGTATAGACAATTCTAGGTCTTCAGCCTGATCGTCTAGATGCAGAGGAACTCTCGGTATGCCCTGTCCTGCCACTTCGTATTTATTCCTTGAATTGATGAACGGCAGATGTAGAGCATTTGCGGACAAGAAACCATACTTGCTCGTTTTGGTAGCAAGCTTATATATAGCGTCATTCAATAATTCAAATGTTCTTGTGACATTATTGGACTGTGTTGAAAACTCAGGGACGATGTCCCTAAACCGATCAAAAAATTCTGTGTCCAGTGACGCTATCAGTCTCTTATCCGGCATCGCAGCATTCTGGTCCGACGGAACAACCTCTGGAAGATAATGCCGGATAAAATCTACGGCAGCTTTATGTTGTTCCGAAAGGGAAAGCTCCAGATCCTCTGAATCCCTTTCGCCATCCTGTCGGACCCTATGAAGTTCTCGGTCGTCCATACCTGATGCTTCAGCAGAGCGTACCGACCCAGCATCGTCGGATAATTCCTGATCCGACAGAGATTCTGTCGTCTGCTGCGATAAGTTGTGCTATTTGTGATAGCACGTCCGTCACTGAGGCATGTGGAGCAGCGGTCTTACGTTGCTTTGCCGCTGGAAGCTCCCTGGACGTTGACTCCTGCATACTTCTTTTATGCGAACGTCCGGAGTCTACAGGCCTTGTGTCCCTGGCTACCGGATGGCGTGACCTGGTCGCCGTGGAATCCTTGATCGGCGAAGCTGGCTGGATATCCGTGGTCACGTAGCCAAGGTGCGGTCGTGTGCACTGCCGTGAGGATGAGGAAGCCATATTGACAGTCTCTCCGGACTGTGTATATAACGGAGCATCCCAAGTGGCGGACGTATGCTCCGAATGCGAAATGTTTTGTACCACAACATCTGGTCCCAGATGTTGTTGTACGAGAGAGGGACCTCTCTTGCTCGCAGCCCGGATGGACCTGGACGAGCTAGGAACCGGACTAATAGGCTTCCTCCGTTCTATCCTCTGATCCGTCGTCAGTGGGTGTGCACTTTGTCTTATTATAGTGCTCGCATCACCCAAATCTCCTTCCTGGACCGCAACGGATGAACCCGGCTGCCGAGCCATTCGATAAATGGTCACTACACCAGGCGAGCTAGCGGACGCCAATGCCGCCGATCCTACTAGGGACCTCTTAGGCAATTGACGAATTTCCATTAGCACTTTTGCCGCTAGCTCTTCATTTAACTGTGACGACGGAGACACACTTTTGGAAGACATAACGGAAACATCACCCTGTTCTTGTTCCTCTGAAAAAGAGATTGATAAACTAGAGTGACCCTGCGGAGAAAGGAGCGGCATGGCCTTTTCCCCGCTAACAACATACCGTGACACACGTTTCCAATGTTTGTCATCCCAATTGGCACACACTGAGCAGGAGTTAGTGCGAGTACACTGACAACAATTAATACAGGTATCCCCACAATTGGACAGATGAAATTCAAGGAGGTTCAAGGAGGTTTTAGGCCCCAAATCAAGGAGATTCAAGGAGGTTCAGGACAAATCTTGGATGGAACTCACTGTTATGTGCTTATGTCTAAATTTTAGAATCAAGTGTCTGTCTGCTTAGCTGAGCATTAAGTTGACAATTTGTCAACAAAAACAGACACAAATATTGCTATAATTCGAACTGGCTCATTGGGCCAGTTCCAATTATATCCATATATGTATGTTTTTGTTGGACAAAGTACCAAAATATATGGTAATAAGAAAAAATACTCACAAAATAATGCTCATTCCTTCAGGAATGTATCCCAGTTTCTGTACAAATAAATCTCAAGTCTAATTTCTTTAATCTAAGAGTTATTTAGTTTTAACTTTTTGTTCTATATACACTGTACAGGTTTCTTGATTCTCACAATTAGGAAACATCCTGGCAAATAATTTGTCCGTGTTTTCAGAACTATTCAGGCTGTAGTGCGATTGGACGCACTTTAGTGTCCATATTATTTCAGCAGAGTGGACGTCGTTTGTGCTGCAGGCGTCTTTCACCAACGCGCTTTGGGAGCTGACCGTTGTCGTTGTTGCTAATGTAGGCCGAACACTGGTGCACTCCGATGACATCGAAATTTTAGGATGAAAAAAGTCTTTAACTGTAATTTCTGGCTGATTGAGTAATGTATTTTGTGTATGTAACTTGCCAGTTAAATGTGACCGGAGAGCCGATTCGCCCATGGTACAAATATTTATGTTCCGTTTACACAGTTTACAACGCGCAGAATTTCTATCATTTGGGACTGCAGTTATCCATGCTTTGTACTTTTCATCGCTATACCACCTGTCCTGGAATTTACATTTCCCTCCAGGCATTTTTATTTCAAACACGAGAGAAAACAATTCAATTGACGCCAACCGAAGCGTACAGAAAACTTTTAAAAACATACGAGGTGGTTCTGTTCATTTTGTATGCGACATGCTGATTGGATGAATAGTTGTGTTGTTCAATGGAAGAGAGAAAGCAAATAGCCAATAAGAATGGAGCTTATTAATGCACTAGGCGCCTTTGAAGTTTCGGTTGCATAAAAAAGTCTAATCTGGTAACGGACACGGGAAGGAACCCGGAGACAGAATCAAGGAGTTTCCCGGTTTTTAGACCTTTTTTCAAGGAGATTCAAGGTCCTTGAACAAATTTTTAAAATTCAAGGACTTTCAAGGATTTCAAGGAGCCGCGGCTACCCTGTAATACAATGATTATGAAAGTCAGAGGAAGATTTCCTCTTATTACAATTTGAACAATATCCTTTCATTGTGAAAAGAACACAAACAGTCCTAGTACTCGCACCAACCCCTGAAAACAAAGATACACAATAACATGATCCATTAACATATAGAAAAAAAATAATTGAAATCAAAAAATTTTTTTGAAAAAATATTTTTTTCAGAAAAGCCCAAGTTTCTGAAAGTAACGTTGAGCCCCAATGGATCCCAAAAAAGCCTAAGTGTGGACAAAATTTTTAAAAATATTTCAAAAAAATTAATGCAACACTTACGTATAATAATAATGTATCTTGTTATGATTAAACTAATACAAAGACAAGAAATCACTCTCAACACAAACCGTAGTCAATGTAAACAAGAAGTGTATAAAAACCGGAAACATGACTCCAGGCACTGATAAACATGGCCCGAAATCAGTTACCAATTACAACACTATCTGATGCAAAACAGAGACTTCCCAGGAAGAAACTGCAGAACAACAGATGGTAGATGCAGAACACAACGCCTAAACACCCATGGGTGAGGACGTAAACATGGGGAAAAAACAGAATTCATTCTGTTACCAAGCTAAATTCCCAAGAAATTTTAGTAATAATATTACAGAAAATATGCCAAAAGCATGGGAGAATAGCAAGGGGGGACTAAAGGAAAGGGAGAGAGGAAACACTGAACAAGCAGTGTAACTTTATAGCAAGAATGACAACAACAGGCCCATGCCTTGAAATTAGGTAACATAACAAAATTTCATAAAAATTTTTTAAGTTACAGCCCTGATTATTTCCTGCCACTAATTTTTCCTCTCCTCCTTCTATTTCCTCTTTAGATCCACCATTTCTCTAATATTTATGTGTCTGGCATCATTTAAACTGAGATTTACAAGCACAAATATCAGACAGATAACTGATGAAGGGCCAAACAAAGAATGATAATTGGCGCCAATTTCGAGACCTCCTTGACACCGCGCATGCGCAGTGGAGGAAAAGTATGGAGGACCATTTAGGACATGTTATTTTCGGTTTTAGATGCAAATTTTGGGGATTGGGGGACAAAATTTGTGTTTGGCCCTAGATTTTGAGAATTAGCACCAGCTATGTCTGGGTCATTGGTACAGTATAAAAATACTGGTATTTTGACTTCAGAGTGCAGAGGGTTAACATTGGATTATGTATGATGGACGGGGAGTGAATATCATAACTCACCCTGACTTCAGTCAAATAAGCTAAAAATATATCAAGTAAATACCTGGCAGCACTAGCCTCTTTTTCTCTTCTTACTTCGGCCCACTGTTGTTGTTTCAGATCCATTCTCACCTGTCTCAGTTTTTCATAATTGTCTTCTAAATAATCTCTGGATGTGGCGTAAGTGAGAAACTGGTTTATAAGTGTCAATACAAGTTTAAGTTTTGCACCTGAAATGAAGGAAGAAGATAGATCTCTAGAAAAAAATTATGTTTAAAAAGAAAATTCATTTATAAAAATGTAGGATACTCATTTCAAATTGTATTCAAGCAAAAGTAAAGGTATCATTGCAGACAAGGATGTCCATTCATTTCATTTTCTGTGTGGAGATTTTCCAAAACGTTATTTTATAACTGTTTGGGTATTTTGTGAATAAGTTGTGTTTTTTCTCTCGAGTCCTCCCCCCTTCCACAAAACTGTGTTTTTCAGTTTCACAGACAAGATTTACAAATGAAAGTGTCAATGACACTGTAGCTTAACTTGTCTGTGTGTTGCGTTTGATGAAAAGGATAATGTTCAATGTTTATGAAAGGATTATGAAATAGAATTGTGATAATTGGGAATATGGTAATTTATGTTCCCTGTATACTATGCTTTCAATAAAAATAATATGAATTGTAGACTGTACTAAAGAACTGAGGAGTGGGTTAATGAGGCCCCCACAGTTAATGTATGTGGCCCTCACAGTTAACGTATGTCATCGAAAGTTACCAAGTTACTGTGAAATTATTCCAAAACAAGTCATCCTATCAAGATATAATGAAATCCCTTCCTGAATATGGCCTGTAGACTGTGCTAAAGGTTTTCGGGCTTCAGGCCTGTATAGCCATCACGGCTGACTGATTGTAACCAAAAGGGGAGGGACATCCTCATCTCGATATTATACTGCGTCATCCTACCAAGTTACAATGAAATCCCTTCATAAATACGACCTGTAGTCTGTACTAAAGTTTTTCGGGTTTTGGGCTTGGGCAGCTATCATGGTTGAATGATTGCGACCAAAAGGGGACGTCCTCATCGGGTCCCTGTAGCCATCACAGTTGACCAATCATGACCAAAAGGGGATGTCATCATCTAATCATTATATGGAGTCAACCTAACAAGTTACAATGAAATCCTTCCATAAATACGAGCTATAGACTATGCTAAAGGTTTTGAGGTTTTGGGCTCGGGCAGCCATTAGGACTGAATGATCGCGACCAAAAGGGGATGTTCTCATCTAGACATTATTGGGAGTCACCCTACCCAGTTACAATGAAATCCCTTCATAAATATGACCTGTAGACTGTGCTAAAGGTTTTTGGGCTGCAGACACCTGTGGCCGTCACAGTTGCCCAATTGCGTCCAAAAGGGGACGTTCTCATCTAGATATTATATGAAGTCAACCTACCAAGTTACAATGAAATCCCTCCATAAATATGACCTGTAGACTGTGCTAAAGGTTTTCGAGTTTTGGGCTTGGGTAGTCGTCATGGTTGACAGATCGCGACCAAATGGGGAAGTTCTCATCTAGACATCATCCAGAGTCATCCTACCAAATTACAATGAAATGCCTCCATATTAAATATGACCTGCAGATTGTGCTAAAAGTTTTTGGGTTTCAGGCTTGGGCAGCCATCACGGTTGACACATCATGACCAAAAAGGGACGTTCTCATCTAGACATTATACAGAAGCATCCTACCAAGTTACAATGAAATCCATTCACAAATACGACCTGTAGACTGTGCTAATGGTTTTCAGGTTTTGGGCTTGGGCAGCCATACTGGTTGACCGATCGCGACCAGAAGGGGGACGTTATCATCTAGACATGACCCCAAACGTGCATAGGAAATTTTGTGACAATCAGACAAGAACTATGGGGTGTAGCCTGTGCTAAAGGAAAATGTGAACAGACTAACAGACTTCCGCATGCGTGATGGCAATAGCTTCTCCTGACTTTGACAAGTTAAGCTAATAACACCGGAAATGCAATGTTTTTGCCTTTCTTTTTCAAAATGTAAGATAAAATGGTTTTCTGGATAGGAAACCAGATGGAAAAAGTAGGCCAGAAACAGTTAAAATAAAAATACAATAAGGTTGAAACAACAGGAAACTCTTACACCAACATAAACTCTCACACCATGTTCAACTCGGTCAAAATCTCTGTCTGCTTTTGCAATCACAGTGCAGTAAATAAAATATGACAATTCTTAAGAATTTTTAGAGTTTTTAATACAGTCTAGGATTTGCAGCCACTAAGATATTTTGTTTTGCCTTCAAAAAGTGACAATTGTATCCGAAGCCCTAATTTTACAGGAACCAATAATAATCAAAATTAGCATTCAAAACAGAATTAAAAAATATTTTTACCAGGCGTTAAGTCAAATATGTTGTCTGTAGCCAGAGTCTTTATGATGACTGGATCCTGCCGCCTCAGTTCCAGACCAGGGTCATCCAATGGTGTATATCCACCTCTCTGCTGGTATCTCCATTTTGCATCTTTAGCATTAGTTTTAGCCCCAGAGGCCAGAAGGTGTAAGCGTACCAACTCTGTTAATACATATGAATCCACCTGCATTCTTCTCAATGATGATCCTAAAATTGAGATTGCATAGACAGTCATCAGCAGTTTTAAAAAAACATTCCTGAAAAGATTTAAACTATTAAAAAAATCTTGTTTCTTAAGCACTAAACTAAAAGCCAATAGGTTTAACCCCAAACTACTTTTAGCACTGTTTTTATGGATTTAAAAGAAATGCAAGTAAAAAAAGTAAAATGTGCAAATACTAAGGTTCCACTTTCACTGTTCTGAAACTATGTTGGAATGGAGAGTAAAAAGTTTTTTAAGTAATTGGATTAAAATTGATCCATATTCAAACTTTTTCACAAATGCAACTCATGTTGATCATTTTTGTGAAGTTTCATGAAAATGCAGCTTACTAAAACTGTGGAAGCAGTTCGCTCCACAAGTTTACAAAAAAAAATCCACTATGGCCACCAATCGGCCATCTTGAATCTGATTAGGAAAAAAATTATGTCACGCACTGCTCCTCATCATGTTGATCATTTTTATGAAGTTTGATGAAAATGTGGCTAAAATTGTGGAAGTAGTTTGCTCTGCAAGTCTACATGTGCAATGGACAGGCGACGATGATGACAGACAAGTTGACTCCTATATACCCCCTAAAACTTTGTTTTGTGGGGATATAATAACACTACCTGTCACAAACATAAACAGTTTTCTTGCATGTTGATTAAAATCTTACCATGGGTTAGAAGGGGAATACTTGAGGCAGCTGTTGCAGTCTGTATAAGCTGATTTGTAGATATGTCTGAAGTTAGCATGTCTTCATCGATATCTGGTATTTCAACTGAAATAGAAAAATACATAGAATTACTGTTGAAAAAACATCATCTAGACAATACATTCCACCTGGAGGACATAGCCAACTAAATGTTAGGCCTTCAAATCTCCAATCTTGTCTACATTCTTTCAAATTGAATGGCTGGGATTTAATTCACTGACAGGAACGCTTACTTTGACATAAACTGCACAGCAAATCTATTCAAAACCACATACTCCACTCGGCCTCTGACAGATGCTGATCCCAATCAACAGCTCAAGAATGTAATCTCAGTTAACAAAATCAGATCATCAGGGTTCACACACAAATCTCTGAAGGAATTCAATTACCTTTTGGGCATTATCACTCCACTCCCCTCCCATTCACAACTTCCTACATGCCAATGTGCAGAAGCCTCAAAATATTTAATAACAGGTCATAACTACTGCAATAAACACATGAAAAATGTGAGCTTGCACCTAACTGCAATTAGTGCTGTGCAGTATACCAAATCTGGGGTTTTACAGGGATACCGAAAACCATACCAAAACTAAATCAAAATACCGCTTATTTCGGTATTTATATTTTTCTGCGAAATTGACAGGAAGTCAACTCATCAAGGTGGATCGTAAATCTAAAAGCCTGTGGGCCGCATATTTTGATCGAACTGGTAAGAAAACGTACAAATGTGAACTTTGTAAGCGACAGGTAGGCAGCAGATGCTGCGAATACCTCAGAGAAAGAAATAAAAAAGTGACGGAAGAAAAACGAAAAATGACAAATTGTTAACTTGGCACTTCCGTTTCTGAAGAAATACGGCTCGGTTCCAGTGTTTCTTCAGAACATTCTGGCTGATTCTCAATATATTTTCTGGAAATTACTGTGCGATTTATTCACAGGGGCTCGAATGGGTGGTTGATTGGTTGACATCTGGTTGGAAATAATTCTCTGGTTTCGAAAATTCAATACGCTGACAACTTGACATACAAACGTTAATACTGCCAGTGGTTATCATGTTTTGGCGATTTTTTATAGCATTTCTTTCAATTCAGCATTAATATTTTAAGTTGCAGATACTTTTAACAACTAATCATTTTATTAAAATACAAGACCCCAAACTTTAACCGATCATCTGCTTTATATTCTTTCAATAAATAATTTATACTGCACACCAGAGCACACTGGAAAGACATGATTGACCTTAATTTTAGGACACATTAAAAAACAATGTACCGAAGCCAACAGATGACATCAGATTTAGCATTATCAAAGTTCAATTGATTGATCGAGGCAGCAAACATTTTTAAATTAATTTGCTGTTAACAGTAAATAATCGATATGTACATTTTTTTTCATGAAAAATGAAAGTTTACCCTAATTTGTCGTGGAAAGTTAAAAAATTTATAGTAATTTATATATTTTTTATACTTACCAATGACCCAGACATAGCTGGTGCTAACTCTTAAAATATAGGGCCAAACACAAATTTTGCCCCCCAATCCCCAAAATTTGCATCTAAAACTAAAGAAAACATGTCCTGAAAGGCCCTCCACACTTCGCCCCTACTGCGCATGCGCAGTGTCAAGGACGTTCCGAAATTGGCGCCATTAATCATTCTAATAACCAGTGCCTGGTAAGCGCTATGTACTCAGCGGGGAGGCAAGAGTTCCCAACTCCTGGGAGGGCCATCCCCGTCTGGGTCATTGGTAAGTATAAAAAATATATAAATTACTATAAATTTTTTAACATTTTTATACTGTACCAATGACCCAGACATAGCTGAATAGTAAAAAGGCTGGAGGGCCAAGGACATAGAGCAAAATGGAATACGCTCAATAAAATAAAATAGAGTCATCCCCTGTAGGGAAAAAGAAGTAATAGGCCTTACATGTATCTTTCTTATTTATGATAAATTAGAAAGATACAACACCTTCCAAAATTGAGCTTCATACATCCATGTACTCTATTAATATCCAATATAATCCCTATACTAATAATTTTTAAAGTAAGCCAATAAATAAAGTAAGTCTAGAGAATAGAGACTCTTATACTCCTAAAAGTGTCTGAGGATTGCATAATCATGTCCGTTGACATATGCAATATTCAAAAGCTATACTTTAAAAACTAAGACTTGAATGAATTTTAAAAACCTAAACTTCTCACTAAACAACCATCCCAATAACAGCTCAGAATTACTAACTCCGGAGGAGGTATCCCCTTGTTTTCATAGTAAAACAGGTGACCCAAGGGAACACCCTCCCCCCCCCCCCTTTTTCTTGCCCTGGGTCAAATAGCCCAGAGCGAAGAGGGCAGCCGAACGGAGACACTGCCGAAACAGACAGCCTACCTAGCTATAGTAGCAACTGTTACGTGAATGACATTCTGAGCAGTAGATAATAGACCTAACAATAGAGGCCTCCAGAAATGGACTCGATATTTCTAAGATAAAATTCATGAATGTGGATGGCTGAGCGCAATGAGCGGCCTTCAAAAATCTATAATAGCGACACTATTAATGTATGCCCAAGAAGTAGAAGAACTCTTACTTCATGAGCCGAAATCTTAAGCACAACTGCTAAGTCAATGATATACCATAAGCAGTACCGATAGTTAATAGAATCCATTAACAATAAAATGGAGCGCAACGTCCTTCTACTAGACATCAAAGACAGAAGAAGCTTACGCCCTATGTAATAAACAGATATCTGTTTATAAATACATAAACTGTACCCGGAAAGAGTAAAGGCCTATGCCCATACGAAGACGGAAGGACCTTAAAATAATAGGTTCCGGATAATAGGAGCCTAACTCTTATGCAACAATCCAACCTAAATAGTAACGGAAGTATTGATTCCGAAACTATGAAAGTGAAAATCATCCATCGATAGTGCATGAAACTCACTGACTCTACAGTAAAAGAGAAACCAACAGAATTACTGTCTAAAAGGTCAGAATTTGAAAACTACTGTTTCCAGAGGCTCAAATGATTACTTAGCTAAATAAGAACCGAAGTTAAAATCCGTATAGGAATTTAATCTAAAGATTCTAAGTCTATTTATCAAAAAGTTACTAACTGACTTAGATAAAGAGACAGAAGACTCAATTGTAAACTATCGTAGAGTGCATAGGTATGAGGTAACATAAACCTATAACCTAAATAATAACAGGCTGCAGTAGATCTTGTGAAACAAGTATACTAAAAAATAGCAATGAGTAGTATGGAGGGATCAACAATATGAACATAATGATCCCTACACCACGACGGAAGAGCCTCCACTTTAGCCGCATAGAATAGCGAAGAAGAGGATCTCCTATAGTAAGAAATCGCGTCCAAAGCTCGTCCAGTACAGTGCTTACAATGCAATACGGACCACACAACGGAATACATGAAGGTTGCGACCTTGCTGGTTGTGATAAAGATGACACGATTTACCCAGTGAAAAAGATCCTCACATAGAGGAAGATTTCACGTTAAGACCCACAGTAGACGAGAGTAAATTACTCATGATCTCTGTGAAGATAGAGATGCTATCAACAGAAATGTATTGTGGTTGTTTATCTTAGCAATACCTGCTAAAACAACAGCGCCGGAGGATACGCGTATCCTATCATTCCGTCCTATAGATCAATAGAGCGTTAACAATATTAGCTCAGAGATCTGGACAAGCCAACACATACGTCTGCAATTGATTAGCAAGCTGTGTCATAAATAAATCATCATTGGGCGCTCCCATAGATAGCAAATCTGATTGAATACTTGTTTGTTGAGAGTCCATTCTGACAGCAACAAGCGACCCGTAAGAGAACGGGAGTCCGATAAAACAATCAGACGACCTGGAATATGACGGACCAAAACTGAACTTGGTGGACTATAACGAACAGACGGATTCTTTCCATTAAATTGAATAACGGAAACGAAAGAGTGCCTCCCTGGTTCCGGAGATACGCCACTACTGTCGAATTAAAGGACAGGAATTTGGGCATGCGTTTCTGAATAATGTTCATGCAATGACATAAAGCAAGCCTAAAAAACATTATTCCGCGGAAGTTAAACTGATTGCTAAAAGACTGCGGAACCCAAAGACCCTGGCACTTCGAATCCGTAGGGATCAGTATTATATCCCAATCTGTTTGACTGGCAACCGTCATAACAGCCACACTCGGGTCCGGCAACTGCGGCGGCACTCTCTGAGTCAACCACCGAATGTTTGCCCCAGTCTGAATCTCTTGTAACACTAGATAGACAAGAGAACATATAAATCGAGCAATTCATGGATTGCCGAAAAGTTGCCGTCGAAGAGAAGCTCCTCCGAGAACGAAGCGACTCTGAGAGAGTTCTTAACCTTACTATCCACGCGTGTGGATGTAGCTAGGGCTGCGTCACGTCTAACTAACTCCAATCAGCCACTGAAGGGCAGAGTTATACGTGAACAAACTACTGCCCTCAAAAGAAATTACATTGAGAATAATATCCCGTAAATCTTTTCTTGAAGACGTAATGATAACGCCTCAGTAAGGCGGATTACGTATAATAAAGCGTCTAAGTTAAGTCTACTATACATAATGTCGTTCCCAACATTGAAATTGGAAAAGACATAAACGGCGAAAAAGAATATATGCAGTCTTTAATCACACCGTCTAGACGCATATGAACTCTCGGTATGCCCTGCTCTGCCAAAATAAACTATTTGTATAAATGATAAAATGGCAGAAATGAGCAACGCGGACAAGAAACTAAACTATCATGCTCAGTAGCAGGCTTGTATATATATATATATATAGCGTCGAAAAATAAGACACATGTTGTAATGACAATATTGGACTGCGTCGGTAAGTCAGGGACAATGTCCCTGAACCGATCGAAAAATCCGAGTCCAATGACGCTATAAGTCTCTTATCCAAGATCGCAGCAATGAAGTCCGAAATAATAATCACTGGAAGATAATGCCAGAAGATATGAAAGGCATCTTCCGATACTACTAAAGGGAAAACTCGAAATCTTTCGAATCCCTTTCGCCATCCTGTCGGACCCTATAAAGCGTTCGGTCGTCCGTAGCTGATGCAACCGCGGACCGCACCGACCCAGCGCCGTCGGATAATTCCTGATTCGACCGAGAAACTGTCAATTGCTGGGATGCTGCGAAACAACTGTGCTAAATCGGATAGCACGTCCGTCACTGAGGCCTGAGGAGAAGTGGTCTTACGATGCATTGCCGCTGGAAGCTCCGTGATCGTTACCCCGTGCATACTTCCAATATGCGAGCGAACGGAGTGTATAGGCCTCGTGTCCCTTGGCTACCGGATGGCGCGACCTATTCGCCGTGGAATCACTGAATGCCGAAACTGATCGGATACTCGAGGTCACGTAGCCAATGTGCAGTCGTGTGCCCTGCTGTGAGGATGAGGAAGCATTAAAGACAATCTCTCGGACTGTCAATATAACGGAGCGTCCCGACCAACGGACATATGCTCCGAATGTAAAATATCTGAACCACAACATGCGGTCCCCTATGTTGTTGGGCGAGAGAGGGACCTCTCTCGCTCACAGCCCGGACGGACCTGGACAAGCCAGGAACCGGACTAACAGGCTTCCTCCGATCTGTCCTCAATCTGCCGTCACTGGGTGAGTACTAAAGTAATTAAAGTGCTCGCATCACCCAAATCTCCTTCCTAGACCGCAACGGACGAACCCGGCAGCCGAACCATTCGATGAATGTACGCTACACCGGGTGAGCTAGCGAATGTCACTCCGTAGGCGATAGACATATTCCATGAGCACTTATTGCCGCTAACTCTTCATTAACTATGACGACAGAGGCACACTTTTGAAAGACATCTCCATAACTCTTCGAACAAGAAACCAGAAATGCTTGGATAGCAAGCATAAAATAATAATATATATAGCGTCGTTCAATAATTCGAAAGTTTGTGTGACATTATTGGACTATGTCGGAACTGAGGGACGATGTCCCTGAACCGAACCAAAAATTTCTAAGTCCACCGACGCTATCAGTTTCTTATCCGGCATCGCAGCATTCTGGTCCGACGAAAGAAGCTGTAGAAGACCAAGTCAGATGACATACACAACAGCATATGTTGTTCCGAAAGGGAAAGCTCGAAATCCTCCGAATCCCTTTCGGTATCCCGTCGGACCGGATGAAACTTTCGGACGTCCGTACCCGCTTCCGCGGAGCGTCCCGACCCAGCATCGTCGGATAAAATATATGCGACAGATTCAGTTGATGCTGGGATGCTGCGATAAACTGTGCTATTAAGGAAAGCATGTCCGTTCCCGAGGCCTGTGCAGTAGCGGTCTTACGATGCATTGCCGCCGGAAGCTCCGTGTACGTTGACTCCCGCACACTTCCTATGCGAACGTCCGGAGTCTGCAGGCCTCGTGTCCCTGGCTACCGGATGGTGTGACCTGGTCGCCGAAAAATCCTTGATCGGCGAAGCTGGTAATATATCGGCGGTCACGCAGCCAAGGTGCGGTCGTGTGCGCTGACGAGAAGAGGAAGCCTTAGCAGTCTCAGCGGACTGCCTATACAACGGAGCGTCCCGAGCGACGGACGTATGCTCCGCTTGCGACACATTTTGTACCACAACATCTGGGGCCAGATGTTGTTGAACGAGAGAGGGGCCTCTCTCGCTTGCCGTCCGGATGGACCGGAACGAGCTTTGAACCGGACTAAAAGGCTTCCTGCGTTCTCCCTCCGATCCGCCGTCACTGGGTGTGCATTAAGTTAATTTATAGTGCTCGCATCACCCCAAAATTCCTTCTAGACCGCAACGGACGAACCCGGCTGCCGAACCATTCGGTGAATGGACACTACACCGGGCGAGCTAGCGGACGTCAAAGGCCGTCGAACCTACTAGGGTCCTCTTAGGCAATTGGCGTATTTACATGAGCACTTTTCCGCTAGCCCTTCATTAATTGTGACGATGGAGGCACACTGTTGGAAGACATCACAGATACATCACCCTAATCTTGATCGTCTGAAATAGAAATTGATAAAGTAGAGTGACCCTACGGGGAAAGGACCGGAGTGTCCAAATCCCCAACAACATACCGTGACATACGCTTCCCATATTGTCATCGAAATCATACGATACAGAACAGGAGTTAATGCGAGTACACTGACCACATATAGAATGATAATAAAGTCAGAGGAAGACTTCCTCTTAAAACAATTGATCAATATCCTTTCAATGTGAAAAGAAAACAAGTCCTGGTACTCGCACTAACCCCTGGCAATCAAAATACATAATAATAATATGATCCATTAATATAGAAAAAATAATTGAAATCAAAATATTTTGAAAAAATATTTTTTCAGAACAGCCCAAGTTTCTGAAAAGTAACGTTGAGCCCCAATGGATCCCAAGCCTAAGTGTGGACAAAAATTTTAAAAAATATTTTAAACAATTTATTCAACACTTACGAACAATAATAATGTATCTAGTTATGATTAAAAATAACATAAAGATATTATTTTTAGAAATCCCCCCCTCACACAGAGGGCTGTTGTAAATGTAAACAATGAGTGTAAAAACACTAAAATAAGACTCCAGGCACCCAGGCCCGAAATCAGTTACCAAAAATACACTATCTGATGCAAAACAGAGACTTCCAGGGAAGAAACTGCAGAACATCAGATGGTAGATGCAGAACACAACGCCTAACCACCCGTAGGTGAAGACGTAAACATGGGGAAAGAACAGAATTCATTCTGTTATTCAGCTAAAACTCCCAAGAAATTTTAGTAATAATAATTACAGAAACTATGCCAAAAGCATGGGAGAATAGCAAGGGGGAACTTAAAGGACAGGGAGAGAGGAAAACACTTAAAAAAACAGTGTAACTAAATAATCAGAATGACAACAAAATGGCTGCTGCCTTGAAAATAGGTAACTTAACATAATTTCATTAAAAAATTTTAAGTTACAGCCCTGATAATATTCTGTCACACATTCTTTTCCTCTCCTCCTTCTCTATCCTCCATAGAATCACCATTTCACTAATATTTATGTGTCTGGCATCATTTAAACTGAGATTTAAAAGCACAAAGATCAGTCAGATGTTAACTGATGAAGGGCCAAACTTAGAATGATTAATGGCGCCAATTTCGGAACGTCCTTGACACTGCGCATGCGCAGTAGGGGCGAAGTGTGGAGGGCCTTTCAGGACATGTTTTCTTTAGTTTTAGATGCAAATTTTGGGGATTGGGGGGCAAAATTTGTGTTTGGCCCTATATTTTAAGAGTTAGCACCAGCTATGTCTGGGTCATTGGTACAGTATAAAAATATTGTGGATTCTCTGTAATTTTCAGAAACATGTATGAGGCCAAGAATCAGAAGTGAACTTAGTGAACACTGATGGAGTGATTCCACTCAAAATCTCCAAGGTGAATGTCATAAAAACATGTTATTTTATATGTTTATCAAGGATTAACCCAAACAATGAAAGGTGGATGACACCATGTCATTGACGCATTGCATGATTGCACAATGTTTTCACAATTGGGATTATCATAGAGAGATTAATTACAGTTCAATTACTTCAATTTACTTGCATATTTTTGTGGATATTGGACACTGGATTCACTAGACAGTGGACATTAATCTTTTTGCCCTGAAGTTGAAGAACGTATGTTTCTTCTACTTGATTCAATGGGGGAGAGGCATGGTACATGTACGAAGGACAGAGAGGCCAACTGATTAGCTTGACAAAGTATTTAATGAATCATTTGATGCAGTATGATGATTCACAATGAATTGAGTGATTCATTAAATAACTTGCTAAACTAATCAGTTACCGCAGTAACTTGTCAAGTTCATGAGATGTAAGTACTGAACCTGCTAAGTTACTATATGGTTGAATGTTGGGAAACTGGACCAGTTTGAAACTATTTTCAGTGGTCTATGCATATACCGCATACCGTACCGAAACCGAGGTATTCACCCCAAAAATACTGATGCCGACACTGAACCTGAAATTTCAATACTACACAGCTCTGACTGCGTTAGATAGTAAAAATAAAACAAATTCCAAGTAGAAACAGGGCAATAACTGTATTGAACATGGGGGTAGACATCAGAAAGACACACTTACTTACCAAATACGATGTCATTTCACCATGTATTTTAATAGTTATAGAGTTTAAAAACTCGTGGTCAAAGACAGTCCAACCGAATGACCAACATGGACACACATAGTGCCATTTGCCTTAGAACTTAAACTTCCTTAAACATTTCATATCATTATGACAATACAACATCAAAGGTATGGAGTGAAGAAAACAAACAACATTTTTACACAATCAAGGGCTACTTCAGAGCCATAAAATTTGAACAGATATTTCTGTATCTTGTTGGTGCTAAATTATAAAAAAAAACAATAAACAGTGGAATTTAAACATTCAATTTTTGAACAACAATATTCAATATTTGTAAAGGTTTTCGAGTGGTTCTGTACCATTGGGGCCATCTTTTTTCCTTTGTTTTTCAGCCTCGGACTCTTCCTCTTCCTCTTCTAACTGCAATGTGAAGATAGCAATTAACATCATCTGAATCAATTCAGACATATGGCTATCAACATCTGTACCCATCAACGCATTTTCCAGGATCTCTGTAAATAAAAAATAGAACAGAACATAAATGTAATCTGAATTACTGGTATCTAAATTATTAATCGACAAAGCTTAAGGACTTTTTTGTAACAGCCTCTACATTAACTAGTAGAATTATAAATTATTTTTGCACACGGTAATTTGTACACATGTCTTTGTCTTATTACAATTTATGAGAGAGTGCCTACAGGTGCTCTCTCATAAATTGTATCATGGCAAATCTACAAAGAGAAAATAATTTCATTTTACACATAATCTGAAGCACATCTGCAGAATGTGAAGTGCTTAAGTTATGGTACCTTAACTTCAAAAGAGAGACCAAATATGGGTTTCCTGCATTCAACCAGTTGACAGTCGACACACTAAGAGATAAAAATATATAATGGTAAAATCAGGCAAATTACATTTCATGTCACCCCTTTTTTGGCTCAATTCTCCTTGCGTTCATATCACTCCTCCCTAAGGCCGGGCACAGAAATCTAAATTTTATAGTAAATTTCCTTTCTTATTATACCTACCACAATTGTTTACTACAGGCTTGCACTACAGTGGAAGTCCCTAACTCGGATAAAATACTCTCTATTTTTGTCTTTCCCAAGCAATTTGGGAAAGAAAAGTGGTGCAAAAGCACCAAGAAAATATAAGCCAAAACTGGGTCGAGAGCAACCGGCGCAGACCCAGTACAGGATGCTCTCTCCCAAGTACAACACCACGACTTCCGTTGCCAGTGCGCATATACGTCGCTAAAGACTCATTCTTTTTGAATCTGTCAACATTAGAGTTATGTGATCAGCGGGGAGGAAGGATTCTTTACCCGTAAAGAAGACGGGAGGGCCTCCATGTAAACAATTGTGGTAGGTATAAGAAAGGAAATTTACTATAAAATTTAGATTTCTTATCAACCTACTCACAATTGTTTACTACCGGCTGAATAGACAATAGGCTGGAGGGAATCGCATAACCAACCCACACATAACCCCAGTGCACTGGAACCGTGAAGCAGAAGGAAGAGGTCCCGAGGCTTATCAACCATAACGTCGCAATCATTGGTAAAGGACAATGAAAGGAGACATATGGGCCCGTGTGACACACAGACAGAAAAGGGCAGTAACAGTGCAAGGCTGAAACTGACCTTCAAGAAGCCTAATGGCTAGGGCAGACAACAGCCTGAGCAGAAGAAAGAGGACCCAAGGCAAAAAGGTCCTCAGACTGCTCCTGCAACTGGCGCAGATAGAAGGTGCAGAAAGCAGAGGCATTTCTCCAGTAGGCTGCCTGCATAACATCCGACAACTTGACGGAGTTAGAATAAGCCCAAGAGGTGGACAATGCCCGCACCTCGTGGGCAGAAATACGATTGGTAATACAATCGCCAGCTGCTAAACGACCGTAAGCCGTACGAATAGCAAGACAAATCCATTGAGAAATGGATTGAGGAGAGATCTTCTGTCGACCCGGAATAAGAGACAGAAAAAAACGTTTCCTGCCTTTCCGTATGAAACGTGTCCGATCGAGATAAATGCAAATAGCATGGACCGGACAGAGCAAAGGGCGATTACCCTCAATAGAAGGAAGAGCCCTGATACAGATAGGAGGAGGAGTAGTATCTGGTAACTGATTCTTGGCCAGAAAAGAGCAATCAGTGGTAAAAGTAACACTGTTGGGAGAGCTCCTAAAAAAGGTTGGGTCAACCGAGAGGGCGTGAAGCTCACTAACCCGTCTGGCAGAAGCAAACGCCATCAGAAACGCCGTCTTATATGTGAGAAAATGCATATCCACCTGGGATAAAGGTTCGAACGGCACCCCCCCCCCCCCCCCCCCAAAGCAAAGCAGCACCCACGAAAGATTCCATCGTGGGGTAAGCTGCAAAGTCCGAGGCCTTTTCAAAGAAAAGTGCCGAACAAGCTTGGAGAGGTAAGGATTAGTGCTGATACGACGCTTCCCCACATAAGAAAAAGTCTCTGAAACCATGGACCTGTAACCCTTGATGGTAACAGGCTGGAGACCCCGAGAATCAAACAGATATACCAGAAACTCCACAATCTGTGAAATCGAAGGATTGGCATAATCAACAGAGTGATCAGCACACCATCGACAGAAGACCTTCCATTTAGCTGCATAAGCTAAATCAGTGGAGTGCCTCCTTGAAGAAGAAATGCACTCCACTGCTCGTCTCGAAAAACCTATACGGAGGAGACAGGACCTGACAAAAGATATGCGTGAGGGCACAATGAAGTCGGGTCGACGTGAAACCTCCTCGGGCGACCTTGACAAAGAAGGTTGCGACGTAGCGGGAGACGGCCAGAACCGCCGCCATCAGCGAGCGAAGCTGATTGATCCACACCCGCTGAGGCGACAGGGGAGCGATCAGAATGATTCGACAACTGCAGGTTCGAATTTTGGCGAGAACCTGAGGCAGAAACGGAACCGGCGGGAAGGCGTAGCCAACTAGACCGTTCCAATCGAGTGACAGAGCGTCCACGGCAAAAGCCAGAGGATCTGGACACGGGGACACGAAAGTGTCCACCTGATGGTTCCAACGAGTCGCAAAGAGATCGATGTGGGGACGTCCCCTGAGATCGCAAAGCAACTGGAACACTGCCCTGTGGAGCATCCGCTCGGTGCAAATTACCCTGCCCTGTCGGGACAGGGAGTCGGCTAGGACATTCAGACAACCGGGAATGTGACGAACAACCACTCCAGCGTGAACATCCTGAGTGAGCAGTAGAAGATCCCGAGCCATTTCGTACATCTGAACTGAGTGCGAGCCACCCTGGTTCCGAATGTAAGCAACCACTGTCGAATTGTCGGACAGCAGAAGGACCAGGCGATTCGACAGGTGAGGGATCCACTGCCTGAAACTCAGAAGAAGAGCAAGAAGCTCCTTCTGGTTGATGTGTAGAGCTGCTTGATCCGGGTCCCACATCCCGTGTAGGGAAAGACCGAGAGGATCCAACGTCGCACCCCATCCGAGATCGCTGGCATCTGCCGTCAGAACGCGATCGGACGTGGGTAAGTCCAATGGAACACCCTGCGTAATCCACTGAACATCTGTCCAGGGAAGAAGGTGAGGATAAAGAGATTCCAGAAACAGAAGCACCAGATCCAGAGAATCTACATTCAGTCTCCAACGACTGAGCAGAAAGTGTTGGAGAGGTCTGACACGCAGCCGACCTAGAGGAATGAGATCCGTCACCGAACCGCAGAGCCGGATCAGCCGGAGAAAACTCCGAGTGGTTGCGGACGTGGACTGGGACAGAGTCAGAGCAAAAGCTGAGAGAATCACAGCCTTGGCCTGGGGAACCGCTACCAAATTGAATTGGGTTTGGAAAGCCATCCCCAGATGACAAAACGACTGAGAAGGGACCAGGTCCGACTTCTCCTCATTGACTCTGAATCCTAGCGATGTGAGCAAGCTCAACAGAGTGGCGACATCCAACTCCAGTAAGGCAGCATTGGAATGCCTCTGGAGGATATCGTCCAGATATGCCGAAGTAGTCACCCTGGACTGTGTGCGATGGAACGCTATCACATGCGACATCAGTCTGGTGAAGGCCCAAAGAGCCAGGTTGAGGCCGCAAGACATGGCCTTGAACTGGTAAACTCGCCCCAGAAAAGCGAACCGGAGATACTTCCGTGACGCCCGATGCATCGGAACGTGGAAGTAAGCGTCTCGCAGGTCGATGCTGGCAGCGAAATCTCCCTGGTGAATTGAATGGCGGACCGACCTGAAAGTCTCCATGCTGAACTTGGGAGCAATAATAGACTGGTTCAGGATACTCAGATCGATAACCGGTCGGAGTCGGCCGTCCTTCTTCGGCACCAAGAACAGGCGGGAATAGAAACCCACTGACTGAATGTTCTTGACGACCTCGCTTGCCCCCTTTGCCAGGAGATTGCCAATCTCCGTGGACAAAAGTTCCCGACATAAAACGTCTGAAGGAACTGTGGTTGGAAGAGGCACCCTTGACAGAGTGGGGTGCCGTCGGAAGGATATTCGCAGCCTGGACCGAACAACATCTAACACCCACGGATCGGAT
Source organism: Pictodentalium vernedei (assembly GCA_031216915.1). Taxonomy (NCBI): domain Eukaryota; kingdom Metazoa; phylum Mollusca; class Scaphopoda; order Dentaliida; family Dentaliidae; genus Pictodentalium; species Pictodentalium vernedei. The sequence goes on from CM062292.1 coordinate 351,323,117, forward strand.
GTGATGGTGGCCCAAAGGTCTGCAAACTCTGCTAGCTTTCCTCCAACCTGGGACGAGTCGAGGTGAGGACCTTCACTTCGGGCCCCGACGAGGCCCGCGAGAGGAGAAACCACCTCCTCTACTAAATGAAGAATCCTGAGACTTCCCTCGATTCTGCTGACCTTTACCCTTACCCTTTGAGTAAGAAGTAGAAGCGGCGGCAGAAGGACCAGCCTTTTGCTTCGCCGAGGAAGCAGAAGGGTACTTGTTAGGCTTAGAATGGCCCCTGCCTCCCCTAGAAGGCTGATCAAGCTGACGAAACAGCAGCTGATCTTTGGAATGACGTAGGACGTCACCCCGGACCGTCGACACAGAACCATGGAAAAGTTGCGGACCTGCCAAAGAAGCAGATCGAAGAGCAGCGCGCTGCTCCTCGGGAAAGGATCGTACTGTGTCCAGCACAGCGACCCTTCGAACTAATTCCAGATTAGCCGTGTTACAGGAATGAGTGTGAGTAAGATGCATGAGCACCTTGGACAGCACACGCAAAGGAGCCTGTACCTCGTCAAACTTATCTGGAGGCAGATAAGCAGCTAAAGCTGAGACGACATGATCTGAAAGAGAAAGCATGCCAAGCATCTCTCTAGATAAGCCCAACGTGGACTCCAGAGTCGTCATTGGAATGACGGCAGACTTGGGCTTGGAAAGCCCGAGGGAAGTGGAGTCCTGATCCAGAACCGTCAGACCGATGGATTGGCGGAATCGTAGGAACGATAACGCACAGGAGGCAAAAAGGTGTCAACCCTGGTGAAGAACGGAGTCTTTAGAGCCTTGGAACTCAGCTTGGAGTCCAGTGCTGAAAATGCTTCAACCACCTGTACCTACTGGCACGGTCGAAGGCGCCCAGAAGCAGGTTGCTCCACAGGCTGTAGGCGTGCGACCGATGATCGCGGCCTGGCTGACACTGTTGGCTGGTTAGCTGGTTTGAGATCAGGCAGAAACCCAAACACAAAGTCAAGAGCTGCCCCCAAGTCCGAAGACTGCTGGCCCTCGACATCAAGCATGTCGGACTCCTCCCCAGAGTCGGAAGACACATAGCCCATCGTGGGCAAACCAGCCGACGCCTCCCATGGTGTCGGGACACCAGGGGGATCAGAAACCGGCCTGTTTCCAATCCTGGGAGGTGGCACCATAGGAGGCGCCTGGAAACCACTCACTGCCTCGCTGGAAGCAACAGGAAGGCTCTTTGACAGATCCTGAGTGAGAAAGGAGAGGGCCTCCCTAAGCTCACTGCCCGAACTGTAAGAGAATATAATAAAAACTGTTCCTGAGAATACAAAGGATACTCGGATACACTATGAATCAGGAAACATCAATCAACGAGTTGGATAAACACTGATAAGTGTGCAGAACATCTCGACACAAGGCGGATGACAAAAAGAATGAGTCTTTAGCGACGTATATGTGCACTGGCAATGGAAGTCGTGGAGTTGTACTTGGGAGAGAGCGTCCCCCCGTACTGGGTCTGCGCCAGTTGCTCTCGACCCAGTTTTGGCTTATTTTTTCTTGGTGCTTTTGCACCACTTTTCTTTCCCAAATTGCTTGGGAAAGACAAAAATAGAGAGTATTTTATCCGAGTTAGGGACTTCCACTGTAGTGCAAGTCTGTAGTAAACAATTGTGAGTAGGTTGATAAGAAATCAGTGATGGCACTGAAACAGTTTACCCCTTGAGAGGCAGGATAATTTACAAATATTTCACCACACTTCAGCCTGTAGATCTCAGTAGTGACTTCAAGCCAAATAATGGCTACCACTTTTGACTGGCAATGAGCACTAGATTAATTTCACTACTGTCAGCAAGGTTCAATTACATTTAACCCCTTACCTAATGTAACAAACAAAATCGACATTCATATCTAATATATAAATGCGAATGTCTGTATCTATCTCTCTCTATCTTTGTTCCGGGTGAACTCCTCCATTTCTCGACCGATCCATCTCAAATTTTGTACACGGCGGTAATTCTTCCCTGCGAGTAACATGGGATGGGTGTCGTGCCCATGCAGGGTGACCTTGACCTTGATGACTTTGACCTTTTATTTCAGGAACGGCTGGGCTGATCGGTCTAAAATTTCATATATGCAGGTATATTGACCCATCAATCATTTTGACTTGATCATGGTGCCTGTGCAGGGTGACCTTGACCTTGAAATTGGTGACCTTGACCTTCTATTTCGAAAATGGCTGAGCCGATCATATGTGACGGTATATTGATATAACCATCTTCTCCCGTGCAATGCCGGGTATTCACCCGCTAGTGTTAAATATTTTCTGTCTCAAAAACACAGCTTCTAACCCCTCATTGGAACAAGCTTGTTCCACTGTGGGTCACAAACTATGTTTTTGATGCAAAAACTTAAACCTTTTTAGTTATTCAAGCAATTGTTTAGTATGTGCCATCATGGATTTCCATTACGTAAAGTGTTAAGATTCCTCTTAGGTAAAGTTTTAAGACACCTGTTAGGTTCATTGCAATTTGCTCATCAAGTAACCCAAGTTTCTACTGGTCCAGTAAGTAAGGGTACAAGAGAATATCCACCAATGTATCAAATCATTTTGTTTGTAGTATATCAACTATAGAAATTTTCCATTCTCTTTATTTTGAACTGGTAGAGTGCTGGAAGCCCATATTTGGGCTTTATTCTTAAGTGTCGGTACCACATCTTAAAGGCTTCATATTTTGTGGATTTTCTACATATCAACTTTGAAGTGAAATTATTTAGTCTGTTAGGATTTGCCTTGTTACAATTTATGGGAGAGTGCCTTTTGGCACTCTCCCATAAATTTTAGCAAGGCAAAGATATGTGAACAAATTTTGATGACCAAACATAATTCAGCACTCTACTAGTTAAGTGGCACAGAGGTTCTGGAACTTCAAATTTGTTTGTTACATCCTCCAATTTCTACTGGTACAGGGTATAAGAGACTTGCCAGGTGGCCAAAAACCAAATCAACTGAGCAAGCATCAAAAAGTAAATACTTCTCTGATGTTTTCATTTTTTCAAGAACCTAGGAGAAACTCACTGAATGAAAAATATTTGAAAGGGTATATGTTTCCATTTTTCTTAGATGTCAAAGAAATTATGCTTGAAATTTATGAGAAACAGCCATATCAAACAAACTGAACAAACTAGAGGTACTGTGAGCAAGCTCACAAAGTGATACCCCCTGCGCCTGAAATGTATAAGTTAGATTATTTCCATTTGGAAATGTCAGAACGGAATTATATTGCTTCATGCATATCTGCATATGGAGTTCTTCCATTGTGTAAAGTTTCATGAAAATTCTTCAAATGGTTTAGGAGGAGTTGCGCTTACAAGGATGGCTGAAAGGTATAAGTTAGATTATCTCCCCTTCGAAATCTCAGAACGGAATTATATTGCTTCATGCACATCTGCATATGGAGTTCTTCCATTGTATAAAGTTTCATGAAAAATTTTTCAAACGGTTTAGGAAGAGTTGCACTTACAAGGATGGACAGACGGATGGACAGGCGGACGGACAGATGGATGGACAGGGTGATTCCTATAACCCCCCCCCCCCCCCCCCACCAAACTTTGTTTGCGGGGGGTATAAGAAACAGCTGCGCCATGAGTGCATGATACACTTGTTATTAATTACAAGAGGGAAGCACACAATAAATATGAGTTTTCATGTGTACTTGTCAGATATTTTTTTATATTCTTGTACAATAATCATAACCAACAACATACTGTGTTCATTAATTTTGAAATAAATCGAAAGGGAGATTCCAGTTATCAACATATACTTGCAACCAAAAAAAATCATGAAAATTGCTCAAAGCATTTTCAAGTTATTGTCTGACGTGGAAAATTGCATATATTTTGACGAATAAAGTCCCATAACTCTGGAATGGCAAATCGGACCGCGACACATATCGAAAGGGAGATTCCTTCTATCAACATATACTTGCAACCAAAAACAAGAAAATTGCTCTAAGCATTCTCAAGTTATTGTTCGACATGTGGAAAATTGCTTATATATTGAAGAGTAAAGTCCAAGAACTCTGGAATGACATATCGCACGGCGACACAAATAGAAAGGGAGATTCCTTCCATCAACATATACTTGCCACCAAAAAATCATGAAAATTGCTCAAAGCATTTTCAAGTTATTGTCCGACATGTGGAAAATTGCCTTTATTTTGATGAATAAAGTCCCATAACTCTGGAATGACAAATTGGACAGCGACACAAATCAAAAGAGAGCTTCCTTCCATCAACATATACTTTCCACCCAAAAATCACAAAAATTGCTCAAAGCGTTTTCAAGTTATTGTACGACGTATGGACGGACGGACAGCGGTATACCATAATACAACCGTTTTTTTCAAAACGGTCGTATAAAAATAAACATGAGGTCCAAGGGGCCTTAATAGCTCACCAGTCCCATTCAGCATCTGTGGCCAGTCAACACTACAGAGCCCAAACATGAACCTAGGCTCCAGCAACAAGCTTGAATCTGAATATTGCATTGCACAAAGTTAAAATTTGGGCTCCCATAGGACGTACAAATATGGAGACAGGGACTCGATTTACATGAACTTGAATCTGAATTGCAGGTTAAATTTTAGGCTCTCATAGGGATCCCGAAATTGAATCCAGGGTCGATATTTAAACAAAGTTGAATTTGCCCCTCCTAAGGATGATGTAAACCAACTATCAAATGATCCTGACTGGCAACTCAAGAGAAGATTTTGATTTTGATAATATTGAGAGTTACTAAGAGTTGTGTCCCTGATGGGCTCCCCATGGGCATGGCAACTTTATTTGAACAAATCTGAATTCACATATGATGAGGAACATGAATACCAAATCTGGTCTGCTGGTTTTTGAGGATTTGTTGAAAATCAGGTGAGCTGAAGTTTTGAAATCATTGGCACAATGGAATATGCAATACTTAACATGATCAGTTCATGATATCTGAATTAATTTCTTAAATAATTAAAAAGTTTGGCTTTCAGAGACATCAATTAGGATCTTTCACTTTAGAACGCTTGTTAAACCATTAGCCGTTTATAAAAATAACAAACTTGGTGGCATTTTTTTTCTCCGTAATGAGGCAAATTTACTGAATGTCAGGTAAGAAATAAACCAAATCATGCTATTTTTTCATAAAACAACTGTTCTAATACACAGATTATTAATGGCGTAAGGCTATTAAAATTTTTTTTGTTTCTCATGTGTCTCGTCACTGAAATTCAGAGTCACTAAAATTTGAAATCTCAACTTTTTTAAACTTGTCAAAAAAGTTTTGTTACTTCATGTGATACATGTAGTACCTGAACATCCACCCTTGCTAAAATATTACTTTTTTTAAATCCTCCCACGTTCACCATCAAATAGAGGGAAAATTGCATGAGAAACAAGAAATATTTTTACGTCCCCAATTTCTTTTATGATGGTATATGAGGAGTTTGATACAACATGGCAAATACAAACCAAATGTAAATTTTGAAGAGAAGAACTGTTTTATATCCAACATGTGTTTGAAGTTGTGAACAAACTCTAAAACCATCAGAGCATCTCCAAACAATTCTCCAGGAAGTTTTACATTTACAGGTAAGGCTTCTGGTAACATCTACAAGTGAGAAATGAAATAAAAAAAAATGTATTAAGTCTATCTTAGATAAGTATACAACACAAGTTATTAATTCTTAGTACTCTAGTAGGGCAACAGAATTTTTTCCAATCACTCTATTTTTTCTCTTGTTTAACTGTGAGTTTAACCAATTATATCTTGTTTGCCAGAGCTCTCCGAGATCTGTCAAACAAGCAAGCCAGAAAATAAGTAGACTGTCATCTGCAAAATGAGGTCCCCAGAGGGTAAGTTTAGTGATGCTACCCTGCACAGCAGGGTAGCATCACAAAATTTACCCTCTGTGAACCTCTATCTGAATCAGGGTCTCAAAACTAAACAGAAAGAGGTACCCAGAGGATAAACTGACCCACTGTATGGGATAGCATCATCAAGTTCACCTTCTGGGGACCTCATTTTGCAAATGTCAGACTGCTTATTTTCAGGCCTGCAAACAAGGTATACCTGGTTAAATATCAAACTGCATTACAGGAAATATTTGCGGCTGAAAACTTTGCCATTTTGACATCAGAGTGTAGATGGTTAAGATCAGACTATGAGGATTTGATTTTGGGGAAATTCAAATTTAGCCAAAGTACAGTGGAATCCTTTAATTGAATAGCCTCTTTGACAATGAAAATTATTCAATTAACAGGAGTATTCAATTAACAGGGACTGTGTCACTTTCCTGTATCTTGAGATAACTTAGCGTTTATTCTATTATATCTTGTTTGACAGAGCTCCATGAGCTCTGTCAAACAAGATATAATAGATTAAATGCCTTTATTGGATGTACAGAGGCCAAATAGGTCTATAAACAAAAGAAAACTAAGGCGAGTCAGAGTAATTTTTCGACAGGTTACAAGATTTTTTATTCAATTAACAGGAGTTTACACTATAACCTATATTCAATTAACAGGTCAACTTTGTACTGGAGGTATGGGTAAATGGTTTTGTGTTGGGAAATTATATTCAATTAACAGGGTTATTCAGTTTAGAGATATCCAATTAAGTGGGCTCCACTGTATTACCTTGAGGAGCTTGATTTGAAGAAACTTGTTGATCATACTTACAAAGATGTTATATATCAAAACTTGGAAGCTTTGAAGCAGTGATTTGGAGTTTTTCAATCATTCTCCCCAGAGTCAATAATGATGCAGCAGTAAAATAGGAGGGCCCTACATTGCTTCTAAATCTGGCACAACAGGCCTGATTTGAAGCAACTTGTAAATCATCTCAACACAAATGCTATATTTCAAGCATGGGAGTCAAGTGGTTTGTGGGAAGATTTTTTTAAACTGTTTTTTCCTCATTACTCAGTGCTGAGATGATGGCTAACACAATGAAACCAACCAATATTCAATTTAATACATCTGGTCTCCCAGGGGGGGGGGGGGGGGGGGGGGGGGGGGGCTGGGTAGATGGGTGGTTTGCAAGAACCTAATTACTTCCATGAATCTCTTCATTCATAATTTTTAGAAGCATATATCATCACAATGAGAGTGACACATATTTCAAAATTTGCTCACTGTCACTTTCAATTATTGCGATGCATCTTTTTTTGTTGGTGTGTGTTTCCATGATGTATTGCTTATGAACAAAATTTTGCAATTCCCTGCAACATGGAATGAATGCTGAGAGAAATCTGACTTATGGTTCATTGCGGAATTATCGCTTTTTGAAAGGAATGACGTGATTCCATTTACACAGAAACAGTGTGTCAGGCAAGTGTGCATCTCACTTCTTGTGACATCATGCAATATTTTATTGTTTCTGCAAGGCAACACAATATATTGTTGTGATACCTTTAAATCATCACATTCCAGGTCTTCTCTAGGTCGACTCCATTCTTTCATCATCTCAACTTGTAATCTCTTTTCTTCTTTTTGTCTCTCCCTTTCCTATAGCAAAACAAATAGAAATGTTATGTATGCAAACAAAAATATACTGAGTCGAAAAAGAAAGTATAATAGAATCAAATGTGAAAAAATAGCATAACGGATGAAATATAATAGTTCTAATGTTGCAAGTTTGTGGACAAGAAGTTGTGCAAAGAGTTTAATGACATGTTGTTGTTGTCCACCCAACTGTATACAATTTTACTACAGATTTCAAAATGGAACATGCTATCCGAGAATGTCAAATTCAATGGCTGACCGACGATTTTCTTTGTGTTATGTTTTGCTAGAGAGCCTCGGTTATTGAGAAAACATGCTAGTTTTTGTCTTCCGCCATTTTAAAAAATGCCAAGGTTAACCGAAAATCAGAGGTTACATGCAATTGGTATGCATGAGGCTGGGATACCTCCTGATGAGCTCACTGCTGAGTTCGGAGTCACTGTGGCCACTATTTAATGTCTCATTGGAAGATATAGAACACACTGGCTCTACTGCCGACCAACCGCATTCAGTTTGACCAAGAGTGACGACCCCTGCACAATACTGACACATCAGGATGTCTTACTTGCGGGATTGCTTCCTTCAGGTGACGAGGGCAGCAGCAATTACTCCTGGTAGAACTAAGAATAGAATAAGTGCACAAACTGTTCACAACAGACTCACTGAACACGGCATCCGAAGTAGGCGTCCACACCACGGACCAATCTTTACCTAACGGCATCGTACCTTCGGAATGGAATGGGTACGTCAGCATGTTCGCTGGATTCAGTAGCGTTGGAGTACAGTTCTTTTTGGTGATGTATCACGATTTTGTCTACGGTGAGCTAATAGTAGGGCAAGAGTGTATCGCCAACGAGGAGAACAGTTTTCTGATGTTTGCGTGTGGGAATGCGACCATTTCGGCATGCGTAATGCAATGGTTTGGGCAGGAATTTCCTTGCACCATCAAACGCAGTTGATCTTCATCGATGGTAATCTGAATGGACAGTGATATAGGGACAAAATTCTGAATGCTGTTTTTGTTCCATTGTTCAACGCTAATGTCGGATTGCAGTTCAGTTTTGTCGCCGATCGAGCATCTTTGGGATCAACTGAACCATCGGGTACAACTTCATGATCTTCAGACATTACGCTATTTACATAATGTTCTAAGGCAGGAGTGGCACGCAATACCACAGGGTGACATCCGGAGACTTATCAGGTCAGTGCGCCTTCAATGTCTTGCCATCCAAGAGGTAAATGGTGGACATACACGCTATTGACTGCATGCGTGAACTTCTCATTTCACCCCATGTCTGAATTGCGACGTCCTGGCATGACGCTGGCAACAGCAAGAACACGAAATTATGCAAATTCATACAGCTAGACTCAAAATATGAATTTACAATAATTTGTTTGGGATTAAAGTCAATAATACTAAAAAAATTGCTCCTCAAAGTTTATTATGCACGGATGAATGAATGGATGCACACACGGATGGATGCATGTAATCCAGCATATCACCATTCTCTTCGAGAATGGGGATATAAAAACCACTGGAAATATATTTATCATACAAATACATATGTTTCAACCCTTGGGAGCATTTTTCAACTTTGGTTAAATTTTACTTCCTCATTTATTAGAGAGAGCCTGATCGTAACAATTTAGTAGTGAACTTGTTCTTCCTTTAAATACAGTATACCAGTAATCCCAATCTTTACCAAACTACAAACAACTCTTAAGAGCATATACACAGGTTATAGATGCTATTTATAAAATACACATCACACAGTTTTTTTCTAACTGAAAATCAATTGTTTTAAGACCAGGTTAGATTCTCCATTCATAGTCGTTTAAGATTTACCATCAAATTTCAAATCAATCTAATTCACAGAAACTTTGTTGGTTGCAGACATGTTTCTATCTTTCTATTAAAATTTCCAACTTATTGTGAGGTAACATCCATCTTGCAAATGATCAAGTTCCAAGTGCTCTGGTATTTGTATACCATTTAAAAGGGTTTCAGAAAAAATATATACTGTTAAAATCCCTCAAAAGTTTCACCTTATCTCTTTCCAGCTTTCTTTTGATCCGTTCTTCTTCCATTTTCTTTCTTAATTCTTCTTTTTTAACCATTTTTTCCTCTAGCTTTTCCAATCTGTACTTTTCACGCAGGGCTTCTCTCTCCTCTGGTGTAAGTTCAGGGACAACAGGCTGTGCCTGCGGAGGGGAAACCTTTTCTGTAAAAGATTGAAAAAGCATTTATTTCTTTTACTCTTATTTAGTAACTGACCTCACTTCTATCTGAAACCTTTCTAACAAGAAAATCAATTAAAAAATGAGAGATATAAACTGCAATTTCAGCTCATGCAAAAACTTTCCTTCCTCTGCCAACACCTAACGAACAGCAATGGTATCATTTTCAGACAAGAATAGAAAAACACAATTACACTTTTTTTTAAAATGCCCCATCCAGTATCGTGCATGCCACTCTCCCTCTGAGAAAGTTAATTTATTCAACCCATGTAAAATCTCATGAAACTTGATGTTTCAGTTAGTATAGAAAAATCACAATGACCCCATCAACACAAACATACTTTGGAGAAAAATGGGCGTGAAATTTTGCAAAAAGTGTGTCCAGTGAGTAAAATGGGTTCCAGTAATCATTTTTTTCCAGGCCTAGCTTCAGACAAAGGTACATGAACCCAACACTTTCATGATTTTTGTGGAAAAAATATCTGGAACAAGGGAAAGAAGAAAGTTTTGCCCCTACTGCAATGAGGTTTGAATAGGTCAATGTGGCCCAGTTTTGAATCATGACACATCTTCGGGCAATGTCGTTGAATATGACTTTAATTTTTGAGTTACTTACTGTTAAACAGATCATCTCTCATGATTCTTAGAGAATCAGGCCTTTAACCCTTTACCCAATGCAGACGATATCAAAATTTATTATTTTAAATATCATTTTTTTAAATTTTTCAAAAAATTTCAACAAAACCATATCATGTGACCCATTGTTGGAACGAGCTCGACGAGCTCGTTCCAATGAGGGGTCACATGATATCGTTTTGTTAAATTTTTTTGAAAAATATTTTTTCAACTGCTGAATTTGCATATTATGCGGGCGGATGTGCCCGATCCATTCGGTAAAGGGTTAAAAAGATCTAATTGGGAAACATCACAGACTGGCTGGGATGACCATGGTTCTGCACCATGAAAGAAATCTTGAAAATTTCACCATATAAGCTCTTGTTTCTTAGGACTTGATTGAGACCCAAAACATAGGACAGTTAATGACACATTAATGTAAAAAGCCTGATATGCTCACTATCATAATGGTTGTAAGTTCCGTTTTTTTTTAAAGAGAGAAAAGTAAAAATGGGATTGTTATTGCCAAGCTTTTACATACATACATGGTCTGATTTGCTAGTTTTGATAATACATAGTTATTGCGGGATTCAATGAGAATTGTGAGGTTTTGAAATTTTAGGTTCGTTTCAGTAACATTTTCACTTTCATTAAATCACTTGACTTACTATTTTTATTTTCGTTTGTTCAAATTCCAGAAATCTATTCAATAAATGCAAATGGTCAGAGATGTATAATCATTTTGTGCTGTTTTCGGAGTAATTCAAATGAAGATGTATTTCTTACTGACTTTTCAAGTTATTTTATAGAGTTTAACTCTTTCCCCAATGCAGACGATATCAAAACTTTTTATTTTTAATATTATTTTTTAAAATTTAAAAAAAAATTTCAACAAAACCATATCATGTGACCCCTCATTGGAATGAGCTTGACAAGCTCGTGTTCCAAAGAGGGGTCACACGATACGGTTTTGTTCAAATTTTTTTGAAAAATAGTATTTTTTCAGCTGCTGAATTTGCATATCACATGGGCAGATGTGACCGATTCATTGGGTAAAGGGTTAAGCATATCTACACATTTCACCTGAAAGACATAGACAAATGTGTCAAATGACTTGTTCCTGAATTTGTAGAAGTAAAATGCACAATGCAAATGTCACCAATAAATGGCAGTTTTCACTTAGAAAGCATATGTGACGAATATGGGAGTGAAGACTGGCTCATTTGTCAAAACTGTGATTTGCTGTGTTTTGAAACACTAACCATTTAGGATTTTCAAAAAAATCAAAACTGATAAACTGCACAGTCCTAGATTCAAGAAAACAAACCTTTCTTTTTCTTTTTTTCATCTTTGTATTTGGGTGTGTGAGACATACTGCTGTCAGATCCACTGACAGGATGACTTAGATTAGGACTTGGCTTCTTTTTCTTCTTGCTCTCTGTCATAACAAAAGCAGGCAAAGGGCCCGAAAAGAAATCCTGGAATTTGTAGTTGCTCATTTGAAATTTTTTCACAACATCATCCTACAAATAAACAGAATATTGTAATCATACGATTTCTTCACAACCAGTCACCTTCAGAAGACATATTTCTGCAGATATCTGTTAAACCTTACACATCCAGTGACTTAGCAGTGATTTCCAGTCAAGTCTTGGCTGCCTGTTAAGGCAGCCAAGACTTGACTAGAAACCACTGCCTAGATAATTTGTCTATTGTTTGCAGGATTTCCTCATGATGGCATATTCAGGGCACCTGTTCTGAGGTTGTAAAACTCGGAAATAGACCTTGAAGGGTTAAAACAGTAAACTCTAACTACAGTTCCAATCAATACAGATAATACAGAATTATTCACAAAAATTGCCTTTCAAATTTTCTTAGTTTTGTACAATTTTTGCCATAAAAAAACATATCTCGTTCTCATCAGGGGTCATAAGCTATAGTACTGAGGCAAACATGAATTTTTTTTAGTTGTTAAAGAAGTTTTTGGCAAATGTCACCTACTATTTCGGCAAGTGAAAAATTAAAACTTACTCAAATGACACCAGAAAGGCTGCAGAGAGGTTCAAAGGCCATCCCTTAATGTTGCACTCATTCCAACGTGGGGTCACAAGCTATGTTTTTTAGGCAAATAGTAGCGATCACAAAAATGTTCCTTTTTTTGATCCAATCACAACAGAGGAGGACAAAAAACAAAATATGGATTAGATGTGTTGAGTACAGACTCTGTAATTTCCTGAAATCTTGTTCGAGGCAGGAGGCAACATAATTTGTAGGAAAGTTAAAAAATTTATAGTAATTTATATATTTTTTATACTTACCAATGACCCAGACATAGCTGATGCTAACTCTTAAAATATAGGGCCAAACACAAATTTTGCCCCCCAATCCCCAAAATTTGCATCTAAAACCAAAGAAAACATGTCCTGAAAGGCCCTCCACACTTCGCCCCTACTGCGCATGCGCAGTGTCAAGGACGTTCCGAAATTGGCGCCATTAATCATTCTAATAACCAGTGCCTGGTAAGCGCTATGTACTCAGCGGGGAGGCAAGAGTTCCCAACTCCTGGGAGGGCCATCCCCGTCTGGGTCATTGGTAAGTATAAAAAATATATAAATTACTATAAATTTTTTAACATTTTTATACTGTACCAATGACCCAGACATAGCTGAATAGTAAAAAGGCTGGAGGGCCAAGGACATAGAGCAAAATGGAATACGCTCAATAAAATAAAATAGAGTCATCCCCTGTAGGGAAAAAGAAGTAATAGGCCTTACATGTATCTTTCTTATTTATGATAAATTAGAAAGATACAACACCTTCCAAAATTGAGCTTCATACATCCATGTACTCTATTAATATCCAATATAATCTTTATACTAATAATTTTTAAAGTAAGCCAATAAATAAAGTAAGCCTAGAGAATAGACTCTTATACTCCTAAAAGTGTCTGAGGATTGCATAATCATGTCCGTTGACATATGCAATATTCAAAAGCTATACTTTAAAAACTAAGACTTGAATGAATTTTAAAAACCTAAACTTCTCACTAAACAACCATCCCAATAACAGCTCAGAATTACTAACTCCGGAGGAGGTATCCCCTTGTTTTCATAGTAAAACAGGTGACCCAAGGGAACACCCTCTCCCCCCCCCCCCTTTTTCTTGCCCTGGGTCAAATAGCCCAGAGCGAAGAGGGCAGCCGAACGGAGACACTGCCGAAACAGACAGCCTACCTAGCTATAGTAGCAACTGTTAAGTGAATGACATTCTGAGCAGTAGATAATAGACCTAACAATAGAGGCCTCCAGAAATGGACTCGATATTTCTGAGATAAAATTCATGAATGTGGATGGCTGAGCGCAATGAGCGGCCTTCAAAAATCTATAATAGCGACACTATTAATGTAAGCCCAAGAAGTAGAAGAACTCTTACTTCATGAGCCGAAATCTTAAGCACAACTGCTAAGTCAATGATATACCATAAGCAGTACCGATAGTTAATAGAATCCATTAACAATAAAATGGAGCGTAACGTCCTTCTACTAGACATCAAAGACAGAAGAAGCTTACGCCCATAGTAATAAACAGATATCTGTTTATAAATACATAAACTGTACCCAGAAAGAGTAAAGGCCTATGCCCATACGAAGACGGAAGGACCTTAAAATAATAGGTTCCGGATAATAGGAGCCTAACTCTTATGCAACAATCCAACCTAAATAGTAACGGAAGTAGTGATTCAGAAACTACGAAAGTGAAAATCATCCATCGATAGTGCATGAAACTCACTGACTCTACAGTAAAAGAGAAACCAACAGAATTACTGTCTAAAAGGTCAGAATTTGAAAACTACTGTTTCCAGAGGCTCAAATGATTACTTAGCTAAATAAGAACCGAAGTTAAAATCCATATAGGAATTTAATCTAAAGATTCTAAGTCTATTTATCAAAAAGTTACTAACTGACTTAGATAAAGAGACAAAAGACTCAATTGTAAACTATCGTAGAGTGCATAGGTATGAGGTAACATAAACCTATAACCTAAATAATAACAGGCTGCAGTAGATCTTGTGAAACAAGTATACTAAAAAATAGCAATGAGTAGTATGGAGGGATCAACAATATGAACATAATGATCCCTACACCACGACGGAAGAGCCTCCACTTTAGCCGCATAGAATAGCGAAGAAGAGGATCTCCTATAGTAAGAAATCGCGTCCAAAGCTCGTCCAGTACAGTGCTTACAATGCAATACGGACCACACAACGGAATACATGAAGGTTGCGACCTTGCTGGTTGTGATAAAGATGACACGATTTACCCAGTGAAAAAAGATCCTCACATAGAGGAAGATTTCACGTTAAGACCCACAGTAGACAAGAGAGTAAATTACCCATGATCTCTGTGAAGATAGAGATGCTATCAACAGAAATGTATTGTGGTTGTTTATCTTAGCAATACCTGCTGAAACAACACTGCCGGAGGATACGCGTATCCTATCATTCCGTCCTATAGATCAATAGAGCGTTAACAACATTAGCTCAGAGATCTGGACAAGCCAACACATACGTCTGCAAGTGATTAGCAAGCTGTGTCATAAATAAATCATCACTGGGCGCTCCCATAGATAGCAAATCTGATTGAATACTTGTTTGTTGAGAGTCCATTCTGACAGCAACAAGCGACCCGTAAGAGAACGGGAGTCCGATAAAACAATCAGACGACCCGGAATATGACGGACCAAAACTGAACTTGGTGTACTATAACCAACAGACGGATTCTTTCCATTAAATTGAATAACGGAAACGAAAGAGTGCCTCCCTGGTTCCGGAGATACGCCACTACTGTCGAATTAAAGGACAGGAATTTGGGCATGCGTTTCTGAATAATGTTCATGCAATGACATAAAGCAAGCCTAAAAAACATTATTCCGCGGAAGAAAACTGATTGCTAAGAGACTGCGGAACCCAAAGACCCTGGCACTTCGAATCCGTAGGGATCAGTATTATATCCCAATCTGTTTGACTGGCAACCGTCATAACAGCCACACTCGGGTCCGGCAACTGCGGTGGCACTCTCTGAGTCAACCACCGAATGTTTGCCCCAGTCTGAATCTCTTGTAACACTAGATAGACAAGAGAACGTGTAAATCGAGCAATTCATGGATTGCCGAAAAGTTGCCGTCGAAGAGAAGCTCCTCCGAGAACGAAGCGACTCTGAGAGAGTTCTTAACCTTACTATCCACGCGTGTGGATGTAGCTAGGGCTGCGTCACGTCTAACCAACTCCAATCAGCCACTGAAGGGCGGAGTTATACGTGAACAAACTACTGCCCTCAAAAGAAATTACATTGAGAATAATATCCCGTAAATCTTTTCTTGAAGACGTAATGATAACGCCTCAGTAAGGCGGATTACGTATGATAAAGCGTCTAAGTTAAGTCTACTATACATAATGTCGTTCCCAACATTGAAATTGGAAAAGACATAAACGGCGAAAAAGAATATATGCAGTCTTTAATCACACCGTCTAGACGCATATGAACTCTCGGTATGCCCTGCTCTGCCAAAATAAACTATTCGTATAAATGATAAAATGGCAGAAATGAGCAACGCGGACAAGAAACTAAACTATCATGCTTAGTAGCAGGCTTGTATATATATATATATAGCGTCGAAAAATAAAACACATGTTGTAATGACAATATTGGACTGCGTCGGTAAGTCAGGGACAATGTCCCTGAACCGATCGAAAAATCCGAGTCCAATGACGCTATAAGTCTCTTATCCAAGATCGCAGCAATGAAGTCCGAAATAACAATCACTGGAAGATAATGCCAGAAGATATGAAAGGCATCTTCCGATACTACTAAAGGGAAAACTCGAAATCTTTCGAATCCCTTTCGCCATCCTGTCGGACCCTATAAAGCGTTCGGTCGTCCGTACCTGATGCAACCGCGGACCGCACCGACCCAGCGCCGTCGGATAATTCCTGATTCGACCGAGAAACTGTCAATTGCTGGGATGCTGCGAAACAACTGTGCTAACTCGGATAGCACGTCCGTCACTGAGGCCTGAGGAGAAGCGGTCTTACGATGCATTGCCGCTAGAAGCTCCGTGATCGTTACCCCGTGCATACTACCAATATGCGAGCGAACGGAGTGTATAGGCCTCGTGTCCCTTGGCTACCGGATGGCGCGACCTATTCGCCGTGGAATCACTAAATGCCGAAACTGATCGGATACTCGAGGTCACGTAGCCAATGTGCGGTCGTGAGCCCTGCTGTGAGGATGAGGAAGCATTAAGGACAGTCTCTCGGACTGTCAATATAACGGAGCGTCCCGACCGACGGACATATGCTCCGAATGTAAAATATCTGAACCACAACATGCGGTCCCCTATGTTGTTGGACGAGAGAGGGACCTCTCTCGCTCACAGCCCGGACGGACCTGGACAAGCCAGGAACCGGACTAACAGGCTTCCTCCGATCTGTCCTCAATCTGCCGTCACTGGGTGAGTACTAAAGTAATTAAAGTGCTCGCATCACCCAAATCTCCTTCCTAGACCGCAACGGACGAACCCGGCAGCCGAACCATTCGATGAATGTACGCTACACCGGGTGAGCTAGCGAATGTCACTCCGTAGGCGATAGACATATTCCATGAGCACTTATTGCCGCTAACTCTTCATTAACTATGACGACAGAGGCACACTTTTGAAAGACATCTCCATAACTCTTCGAACAAGAAACCAGAAATGCTTGGTTAGCAAGCATAAAATAATAATATATATAGCGTCGTTCAATAATTCGAAAGTTTGTGTGACATTATTGGACTATGTCGGAACTGAGGGACAATGTCCCTGAACCGAACCAAAAATTTCTAAGTCCACCGACGCTATCAGTTTCTTATCCGGCATCGCAGCATTCTGGTCCGACGAAAGAAGCTGTAGAAGACCAAGTCAGATGACATATACAACAGCATATGTTGTTCCGAAAGGGAAAGCTCGAAATCCTCCGAATCCCTTTCGGTATCCCGTCGGACCGGATGAAACTTTTGGACGTCCGTACCCGCTTCCGCGGAGCGTCCCGACCCAGCATCGTCGGATAAAATATATGCGACAGATTCAGTTGATGCTGGGATGCTGCGATAAACTGTGCTATTAAGGAAAGCACGTCCGTTCCCGAGGCCTGTGCAGTAGCGGTCTTACGATGCATTGCCGCCGGAAGCTCCGTGTACGTTGACTCCCGCACACTTCCTATGCGAACGTCCGGAGTCTGCAGGCCTCGTGTCCCTCGTGTGACCTGGTCGCCGAAGAATCCTTGATCAGCGAAGCTGGTAATATATCGGCGGTCACGCAGCCAAGGTGCAGTCATGTGCGCTGACGAGAAGAGGAAGCCTTAGCAGTCTCCGCGGACTGCCTATACAACGGAGCGTCCCGAGCGACGGACGTATGCTCCGCTTGCGACACATTTTGTACCACAACATCTGGGGCCAGATGTTGTTGAACGAGAGAGGGACCTCTCTCGCTTGCCGTCCGGATGGACCGGAACGAGCTATGAACCGGACTAAAAGGCTTCCTCCGTTCTCCCTCCGATCCGCCGTCACTGGGTGTGCATTAGGTTAATTTATAGTGCTCGCATCACCCCAAAATTCCTTCTAGACCGCAACGGACGAACCCGGCTGCCGAACCATTTGGTGAATGGATGCTACACCGGGCGAGCTAGCGGACGTCAAAGGCCGTCGAACCTACTAGGGTCCTCTTAGGCAATTGGCGTATTTACATGAGCACTTTTCCGCTAGCCCTTCATTAATTGTAACGACGGAGGCACACTGTTGGAAGACATCACAGATACATCACCCTAATCTTGATCGTCTGAAATAGAAATTGATAAAGTAGAGTGACCCTGCGGGGAAAGGACCGGAGTGTCCAAATCCCCAATAACATACCGTGACATACGCTTCCCATATTGTCATCGAAATTATACGATACAGAACAGGAGTTAATGCGAGCACACTGACCACATATAGAATGATAATAAAGTCAGAGGAAGACTTCCTCTTAAAACAATTGATCAATATCCTTTCAATGTGAAAAGAAAACAAGTCCTGGTACTCGCACTAACCCCTGGCAATCAAAATACATAACAATAATATGATCCAGTAATATAGAAAAAATAATTGAAATCAAAATATTTTGAAAAAATATTTTTTCAGAACAGCCCAAGTTTCTGAAAAGTAACGTTGAGCCCCAATGGATCCCAAGCCTAAGTGTGGACAAAAATTTTAAAAATATTTTAAACAATTTATTCAACACTTACGAACAATAATAATGTATCTAGTTATGATTAAAATAACATCAAGATATTATTTTTTAGAAATCCCCCCCTCACACAGAGGGCTGTTGTAAATGTAAACAATGAGTGTAAAAACACTAAAATAAGACTCCAGGCACCCAGGCCCGAAATCAGTTACCAAAAATACACTATCTGATGCAAAACAGAGACTTCCAGGGAAGAAACTGCAGAACATCAGATGGTAGATGCAGAACACAACGCCTAACCACCCGTAGGTGAAGACGTAAACATGGGGAAAGAACAGAATTCATTCTGTTATTCAGCTAAAACTCCCAAGAAAATTTAGTAATAATAATTACAAAAACTATGCCAAAAGCATGGGAGAATAGCAAGGGGGAACTTAAAGGACAGGGAGAGAGGAAAACACTTAAAAAACAGTGTAACTAAATAATCAAAATGACAACAAAATGGCTGCTGCCTCGAAAATAGGTAACTTAACATAATTTCATTAAAAAATTTTAAGTTGCAGCCCTGATAATATTCTGTCACACATTTTTTTCCTCTCCTCCTGCTCTATCCTCCTTAGAATCACCATTTCACTAATATTTATGTGTCTGGCATCATTTAAACTGAGATTTATAAGCACAAAGATCAGTCAGATGTTAACTGATGAAGGGCCAAACTTAGAATGATTAATGGCGCCAATTTCGGAACGTCCTTGACACTGCGCATGCGCAGTAGGGGCGAAGTGTGGAGGGCCTTTCAGGACATGTTTTCTTTGGTTTTAGATGCAAATTTTGGGGATTGGGGGGCAAAATTTGTGTTTGGCCCTATATTTTAAGAGTTAGCATCAGCTATGTCTGGGTCATTGGTACAGTATAAAAATATAGGAACATGCATACATACTTTTTATTTACAATAAAACTCATTAGATAATTATGAAAAAAATTCTCTCTTATCAGTAAAGAAAAAAATATTTATTGACGGTAGGATGTTCTGTCAGAATCGTTGGCTCTGTCACTATAACACCAATCTAAAGACAAGTTTAGCCAGTTGTTTTCCAAATTCCTGGTTTAGGAGCAACCAGACACTGGTTTCTTCTGTTGTCTCATTATAAAATTCTGCATTCCTCATAAGAAAACCTGAGCTTCACATCTGATGGGTGTGGGGTGGAGTTAGGTGAATAAGGAACTGTAAAAGACTAGAGCTAGTCATCAGCAGAGGCTAATTTCCTCCTCCTCCCCCCCCCCCCCCCCCCCCACACACACACACACAAAAAGCCCTGATATATAAGCCAAGTTAAGCTTAAGATTTCAGAGAGAGGAAACCAGGAAAAAAAAATATGTGTTGAAGATCACCTGACCTTGACCTTTAGCACAATGGACTCAATATAAATAAGGACCTTCCTCTCATCATATCTACCCACTCATCAAGTCTGGTATTGATTGGCCTGCAGAACTTTTAATTAGTGAGCAGAAACAAGGACAATTTCTTGTAAGCCAGACAGTAACTGTGACCTTCACCTTTGAACCAAAGAAAATGGGGTTCTTCTCATCATACCTAACCCATGTGTTAACTTTAATCTGAGAGTGGAAACCAGGAAAAGTTTGAAAGTTAAAAATCACATTGACCTTGACCTTTGGCACAATTCCCCCCTACCCCCAATAAACAGTGTGCTTCCTCTCATCATACCCAACTCACATGTCAAGTCAGGTGTCGATTGGTCTGGTAGAATTTTAATTAGAGGGCAGAAACCAACTCCCAGAAAATTTTCAAGTACAAAGTGTTACCTTGACCTTTAGTACAATGACAACATAAACAGGGTTCTCCTCTCATAACACCCAAACTACATGTCAAGTTTGGTTTTGACTGGCCAAATAGAACTTCAATTAACCCTTTACCCAACGCAGACAATATCAAAATTATTAATTTAAATATCATTTTTTAATTTTTTTTCGAAAAATTTCTACAAAGCCATATCATGTGACCCCTCATTAGAACGAGCTTGTTCCAAAGAGGGATAACATGATATGATTTTGTTGAAAATTTAAAAAAAAATAAATTTTCAGCTGCTGAATCTGCATATTACGCGGACGGATGTGGGCGATTCTTTGGTAAAGGGTTAAAGAACGAAAATCAACTCTGTCTACAGACGGACAAACAGACAGATGGGCAGCGGTATGATTATATCCAGTGAGTCTTATTCTGTAATACTGGTATTTTGGAGATTCTAATTGAAAGTTTTCAAGGGTCTCCACTAATTCAATATTACACATTTAGCAATATTTCAATTGTCCTTCCCAATTTTCCGTCTAAGCTCTGGCGACCAAAGCTTGAACAGCAGTAACCACTCCAATGGTGCCATCAAGGAACTCTTCAAAACTCTGGTTTCTCTTTATCACGCAGACCACCCCAAGATCTCTTTGCTTAGACTCTTTCTCGCCAAAGCCGGTTACAATCCTCCATGACCTTTTCTCTGACGACTTTTTTACCTTGGGTTGTACCCACTTCCAAGTCCGAGATCTCAATTGAATATTTCTCTATTATCATCATCGCCTGGTCCATCCACCCTGTCTTTGTATTTGAATTCTAAATATTCTTTAACATTAGTTTACACCACCATCTGTTGGGGAGATTTACCAAAAGTTTCATTAAGTCTATCCTGTCCTTGATCCTCATCCACACAAGCTCACCCCCTGATTGCTTCTGTGCTGTGGAATTACTCAACCCTGTTATCCCTCGGCCTGCATCATTCTGCAGGGTTCACAAGCTCTTTACAAAGAGTGATGGTTTAGTAGTATCACTTCCGTACCATATGTTATACTTGGTACAACCACCATTTCCCACATGGTTTCCCCATGAAAACCTTATTGAAGGTGTTTCTCCCTATAAGTTTCATTTGATTAAAGATTTGCTTTCCACTCTGTCAGTTTATTCGGGTGTATTCAGTAGATGCCTCTTCCAGTAATGTTGATATTTACTCCCAAATACTTGTAGTCACCTGTCTCTCGCACACTATAACATTTGCTGCAACCTTCCAGAATACAGTACTTCCCCACTCTCCACCTTCAAGTAGATTCCATTTTATGACCCACAGGTAAAACTTACTTTCATATTGTTCGAGTCTCCATTTGTTCCCGTATCTCCCAACAATTGTCAGCATTTTCTCTAGCCCTTCCCAAAACACATTCCCAAAACAAGAGGGATGTCACATGCCATCTGCTCAGCTACATTTGTGCTTGATACAGTCAATCCAATGCAACGAAAGCTCCTTAGAGCTGCATTTTTAGTGTTTATATCACCTCACATAATGCATATAATTATAAACAATTAAAATACCATTCCTCCATTGAGCAATTTATGTTTGAATGGACTAACGGATGAACAAACAAAGGAAGATGAATAGATGTACGAACAGACAAATGGACAGATGAACAGACAGTCAGACAGACAGACAGACAGATGCAATCCAGTATACCCCCAACTCTCGTGAGTGGATGCATATATTTTTACATTTGGTTGGTACTTATGCCAACAGCATCATCTTAAAATGCCAGTTTTTGTTGCACATTTGAAAAAAAAATGGAGATAACCTTCTAAACAGTGCCCATATGAACAACTGCAACACAAAACAGGTTTTGCAAACTCAGGTTTATCGAGAACAGAATGATACAGGTTGAGATTTTGGAGAAGAGAATGACAGTACATGTAATAACTAACTCCAGACACTTGCAATAGAAACAATATTTGGACTGTTGAACCTGCTTATAGTGGAAGTTGCTTGGTGAAGTTTGACTAGTCAAATCAAGGCTGGATGTTGTTGCAAGGGATTGAACCCTATCAGTTTTAACTTTCAGAGTTGAATCCTATTAGAAATGGAGCACCATATCAATATCCATACAAGCCAGAAAATAAGCAGACTCATCTACAAAATGAGGTCCCCAGAGGGTAGCATTACTACATTTACCATCTATGAACCTCAATATGAATCAGGGTCTCAAAACTAAACCGAAAGAGGTACCCAGAGGATAAATTGGCCCACTGCATAGGACAGCATCATCAAATTCACCCTCTGGGGACCTCATTCTGCAAATGTCAGTCTGCTTATTTTCGGGCCTGTATCCATGTCTGCAACGGCTACACATGAGACTTGCAAAAGGCCTCTATTGATGTAAACCCGGAAAAATAATTATAAGATACTCAAATCTCCCAGAGTCTTAACTCGCTCACTCACTCAACACCCAATTCTGTCTCCTGGAAAAGCCATCTGTTGAAATGATGATCATTATTTGGGGTAGATACTTGGTGATTGTACCCTATGACAATGCATGTCTCTGAAACAGCAATAATTGATAAGTTAACTGATGTTTAAAAAATGGTGTTCATTGCCTAACTGTGCCAAACTACTATTTCCAAATTGGACAGGAGGCAGAAAGCATTTTCAGCCCCTCTAAGAACTGTTCAACTATCCGAATGGAAACAGTTGGTTCCTACCAATGAAGATGTACAGGAGCATTAGGTGACAGGAGTCTTCAGGTTATTGGTGATACAAATGGCTGTTACCTAAGTCCACAGAAATGTTGCACAGTCCTCACCCTCATTGCTTCATTAAAGCTCAATTATAATACTGTATTGAAAACTTAAAACAAGTGGAAAGAGAGGTGGATCTCAAATATTTGGAAGGAAAAAAAATTCTTTTTTCACACATAGGGGTAGTGAGTGGACAAAAATTTTGTCAGCATACTTTTTAATAGGCCTTTGGTCTGTGTTCAGTGATTTAAATGATTTCAGTCACTAAGCTTGTTTAGCTCTAGGGATGACAAATATGTTTAGAAGGTAAAATCTAAAAAAATATCATGATTTTTGTGTACAGCAGAAAGAAGGTTTTATCCATAATATGGCAATGGTTTAAAGCCAGGTATCAGACTAAACAAGCCAAGACCAAAACCGGGTCTGGACCTGCGTTGCTGCATGCAATTGAATCTGCAAACAGGAAGTGGCTGCATGGCAGATCTGAAAATTGCATACACGATACAACTGATCATTATCAGGCTCCAGATGAAATATAAAATCAATCCCTTGCATAGAAGCCGAGAAAAGTTTGACGGAAACTTTCAATGTTCAGTGGGTACAGTAAAATTTCAAAGTACCGGCAAACAGGAAGTGGCTGCACGGCAGATCTGAAAATTGCTTACACGATACAACTCATCATTATGAAGCAGCAGACCAAATATAAAATCAGTCCCTTGGATAGAAGCTGAGAAAACCTTGACGGAAAATTTCTATGTTCAGTGGGTACAGTAAAATTTCAAAGTATCGGCAAACAGGAAGTGGCTGCACGGCAGATCTGAAAATTGCTTACACGATACAACTCATTATTATGAAGCAGCAGACCAAATATACAATCATTCCCTTTCATAGAAGCCAAGAAAACTTTGACGGAAAAAGTGTTTCAGACGGACAGACTGACAGACAGATGGACGGACTGACAGATGGAGTCGACCGGTTACTAGACCTGCTCTGCTGCTGGCGACGCAGGTAAAAACCGTCAATGTATTCATACCTTGAGTTTCCAAATCCCATCTTCTGGATCAGAATGATGTTTGAGAAACAACTTCACTTTATCTCTTGTGAAGAGACCCTTTTTCCGGCTGAAATGATAAAAAATAATGGCTGACAACTTTAACACTCCAAAGTAATTTTCAAGTGTATTTTTTCAACTTTCCCTTTAAGAGCCTGTTAAATAAATGACACTTCATTCCAACGACTTAAAAAAAACAATTAGTCAAAAATATTTCATTCCAAGGACTTAAAAATACAATCAGTCAAATATGAGTGATTTACAATCTGCAAGAAAACGGTGAAAACCATCTTACAGAAACTAAACTTTTGAGGTCACCTTATAAACTGGAGCCAATGTGGCTTCCACTATTCCTAAAGTAAAATGAAGACTCTTAAATTTAAAAGATAAAGCAACACTCTATAAAAATAGGCAGCTTGCACTTCATGCATGTTATTTATCTTCTGATTTTATATTCACACATCAACAATTTCTTGAAAGAATCCTGATAAACTGGTCTGTCCAATGAACATATTTTATCTACTGTTTAAATATCTTTGGAGTGTTTGTGGTACAGCGAGTTTGCTTACTGGGATTTAACAACACTTTCAACAGCCAGGGTTATATTATGTTGGACACTTTTAACCCTTAGCTAATGAATCAGACGCATCTGCCTGCATAATCCATAAATTGAACAATTGAAAAAGTATTATTTTTTTGAAAAATTCACCAAAACCATATCATTTTACCCCTCATTGGAATCAGCTGGCCAGGCTCGCTCCAATGAGGGGTAACATGATATAGTTTTGGTGAATTTTTTTGAAAAATTAAAAAAAAAAAGAAATAAATTAATAATAAATTTTGATATTTAGTGCGTTGGGTAAAGGGGGAAGGTAGACAGAGTAACCTGGGACTATCCCACTTCATGACCCAGCACAGGAAGGGCTAGATTTGTTGAAGGCGAGTGTATCACTGGCATGCTGCTTGCCTTAGCACACAGCGGCATTGTGCTCCAATTTGACAATCAAGATTAACCCTCTGCACTCTGATGTCAAAGTACAGAAATTTCAAGCAGCAAAATCACCTCATAATGCAACTAGGAATTTAACCAATTCAGTTTTGTTTGACAGAGCTCACTGAGCTCTGTCAAACAAAACTGAATTGTTTAAATTGTGTGTTGCATTATGGGAAAAATTTTCTTGTTTAAATTTTGATATTTCGACATGAGTGTGCAGATGGTTAATTGAGTTGCCCAAGAACACAACATACATGATTTGGGTCAGGATCAAACTATCAAATCGTCCCCGATACAGTGAGTGGTCTTTTTTATGTTTATAAACATGTTCAGCAAGACAACATATAGAGCTACAAACTTCAGTATTATCGATTCATCTGAGGCTGTTCCAACAAAATTTCAAGCTACAAAAATATAACTGAAAGAGTATGCAAGGAGTTTTCAACAAGTCGTATGAGAAATTGCAAGATATAACTATACAAAATACCATTACCAATATATGAATTCTTTTTATTACACACCAGTTCTATAAAATCCCCATCTACAATTACACTAAACCATGTGGAAAATCAAAATCTGTTTTGCACACAAATGCCGAACGAAATTGTTGACAGACTATTCATTTTACTGAATTTTCTACAAATCGTGCCCCCCCCCCCCCCCCCCCCCCCATTTCAAGCCGTGCTCCCCCAGGTGACGTGGCCTTTCACAACTTATAAATTATGAACACAACCCGACTCAGAGTCAAGGAATTCACGTTTTTTCTGTGGCAAATTTCAAAATTTTTCCTGGGGGAGGCCACCCTCTAGTGAGAAATTGTCCCCCCTCCTGTGATCACCCCATCTTGCCGTTACATGGCTCAGATGATGCTGTGCATCCTATTCGGTATACCCCCTTGTAGTTCAGTGATTTGAACATAGTGGCTACCCCCTAAGTAGGGGGTAGCCACTATGTTCAGATTGCTGAAAAAGCCCCTCCCCCCACTCCCGTAGATATTACTTTTTGATATCCTGGCTGCCCACCTGCCCACAGGTAAGAAACGGGGATGTTCTCCAATTTTGAACCTGTTAGTGTTCCCACACAAAAACCAAAAATGAAATTCCAGAGTTATTCCAGTTTTTTTTTCAAGTTGCAGGAATACTTTCCAGGATGTTTAAAACATTCTGATGGAAAATAGAGGTTTCACATAACATGTTTTTAACTGCTTTTTCAATTCATACATCTTAACAACAAAAAATAAGATATAAATGAAAGAAATTGGGGAGAATGGTGATAATAGAGTGTTAGATAGCATCATCCTATAATTTACCTCTAACTTAGACACATAATGCACTTCCCCAAGTAATTATAGTCTCAAAAGACTACCCATACACCCACCCCACTCTGAATCAGTTTACTTTTCTGTTCCATGGACACTAGGAGACGCAGATTACACATTCTTTATAACATGTTAGAAGAGATGTAACTGTATCAGAAGAAAAGTTAAAAAATTTATAGTAATTTATATATTTTTTATACTTACCAATGACCCAGACTTAGCTGGTGCTAACTCTAAAATATTTAGGGCCAAACACAAATTTTACCTCCCAATCCCCCAAATTTGCATCTAAAACTGAAAATTACATGTCCTATATGGTCCTCCATACTTTACTCCACTGTGCATGTGCAGTGTCAAGGAGGTCTCGAAATTGGCACAATTATCATTCTTACAACCAGTGCCTGGTAAGTGTTATGTACTCAGCAGGGAGGTATGAGTTCCCAACTCATGGGAGGGCCATCCCCGTCTGGGTCATTGGTAAGTATAAAAAATATATAAATTACTATAAATTTTTTAACATTTTAATACTGTACCAATGACCCAGACTTAGCTGAATATTAAAAAGGTTGGAGGGCCTAGGACATAAAGAAAATCCAATAGACTCAACTACATATAACAGAATTATCCCCTCGAGGAGAAAGGAGAAATAGGCTTTACATGTATCTTTTTATATGCATCAAAATGAGAAAGACACAACACGATTCTGTACTTGAGCACAATAACATCAATGATCTCTATTACCCTCCAGTATAACCCATTATGCTAATTATTTTTAAAGGAAAGCCAATAAATAAAGGAAGTCCAGAGAAATGAGACTCTTATACTCATTAAAAGTGTCCGAGGATTGTATATTAACGCCCGTATGATATGTGACATATACAAATGCTTCACACCGAGCTACACTTTAAAAATATTACATGAATGAGTAAGCATTAGCTTTACACTTTAAAATCATCCCGGTACCAACTGGAATTACTGACTCCATGGGAGGTATTCCTTTGCTTATCACTATAAAGCAGGTGACCTAAGGGAACACACACACCCTCCCCCCCCCCCCCCCCCCACCCCCTTCCCCTGGATCAAATACTCCAGAGGGAAGTGGGCAGCAGGACAGAGTCACTGCCGGAACCGAAAGCCTACACAACTATAGTTGCAACTGTTAGTGGACGACATTCTGAGCAACAGATAACGGACAGTTAGGTACAGATTCGTGAAAGTGGAAGGCTGAAACCAATATGCAGCCCTCATTAGATCTGTAATAGCAACACTATTAACGTAAGCCCATGAAGTAGAAAGAACTCTTACTTCATGAGCTGAAATCTCAAGTACAGACTGCTGAGTTGAAGATATTATCATAAGCAGTACTGATAGTTAATTGAATCCATCTAGCCATAGAATGGATCGAAATGTGGAGAAAGCTTCCACGGCATGTCCCACAACAGACACCTGATTAGATTAATCCATGGTCTTGTGGAGACAGAGACGCTACCAACAGAATTTTGCATTGAGATTATTTAACTTGAGCAATATCTGCTGAATCAACGGCGCTGAAGGATACACATATCCTATTATTCCGTCTCACGAGATCGATAGAGCATCTACTGCAAACGCTCGAGGATCCGAACATGGTGACACATACGTCAGCAACTGATTGTTGAGATGCGTCGCAAATAAGTCCATCATTGGCAGCGAAAGTCCATTCTGACGGCAACAAGTGGCCCCTCCGTAAAAGGGAGTCCGCTAATACGTTCAGATGACCCGGAATATGACAGACCAATAGGAGAACTTGATGTTCTAGTACAAACAGAAGGATTCATTCCATTAACTACAATAACAGAATGGAATGAGTGCCACCCTGGATCCGAATATACGCTAATACCGTCGAATTGTCGGACAGAATTTGTACGTGAGCATTCTGAATAACGTTCATCCAATGACATAGCGCAAGCCAAATTGACATCATTTCTTGATGTTTATGTGCTTGATTAGGAACTGCAGATCCGAAAGATCCTGGCACTTCAAATCCGTTGGGCTCAATGTTGCGTCCCAACCTGTTTGACTGGCATCCGTCAAAACTGTAAAACTCGGATCCAGCAACTGCAGTGGAACTCCTTGAGTTAACCACTGAATATCTGCCCAAGTCTGAATCTCTTATTCACTTGGTTTGACAAGAGGATGTCCTTATCGAGCGAATGAATTTTCACCCTCCAATTCTGGGTCAGAAAAATTTGGAGAGGACAAGTGCGTAGCCGCCCCATTGGAATAAAATCCGCGGCAGCTCAGCACAAACATATCAGTCTCATGAAATCTCTCGCTGTAACTTTGTCTGTGAAGACAATAGCGAGCGTAACAACTGATTACATTTCGCTCTGGTTAACGGCAGATGAACAAGATTGTTGTGCGTCTCAAAGTTCAGCCCCCGGTGGGTGAATGACTTGGATGACACCAGATCCAACTTCTCGTTTACTTATGAAACCGAGATGTCGGAGCAATAGAAGCAGATTCTGCACATCGTTCTGAAGCATTAACTCATTGCCATACCTCTGGAGAATGTCGTCCAGATAGGCCGACGTTACCGCAGACGAATGAGCTCGGAAATATATCATTACCGAGTTCATTATTCGAGTGAAAGCCAAAGGCGCTAGGTTCAAACCGAAGCACATCGCTCGGAACTGATATACAACTCCTAGGACTGCGAAGCGTAGATACTTTCTGAATGTCGGATGTACCATGACGTGAAAGTACGCATCTTGAGATCTATGCATATAGCATAGTCGTTCACCCGAATACTCGCTCTGACCGATAGGATGGACTCCATATCGAATCTTGGAGCCACGATCAGCTTGTTTGTCCAGCTCAGATTATGAGTGGATGGAACGAGCCATTTGGTTTCGGAACCAGAAAAGGATGGTTGTAGAAACCTGGAGATTCCTGAATTTCTACGATCTCTATCGTGATCTTGTCCAGAAGAGACTGGACTTCTGATGAAAGCGAGCCTTTTTCCTGCGGACTTGCCGGAAGCTGAGTCCATCTTGGACTTCAAGTTAACGGAGGTTTTCGTTTGAAGGACAATTTAGTCCTTCCGAAATCACTCCTCAAATCCAAGGGACGCCCGTAATCTACTCCCAATTGATTGAGAAACTCGACAGTCTTCCGCTCACTGATACACGATAGAGGTTAATACCATTACCTCCTGGTCTTGCGAGGCTTGCGGAAGGAGAAACCATGTCCTCCACGGCCCGCACCTCGCCGCATCGACCTAGCGGCGTCTGACCGGATGTCTCAGCCAGTATTACGGCCCCTACCTGAGTCACTACCCTGACGGTCTCTAGAGTAAGATCTAGAGGACGCATAGGAACCTCTATAGGAACTTCCTTTGGACGTATTCGCCCTAGAAGTGCCTGTCCTACTTTTCTCCGCTGAATCCGACTCTATGGAAGCGGATTTGAATAGCAGAGAGTCTGAAGCTTTCTTAGTTATCTGATCATAGATTGCGGAAAGCTTGCCGTCGAAGAGAAACTCTCCGGAGACCGGAGCAACTCGGAGAGAGTTTTTCACCTTACTATCCACACGCATGGATGTAGCTAGGGCCGCGTCACGTCTAACCAACTCCATATCGGCACTAAAAGGGCGGAGTTATACATGAGGCCCTTGAAAGAACTCTTAAGGAGGTTGTACATCCTGGAATTCTTTTTCCTTTGAGACGTAATGATAACCCTCTGGTAAGATGATTTGCGTACGATGATGCGTCTAAGCTAACCCTGCTAGACGATATTGACGACGGTATATAGGTCTTTGGCCTGGTCATCTAGACGCAGAGAAACTCTCGGAATGCTCTGTCATGCCGTTTCTAAATTATTCCCTGAATTGATGAAAGGCAGATATAGAGCATTTGCCGATAAAAAACCTGACCTGCCCGTTTAGGTAGCAAGTTATATATAGCATCATTCAATAGTTAAAATGTCCGTGAGACATTTCTGGACAATGTTGGAAACTGAGGGACGATGTCCCTAAACCGATAAGAATTCTGAGTCCAGTGGCGTTATCAGTCTCTTATCCGGCAACGCAGCATTTTGGTCTGGAGGAACAACATCAGAAGATGATGCCGGATGCACTCTACGGCAATTATGTTGTTCCGAAAGGGAAAAATATAACTCCTCCGTATCCCTTTTGCCATCCTGTTGGACCACTTGTAATTCTTGGACGTCCGTGCCTGAACCTGCAGCGGAACAGAGCAACCCAGCTTCCTCGAATAATTCTTGATCCGACAGAGTTACTGTCGGTAGCTGGGATGCTGCGATAATTTGTGCTATCTGCGATAGCATGTCCATAACAGAGGCCTGTGGACCTGCGGTCTTACAGGATTTAGCCGCTGGAAGCTCCTTGGATGTTGACACCTGCATATTTCTTATATGCGAACGTCTGGAGTATGAAGGCCTCGTATCCTTGGCTACCGCATGAAGTGACCTGGTAGCCGTAGAATCCCTGGTCGGTGATGTTGGTTGAATATGACTAGTCACGTAGCCAAGATGCGGTCGTGTGTGCTGCCGTGAGGATGAGGAAGCCGAAAGAGCAGTCTCTCCGGACTGTCTATATACCGGAGTGTCCCGAGCGGTGGACGCATGCTCCGACTGAGGAACGTATTGTACCACAACATCTGGGCCCAGGTGTTGTAGTACGAGAGAGGGACCTCTCTCGCTCGCAGCCCGATGGACCTGGACGAGCTAGGAACTGGACTAATAGGCTTCCTCCGTACCATCCTCGTATCCGTCGTCACTGGGTGTGCACATTGTATTTTATAGTGCTCGCATCACCCAAATCTCCTTCCTGGACCGCAACGGACGAACCTGGGTGTTGAGCCATTCAGTGAATGGTCGTGACACCGGGCGAGCTAGCGGACGCCAAAGCCATCAATCCTACTAGGGAACTCCAGGCAATTGACGTATCTACATGAGCACTTTTGCCTCCAACTCTTTATTTGACTGTGACGACGGAAGCACACTTTACGAAGACATCACGGTAACAACACCTTGTTCATGTTGATCAATAAGACCTGTGGAGCCGCGGTCCTACGTAATTATCCGCTGGAAGCTCCAGGGGCGTTCATTCCTGCATTTATATAATATGCAAACGTCCCAACTGGAAAGACCTCGTGTCCTTGGCTAGCAGATGGAGTGACCTGGTCGACGTGTATTCCTTGATCGGCGAATCAGGAGCACCAGGCACGTTCAATCCTGCATTTATATAATATGCGAACGTCCCCTGGAAATCTGTGGTCACATAGCCAAGGTGCGGTCATGTGTGTTGACGAGGATGAGGAAGCCAATATAACAGCCGTGTCGGACTGTCCTGCGACGGAGCGTCCCGAGCAGGAGGAGTGGACGTAAGCTCCGACTAACAAACAAACATACAACGTCGCGGCGCAGATGTTGATGCAAGAGAGAGGGGGCCTCTCTCGCTTGCGGCCTGGGTGGACCTGGACGAGCTAGCTACCAGACTGACAGGCTTCCTCTGTACTATCCTCGGATCCGTCGTTGCTGGGTGTGCACATTCGATGTTTTATAGTGCTCGCATCACCCAATCTGCTTCCCTGGACCGCAACGGACGAACCCGGGTGCTGAGCCATTCGGTGAATGGTCGCGACATCGGGTGGACTAGCGGCCGATCAATGTCTTCGATCCAACTGGGGAACTCCCGGCAATTGTCGTAATACCTTGAGCACTTTCCGCTAGCCCTAATATTGCAACGATGGAGACACAGTTGTTGAAGACATCACGGAAACATCACTCTGAATTCGGAAAAAGAAACTGATAAAAACGAGTGACCCTGCGGAGAGAGGACCGTAATGGACCCCTCACCGCTAACAAAATACTGTGACACACGTCTCCAACGTTGTCATACCAATCAACACACACAGAGCAAGAATTAGTGTGAATACATTGACTATAAGAAACACAATGAACCTGAGAATTTGAGGAAGATATCCTCGCATTACAATTTGAACAATATTTTTTCATCAAGAAAAAATATACACAGTCATATTACTTGCACTAACCCTTGAAACAAATATACTTAATATAATATAATCCATTATAACATTTCGAAAGAAAATAATTTCAAAAAAAATTTTTAAAAATTTTGAAAAAATTTTCAGAAGAGCCCAAGTTCCCAATGGGAACAATGAGCCCAAATAGATCCCAAAAAAGCCTAAGTGTGGACAAAAATTTTAAAACCATTTCAAAAAATTAATGTAACACTTATGGACAATATTAATGTATCTTGCTATGAACTGAACTAAGCAAAGGACAAGTAATCACTGTCAGAAGTAACCGTTGTCAACATAAACAAAAAGTGTACACAAACCAGAAACATGACTCCAGGCACTGGTAAACATGGCCCGAAATCAGTTACCAATTTAAACACTATCTGATGCAAAACAGAGACTTCCAGAGAAGAAACTGCAGAACATCAGATGGTAGATGCAGACCAAAACGCCTAAACACCCATGGGTGAGGACGTACACATGGGGGGAAAAACAGAAAATTATTCTGTTTCGAAGCCAAAACTCCCAAGAAATTTTAGTAATAAACATTACAAAAAATAAGCCAAAAGCATGGGAGAATAGCTAGGGGGGAATAAAGGAAATGGAGAGAGGAAACACTGATCAAACAATGGAACATTCATAGCAAGAATGACCACAACAAGGTCATGCCTCGAAAATAGGTAACATGAAATAATTTTGAAAAAAAATTATAAGTTACAGCCCTGAACATTTCCTTCCACTGTTTCTTCCTCTCCTCCTTCTATTTCCTCCTTATATCCACCATTTCTCTCATAATTATGTGCCTGGCATCATTAAAACTGAGATTTACAAGCACAAATATCAGTCAGATGTAACTGAATATCAATTGACGGCCAAACAAAGAATGATAATTGTGCCAATTTCGAGACCTCCTTGACACTGCGCATGCGCAGTGGAGTAAAGTATGGAGGACCTTATAGGACATGCAATTTTTGGTTTTAGATGCAAATTTTGGGGATTGGGGGGGTAAAATTTATGTTTGGCCCTAAATATTTTAGAGTTAGCACCAGCTAAGTCTGGTTCATTGGTACAGTATAAAAATTTACAAAGTTAGCTTTCACCAATTTCAAAATCAAACCTGATTATCCCTTTACCCAACGCAGACAATATAAAAATTTATTATTTTAGATAAAATGTTTTAAATTTTTTCAAAAAAATTCAACAAAACCATATCATGTGACCCCTCACTGGAATGAGCTCAATGAGCTCGTTCCAATGAGGGGTCACATGATATGGTTTTGTTAAAATATTTTGAAAAATTTTATTTTTTCAACTGCTCAATTTGCATATTACGCGGACAGATGCGGGTGATTCGTTAGGTAAAGGGTTAATCATGAAAGTATATGCAATGGCAATGATAGGAAATTTAAAAAAATCAAAACTAGAGTTGGCCACAGAAAAATGCCCCAACACATCAGCCCAGCGGACCTTCAGAAAGAGAAAACCAGGAAAATTTAGAAGTTTCAGATCACTGTGAATTTGACCTTAAGCACAATGACCCCAATGTAAACTGCGTACTTCTCCTCATACTGAATCAAAATGTCAAATTTGGTTTCGTTCAGCCCAGAACTTTATTTTGAGAGTGGAAACCCAAAAGACTTGAAAGTTAAAGGTCACTGTGACCTTGGTGTTTGGCACAATGACCCAAAAATAAATAGTGTCTTTATCTTAACTGATGTCAAGTTTGGCTTCAATCAACCCAACAGACCTTTAATTTGAGAGTGGAAACCAGGAAAAGTTGTAAGTTAATGGTCACCAATTTTGACCTTTGCACAATGACCCCAAAATTAACAGGATTCTTCCTCTCATCATACCCAACCCACATGTCAAGTCTGGTTTTCCATCGGCCCAGTGGAATTTTAACTAGAGGATTGAAATCAACTACTGGAAAGATTTTCAAGTTTAAGGTCACTGTGACCTTGACCTTTGGTATAATGACCCCAAAATACATAAGGTTCTTTATCTCATCATACCCATTCCACATGTCAAATTTGGCAACTGAGGGTTAAAAATGCCTGCCAATGCTTTAAATTAAAAATGGCATGGCTAACACAAAGCAGTCATGTTTTAATGATTCCAAAATTAAGGCTATATCCATAGAACAAAACAGAAAATCAGCATTCATGTTGAATGATGCTGAAAATCAAACTAAAACACCCAGTGTATTGATTTTTTATACTTAAATGGGGATAAATGTCCAATGTGAAAAATTGGGGTAGGAGAGGGAGACCCAAATTTTCAGTTGAATTTGAATAGCTTTTATGACTATGGAAAATCATGTTTCTATTTCGTTGTTGCCCATTTTCAAAAACTGGTTGATTGAGATACAGGAATTGCAACTATTACTTGCATAGGACATCTGTTCGCCCATAGCATGACGACAAACACCTCCACTCTCATGCTTTTTGCACTTTGAAAATGATACCAAACATGATACCAACAAAACATGAGGAAGACATGTCAGGTGGTGAAATGTTTGTTGACATTTATTTTAACCATTAAATTTTCATAGAATATCATGAAAACAATTTGATTACTTTGTTCAAACATGAAAGCTGCTGCCAACTCAACTTGTCTGATATCCTAGCCTTGTTCTTGGATATCCAAAGCAACTTTGGCCATAGATAGTTTTTTACATAACTTGCCTCTGTTTACAGATTGTGTGCTTTGATTAACATTTATGGGCCTAATTCTGACTTTGATAACCTTTTAATGCAAAGGAACACGTGGCCCAATATGTATTGTTTGGGTAAACTCAAAACTTGTTTTCTGAGTACCTTTTCAGTTGTTTCTAGGAAAGTTTTGGCCCTCTCTGTAGGCAGCCAAGACTTGACTAGAAACAACTGCAAATCCACTGGAGGTTGACTTTCAAAATATAGCAAAAATGTATAAAAATCTCCAGGCCCTTAGGGATTAACCCTTTACCTAACATAGCGGCCAAAAACGGTCAGAAAATTAACCAGGATAGGCCCACCACAGCCTAAAATATCATGGAATTTTCTTAATAAAACCATACAAATATGGATCTCATTAGAACCAGCTCATCGAGCTGGTTCTAATGACATCCATGTTTGTATGGTTTTATTGAAAAATTGTGAAACTTGTTTTTGAAAAATGTGAAATTTAATTAATTTTTCTTAAAATACTTTCAGGTAAAGGGTTAAAGTCCTGTTTCAACTTTGATCAATTTTGCCAATCTTAGAACAGCTGCCAAAACATGCAGTCTTTGTTTAATCTAACAAGGGGTAAATTCTAAGTTCACTGGCAGTTGTTTCTAAACATGTCTTGGCAGCCTACATAGGCAGCCAAGACTTACCTAGATACAACTGCAAAGTCACAGAACATGAACTGTCATAGTGTAGCAAAAAATGTCTGAAAAATCTCCAGACCTTCAAGGGATTAATAATTGATCTCACCTAATTTTATTTGGTCTAACTGACTGTGTACTCTTCTTTCCAACAATTTGTACCACATACTTGTATTGTTTGGGGTGCAAAGTCTGAAACTGTTCTTTGGGTGGACTGAAAAGAGACAGAGACACATTAAGAAAATGAGATGAGTTGTGTAATGTTTCAGTTTTTCAGTTTTTGCCAACAACATTTTATTTTGAGGCTGAATTATTTGTGTGAAGAAATTGTTTTCGTCATTTTGTACATGTATTTAATCACCACTGTACACAAAAAAGTATTTCTTAATTATCTTCAAAGAAATATGACATGGCATTGTTCCATACCTACAAAACTCTTGACACATTCTGGCAATGATACGTTGCAGGTGTCAATGTCAGTTCATTTGGAAATCAAGACAAACAAGAAAAGCACCTATCACCATCATAAAAGACACAACAAAGTACCAGCTGAAATAAGCTGTAGAAGAAGCATGAGCAAATGTCTCCTCAATTTTTTGCTTGATTCGATGTTACGAGCACCAACTGAGAATCAATGTTAGGCTGATATGCATTGTAAGCAATACAAAAGATAATAGAGAATTTTTTTCAAGATTACTCTGCAATTTATTTTGATCAGTAGCGTAACTACAGAATATTAAATGAATAATGAAGCTTGTGAGACATGAAGAAGTAATTACCAAAGGCACAAAAAACATGCATGTACATGTATGAAAGAAATCATTTGATAAAAGGTCAGACCTGTTAACTTTCCCTGATTTCACTAGGTGAATCTCATGAAGATGTCCAATCTCCAGCTCTCACAGTAACATCCTATTTTCTCCCCCGCTTTGACACTTTTCAAAATAGTTATTCAGTAAGGTCTAAAAAAAGATAAGTTAAAAATCTGTTTCTGAGGCCCTCCCACATGGTTCTTTTGGCTGCAGCATGCTCTCTTTTTATAACTAATGCAAACTTAAAAAAATAAAAATTAAATGGTTTATATCTGATATTTTACCCAAGTTAATATAATTGATAAATTTGTCCCTTGAGCACAACAAGGATTTGAATTGCAAAGCCTTCTTGCACTCAAGGGACGAAATTCACCACCACCCATGATATTCTGTAGATTATGAGACCTAAAACATAAAACAAACCAAGAACATGAACTTTTGATGACAAAGAAATAATTACAAAAATAGAAAATAATAAAAACAAGAGGCCCAACGGGGCATGAAGCACTCCCTTAAACAGAATCTGATACAAAGTCTAAGAATGAATTTACATTAAGAAATCAATCACCATAGGATACATTGTCAATCCTAGAGCCTCCAGGAGTGACTAAAATTGTCCAAGCATCATGCCTTTTCTTTAGTTGATCATAATGTAAAAAGTGGAGCTCCCCTTGATACAACCTATGTGGATTAATCTTAGTTACACACCTCTAGAGGGTAATTTCTAATTCTTCTGCGACATGGCCAATTCCGGCTCCCATGGGGAGCACAAATATTAACCCAGACACTCGATTTGAACAAACTTGAATCTCACCCCACTAGAGATGTTGTATACCAAATATGAAAGCATTTTGACTGGTGGATTTGAAGAAGACACTTTTTAAAGAAATTTCTTCAAACTGCATGAAGTTAAAATGTGGGCAACCATAGCGAGCCCAAACATTAACCTGCGGACACGACTTGAAAAAACTTTAATCTGACCCTCAAAGAGATGTGCTGTACACCAAATATGAAAGGATTCTGACTGGTGAATCTGAAAGAGGAATATTTTTGAAGAAATTCCCTCATTTTGCACTAAGGTAAAATTTGGGTTCCCACAGGGAGCCCAAATATTAACCCAAGCAGAGGCCTTTAGATTAGTCTAATTTGGGCACAACATGGCCGGCTTCAAGGGTCCATGGCCCTACCAGACTGATCACGGTTTGGTCTGGTAGGAGAAAATTTTGAAATTTGACACTCTGAAATGCAATTTCCTTGCTTCTAGGTAATGAATTTTGACAAAACTCACATGACAGCTATTATGAAGAGTATACCTCTCTGAACATACTTTCTTGCTGAATACTTTCATCATTCCATAAACATGATGTTGAAAGAATGACTACTACTGGTCAGTTAAAGTCTGCTAGACACTGTTGAGTTGAGATTATTGTTATTCATTATTTCAAAATTCAATATTGAACTGTCAATATAGATGATTGCACTGTATCCATGTTTATTCTTCATGTTTAATGTAAATTGTGACAGTGTGAATATTTTGATATGATTAAAATTTGATTACAAAGGCAATATTAATTTTTTTTCAACTTAATGGGGCAACCAAGGTGCAAGAGTCATTACTACCACAGGCCGAACCATATACAGGCCACCTGTGTATGGTTCGGCCCATGGTAGCAGTAACAACATGGCCGGCTTCAAGGGTCCATGGCCCTACCCGACTGATCACGGTTTGGTCTGGTAGGAGAAAATTTTGAAATTTGACACTCTGAAATGCAATTTCCTTGCTTCTTGGTAATGAATTTTGACAAAACTCACATGACAACTATTATGAAGAGTATACCTCTCTGAACATACTTTCTTGCTGAATACTTTCATCATTCCATAAACATGATGTTGAAAGAATGACTACTACTGGTCAGTTAAAGTCTGCTAGACACTGTTGAGTTGAGATTATTGTTATTCATTATTTCAAAATTCAATGTTGAACTGTCAATATAGATGATTGCACTGTATCCATGTTTATTCTTCATGTTTAATGTAAATTGTGACAGAGTGAATATTTTGATATGGTTAAAATTTGATTACAAAGGCAATATTAATTTTTTTTCAACTTAATGGGGCAACCAAGGTGCAAGAGTCATTACTACCACAGGCCGAACCATATACAGGCCACCTGTGTATGGTTCGGCCCATGGTAGCAGTAGAACTGGCGCAGGGTATGTGTGTTGAGGTTGAAGTGGCATCGCATGTGGTACTGCTGCTACTGCACTAACAGGATCATCAAAAGACGACACTTACGACAGGGTGGGGGGTCATCCTCTTTCCTTATGGGTTGAAAGAATACATTTATTTTCGAAATATTTGGGTTTTTTGAGTCATGATCTTCGGGTAAATCACCGTCCCACTTCGACTCATATGTCAAACTTTGTTTGTTATGCAATTTGCCAGTTGTTTTCGGTCGACCTTGCAAACTCACATCAAAAGTTCAATTCAAACATGTGTTGAGACAAAAACTTTTAAATTATAATCGGAATTCTCGACACAGAAGAGCTTGCCCGGCGAGTTATCTTTTGCAGATCAACATCTTAACGATAAAACCAGCTTACAAATCTATTTTTGCAATAGCAAGAACTTATAAATGAGATAAAGATATGATGATAAGACGTATTTATGGAAATTTGTTACGTTTTGACTAAAATGTTTTGGAACAAATATCTTTATCAACCCTCAGATTGGCGAAAATTTGAAAACCACTTTTTGTAATTTGGGCACACTCAAAAGACAAACAAGTTTTGGTCCGGACAAAGTTTCCTTGAAAAAAGCACAAATCTGACCTTCAGATCAAAGGTCAAGGTCACATGAAGGTCACAATGGTACGCTACACACCGGCTCATGGTGATACATCCACATGCCAAATATCTAAAGCCTGACTCAAAATACAAAAAAGTTCTGGTCCAGACAGTTTACCTTAAAAAAGCGCATAAATCTGGCCTTCAGGTCAAAGGTCAAGGTCACATGAAGGTCACTATGGTACACTGCACAACGGTTCATGGTGATACATCCACATGCCAAGTATCTAAGGTGTAGGTCAAAAGACAAAAAAGTTATGGCCCAGACAAAGTTGGTGTGAAGTTTCCCTTAAAAAAAACCACATAAATCTGACCTTCAGGTCAAAGGTCAAGGTCACATGGAGGTCACTATGGTACACTGCACACCGGCTCATGGTGATACATCCACATGCCAAGTATCTAAGGTGTAGGTCAAAAGACAAAAAAGTTATGGCCCGAACAAAGTTTGTATGAGAAGAAGAAGAAGAAGAAGAAGAAGAAGAAGAAGAAGAAGAAGAATATGCACTAAGGGAAGGGGAGACATAATTCTGGTTCCCGTAGGCAGCCCAAACTGAAATATTAGCCAAGGCACTTGATTTGAACAAAGTTGAATCTGACCCTCCTAGAGATGTTGTACACCAAATATAAAAGCATTCTGACTGGTAGATCTGAAGAAGACAATTTTTAAAGAAATTTCCTCATATTGCAATAAGTTAAAATTTGGGTTACTACAGCGAACTCAAATATCAATCTAGAGGCCCGGTTTGAACAAACTTGAATCTGATCCACCTAGAGATTTGTCATACCAAATATGAAAGCATTCCGACTGGTGAATCTGAAGAAGATTTTTAAAAATTATCCCCCACATTGAACTAAGTTCAAATTTGGACTTCCATAAGAAGCCCAAATATTAACCTAGGGACTGGGTTTGAACAATCTTGAAACTGACCCTCATAACAAACATTGATGTATACCAAACATGAAAAGATTCTGACAGGTGGCTTTGAAGAAGAAGAAGATTTTTAAAGATTATTCCCCATATTGCCCTAAGTTTAAAATTTGGGCTCCTGTACTGAGCCCAAATATGAACCAAAGGGCTTCATTTCAACAAATTTGCATCCACTATTTTGTGAACAAACTAATTTTGTGTAATGAGTGCCAAATTATTTTTCAATGATAATATGAAACATGAGGATTTTTTCTCAAAAAAACCATGCTACCAGTAAGGGGAGTCTTAGTTTAGAAAGTTGTTCAGAAATAATTGTTTTGTTACAATCTATTGGAGAGTGACAATTTTAAATAAGGATTATTTGTTCTACTGCTGAGCAGACTAGCTAATGCATATGGCATAAAGCCACTAAAGTGACTTTCAGCACTTTTAAGTCAAGCCATGTTAAAAATCAACCAATTAAAAATGGCAAAATAAGGTTAGGATCCACATTATGAAGCAGCTCTTTCAGAGAACATTTATAACAACCTTTTCCGCACATGATTAAAATTTGCAGAGAACAAAAGATAGTCTCCATTGTCAACAAATCCTAGCAAAGATAACATTCTGGCCTCATATTACCCTCCAACAAATAGAAGTGACAGAATTGTGAGTGCCCAACATAACATCCTGATCATTGGATCAGTTTGTTTATGTACAGTTGCACCTGCACCTTTGTATTGTATTGTATTTCTCTGTAGGATACAGCGTTAATATAGGCGTTAATATAGGCATTGCCTGTTCGCCAAACCCCATTTAATTGAGGAAATAAAAATAATGTTTAAAAAAAACACATCCTGTAAGTACAAATTGATCTCTTCTGCAATCTGTCACTGGTTAGATAGTGTTGATTTATTCAAAGCTGAAATTGATACTGTTTGTTGTTAGACTTCTTTATCACATCACAGATGTAAGACAAAATGTGTTTTCTAATTACTAAAATGTATTTCAGAGTCAGTGATTTGGTTTCTCAAGCCTTATATGGATTTAACTCTCTGAATACTAATGCCAAAATATTGAACTTTCAAGTAGTAACTTTCCCCATAATGCAGCTTGGAATTTAACCACTTCAATCTTCTTAGAGTTGAAATGGTTAACCTATTAATCGATTAACCAATGATCAATGTCTTGATCGATCAAAAAAGTAATTGAGGATTCTTTTTAATTGGGGACTTTTGTGGAGAAAATTAAACTTATGTTCGGCTACGTTTATTACCTGGCATCATCATCACTATCATCAATCACAATAACATTTTCATCAGGCTTGTTTTCTTTCTCTTTTCCACCAGGTGCAATCACATCCAAGATCTTGCAATTCTTTCTGTGAGAAGAAATGATAAAATGACTTTAAAATAGTAAAAAGATATTGTATCACCTATAACAAAGTATACCCTTTGGCAACATTATTCCCATAACTCCAGATTAAATGCAGAGCTGGGACTTTTACTCTACAAACCACTTTCGCCTTAGCATTGTGCCAGCCAAAAGGCTGTGCAAAAATTAAGCTCAAGTTAACCCTTTATCCAACATAACCGCCAAAACTGGCCACCGTTATTCTAAAAAATCGCCAATTAATTTTCATTATTTTTTCATTTTTTTTGTCCCCAAAACATAGGTTATGACACCTCATTGGAACGAATTCATTCCAATGAGGGGTCATAACCTACGTTTTTGAGACAAAAAATGAAAAAAATTATTTAAAGTGTTGTCTGCTTTTCATGTTAGGTAAAGGGTTAACTGAAGTTAACAAATCTTTAGCAGCCTATTAATAATTTCCAATCAGTTACCTTGTTATGGGTTAATTCAGCCAAGAGAGGAAAATGATAGAAACGCACCTAGCCAACATTTGTTTTATCCATTTTGACTTATGGGTCAAAGTGTGGAATTAAATGAGTGTGATTCATTGGATGTTCACATTTATTTATTGGTGTTTGTAGTAACTTTTAGCATCTATGGCTGTATCATGACTGCAACATAGAGTCAAGTTTAGCCAATCGTTTATACCTATACGGCCCACTTTAGAGGACTTCCACCCCAGACTTGGTTCCGGATCTTATTTGGCCAGTAAGGCAGAACTGGTTTGTCATGCAGCAAACAAGTAAAGCTCTACTTTCCAAAGTACCCACAGGGAGAGTGTTCACACTGGAAAAGAACCAAGGCGATCTAAGTTTTTAATGCATATTATTGTTACTGTATCTGGTCGACTTGGCAAGATATTTATTGCATAATTTGCACTATGTAGTGTGACAGTTTAGACCGAATCGTCAAAAATCAGGTCCTCAATAAGAAAAATATGGTTCAAGTTATCAAAGGTTTGAATTGTCCAGCAAAAAAACAAAACAAAAGCAAAAATCATATTGCTTATGAATAGTGCTTGACATGATTTATGTGAGCAATTGTTTTCAAAACATACTTTAATTCTAAACATAATAGTGCAGTCATGACAGAGAACAAAACAAACACAAAAGCACTTTGATTATGATTACGAATAATGATCAACACAATTTATGTGATTATTTTCAATATGTGCTTTAATTCTAAACTTAGACTGAAGTGATGATGATGTACTTTAATGTTTATCTAAATACAAGCCAGAAAATAAGCAGACTGTCATCAGCAAAATGAGGTTCCCAGAGGGTGAATTTAGTGATGCTACCCTGCTATGCAGGGTAGCATCACTAAATGTACCCTCTGTGAACCTCAATCTGAACCAGGGCCTCAAAACTAAACAGCAAGAGGTACCCAGGGGATAAATGGGCTCACTGTGTGGGCTAGCAACATCAAATCCAGCCTCTGGGGATCTCATTCTGTAAATATCAGACAGCTTATTTTCAGGCCTGTCTAAATAAATGTCAACTGGAGGTTAACAGTGACTATGTGGTTTGTAACATTTTATTATGAAGGGAAGGACACAAATGGAAGACTAAACCAGGGCTGGACAAGTTAGAAAATAAGGCTTCCTGAGAAAAGACATTCAATCTTTTAAGAAACTCTTTTTCAAGTTACCTTGTTCCAGAATTTCAAAGAGAATGACAAATTACGTGTAATACATATACAGAACCACACTTACGCTTGAGTGGGTCCAAGATAAGATACAAGTGCCAATAGGCTTACATGGTATCCTAGCACCACTTGCAAG
This sequence comes from Pictodentalium vernedei, assembly GCA_031216915.1. NCBI lineage: Eukaryota > Metazoa > Mollusca > Scaphopoda > Dentaliida > Dentaliidae > Pictodentalium > Pictodentalium vernedei. Next base: position 351,366,844 of record CM062292.1, read on the forward strand.
TGTGGTTCTATATTTATTACAGACCCCAGCCTAAAAAGAATTCATTGCAATGTATCTCTAAATGAACTAAATGGTCAATGATTTGAATGGCTGAAAGAATTTTACTAGGAAACAGACAATTTTGTCAGAGAACAAGTCTTGCGTCTTCGACATTGCCACCTGAAAAATCGATGATGATACAATTCATTCACAAAATATTTTGATCTCAACATACAAAAGTCAAACGTAAGCATTTCATATCAGACATCTGAAATTAGGAGCTCATAAATTTGTTCAGTAAAGTGTGTGTGAGCAGGTATCATTACATCTGAAGGAAGGAGAAATGTTCAAATTTCATGCCTTTGAAAGTGAGAGTAACTCATTTGGTGCACTGCCATTAGCCTATTGTATTATAATAATAATAACACTTGGGCCGGCCGCTGATTTGTCGCGGTTCTCGTATGAGAGGGCCTTGGTTACCCCTGTTCTACCAACTGCCTCCCTATTCCCACGCTTCTTCTCTCCTCCCAACACTCGGAGACGAACTGCTTGATGACATCCCTTTCCCCATTCTTCCCAATCTCTCCGATTAGCATATTAACCCTCTCCTTTGAGTCGCCCCCTAACCATATACATGTAGGTGGATATCGGTCATTTCTATTCTGCATGTTACTGTAGCAAAATTACACACTGGACAAGAAAAGACACATTTGTGCTTTAATTAACCTTCCAGGGCATCCATTCAATCATTTAATTCAACCAGGACTGTTCGTGATTGTGTTCTGGATTAACCCTTGGTGAGTTAATTGCTAACACTTAATATCTCAGTAATTCTGACTTGAAATTCAGCCTATTTTATTTCTTTTACCTTGGGGTCTTGACAACTATTACTTGAAATGGACCGTATTTAAGCTTTAACCCTTTACCTAACCTGAAAAGCAGACGACACTTGAAAAAATAATTCTTGAATAACTAATTTTTTTCATTTTTTGTCTCAAAAACATAGGTTATGACCCCTTGTTGGAACGAGCTCGACGAGCTCGTTCCAACGAGGGGTCATAACCTATGTTTTTGAGACAAAAAATGAAAAAAATAATGAAAATTACTTGGCGATTTTTGAGAATAGTGCTGGCCGGTTTTGGCCGTTACATTAGGTAAAGGGTTAAATAATCCACATTTACTCCCTACTTCTTAAATGTTAATCTCAATTTAGAAATTGTTTCATATTTGCATTTAGTGAGTAGTTTTAAGAGCACAGACAGCATATGGCTGAAAATGATTAGGCATAGTGGAGCACATTTTGTTGGTTGGAAGTGACCAGGCAAACTCTGCCCTAAAACTGTCATTTATAATTATAAATGCTAATGCCTACTTTAGATCTGTCCCGATAGTCATTAATAAATGTGGTGTTGGCTTTATTGGAAGCATAACTGCAATTTATTTAAAATAATACATAGTATTTTATCAAAAAATGCCCAATTATTGCTAAAAATAATGCACAGTAACTGTTGTTGTTCATGGCAACCATTTATCTGAACAGCAGCCAAGTTAAATTGTGACATAGCATATATTCAGAAATGATGCAACATTTTTTCATTTACTTTGGTTAACTTTGGGGCAAATTTGTTTTCTTTTTTTTGCAACATTTATTAATTTATTTACTGGTGTTTAAGGTCACATATTTTTTAGTGATGAATTGATACTCAGAATCGGCAATTGGAACTGGCCGGTTATGGGGCATCGGCCGATTATGACAACCGGCCGTTAAAAACTGGCAGTTTCCTGTTATTTTATATTCAACACTGACTATTAAAAATCCCTTTGATATCTGGCCATTTCAATAAACTTTTCCCATTAAAAACGTTGTGTAGAGCACAGCAGAAAATTCAGGGATTAGAGCAGAGATAATATGGAATTTACAAACTGAAATTGGAACAAATCACCATCATTTCCCAATGATTGTAGAGTTCATGTAAACATTAGAGAAACAAATCAAGGGAGGTAAGAAGTTGAAAAAAGAACACTGAATTATACATTCTGACAAATATGTGAACTATGCGTAATACGACTTCACAACACACATTAACATTAAAATTATTATTCATTTAAGACACAAAGTAAGTGTGCTCAGTATATTCCTGGTTAATACAGCCAAGTGTATTGTATCCTAACACAAAACCGTATTAACACTATTTACCGGAATAAAACACAATCTTCACGAGAACAATATCGAGTGATTGTATCGTTAATAGCGATCTTTTCTCCACACCCCAACCAAAATGCAAATATTATTTTGGCTAATACTGCCAAGCATGCTTTGAGAACTTATGTGGTATTAACCTTTCGTAATTGATGATTTATCAATGAAATTCTATAGTATAACAGGCACCAACAGATTTTCTTCAGTGTTCTACTTCAACAATCGGAATCGGCATAATCGGCAGAGAAATAAACGGTAATCGGTTGATAGCTAGTTTTGATAATTGGTTCATCACTAATATTTTTGTACAATGGCTAATCATGACCACAACATGACTATCAACTCAATACCTTGGGTGAGCGTTAATATGATGGTTTGTCCAATCTGGACAGGCCAGCAACACAGCAAGTTCAATTCTAACCACTTTTTCAATTAGTAGTAGTACGGCAGAGAAGAATAGGCATAACCACAATCGGAAAAACACATCCAAACTGCATCAATACTATATACTCACTTGGTACCACCAAGAAAAACATCCACTGTCTCTCCCTTGAAAAATCTATCTTTTCCAAATATGAAAACATCATCATTCATATCTGCTAAACGTCCTCGATGTGTACATGATGCCAGAAACAGAAGAGGTTTCTGTAGTGTAGTTGGAAAGGTTTCTAAGTTTCTTGTTGCTTTTTTTTCACAATCTATGGCTTCCTGGTAGGTAAGTCCTGAACGTCCTGTTATGGTACATGACCATACAAGACTATTGCACAAGATAATTCTTTCAAAAAATGCCCTGAAAATAAAGGCAATATATGTTAGGAAAATATGTACTTCAATCAGAAATGTTCAGCTTCTGTGAAAAGTCTCAACCCTTTTCACCTTGTATAAACTGTGAATAAATTTTTACACAAAGAAAGAAAATTGGCACTAGATTAACAGATGATAAAACCAGAGGTTCAAGCGATCCTAAACCACACACCTGGATCAAGCTATCTGCAGGGAATAAGTGTTACTGTTAAGGGATCAGCAAGATGGAGGCAAAAAGGAAGTGTCGCCTTGTACATGTTTGCTTACTGCAATGACTGTCATCAAAAAGCTCTGAAAAATTATGTCTATTTTTCAACCTCCCACTCCAAGCACACATTCTATATCAGACTTGAGATTGTGTTGAAAAATGACAGAAGAGTTTCCCTCTGAGAAGAGTCAGAAGACCCTCTAGGTTGGTGACAATTTGGGTATGAAACTCATTGAAACATTCAGTGTTTCTAGAAGAATCAGCTGTGTGAAGAAATGGTGTGAAATGGCCACCACAAGGACATGACTGTTACAGGAGGGGGGGAGGGTGGGGAGGGGGGGGGGGGGGGGGGGTTGACAATTTGGGGCTTTCTGGATGTGTGTCATTTCACACTCATTGACAGATGTAATCATTAACAAAAATGGAACATTCGATTGAAAAAATATTTGTTTTCTCATACTGCATGACTGGTAGATCCGGGTGGTTGTGTTTTTCCAGGTTCAGTTTCGGTTTTGTTGTTTTTTCTTAAAAATCCTCGGTTTCAGTTTGGTTTTTGATTATATTTAGAACTCATGTCAGTAGATGGCATTTTGGAGAGCTTACAGTGTAAGAATTTGACTGTATCAGAAACAAAGAGAAATTTAAATTTTCAATCGGCAACAATTCTGAGAGATCAGTAGTAACACACCACTGAACTAGACCAATGTTCAAACAGGCCTGTCATTTTGAGGCAAACGGCCATCAGGCCTGGACTTTTGAAAAATCTAAGGGAGCTAATATGGCTCTCCTAAACCAGTGCCAGGAGAGCTATTCTATACTTAAGTCCGTTATTAATAAGGGAATTGAAGGTTTAAGGAGAGCTATTACAGCTCTTAAGGAGAGCAATTATGGCCCTCCTTGAATTGATTTTGCAGGAGCCACAGCTCTCAACAAGAGGCCCCAAGGGGCCTGAGGGTGCTCACCTGACATGGTAGCCTAAACATCAACCCAGAGAATTGATTTCAACAAGTTGCATCTGCTCCTCCTAAGAAAAGCTTATACCAAATATCCAAAGATTCTGACCAGTGGATCTGTAAAAAAAAGAAGATTTTTAAAGAATATTCCTCATATTGAACTAAGTTATAATTCGGATTCCCACAGGGAGCCCATATATAAACCCAGGGACTTGGCTTTAACAAACTTGAATCTCCCCCCCAACCCCCAAACCCACCCCACCCCCTCCCCCAAGGATGCTGCATACCAAATATCAAAACATTCCGACTGCTGGATCTGAAGAAGATTTTTAAAGAAAATTCCTCATTTTGAATTAAGTTATCATTCGGGCTCCCACAGTGAGTCCAAATATGGGCCTAGGGACATGGCTTGAACAAACTTGAATCTCACCCCCCTAAGGATGCTGCATACCAAATATTAAAACATTCCGACTGCTGGATCTGAAGAAGATTTTTAAAGAAAATTCCTCATTTTGAACTAAGTTATCATTCGAGCTACCGCAGTGAACCCAAATATGAACCCAGGGACTTGGCTTGAACAAACTTGAATCTCACCCCCCTAAGCATGGTGCATACCCAATATCAAAAGATTCTGCCTGCTGGATCTTGAAAAGAAGATTTTCAAAGAAAGTTTCCTGAAATGCACTAAGTTCAAATTCAAGCTTCTATAGTGAGCCCAAATATGAATCTAGGGTGCCGATTTGAACAAACTTGAATCCAATCCACCCCACAATGTTGCATACCAAATATCAAAAGATTCTGCCTGCTGGATCTGGAGAAGATTTTTTAAGAAATTTGCCTGAAATGCACTAAGTTCGAATTCAAGCTTCTATACTGGTAAGCCCAAATATAAACCCAGGGGGCCGATTTGAACAAACTTGAATCAGATCCACCCCATAATGTTGCATACCAAATATCAGAAGATTCTGCCTGCTGGATCTGGAGAAGAAGATTTTTGAAGAAATTTGCCTGAAATGCACTAAGTTCGAATTCAAGCTTCTATAGTGAGCCCAAATATGAATCTAGGGAGCCGATTTGAACAAACTTGAATCAGATCCACCTCACAATGTTGCATACCCAATATCAAAAGATTCTGCCTGCTGGATCTGGAGAAGAATATTTTTTAATCTTTTTCCCATTGCCTACAGTGTTAAAAAGTGCCGACTCCTGAAAAAGTACATTGTGATCAAACCGATAGGGATTTTTTTAACCATTCTATTCTACTGGATAAAAGTAAGCTTTATACAAAATAAGAATTCTCTGTGCCCTGTAGTTTTGGAGATATGGCAGTTTCAAGGTTTTTCCTATTTTTAGCTCCCAAGGTTCCCACGGGGCAATGAGAAAATTTTTTTTTGGCATCAATCAACTATTTTGATCCATTATCCTCTCATATCAAATTTGGCTCAAATCGACCTCACGGTACTGAAAATAGAAATTTTAGGCATGGCCAAAATTTTTGCCCCTCCCATAACGAAGGCAAATAATGCCCGACAAACTTCTCTTGAACAAACTTGATTCTAAACCTCAAAAGGACTCAGTATACCACATAGCAAGTCTCCGCTACTGGTGGTTCATTAGAAGAAGATTTTCAAAAAATTTGGCCATTTTTCTCCACACCTCTGCTCAATATGAGCCGAAACCTAATTGGATAAAAATCAAAATGCCCCTATATAACCACTACTTACATGAAATTTAATTAAAATGTGGCCAGTGGTTTAGAAGAAAGAGGCTCAAACACCACCTTCACGCAGGACGACGGACGACAGACGAAGAGTGATAAGAAAAGCTCACCCTGACTTTCAGTCAGGTGAGCTAAAAACCAGGCCAGGGCCGTTTGGGTCACGTGAAGGTTACCTGAAAATGAAAAACATGCAAACAGGAAATGGGTTGCGCCAAATTACCGTCGGGTCACACAAATGTTTTGCCAAATTGAATGATCTTGAGCGAATGAATCGTGGAATGATGTTGAGCATCAACTAATCATAAGATGCACAGTGTGTGTGCATCTGCCTAAGTATAGCTGCTCTGTTGGCCAAATATTGACCAACAGAGAAGCTATACTAGGAGATGCAAACACCTATGCTGATCATTGGTTGATGCTCAATATCATTTTAAATTGTTGATCATCTTAAGATGCATACATGTATGTACATGTAGATACCAGTCTTTCGATTTTGAGGGGAGTTGCAGCTCTTTCGCACCATTGTACCTGCAATTTTTCCTTTTTTGTAAGTTGACAACAGCAAGCTTCGGTTCCCCCAAGCGAGTGATTGATCCTTATTTAACCCTTTACCCAACGCAGACAATATCAAAATTTATTATTTTAAATATCATTTTTTTAAATTTTCCAAAAAATTTCAACAAAACCATATCATGTGACCCCTCGTTGGAACGAGCTCGTTCCAACGAGGGGCCACATGATATGGTTTTGTTGAAATTTTTTGAAAAATAATATTTTTTCAAGTGCTGAATTTGCATATTACGTGGGCGGATGCGGCCGATTCGTTGGGTAAAGGGTTAAACAAATCAAGTGCATCTGCTGCATAATATTCAAACGGTACAAAAGAACAAAAAATTAAAAAGCTCTACAAAATCATATCATGTGCACCCCTTGTTGGAACGGGCTCATTCCAATGAGGAGGTTGCATAATGATGTTATTCTGTTTATTCATCATGTTGTACTAACCCGGGAACAAGTACAGGGTGTGTGTGAAATTAAAAAAAAAGGCAAAAGTATATGAATGGGCTTATTTTTGAGAGGTCAAGCTTTCAAGAGAATTTGGATGCAAAGTTGACACAAAGTTAGGTGACTTGGTCAATCCCAAAACAAAGATGCATTAACCCTTTAAATACCTAATGAATTGGCCACACCCACAAAATTTAAAACAATTTCAACAAAACCATATCATGTGGCCACCTCACTGGAACGAGCTTGCTTGTTCCAATGAGGGGGTCACATGATACAGATTTGTTGAAATTTTCTGAAACATTCGAAAAAAAAAAAAAAACTAAAATAACAAATTTTGATATATGCATTGGGAAGTGGGTTCTTATTCTTTGTCACAACCGACATGTACCAGCATGAATGTCATCGATGTTGTCATAACAAAGTGAGGGATTGGGCTTATCGACAGGAGGTGACTCTGAAGTCTGAAAAGTTGGTAGGTGGGCTTATTTTCGATTATGGGCTTATTCCTGGCTCAGTACGGTTGATAATGATTGGATGGAACATTACAACAAGTCTTTGACTAGGAAATAATTCAGTAGACATTATCACTCTCGGGCTGGAGTGAAGGGCGTTGAGCAATAGTCAATAGGCATTAGAAAATAATGGTCAAAAGGTCAGTAATGGTTAGTAACGCAAAGCACAAGCAGTTACCACTGGTTGAAGATAAGTATTACGTTGACATGGTGTACATCTATGGTTGACGAACACAGTCGAGCTGTATGCCTAAAGTTCACTTTATGCTGGGTTAAATGGAGATATGTTTAGAAAGCTTAATGCTGCTTAGAAGTCTTCAATTTAATCTGTTCCCATAAGTCAAATGGAACAGTATTTCACTAGTTTTGCTTAATATCTTAATCTGAAGTTACAGTGCAGTAGGATGGTGTTATGGTCATCATGTGGGCCAACATTACAACGTATCACTCAGGCACAGGAATGGGGCTTCTCAATGTTTCAAAATATAAGAAAAAACTGGCTTATTATTTCACATTCAAGACACACCAAGGTACCTATACAGTGATATACTTCCTCTTCTTTCTGAGTTTTATTGATAAGAAGGATTTCTCTTTCACATGTAAAGTCTTAGAACACTAAACCAAATGTATGGTGGAAGTGTTTGGAAAGATCACATTATTTATTATTATTTATTAATGTTTAAGGTCACATATTTATGCACAATGGCTAATCATGACCGTGACAGTTTTACGGGTGGAGGAAGCCGGAGTACCCGGAGAGAACCACCGAGCAACGACGAGCAGCTGCCAGCTCCCCAACATCGTAACTCCACACTGCAGCACAGGCAGGGTTAGATTGGTTGAAGACATGCATACCATCGACGTGCAGTACGCCTTAGTACACGGCGTCATCGTGCCCCCACGCGGGCAATGGAGATGAAGTGCCTTGCCCAAGGACACAACGCGGTTGCCGCAGGTGGGAGTCGAACCGAGGACCTCTCGGCTTGCAGCCTGCACCTCTACCAACTGAGCCACCGCGCTCCCGGAAAGATCACATAAAGTTGATCCTGGTCTATGCAAACTAGCACAAAAGCTAGTGTCTTTGCCTCCATTGGACTATTGTTTTCAAATTTCAGTTCAATTCAAAGCAAACTACGAAACAGACTTGGTATAGCAAAAGCAGCCAAGTTAGTTATGTGCTACAGGTTCCTTTGGGGAAAGAAGAGCTTCACTGGTGGACTTAGCTACATCAGCACTCATTAGTATCATGTTGAAATTTGTTTCCACTAACAGAGGATCTTCGCGTGATGACCAAAGGTTTCTACAATCTACAGCCAAGAAGGCAAACTTGGCACTTTTTTTATTTCATTTGATTAAGTGATGGTATTTTTTACGGTGCCTAGAAAATGGATAATATTTTCATTTGCATTATACATATTCATGTACGAAATGAAGTAAAACTGTTTTTCAAGGATAAATGTGATCATTTTTGCGATTTTTACCCTTTCTGGCACTGTTTCTGGGGATGCTTTCCTGAATTCAGATAACTGTTATTGGTTTGAGTTAATCATTCTGACAAAAAAGTTTTTTCCCAGTTCTGAAGCGGGAAAAACTCCTGGTTTTTACCAGGCAGTAAAAACAACTCGGTATTTACCAACCAACCCTGCCCTAAATTCCTTTAACAGTGCATTCAGGACTATATATCATCTAAATTTTGGAGAACCCATTTGGATTCTAGAGAAAATAGTTGCGAGAATCCATATCTGTTATGAGCGTCTCAGAATCCCTTTAGGCCACCATGGCTGAACCCCTGTTGTATACTCATAACCTTTAGGCAACACAGTTTTTTAACTTTTAAAATATAAACTGAACATAATTTTTTTTAAAAATTATTGCTCTCCTTAAGAGCTGTAATAGCTCTCTTTAAACCTTTAATTCCCTTAATAACAGACTAAAGTATAGAATAGCTCTCCTGGCACAGGTTTATGGGAGCCATAATGGCTCCCCTAGATTTTTCAAAAGGCCAGGCCTGGGTAATAATCATGGGTTACACCAAACAGAAGTAGAAAACACATTGTAAAATTATACATGAATTTCGGTCAGAGATCAATCAATGACATTCTCCAAGTTCGCAAAGACCATTTGCGGGTCAAGCTACAGTGTATGAGAGTATTGGCAAACTTCAAGTCAATCAGTGACTGATGTCATAACTACACACATTTTGATTTCCATGTGATCGCTTCTAAGTAAACTGTTGTGACGTATAATGATTGTTCACACCTCTGTACATGCAATTGTTGTGGAACTGGATCTGCCACTATGGACTGGTATTGTTGGTAAGTAATCTGTATGAATGATTTTTCACCTGAATTTCTTCTCATTGGTCCTTATTCTTCCGCAATTACAGACTAATAGAATGTCAAAACCTCCATAAAATTCGCTGTGAAAAACTTCAAAATATCCCTTAGATGCAACGAGATGGGGATTTTGAGATCCTAGAATTTAAAATTGTCCTCCAGCAGCCCGAAGCATGGTTGGCCCGTGGTACCGATGAATCTTAGTTGCCCCATTTTCCCAATTACCGGCCCAAACATTTTTACCCTAGTAGTATATTATATGCCATCGACTCACAGTTGGGTTGACAGCAGGCATCAAAGGTTTCTGGAAATAGTGTTGAAATCAATGAATCAATGAAATGATTAGTCGACTTAGTCATGGTTGACGCTGATATTGCCAATGTCGAATCTGGATTTCCAAGTTGACTAGTCAGAACATGTAGTATTTCCTATAAAAACATTACAACATCGGTTGCAAAGATATGAGCCTGAATGGACAGACAGAGCCTAACACTATATCAGGAAACTTTGTTTGGCGCGGGATAATAATAATTCAGGAAAACAACTTGTGGCCAAATGTGCTTCAGATACCAAAGAAAATACTATGCATTCAAAACACTTTATGATGCAGCGACAGGACTGCATTTGCGGAAAGGCCAACACTGTCTGCATTTTTTTTACTGAGGAAGGATTTCTTGGCTGACATATAAGTGTTTGTCATGTTATACAAATTTTAATAAAAAAATAATTGCATCCTACTAGGAAAATTAAACAGGCGTCCCAATATACCTTGTAAGTAATATGACAAATGACAACTCTGAAGTCTCCATATGATGGTAGTCTGTAGTTTGCAGGCCTGGCATTCTTTAGGAGAGCAGGAGTGCTGCACGCCTTCTGAACGCCTAGAAAAAAATTGAGGAGGGCAATTTTTTGCACCCCTTGATTTTCTAGAATGCCAGACCTGTTTGGGACTGCCATTAAACTCTATTATCATTTCGTCCCCTGAGTTCCAATGTGTTCTATGTGCCCACTGGCACATAGAACACATTGGAACTCAGGGTACAATTTGTCAATGTTGCATTGATTCACACTAATTCATGACCCATTCTGTGTCGCATTTCAATACATTTTGAGTGTAGAAGGCAATCACATAAGATTTGAATGTAACATTTTGAATGATGAGAAGATGTGTGCACCAATTTTTCCACCATATAGATGAATGTAGAACAATTTTTCGGTCACAATATTAATACCTTGAAATGAATATAACCAAAATAGCATAAATTTCTGGTGCAAATTGCATTCCCAAGCAATCTGAGGAGGGCAATTGTTTTGCACTCCTTGATTTTTGAGATTGCCAGACTTGAGTTTGAAGGCAATCAGTCTCATCATTTGATTTTAGAAGGCATTGTACATGTATATCGATGCTTTTTCAGACCTGTTGACATTGACCAAAATGTGAATGAAAGTGTCAATGACACTGTAGCTCAACTTGTCAAGACATGTACATGTATAGTATGTGACACTGCAATGACAAACATCTAGGTAATGACCTGATAACAAAGGTACATATAAAGTATTGTAACGGTCTGTACATAAATACTGACTGTAGCCTGTAACAAATGTATAGGTAAAGTATTGCAAAGGTGGGTGACAGTCAGATGCTAAACTAGAAAAAAAATCTTGGAGTCCCAGAGTGGGTCTGACTGAACCCCAAAATATTTGTTCTCATAGCACAGTGATAACAAAGGCACCCCAAAACACACTCAGTCCTGTCCCAAGGTGAAAACAAAGGTACCCAAGAAGTTTCGTGAAGATCAGTTCATAAATATGAGCTGTATAGAAGTTGTGACAAAAAACTGATTGGACCTAATTTCGGTACAAAATGGCCACCGGCAGCCATCTTGAATTTTGGACCGCACTCAGAAACACTCGTTCTCGTCCCAGGGTGATAACAAAGGTACCCAAGAAGTTTCGTGAAGATCGGTTGATAAGTACAGCCTCTAGCCCGAGCCGTATTGACATGTGTACTTCCTGTGTCTAAGTAGCACTGAAATGAAAGTGTCAATGACACTGTAGCTCAACTTCTCAAGACGAAGACATGCACATGTATAGTATGTGACACAGCAATGACAAACATCTAGGTAATGACCTGATAACAAAGGTACATATAAAGTATTGTAATGGTCTGTACATAAATACTGACCATTGCCTGTAACAAATGTATAGGTAAAGTATTGTAAAGGTGGGTGACAGTCAGATGCTAAACTAGAAAAGAAAACTTTGAGTCCCAGAGTGAGTCCCAGAGTGGGTCTGACTGAACCCCAAAATATTTGTTCTCATAGCACAGTGATAACAAAGGCACCCCAAAACACACTCGTTCCTGTCCCAAGGTGAAAACAAAGGTACCCAAGAAGTTTTGTGAAGATCAATTCATAAATACGAGCTGTATAGAACGGTTCATAAATACAGCCTCTACCCTCAGCCGTATTGACATGTGTGCTCACATTGTGCAAGTAGCACTGAATAAGTCAAAGTTCATCTAATTTGCATAATTTCTGCACGAAAAAAAACCCCTTAGAATATGTGATGTATACCATGTTACTAAACATTCATACAAAAATTTATTCAAATCAGAACTTTCATACAGAAGTTCTGTACAAAAGACTGATTGCACTAATTTTGGTACAAAATGGCTGCTGGTGGCCATCTTGAATTTCGGACCACACCCAAAAACACTCGCTCTCATCCCAAGGTGATAACAAAGGTACCCAACAAGGTTCGTAAAGATTGGTTCATAAATATGGCCTCTAGTCTGAGCTGTATAGAAGTTGTGTACAAAAAACTGATTAGACCTAATTTCGGTACAAAATGGCCACTGGCAGCCATCTTGAATTTTAGACCGCACCCAGAAACACTCGTTCTCGTCCCAAGGTGATAACAAAGGTACCCAAGACATTTCGTGAAGATCAGTTCATAAATACAGACTCAAGTCTGAGCCGTATTGACATGTGTACTTAATGTGTGTAAGTCGCACTGAAATATCAAAGTTCATCTAATTTGCATAATTTCTGCACGAGAAAAAAACCCGTATTACATGTGATGTATCCCATGGTACTAAACATTCACACAAAAAATTATTCAAATCAGCGCTTTCATATGGAAGTTCTGTGCAAAAATCTGATTGCACCTAATTTTGTACAAAATGGCTGCCATTGGCCATCTTGAATTTCGGACCGGACCCAAAAACACTCGTTCTCGCCCCACGGTGATACCAAAGGTACCCAAGAAGTTTCGTAAAGATCGGTTCATAAATACGGCCTCTAGCCCGAGCCGTATTGGCATTTGCACTTACAGTGCTGAAATTAACACCAAAAAACATCAAAATTAGTCTAATTTGCACAATTTACGCACAAGAAAAAAACCCGTATTATATGTGATGTACCCCATGGTACTAAACATTCATACAAAAAATTATTCAAATCAGAGCTTTCATATGGAAGTTCTGTACAAAAAACAGATTTCTGCATCATCGGTACAAAATGGCGGCTGGCAGCCATCTTGAATTTCGGACCGCACCCAAAAACACTCGTTCTCGTCCCACGGTCATAACAAAGGTACCCAAGAAGTTTCGTAAAGATCGGTTCATAAATACGACCTCTAGCCCGAGCCATAGCCAATTGTTGACGTACGGACAGACGGACGGACAGACGGACGACGGGCCATGACAATAGCTCAAATTTGACTTCGTCAAAGTTGAGCTAAAAATCAAAGTTCATCTAATTTGCATAATTTCTGCACATTCACACAAAAAATTTTTCAAATCAGCACTTTCATATGGAAGTTCTGTGCAAAAATCTGATTGCACCTAATTTTGTACAAAATGGCTGCCATCGGCCATCTTGAATTTCGGACTGCACCCAAAAACACTCTTTCTCATCCCACGGTGATACCAAAGGTACCCAAGAAGTTTCGTAAAGATCGGTTTATAAATACAGCCTCTAGCCCGAGCCGTATTGGCATTTCCACTTACAGTGCTGAAAGTGTAACACTAAATACATCAAAGTTAGTCTAATCTGCATAATTTACGTACGAGAAAAAAACCTGTATTATATGTGATGTATCCCATGGTACTAAACATTCATACAAATGGAAGTGTCAATGACACTGTAGCTCAACTTGTCAAGACAAAGACATGTACATGTATAGTATGTGACACAGCAATGAAACATCTAGGTAATGACCTGATAACAAAGGTACATATAAAGTATTGTAATGGTCTAAATACTGACCGTTGCCTGTAACAAATGTATAGGTAAAGTATTGTAAAGGTGGGTGACAGTCAGATGCTAAACTAGAAAAAAATCTTTGAGTCCCAGAGTGGGTCTGACTGAACCCCAAAATATTTGTTCTCATTGCACAGTGATAACAAAGGCACCCCAAAACACACTCGTTCCTGTCCCAAGGTGAAGACAAAAGTGCCCAAGAAGTTTTGTGAAGATCAGTTCATAAATACGAGCTGTATAGAACTTGTGACAAAAAACTGATTGGACCTAATTTCGGTACAAAATGGCCACTGGCAGCCATCTTGAATTTTGGACCATACCCAGAAACCCTCATTCTCATCCCAAGGTGATAACAAAGGTACTCAAGAAGTTTTGTGAAGATCGGTTCATAAATACAGCCTCTACCCTGAGCCGTATTGACATGTGTGCTTACATTGTGTAAGTAGCACTGAATAAATCAAAGTTCATCTAATTTGCATAATTTCTGCACGAAAAAAAAACCCTTAGAATATGTGATGTATTCCATGTTACTAAACATTCATACAAAAATTTATTCAAATCAGAACTTTCATACAGAAGTTCTGTACAAAAGACTGATTGCACTAATTTTGGTACAAAATGGCTGCTGGTGGCCATCTTGAATTTTGGACCACACCCAAAAACACTCACTCTCATCCCACGGTGATAACAAAGGTACCCAAGAAGTTTCGTAAAGATTGGTTCATAAATATGGCCTCTAGTCTGAGCTGTATAGAAGTTGTGTACAAAAAACTGATTAGACCTAATTTCGGTACAAAATGGCCACTGGCAGCCATCTTGAATTTTAGACCGCACCCAGAAACACTCGTTCTCGTCCCAAGGTGATAACAAAGGTACCCAAGACATTTTGTGAAGATCAGTTCATAAATACAGACTCTAGTCTGAGCCGTATTGACATGAGTACTTACTGTGTGTAAGTCGCACTGAAAAAATCAAAGTTCATCTAATTTGCATAATTTCTGCACGAGAAAAAAACCCGTATTATATGTGATGTATCCCTTGGTACTAAACATTCACACAAAAAATTATTCAAATCAGTGCTTTCATATGGAAGTTCTGGGCAAAAATCTGATTGCACCTAATTTTGTACAAAATGGCTGCCATCGGCCATCTTGAATTTCGGACCGGACCCCAAAACACTCGTTCTCGTCCCACGGTGATACCAAAGGTACCCAAGAAGTTTCGTAAAGATCGGTTCATAAATACGGCCTCTAGCCCGAGCCGTATTGGCATTTGCACTTACAGTGCTGAAAGTAACCCCAAAAAACATCAAAATTAGTCTAATTTGCACAATTTACGCACAAGAAAAAAACCCGTATTATATGTGATGTATCCCATGGTACTAAACATTCATACAAAAAATTATTCAAATCAGAGCTTTCTGTACAAAAAACAGATTTCTGCATCGTCGGTACAAAATGGCGGCTGGCAGCCATCTTGAATTTCGGACCGCACCCAAAAACACTCGTTCTCGTCCCACGGTCATAACAAAGGTGCCCAAGAAGTTTCGTAAGGATCGGTTCATAAATACGGCCTCTAGCCCGAGCCATAGCAGCTTGGCACTTACAGCTCTGAAAGTAACACTAAATAAATCAAAGTCAGTCTAATTTGCATAATTTACGCACGAGAAAAAAACCCGTATTATATGTGATGTATCCCATGGTACTAAACATTTATACAAAACTTTATTCAAATCAGAACTTTCATACAGAAGTTCTGTACAAAAAACTGATTTTTGCATCATTGGTACAAAATGGCCGCTGGCAGCCATCTTGAATTTCGGACCACACCTAAAAACACTCGTTCCCGTCCCAGGGTCATAACAAAGGTACACAAGAAGTTTCGTAAAGATCGGTTCATAAATACGACCTCTAGCCCGAGCCATAGCCAATTGTTGACGTACGGACGACGGGCCATGACAATAGCTCAAATTTGACTTCGTCAAAGTTGAGCTAAAAATTATTCAAATCAGCGCTTTCATATATGGAAGTTCTGCGCAAAAATCTGATTTCACCTAAGTCTGTACAAAATGGCCGTCAGCGGCCAACTTGAATTTCGGATCGGACACAAAAACACTCGTTCTCGTCCCACAGTCATAACAAAGGTACCCAAGAAGTTTCGTAAAGATCGGTTCATAAATACGGCCTCTAGCCCGAGCCGTATTGAATTGCTGACGGATAGACAGACGAAGATAGAAAACAAAACAAGGTTGCAAGTTCAGGAATCCCCTCCCCCACCATCGCAGCACTTTCACTGCATACTAAAGAATTTGATTTATGAGCTTTGTTCTTGGACATATGATGCGTAAAAATGTTCTTGTGTAATAGTATTTGATTACCTGTTCTGGTACGAATACATCAGGAGACTCTCAGAAATATTTGTTTATTGGAATTTAAGGTCACTTACTTCTGAAAAATGGCTAAAGTTTACAAGCACTGCTTCAATTCCCAGTGTTCCCAAAGGGAGACAGCAACCACAGATGCCTGCTGTCAACTCTAGATTGTTTACATATATTTTTGGGGTTCTATACGATAACCTTCATTTTGATAATTTGTGCATATTTCTTTTATGATGATGGAATATCATTATCAGACTTAAGAATCAACAAATTTTCTTCACTTATATAGCACCTTAACACTGCTTTCGGACTCAAAATCAAATCAAATCAATCGTCAGCTGATCAGTTTGTGGAGGAGTGTACGTCAAAAGCAATGTCTGAAAATTATGTGGAGGCCTTGCGCATCTGCACAGCTTGTGTCTGGGTAAATCCAACACTGATTTTACTAGTATGGGGTACGGGGTTACTTTAATTGGTGGGCGACTAGGGTGTACCTCCTTTATACCGATGGTAACCAGAGGTTACCACTGATTAGTGCAGACAGGGAACGATTTAACTGGATTCGCATGCCGATTTTTGAACCAATTTTCCACCATAGCTAATCAATTTCACATGACAAAAACATTTAAATAATAGGAAATCAAAATTTATCCAAGTTATTGCTATTAAATTTTAAAAAATTAAATCAACCCTTAAGTGCAGGTTACCTGAGGTCCCAGAACATAAGTTTTCATGCAAATTCTATTGTCTTTCTCTTTCTGAGGCCTGATGGGATGTATCCCGATACTATCATACTGAAATTTGAAACTGCACTTTACCAACTAAATAAGCTTGGAAACTGTGTTCTTGATTTATTGTCAAATTCTCCACTGCTGGTTGATAGTTAAATACGCAGATTATTCGAGTGACTTAAGTTTTCAGCCTTTAGAATGTATTTTTATTAAAGAATGCAGGCAGCATATTAGAATTTCTGTTACGTGATCCGAGTTGGTATGGGACTTAATATAAGACTCAGCCAATTATTAAGTCTGACACCAGTCGAGAAATTTTTGTCTGGATTAAAGTTTTTGATATCCAGCCTTTTGATTTTTAGGCAAGTTGTCGCTCTTGCGTGCCATCACACCTGCAATTTTTACTTTTTGCAGTACACAACAGTGCTCCTCGGTTCCTCCTAGTGAGCGATTAACCCTTACTTAACAAAACGGCTGCATCCGCCGCGTAATATCCTATTCGTGCACTAGAAAAAAATTAACATTTTATCAAAACCATATCAAGTGATAACTCACTGAAACAAGCTCGTCGAGCTCGTTCCAATGAGGGAGTCACATGATATTGGGTGAAAAAAAAAATTAAAATAACAAAATTTTTATACCATGTGTTTTCTGTAAAAGGGCCAAAATCTATTTGAGGGGAATAAGCCAGATAATACAATGCTTTACAAAAATGTCAACAATGCACCATGAATTATGCCAGGCAGTGTTCAACCGATGATTGGAACCAGCCACCATAATCGACAGCTTGTGGGCAATCAGAAGACAACAGCAACATGTCATTGAACATCGGTTCAACCAACTGTTGCCAAGCATTTTGTCATGATTGATAAACCGTATTTTATTATCTTCTGTAATTGTTAAATTGTTAATGTAAAATGATGTCACTGATACCATTCAATAAAGTTGAAAAACCACCACAAAGTTTATACTTAATCTCTCAAGACACCCCTTTACAGGATATACAAGTTAAACGACATATAAAGCTTAAAAATAAGCATACTTTCAGCAATCGCCAGTTCATACCGGGAAAGTGAAGGTTGCACTCCACTGACTCAGGTTGCAGTAAAAATTGCCAGTTGCATGCACTTGGGTGGTAAACGTGGCTCTGAGAGCCACGTTTACCTTCCATGTGTGCGTGACTGGTAATTTTACTGAGTAAACAGAGTTTATCACTGTAAAGTATGTTCAATTTAATGTAGTTCTTTCGAGTCTCAACTTTTCTAGTAGTGAACGGACTGTAAACACTGTAACATATGTTCAATTTGATGCAGTTCTTTGCAAGCCTCGACTTGTCTAGTGGTGTTCAGTATTACAATTGGAATCGGCATTGGAATCAGCCGATTTTGAGCTCAAATAACCAGTAATCAGTCAGCGACCATTTTTGGTAATTGGTTGAGCACTAATGCCAGGAGTCATCAATAGCACGCTGTACTTGAAATGTTAGCGAGCAGTATATAATGCACCCCCATTTTCAAAAATGAAAGACTGGATATCGACTCGCTCTTGCTAGTAATCATGTACTTTCTTAACCCTTTACCTAACGAATCGCCTGCATCCGCCCGCGTAATATGCAAATTGAGCAGTCGAAAAAATTAAATTTTTCAAAATATTTCCCTACAAAACCATATCATGTGACCTCTCATTGGAACGAGCTCATTGAGCTCGTTCCAATGAGGGGTCACATGATATGGTTTTGTTGAATGTTTTGAAAAATAAAAACAATTATATTTAAAATAATAAATTTTGATATCGTCTGCATTGGGTAAAGGGTTAAGTGACTGGATATGATACTTGGACTTGTGAAACATATGGGCAGTCATACAAATTTGTGGAAGCTGCTATATCTGATTCAGACAGTTGGGGGTGCAGGGCATAAAATTGCATGCACTGTGATGAACCCGTTTTTCATTTAGCCCATTCCAACCTAGTTAACCTATTCATCGATCACCCACCATCAGGGTTTCTGATACACAGACACAGTATCCCATCAATGGCCCTATTCCCCTCACTGACTTTCCCCTACCCAAAAGGTATTCGTAAGGCGCTCATCAAAGACACTCGTAAGGTGTGCATCAAAGGCGGAGAATGATAGGGAACAAGAAACAGCATAAAATCAACCAGACTCAATTTTTTTTTACCAAGTAGCAGTAACATTGTTACATTGTTTATAGAACGACAGGATCTGGTGATGGGTAAGATGGCAAACACACATGATTTGGGTTGGGTTCCATTGGTCCACATTGGTAAGTTTTGTGTGCACTCTGAGGACAGCCATTTTAACATGCACAGGGCATAGTTCCTCCACGTGGGCATCTCAGGTGTGCATTTCAGAGATGAAATCTTGAGCCTGGTAATGGTGAACCCAAGGATCCGATGGAGTGACTGTGGCGCCAGATCCTTGGATTCCCCATTACCGGCCACAACATTTTTTTCCTGGCGGAAAGCCTGCCACCACCAATATATTAAACCCAATTTTGATTGTGCATTTGTCTTCAACCAATGCTAACTCTGCTTTTTTGCTGAGTTAGTACGCTAGGGAGTCTGGCATTTGCTCGTCGTCACTCGGTGGTTCTCTCAGGGTATGTTGGCTTCCTCTACCCGTAAAGCTGTCTGACACAAGGTAACCCTGGCTGTTGAAAGCGTCTTTAAAACTCCAATAAATAAATAATAAATAACCCAATTTTGCCTTTGCAATTAACATGATTCTGGACTATTCGTTTTGTAATTAGAACCCTAATTAATCACGCTAATTAATTTTCCTACCATCTGAGAAAGGAAATTATTATGATCATCAGAGTTTACATTTACCAAATATATCTAATATTAATGTGTATTAAGTAGTAGATGATTCAAAGTTCTACACATGCACATTATCAGTAAAACATGAAAGGAGAATAAATGAAAATTCTTGGTTAAATAAGAAATTTTGCTCACTAAAATACTATCAGTGCCAGGCCTTGTTTTCAATGGGAAGCCAAGTGGATTCCCGTTCAAATGTAAGCTCTATTTTTTTGTTTAATTTGAAACGCTGTTTTTTTAACCAATATCTGTACAATTTATTAAATAAAACCTCTGGTGAGCCCGAGAGAGAGTGGATAGTTAGGCTATACCCTTGTTGTAGCTATGCTAACCTGACCGGTTTCGTTCTTAATTTGAACTCGTCAGAGGTGGAGTGGTGTTTCGGCCTTCCCCTATTTATACTATTTGGTGTGGCAGTACCGTTTCTGGTGTGGCGGTACCGCTTTTTGTGTGGCGGGTACCGTTTATTCGGTGTGGCGGTACCGTTTTGTGTGTGATGATATCAGGATTGACATGGCGGGTACCATTAGCGATTTGTGTATTGTACCTGTACCGTTTTGTTTGTTCTGTGACATCACAATGGACTGTATTTTTTAGAGTTTCATCTGGCGGTACCGTTGAGGGTTTGGCGGGTACCGATGTTCTAATACAGTGTTAATGGTGTTAAAGGGCCTTAATGTGAGCCCTGTGAATGGTCCTGGTAATATTATATTTGATAGTCTATTCTTTTATTTGTAGGTAATAGCAGTGTTGCTGTTGGAGGGAAGGTGGATGACAATGTGTTGTTAAATAGCTGAGAGATGACAAGCGATGTGGAGGTCTGGGGGCCTCAACCGATTTGTTAAAATAATAATAAATATTTATAAAACTAATTGGTCTTTATTATTATTAAAGATAATACCGTTCGGCCTGAACAGAAAGGACTTCTAGTCTATTATTCTCTTGTACCCAATATCTGTACAAGGTGAATCAATTTCTGAAAACTGATTTGTGTTGCGCACGTTAAATTGTTATATTACAATAAACAATGGAAAGTTGGGCCATTCGAGTCAAGGTTACAAAGTCTCCAAAATTGCTTCAAATTTCTGTTTCGGAATTCCATCAGGTAAATATTTCTGATAAAGAGAATATATTATTCCTACCATCGAGTTGCGATTGGCTGAGTATTGGAGTTGGACTAATCAAACTGTACAGAGCAGCCAGGTGTCAAATAGAATGTGATCTTTAATTCCCAATATGGTATTCAGTCTAGATTGGACAGTGATATTATTTTGTCATGTGACACCAACACTAATATCTACATTAGACCAACAATAATGCAAAAATAAATGTCACATTAATCTTGAAAATATTACAAATTGAAATTGCCATTGTATTTGCCTGAATGAAAATGGATTATCACTTGTAAACCAAAAATAACTTGATCCAATACAGATTTGAAGTATGACTGTGTCTATCCAATAAGATAATATAGAGGGTTATGAGTTGCATATTACCTAATAATTATGTTGGCATCCACCGTGGATATGTCTTGGCAGTGTATGTAGGCAGCCAAGATTTGCTTAGAAACTGCAATGGCAGGTCGAATGTAATTTGCAAGCTTATCCAAAAACTGCATGCTGGGACACCCAGCCCTGGCAATTCACCCTCAGCAATCAGCAGTGCTGAGGAAAATGCCGAGAAAACAAAAAATATCCACAGCAAAAATACTGCCAAGGATGGCTTCTTCAGAAAGCCTTGTGGTGGCAGAAACTGTACAACTTTCGGGTTACACAAGGAATCAAACCATGTGGATTGCACTATGCTGTATTGCTTATCTTACAATTTACAGTACAAGTTGCAGCATAACCACTAGAAACTGTGTGTTCTGCTTCTTCTATGTTGATAACAACAGAATCTTACAGAGCTTTCCAGAATCTGATGTCAGATTCTGGTGTTATCAACATAGAAGCAGTGAGATACTTAGTGTGTGGCTATGCTGCATCTGATTTTCACTCATACTATTATATTATTGAGCAAGTCACCTGCTTACTTCCAAGATTTTTTCTCAGCATTGACATGGTTCATGGTTGAAAGATTCTGCACATTGACTGTGATTATATACACATGTATCTCAAACTACTTCTACGTGTTAAAGTTACTTGAAACTTTTCACTTCACTGCATACTATATATACATGTACATGGCAACTGAGACTATGCCCTGACCCTGATGATTTTTACGCAATCGAACAGGCTTCACAGCAATTGCCGTAGAAGCACCAGTTTTCCACAGCAATTTTTTGCTGAGGAAACAAGGATGAATTACCAGAACTGGGACACCTGTTTTGTTGTAGAAAAATATGATTAACGTCAGAATTCGGCACTTACGGGTTCACTAGGATTAAACGCACTTTTCGTGCAAGCCTGAAAATAAGCAGTCTGACATTTGCAAAATTAGGACCCCAGAAGGTGAACTTGATGATGCTATCCCATACAGCGGGCCAATTTATCCTCTGGATACCTCTTTCTGTTTAGTTTTGAGACCCTGATTCAGATTGAGGTTCACAGAGAGTAAATTTAGTGATGCTACTCTGCTGTGCAGGGTAGCATCACTAAATTCACCCTCTGGAGACCTCATTTTGCAGATGTCAGTCTGTTTATTTTCTGGCTTGTTTTTGTGGTACTGCTAGTTATTGAATTTGTATGAGAGCTTTGTGAAATTTGATGATCCACAGAGTTCCCCCAGCATGTTCATGTTACCTAACATTAACTGCAAAATTTCTATTTTTGCCTCCAAAACAGGGCCCATGATCCTAATTGGGTAATAAGTTGTTGCAGGGCAAAAAGGGAAATTTTGTAGTTTGTTGAAAGATTAATAAAAATATATATTAAAAATCTTTCCCTGTATCCAACTGTGGAATTTTGCTTTTGCAGCAAAGTATCACACTACATACATGTATACTGTTGTACAACAAAATGTTGGATCACCCACTCGACAATCAAGTCATCTTGACTCAATATTATTGAATGAAGTGAGAGAGCAGCAACCACACACTCAATCGACTGAAACCCAGCTCTAACTGACTTCCTCTGCATGTGTGCGAGTATTTATTTCCCCAATTGGTTGTGGTGGGGGGGGGGGGGGGGGGGGGGGGGGTCAACAACTGATGATGACATGGGGCTTGGGTGTAAGTGGGGTATTGTAAAAAAAAAAATCGCGACATCAACACCGTAGCTGCGACGGGTGGTGCAATTTCACAAAATTCTAAGTTCATCAAGGGTAATAACTCCAAGAAAAATATTTGGAACACATGCATTGAACAGTGGCTAGACATTAATAAGATACACTTACATGCCAAATGTTAAAAAATTTATAGTAATTTATATATTTTTTATACTTACCAATGACCCAGACTTAGCTGGTGCTAATCTCCATAATTCAGGGCCAAACACAAATTTTGCCCCCCCAATCCCCAAAATTTGCATCAGAAACCGAAAAATACATGTCCTATATGGCCCTCCATACATCGACTCCTCTGCGCATGCGCAGTGTCGAGGAAGTCCCGAAATTGGCGCCAATTATCATTCTTACAACCAGTGCCTGGTAAGCGTTATGTACTCAGCGGGGAGGTATGAGTTCCCAATCCCAACTCCTGGGAGGGCCATCCCCGTCTGGGTCATTGGTAAGTATAAAAAATATATAAATTACTATAAATTTTTTAACATTTTTATACTGTACCAATGACCCAGACTTAGCTGAATAGTAAATAGGCTGGAGGGCCTAGGACATAAAGGAAAATCCAATAAGCTCAATTATGTATAATAGAATATCCTCTCTAGGAGAAAAGAAGAGATAGGCTTTACATGTATCTTTCCTATTTATAATAAAGAAGAAAGACACAACACCGATCAGTAATTGAGCATAATAATCAATGATCTCTATTAACATCCAGTATAACCCTTTATACTAATATTTTTAAAGGTAAGCCAATAAATAAAGGAAGTCCAGAGAAATGAGACTCTTTATATTCATTAAAAGTGTCCGAGGATTGTATATTAACGCTCGTTTGACACATGACATATACAAATGCTTCACACCGAGCTACACTTTAAAAATATTACATGGATGATTAAACATTATCTTTACACTTTAAAACCATCCCGGTACCGACTCAGAATTGCTGACTCTGGGGGAGGTATTCCCTTGCTTTTCACTATAAAGCAGGTGACCTAAGGGAACACCCGCCCCCCCCCCCCTTCCCCTTGCCCTGGGTCAAATACCCCAGAGCGAAGAGGGCAGCAGGACAGAGTCACTGCCGGAACAGAAAGCCTACATAACTATAGTTGCAACTGATTAGTGGACGATATTCTGAGCAACTGATAACGGACCTAAACAATGGAGGTCTCCAGAAATGGACTCAATATTTCTGAGATAAAAATTAGTGAATGTGGAAGGTTGAGACCAATATGCAGCCTTCATTAGATCAGTAATAGCAATACAATTAGCATAGGCCCAAGAAGTAGAAAGAGCTCTTACTTCATGGGCTGAGATCTTGAGTGCCGACTGCTGAGAAGAAGATAATTTTTCATAAGCAGTTCGAATAGTTAATTGAATCCATCTAGCAATAGAATGGACCATAATATCCTTTCTATTAGGCATCAAAGACAGAAAGAAACGTTTACGTCCCTTTCTGATAAACTCAGACCGACGTCTGTAAATACGTATTGCTCTAACAGGACACAGTAGAGGCCTACGCCCATCAGATGATGGAAGGGCCTTAATAATAATAGGTTCAGGATACTTATTAGGAGCCTGATTCTTAGCCAAAAATCCAACATTAGTGGTAAAGGTAATAGTATTACCGACACTACGGTAGTGAGAATCCTCCACAGATAGTGCATGAAGCTCACTAACTCTTCTAGCAGAAGAGAAAGCTAAGAGAAAAGCTGTCTTATATGTTAAGAATTTGAAGTCAACTGTGTCAAGAGGCTCAAAAGGCGCTTCTTTTCGCTTAAGAAGAACCCAGGCCAAATTCCACTTCGGAATTAATCTAAGGGTTCTAGGTCTATTTATCGAAAAATTTCTAACTAACTTTGATAAAGAGACAAAAATAAATAAATGAATTTCTAGAATGCTAGAAATCCTTTCTGTTCAGGCCGAGTGGTATTAGCGTTCTAAGTGTAAAAATCCACTTAATTTCAGCAGCACGTCTTTTCGTGTGGCTGTGTAATGCCTCGGGATCGGTAGGGAGTACCTGAATAATCCGATATTTTACATCACGGATGTTGTGATCCGGTTGATTGAAGTGGAAAACCACCGGAGTATCCCTTTTATGTGATATATCCGAAAAATGTTCCCTTATTCGGATTTTGAATTGTCTTTTCGTTTCACCCACATATTGTTTGTGGCATGTGGCGCACGTAATGAGGTAAACACAATTCTTGCTAAGGCAATTGGCTCGGTTCGGCCCTTTATGTCTGTTCTTGGTGGTCGAGCCGGTGAACCATCTTTGTGTGCATTCGGATTTTGAATTGTCTTTTCGTTTCACCCACATATTGTTTGTGGCATGTGGCGCACGTAATGAGGTAAACACAATTCTTGCTAAGGCAATTGGCTCGGTTCGGCCCTTTATGTCTGTTCTTGGTGGTCGAGCCGGTAAACCATCTTTGTGTGGGTAGTGCCTTGCAAGTTGTGCAGTTCTTGTCGTGGCATGGTAGAAAGGGATTAGATATGGTGATTCCACTGATTTGTTTGAGAGGTGGTATTCTGGCTGTTAGTTTCAGGTAGCGAGTCAGTCCTCGGACGTTTAGAGGGATTGCTGGTATTATTCGGCTCTGTTTCCGTCATGACCGTGCTAACAGAGCTGATCGATGATCCCAGGCTAATGTTGCTGCTGGAGCTTTCGGCTATATCTTTTGACATAGTTGTGTTGCAGGTCTTAAATGTGGTAAACCAAAAAATATTCTCTACTAAAGAGCAGGAGTGACCTACACAACAACTATACCCTGTTGTTAAGCCTGACCGGTTTCGTTCTAATTTGAACTCATCAGAGGCGGAGAGCACTCTCGTGCCGGCTCCTATATATACCCTTTTGTTTGGCGGTACCATTTTTCTCGATTCTCATTGGTCGAGACCTTATGTCTGGCGGTGCCGTTTTATTGGTTTGGCGGTACCGTTTTTCATTGTCTAATCTAAAAATAGTCTGGCGGTACCGTTTTGTTTGTTTGGCGGTACCGTTTATCATTGTCTAATCTAAAAATAGTGTGGCGGTACCGATTTGGTGTTTGGCGGTCCCGCTCATGGTAAGTATGGCGGTACCGGCGTTGGCGACCAAATCTCATCCACTTGGTGTGGGGGGGGGGGGGGGGGGGCGGAGATGTCCGTCCAAACTGTTGTGTTCATTTATCAGAGTATTGTATTTTCAATGCCGGAATTTTCAGATTAGCAATGGGAGCGGCATGTGAGGTGAGAAAAAGGCCCATTCCATCTGTTTTGGGTGAATGGGTTGATGTTTTGGTGACTGGGCCCAGTCACCAAAACATCAACCCATTCACCCAAAACAGATGGAATGGGCCTTTTTCTCACCTCACATGCCGCTCCCATTGCTAATCTGAAAATTCCGGCATTGAAAATACAATACTCTGATAAATGAACACAACAGTTTGGACGGACATCTCCGCCCCCCCCCCCCCCCCACACCAAGTGGATGAGATTTGGTCGCCAACGCCGGTACCGCCATACTTACCATGAGCGGGACCGCCAAACACCAAATCGGTACCGCCACACTATTTTTAGATTAGACAATGATAAACGGTACCGCCAAACAAACAAAACGGTACCGCCAGACTATTTTTAGATTAGACAATGAAAAACGGTACCGCCAAACCAATAAAACGGCACCGCCAGACATAAGGTCTCGACCAATGAGAATCGAGAAAAATGGTACCGCCAAACAAAAGGGTATATATAGGAGCCGGCACGAGAGTGCTCTCCGCCTCTGATGAGTTCAAATTAGAACGAAACCGGTCAGGCTTAACAACAGGGTATAGTTGTTGTGTAGGTCACTCCTGCTCTTTAGTAGAGAATATTTTTTGGTTTGATAAAGAGACATTAGTTCCAATCCTCAAGCTATCATGATGTGCATATGTATCAGATAGCATAGACCTATAACCCTTAATGGTGATAGGCTGCAGATTAATCTCATCAAACAAGTATACTAGAAAGTTTGCTATGTCTGGAATGGAGGGATCATAAATATCTACTGAATGATCCTCACACCACTGACAAAAGACCCTCCACTTAGCAGCATAGTTTAGCGAAGAGGAGGTCCTCCTGCAGTTAGAAATCGCGTCCACTGCTCGTCCTGTAAAATGTTTTCCGTGCAAGAAGGACCGCACAATGGAAATACGTGAAGGTTTAGACCTTGCGGATTGTGATGGAGGATGCGCGATTTCCCTTGCGAAAGAAGATCTTCCCGTTGAGGAAGCTTCCTCGGCATGTCCCACAACAGACACCTGAGTAGATTTATCCACGATCTCTGTGGAGACAGAGATGCTACCAACAGAATCTTGCATTGCGATTGTTTTATCTTGAGCAATATCTGCTGAATCAACGGCACTGGAGGATACGCATATCCTATCATTCCGTCCCAAGAGATCGAGAGAGCGTCTACTGCAAACGCTCGAGGATCCGGACAAGGTGACACATACGTCTGCAACTGATTGTTGAGATGTGTCGCAAATAAATCTATCATTGGCCGTTCCCATTGGTAGCAAATCTGATTGAATACTTGCTTGTTGAGAGTCCATTCTGACGGCAACAGGCGACCCCTCCGTGAAAGGGAGTCTGCCAAGACGTTCAGACGACCCGGAATATGACGGACGGAGAGAAGAATCTGATGTTCTAGTACAAACAGAAGAATTCTTTCCGTTAGATTGAGCAAGGGAATGGAATGAGTGCCGCCCTGGTTCCGAATATACGCAACTACTGTCGTATTGTCGGACATAATTTGCACATGTGCATTCTGAATCACGTCTATCCAATGACGTAGAGCAAGCCAAATCGACATCATCTCTTTGATGTTGATGTGCTTGCTCAGAAACTGCGGATCCCAAAGACCCTGGCACTTCAAATCCGGTGGGCTCAGTGTCGCGCCCCAGCCTGTTTGGCTGGCATCCGTCATAATCGTAAAGCTTGGATCTGGCAACTGCAGTGGAACTCCCTGAGTTAACCACTGTATGTCTGCCCAAGTCTGAATCTCTTGTTTCACTTGGCTTGACAAGAGTATGTCCGTTTCGAGCGAATGAATCTTCACTCTCCAATTCTGAGTCAGATAGACCTGGAGAGGATGAGTGCGTAGCCGCCCCATCGGAATGAGATCCGAGGCAGCTCCGCACAGACCTATTAGTCTCATGAATTCCCTCGCTGACACTTTGTCTGAGTGAAGACAATAGCGAGCATAACAACTGACTAATTTCGCTCTGGTTAACGGCAGACGAACGAGATTGTTGTGCGTCTCGAAGCTCATTCCCAGGTGGGTAAATGACTTGGACGGCACCAGATCCGACTTCTCTTCGTTTACTATGAAACCGAGACGTCGGAGCAATAGAAGCAGATTGTGCATGTCGTTCTGAAGCGTTAACTCGTTGCCGTATCTCTGAAGAATATCGTCCAGGTAAGCCGACGTTACCGCAGACGAATGAGCTCGGAAATGAGTCATTACCGAGTTCATTACTCGAGTGAATGCCCAAGGCGCTAGATTCAGACCAAAGCACATCGCTCGGAACTGATAAACAACACCTAGGACAGCGAAGTGAAGATACTTTCTGAACGCCGGATGTACCATGACGTGAAAGTATGCATCCTTGAGGTCTATGCTCGCAGCATAGTCGTTCACTCGAATGCTCGCTCTGACCGATCGAATGGTCTCCATATAAAACTTTGGAGCCACGATCAGCTTGTTTATCCAGCTTAAGTCGATCACTGGACGGAACGAGCCGTCTGACTTCGGAACCAGAAAAAGATGGCTGTAGAAACCTGGAGATTCCTGGTTTTCTACAACCTCTATCGCGTTCTTCGTTAAAAGAGACTGGACTTCTGATAGAAGTGCCGTTCTTTTCTGACAATTTGACGGAAGCTGAGTCCATCTTGGACTTCGAGTTAACGGAGGCTTGCCTTTGAAGGACAGTTTTAGTCCTTCTGAAATAACCCCTAGAACCCAAGGGTCCTCCGTAATTGATTCCCAATTGCTTGAGAAACTCGACAGTCTTCTGCCCACCGGAACGCGACAGAGATCTAGACCATCACTTCCTGGATCCGCGAGGCTTGCGGTAGGAGAAACCACGTCCTCCGCGACCCGCACCTCGCCCCGTCGGCCTAGGGGCGTCTGACCGGTTATTTCGGCCAGCATAACGGCCCCTAGTCGAGTCGCTACTCTGGCGGTCTCCAGAGTAAGACCTAGAGGACGCATAGGAACCTCTATAGGAACTTCCCCTGGACGAACTCGTCCCGGAAGTGCCTGGCCTACTCCTGTCTGCTGGTTTCGATTTCTTGGAAGCAGACTTAAACAACAGAGAGTCCGAAGCTTTCTTTGTTAATTTATCATATATATCAGAAAGCTTGCCACTGAAGAGAAACTCTCCAGAGACCGGAGCGACTCTAAGAGAGTTTTTCACCTTACTGTCCACGCGTGTGGAAGTAGCCAAGGCCGCCTCACGTCGAGCTAACTCCAGATTTGCCACTGAAAGGGCGGAGTTATAAGTGGAAAACGCTATGGCCCTGGACAGAACTCTTAAAGACGTTTGTACGTCTTGAAATTCAGGTCCTTCAAAGAGTAATGACAACGCTCTAGTAAGGTGATCTGCGTAGGAAAGAGCGTCTAAACTAGCTCTGTTAGACGATATCGTCGTTTCCATCGTAGACGACGGAAGTGACATAGACGACGGCATGGATATATCAAGGTCTTCAGCCTGGTCGTCTAAACGCAGAGGAACTCTCTGGATGCCCTGACCTGCCGTATCAAACTTGTTCCTTTGATTAATAAACGGCAGCTGTAGAGCAGATGCCGGTAGGAAGGCTGACCTGCCCGTCTTGTTGGCAAGTTTATCAATAGCGTCATTCAATAACTCAAAAATCCGAGAGACATTCTTGGACTGTGACGGAAATTCCGGGACAATGTCCCTAAACCGATTAAAAAACTCGGTGTCCAGTGGCGCTATCACCCTCCTATCCGGCTGCGCAGCATTTTGGTCTGGCAGAACAACTTCTGGAAGATAATACCGGATGAATTCTACAGCTATTTTATGTTGTTCCGAAAGGGAAATATTTAATTCATCAGAATCCCTTTCGCCATCCTGCCGGACCTCATGTAAATCATGTAAATCTCGGTCGTCCGCACAGGATCCAGCGGTGGAACCTACCGACCCAGCATCTTCTGACATTTCATGTTCCGACAGAGATTCTGACGGTTGCTGGGATGCTGCGATTAACTTTGCTATCTGTGATAGCACATCCGTTACAGAGGCCTGGGGAGCGGCGGTCTTACTGGATTTAGCCGCCGGAAGCTCCCTGGACGTTGCATCCTGCATACATCTTTTATGCGAACGTCCAGATGAAGAAGGCCTCGAATCCCTGGCTACCGGATGGCGTGACCTGATCGCCGAGGAATCCCTGGTCGGCGAAGCTGACTGTAATTCACTGGTCACATAGCCAAGGTGCGGTCGAGTGTGCTGCTGAGAGGATATGGAAGCCTTATAGGCAGCCTCGGCGGACTGCCTATATACCGGAGCATCCCGAGCAGCGGACGTATGCTCCGACTGCGTAACACTACGGACTACAACATCTGGTCCCATATGCTGTTGTCTGAGAGAGGGACCTCTCTCGCTTGCAGCCTGTGTCGAACTAGACAAGCTAAACACCGGACTGTCAGGCTTCCTCTGATCCATCCTCCTTTCCGTCGTCACTGGGTGTGCACGTGGATGTTTTATAGTGCTCGCAACACCCGACTCTCTCTGCTGGACCGCAACGGATGAACCAGAGTGCTGCCCCATTCGGTGAATGGACGCAACCCCGGTCGAGCTAGCGGACGTCAACCCCTTCGGGTTCCTTTCAGGGAATTGA
Organism: Pictodentalium vernedei; assembly: GCA_031216915.1. NCBI lineage: Eukaryota > Metazoa > Mollusca > Scaphopoda > Dentaliida > Dentaliidae > Pictodentalium > Pictodentalium vernedei. Next base: position 351,397,878 of record CM062292.1, read on the forward strand.
CGAATCTCCATGAGCACTTTTGCCGCTAGCTCTTCACTTGTATGTGACGACGGAGGCACACTTCTGGATGACATCACGGAAACATCACCCTGTTCTTGTTCCTCTGAAAAAGAGAGTGAAACACTAGAGTGACTCTGAGGAGAAAGAACCGAAATGGATCTTTCTCCAGGAACAACATACCGTGACACACGTTTCCAACATTTTTCATCCCATTTGAAACACACAGAACAAAGATCAGTGCGAGTACAGAGAGAACAATTAATACAGAGATCATGAGAATCATAGGAAGACTTCCTCCTATTACAATTTGAACAATAATCATTCATAGTTGAAATGTAAACAATCAAAGTACTCGCACAATCCATTATATTCATTAATAAATAATGATTGAAAAGAAAAAATTTTTAAAAAAAAATTTTTTCAGAAGAGCCCAAGTTCCCAAAGGGAACCCTGAGCCCAATGGATCCCAAAAAAGCCTAAGTGTGGACAAAAATTTAAATTCATTTTGAAAAAATTAATGAGACACTTACGGACAATAATAATGTATCTTACTATGAATAAGAGATGCAGAAGACAAAAAATCACTATCAGCAGTAACTGTTGTCAACCTAAGCAAAAGTGTCAACAAACCGGAAACATGACTCCAGGCACTGAAACAACATGGCCCGAAATCAGTCACCAATTAAAACACTATCTGATGCAAAACAGAGGCTTCCACAGAAGAAACTGTAGAACATCAGATGGTAGATGCAGACCAAAACGCCTAAACACCCCTAGGGTGAGGACGTAAACATGGGGAAAAAACAGAAATAAATCTGTTACGAAGCCAAAACTCCCAAGAAATTTTAGTAATAAACATTACACAAAATTAAGCCAAAACATGGGAGAATAGCTAGGGGGGAATAAGGAAGGTAGAGAGGAAACACTGATCAAACAAAGGTACTTCATAGCAAGAATGACAACATCAGGGCTATGCCTTGAAAAAAGGCAACTAGAAATAATTTCATAAAATAATTTTAAGTTACAGCCCTGAACATTTTCTTGCATTAAATATTTTCCTCTCCTCCTAATGTATCCTCTTTATTTCCACCATTTCACTCATGAATATGTGTCTGGCATCATAAAAACTGAGATTTGAAAGCACAAATAACAGAGAAGTGTGACTGTTTTGAGGGCCAAACTAAGAATGATAATTGGCGCCAATTTCGGGACCTCCTCGACACTGCGCATGCGCAGAGGAGTCGATGTATGGAGGGCCATATAGGACATGTATTTTTCGGTTTCTGATGCAAATTTTGGGGATTGGGGGGGCAAAATTTGTGTTTGGCCCTGAATTATGGAGATTAGCACCAGCTAAGTCTGGGTCATTGGTACAGTATAAAAATATAAAGTCATTCCATCAAGTATTTCAAAAGTTATTGAGTTTTGAAACTTGTTGGTCACAGACAGACCGACCGACATTCTAAGTTCATCAAGGGCCATAACTCCAAGAAAAATATTTGGAACAACACATGCATTGAACAGTGGCTAGACATCAATAAGATACACTTACATGCCAAATATAAAATCATTCCATCAAGTATTTCAAAAGTTATTGAGTTTTGAAACTCGTTGGTCACAGACAAACTCGTTGGTGACAGACAGACCGACCGACCGACAGACAGACCGACATTGCCACTTATAGAGCTGCTAGTCGCAGCTAAAAATACAATTGCCAAAGTGACTGACACAAAAGGTCTGTTTCTTTTGGAAGAAATGACAATTTTTTTTTTTAGAAAATGTCTGATGGTTTTGGATGACAGGATGAGAAAATGGCTGTCTGAGAATCTGCAATTTGGTGCCACCCTTTTTGGATGCAGTTCTTCAATCCCCGTCAGAAAGAACTCAAAGAAGCACAGTGCCATTCATCCACCAGTCCTGAAAATGAGATGGGTGCAAGGGGAATTGCTCCTGTCAGCACGCATGTTTTCTATTTTACAGGAACTAAAAAATGCAATTGTTCAAAAATTCATATACTAACATTTTATGGGTGCAGTTTACTCCCATCTTTGATTTAAGAAGGGCTTAAAACTGCACCCATCAATTTTGTTCATTTCCAGCATTGAGTAACCTGCTGAGAGCTATGTATTTGCATTTCAAACATACATGTCCTATTACTAAAAACAACAAACTGCAGTTTTATGGCCAATGCTATTGCTGATGAAATACCACTCTCGAATCTACAAGGCCTGCAACCATCGCTATGACCGAAGGCCAAATCTACTGAGAAAGAATTTTTGAAGCAAGTCTATGTTTAATGCTCCTACCACTGTGAAAACTTGTTTGGAGGCTTCAGATGGTTCCGACTGAGCATCGTGCGAGAATATTTCTGCTGGCGTGGAGGATTATATACCAGGGGTATAGATTGTTCTAATTTGGAGGCACCAGATTTAAGCCAAAAATGTCCCCAAAATATGAGAAACTACATGATTAGTCAATTTAGATACAAATTTATTTATTAGGGTTTAACAACAGCCAGGGTCATATCGTATCTGTGACAATTTTATAGGTGGAGGAAGCAGAAGTACCCGAGGGAACCACTGATCAACGACGAGCAGCTGCCAGCTCCCCAACATCGTAACTCCACCCTGCAGCACAGGCAGGGTTAGATTGGTTGAAGACATGCACTATCAATGTGCAGTACACCTTAGTACACAGCGTCATTGTGCCCCCAATGTGGACAATCGGGGTGAAGTGCCTTGCCCAAGGACACAACGCAGGATTCTGAATCGATCGCTCAGACGGTCACCCATCCAAGGACTAACCAGGTTGCCGTTGCTTAACTTTGGTGATCTGACGAGAACCGGTTATCGCAAAGCCACCGCGCCCCCTTACATACAAATAGACTATAATACAGGGCTTTCTAAGCTCTATTTTGCATGGTGAAAAAGTATTTCTTAACAAATATCTTCATTTTAAAATGTTACAACAAGCTGTTTTTAGCCATCTCGTAATTTGGACTTTTACTGTTGGTGGTGGGTGGGGTGCTTTTATCCATATATTGTATGAGTGTTTGTCATATAGGATTGTGATATTGAAAAATGTTTCAGAAATCAAACATATAATGTTGATGAGCAGATTGGGACGTTTCGTCGAACACATCAGGGATGTTCACTGTTGGCGATCCAATGTTTTGTCTAGCTTGAAATTGTTTCATATTTTCATAAAATGAAAATTTCAGAGGGATCTCATATGATTCACAAATATTGTGACTGCAGGGCTTATATTCCGAGAATCCAAGAATCGATTCATGCACAGATTCTTGCAACACAACCAGCGAGAATCCATGTAGATTCTCGATGCACCTCTAGTTGGATTTGCGTGAAAAGAATTGAGTCAATTTAACACTTTAACCAATACAAGGCTAACAGGACCTGAAATATCTGGACACTTTGTCAATAAAATTGTACAAATATGGATGGCATTGGAACCGGCTCAGTGAGCCGGTTCCAATGACATCCATATTGGTAAATGTCGTTTATATTTTTAAAAATCATCAAATTCAGTTATGTTTTAAAAATTAAAAAGCTGCAGGGCACAAAATACTTTTTCAAAAGTGTATAGCAAAATGCTAAACTAAATTGTTTTTTGTATGGCATAAATTGAAAAATGAATAGCATTTTTGTTTTTATAAAATCGATACTGTTTGCTATGATGTTTTGCTGAATTGAGTCTAAAACTACTCACAATTTATCAATTTCAGTAAAATTAAAATTGAAAATGATCTAACTGTGTTGTTCGCTTGTTAATGATAACTTGTCAATGCTATCAACTAATGTAGCAAAAGCCCTTATTTACTTCTGATCCAGGGGATAAGCAAATTTTTCCAAATGCTATTATAACAAGTTCAGAGTAATGTACTATTAACAGGCAATAACAGTAGCGACAATTTTAAACCAAGTATCACTGATTCTTTGGGTAGAACTCCCATCAAGTCAATGAATGGGAAAGTATCACTGATTGGTCAGATGAGTGAGATATTTCAAGACTTGGCTGTTTGAAAAATGCACGAAGGTAATTCATTGCCCTCTTTGAAATGAATCCAGGGAGGCACTGCCCCCCTCCCCCCCCCCCCCCCCACCCAGGTAAGAAATATGATTACCTCTACAGTGCAGCCATCATGGACAGGTCGAAATCCACACATGGGCATTTGGTTCATGCATACAATTCAGATATGATCTGCTATGACACCTAGCAGAATTTACATCAATGATGCGCATGGATCCTGACCCACGACAATGGCCATAATGTACTTGAGATGAGTTGACCTCTATTTGGGACGAGCGGACTTCTGTTGTGGCACGAGTGGACTTCGGTATGGGACAAGTCAACTTCAGTTTGGGCCGAGTGTGCTTTGGGCTGAAAAGATTGGTTACCGACTAAAGAATTATAATGAAGTTCAACATGCATTCTTTTTATAGAATCCATCACTGACATACTATAAGACAGCAAGCCAGAAAATAAGCAGAATGTCATCTGCAAAATGAGGTCCCCAGAGGGTGAATGTAGTGATGCTACCCTGCTAAGCAGGGTAGCATCACTAAATTTACCCTCTGTGAACCTCAATCTAAATTAGGGTCTCAAAGCTAAACAGAAAGAGGTACCAACTACCAAGAGGATAAATTGGCCCACTGTATGGGATAGCACCATCAAATTCACTCTCTGGGGACCTCATTCTGCAAATGTCAGACTGGTTATTTTCAGGCCTGTAAGACAGTAAGTTTGCTTACCTCGATTTACTTTAAATTATTACTTAATCCCTCAATCAATCTGTGTCACTAGTTTTTTTCTGAAACTTCAAAAGCACAGTTTGTGCCGTACACATGCGCAGTTGTTGTGGGTTTTCCTGAATGTGATCAGCACCTTCAGGAAAACCAAACAGAAATATAACAACTGTGCATTTGTATAGCAGAATTGTTTCTAGAGGGGCTAAGGTATAAAAAACCAATGACGTTCAATGATTGAGTCAGTGAATGGCCTGGCTTCCCTTATAACATAAGTTGACGAGTCCGGATATAGATACTTTGAACTTAGTCAGGTTATTAGTTTAGACTTTCAAGTCATTCAACTTTACCCCAAAAGTTTGTATCGCACTTTCCATACAGCCACAGCATAATATCTCATCGCATGAAGCTGAAAACGCATTGCAAAATGAGATGCGATACCGCTTATTCTGTGCCCTGAAAAGCTGTGTTGGGTAAAGAGTTAACATGTGTTATCAGCATATGGAACGGGTTCAACCACGGCGACCTCGTGGAATCCTGCGGCACACATAGCGGATATTGTTTCTTGCAACCATTTTCGCTTGAATTCAAATACATTCTCCCAAATTTTTATGAAATAGCCCTGTAACTGTGGGCGTTGCAGTAATTAGGAACCTGTAAGAAGCAAAAGAAACATGCACAATTACAGCTATTTTCAACAATCCATGTAGAAGTGTTTTTCAATTTGGAAAAAAATATATCAATGGATAACAAATTGAAATAGGTCCAACGCACAAGATTTTGAGTGATTCCATAGATTTCTAGGATCTTTGGAAGCATCTAGGGACTTACATGTATGCTGAAGTGCAGTATTAAGGAATCAGTGGCATAGCCATGGGAGGGGGTCCTGGGGAGGGCACATGCCCCCCTCGCCATGTTGACCTTTATAGGGAACATATCAGGCAAGAATTTTTAATATCTAGATAAGCAATCACTAACAATATTTCATAATTTATTCGGTGGTGATTGTGGCATAATTATTGATGCCTTTCACAACTTATAATTTATGGGCACAAATGGACTCTGCGTCAAGGAAATTGCATTTTTGTCTTGAATTTCAAATATTTTCCAGGGAAGTCCAACCCATGGATTTCCTCAAGCAAAAGGGGACACTCCTTCCCATGCTCGCTGCTGCATGGCTCAGATGATGCAGCGCATCCTATTCTGTACAGCCCCCTAGATATTACCCCTGTCCCCCTACTTTTATATCACGGCTACTAGGGCTGAAACGTTTGGCTTATTTTCACAACTGACTAACCGAGAGCAATAACTGGATCATATCAGGTTAACCGTAGCCATTATTTCACCAATTCTGGGATCAAAACTACAGGAATTGGAAAGCTGTATTCTCAGAAACTATTCCGTGGTGTGTATACAAACGAACGTTGTCGAGTACTTGACAACGTTCGGTTTGTATACATATTACGGAATAGTTTCTGCAGTTACTCAGTTCTCATGGAAATTGGCGATCATTAACAAAGTCTTGAACGTCAAAGTTGATTATTTCTCAATATATACAGCGCTGCTTCGAGATATAATCTATCCCAAGGAGAAGCGGAAGATTTACTACGTTTTAACTGTGGAATGGCGATCACTATCGATATTTTGGATAACTGGTTGATGTTTTTTTTAATCGGTTAGGTAGGTAAGCAGTTTCAAACCCGTTATCCAGTTCAGTACTAATGGCTACTAGTATGTGTCTGTAAGGAATAGCGGGTGACAACACACAAAGCCAAATACAGACCGACTAGTATGTGATGGGTCAGGGCAGGTTTCCCATGTAATGAATATAGTAAAGTATGGACACACACCTTACATAATTGTCTACTGATATGCCTTGTACCCGTACCACTGGTAGTAGTTATAAAGCCAATATGTTGTCATTTACTGAAAGGATAGAACAGGAGGGGCACACAATGATATGGCCCATGATATCACCAAAGCCACAGGCTACATGGACATTTTTGAAGTGATAATTCTGAGTGCAAACGACAGTTATATGACATATGAGTATAAAGGAACATATTGCATCTGAAAACAAAGAATTTGGGGGTGAAACATGGCGACAGTGCCATCTTATTTTATAGCATAAGAAACATGTGCGTCGTGAAGAATTGTGTACACAAAACCACGTGTAGCCGGGTATTCTATAAATAACCCGGGGAATTTTGTAGAATCCACTCACTCATAGTCTGTGAATATTTCGTTGGTGATGTCGCAATAGAAAACTTCATCTTCTGGTTGAAGATCTGGAGGAGGTTTTTCATGTTCAAAGGGTTGCCTTCTAAGCAACGGCATCTTGAATTTTGGAGGGAAAAACAAAACACAAATTCACTTGTCAATTTCACGTTTTTTGAGAAACAACCCAGTTCTCTGTCATTTGGGGATCTCCATTAATAATTTAAGATCATCACTGAACCAAGATTATTCCAAATTCCCCACAAATACTCGGACAAAACTGAGTTATTTCTCTCGCCTTTGCCTTCCGCATACAATGAGGTCATGGGTTTGCGAATGTGAATACAGAGAGAATGAATTCGGTTTTTTGTTTGGGTATGGGGTTACGTAAAGTGGAATTTTCTAAGTTCAGAGGCAGTGCGGGTTGTTTGGTTTCAAACGATGCAATCCAGTATATATTTGTCTTTAGATTAAACTCCTTTTTGAATTGCTATGCAAAATTTTAGAGTTTTAAACTTTGTTTTATCAGTCCAAAAAATGTGAATCGAGAAGAGTGGATTATAGTGGGCGGAGACAAATCGGTCATAAAAGAAACTCATTGGATACAATCTTTGAAGACTGACATATGCAAATATTATCACCTCGATGAAAATCACCCCTCCTAAACTGAAGAGTTCCAGATTTTGGATATGATAAAACTTGTGTCAGTGTTATCGGTATTCAATATTCAGCAGCAGACAAGAGCAAATTTGGGGTGGTGGTTAGGATGGGTGACCCCTTTGAACCCGTGTCAAACACATTTAACTAATAAGAGCAAAAATTGATGATATTCTTTTATCAGTTTTGAAGCAGTTTTGAAATTGTTCTGTTCCATTAATTATTGGCATTAATAGTAATTTGCTGCCATATAAGTTATAACCTTGAAAAAAATTGTTTAAAAAAAATGTGTTTTGTTTTTTCTTGGGGGGGGGGGGGGGGGCTGGATAAAGTTACCTAAATTTAACGTTTTTGGCCTAACATGTCGTCTAGATCTTCTTTGAGAATTCAGGAACGTAATTGGGTGCGGGTCTTTTCGGTCTCGGGAACATTCGGCCCCGGGAACAATCGGCCTGCCAGTGGGAACATTCAGCCTCCATTTTAAACTAGAGAGACTAAGAGAGATGCGGGTTAAGATGAGTTTAAACATCTTTATTACAACCAAAAATAAAAATAAATACAGCGTGATATACAATATAAAATACATTGACAAATATATTGATAAATACAAAATACAATTCCACTTCCCAAAAGCTGGAACATTCGGCCTCAAAAGTTAGAACATTCGGCCTCAACTGAGGCCGAATGTTCCCGGAAAAATACCTGGGGCCGAATGTTCCCAAGGCCGAAAAGTCCCGGACCCACGTAATTGCCCAAAGTTATCAGTCATGTAAAACAGGAACGACCGGATAAAAGCGTTTGATATCGATCGGAGGCGTTATCAGTAATGTAAAACAGGAACGACCGGATAAAAGCGTTTGATATCGATCGGAGGCGTGTACCGGTAACATAAATGATACAGGCCTAGGGACAATTTGGTCCATTGAGCATATGTTTTACCAACTTCTCGTTAAAAAAAACAACATTTGGACAGATTGACCATATTTAGGCTAAGCTGTTTGATTAAGATCTTTGGGTGATATATTTCAGCTTCAAATTATAGTTAGGTCCGTTAGGCTACCATTTGTCGGAATGTCCGTATTTTGTCCGAACTTACACAAATGTCTTGGCGTCAAGGAAAGTTGGAGGACCAACGTCCCAAACGCCAATGTCTATGGTATTATGAAGCGACGAAAAGAGGGTATACGAAGACAAGCGAGACACACAGACGCTAGTACAAACTAGAGTCGAGGCAGACGCGCTGGATACTTAAACGCCTGACGGGACTCAGCCCAACCACTTTAGGAAACGGGTAGGCTGAAGTGTGCAGCCCTGAATATCTCATATGGGCACATGCTCATTGATATAAAATCAGTCGTCGATTCCAATTTTTCGGGTGTTAACCCTTTTAGCCAGGGCTGATGGCACATTCCATGCTAGTTCAGAGCCATCAACTGCTAGAGTCTACATTCGTTACTTGGGGAAGACCAATCGATATTTTCAACGTGCAGCCTTAGGGCTGCGTGTTGAAAATTTTGATTGATCTATCACACAAATTGACTGACCAACTATCTATTTTATGAATTTAGTTTGCACGACAAACCTGGTCTAGAAAAGCCGCTTTTCGCATCTAAAGGATTAAAGGCACTTAGAATAATTTCTATTTTCCACGAACATCACGTAAATAGACATGCGTTGATGTTAAATGTTGCTTTTGTCATATGGGACAAATCTTCACGAGCAAGATGAATGAGCGATATTTGGATTTTTGTAATCTGACACAGGACTGTGCCGGTTTTACTTTCCTTTGATAAGACTAACGGTAGTCAAAATTGTAATCTCTATATTTTGCCTGTCAAACAACCTTCGCAATCTGGAGTCATCTTCTTTGCTTTGGCACCTACAATAACTAATTACCAAAGCGCGAATTCACATGACAATTCCTAGAACAAATAAACACTTTAGGAGATGTTTTAAGCCCCCAGTCCTTCCTATGTGAATTTTTCCTCTCAGTCATATCGCGTTTTTTTACTCTAGAAGACAGAGCTCTGTTTATCGCTCAAATTTGGAATTTCTGTCATCGGACATTGTCAAGACACAGATTGGCATGAACGCTACCAAAGCAATTACCTGAACTATTCAGGTTAGTGATGGTAGTGTCAACCTAGCAGTAAATTTCAAGGTAACTCCTTCGCAACCTTTTTCTAATATGGGCAGCACATTTTGTGAAAAGACAACCACTCGCACTGGCCCACACCCAAAGGTGTCGGAATTTATAAGCAGTTCAAGAAAAACAAAAGGACAAACCACTCAGTTAGACGCCGTGATGCCAGAAGGATTGAAGCGTGGCTCGAAATGTGACGGGCTATGATCGAGAAACAAGAGGTGAAGGATGTAGCATAAACTCACCTCCGCCACACAGGCCAGGCCGGATCTTTTCACCAAAGAAGCCGTATCTTGAGCGGTGTCGGAGACGAAGAATGGGGAGATGTTTGAGGTCTAGGTACCCTGTCCCTGAATCTTCCGTAAGTCTCGACCAGTCTGGCCGTAACTTTAGCCCTACTGCTGGTCCAGATACTAATGAGGCAGAACCCGTTGCCCCCTTCATTGGCAGGATAGACACCCATATGGTCGAGGGCTTGGCACTCTGGAAATTGACGACATCAGGGTAGTAGACGAATTCAGAGATTTCGTGAAAAATCAAGACTGGGACGAGGACGTCAAAGTTAATATCACAGAAGAGCTACCACCGGAGAAACCATTGACCTATAAGAAAAGACAACCAATCTTTCACGAGAATTAAGACCTCACGATGCTGAGGTTTGTCAAACTTCCCTTCTATGCAGCGCGACCAGGGAGTCAATTCATGTAGTCATTTGGGGTGAAAGGGGCTCACACGCACCTGCGCGACATCGACATGCTGAAACCATTATTTCCTCCTTACACAGTCCACGGAGGTGCGATGCCATATATAGTGAAGTGAGGTGATAAAAGTTCATTTAATCTGAAGAGCAAAGGTTTCAGAGATCACGTTTTGACCTTAGATTCAACAGTGAAATGTAAAAAAAAGTCCAGAAGGAGTAGATCCCCGGGCTGACACCACCGAATTTCCTCGCGCCTTCTGTGCTTGTTGTTTCAGGTATACATGTTAAAATGTGTAGTGACAATGAAAGAAGGGAATAATTGTTATCGATGACGTACAGTAGTAGAGATAGTCTAGTTACAGCAGAAATGACAGTGGCAGAGGCATACTTAACCCTTTACCTAACGTAACGGCCAAAACCGGCCAGCGCTATTCTCAAAAATCGCCAATTAATTTTCATTATTTTTTTCATTTTTTGTCTCAAAAACATAGGTTATGGCCCCTCGTTGGAACGAGCTCGTCGAGCTCGTTCCAACGAGGGGTCATAGCCTATGTCAGGGTTGTCATTTTTGAGGCCGGTACCACATTGTCGGTACCGGTACCGGTACTGCTTTAGTGCCACGGTATCGGTACCGGTACCTGTATACCTGCGGTACCAGTATACCAGACGATTATAATAAACCAAAAAACTACACGGAAGTTCAAAATCGCCTACGAAAAGCTGGTACGCATATTTACTGAACTAGTGAAAACAAAAAATCAACAACACATGTGGTTTGTGTGAAATAAATTTGTATTTGGATAAATTTGTTTCAACCTAAACTAGTCGCAACTTGCAACTCAGAAAAACACAAATGTCAAAACAGTCAAATTTTCAGTCTTATTTTATATACTGATACTGGTTCTCGATAGTAATTCTAGTTCTTGATCTCTTTCAAATACTGACATTTCAAAAAAGTGAGAGTGTCCAAAAGTTCATCGCTCATACGGTTCCGTATTTTCGTTATAACATGTGCACATGCTGAGAAGGCTCGCTCCGGTTCAACGCTAGTTGGTTGAACTGATCCCAGGTTCTTGTAGACTAATTCTAGTCTTTTCGGCCTGACCTTAGTAGACTCCCAAATTTTGAAATCACTGCTTAGTGGTCTTGACAACGAAGAACATTCCTGATTTGCGGCTGAGGAATTTTCCACATTTCTCAACTCAGCGTTCAAGGAAGCGAGCATCGCTTTTTCTACTGAAGATTCGTCCTCTTCATCATTCTCACTTAGCTGCACACCCTTGTCCATTTCTTCATCTTCATTTCCATCTTTGTTCTGAGTTCCCGTCGCTTCACCAGTTTTATCATCATCCTCATCATCATTTTCAGTGACCTCTATTCTACGATGTAGCTGATCGTAAAGTCGACTGATAGTATCTCTGATGGACGATTTGCTACCCATCTTGAATATGTTGTTGGGTGGAAGTGGAACTGATTTCAGAGAATCCGGATTATGCAAGTAGTGATAAGCATCGAGTAGTTTGTGGGGACGACGATCGTTGAACCTTCTTTGTAAAGATGCCTTCATGTTCTGAGCTCGCGCTCCCTCTAACTTGTCCAACTCCTTGAACAAGAATGTAAATATAGCATCGGCACGGAGAAGATTCATATCCCTGTCTTGGAGTTTCTTGACGGCGATTTTCACAGGTTTAAGTGTAGCGACCATATCTTCAATTGCTTTAATTTCTTGGGTTGAAAATTCAATTTTTAACTCGGCAAAATCTATCATAAGTTTATTTAAACAATGCCTCAACTTCAGGAATCTTTCCAACATGTCTACACACGAGTTCCATCTTGTTTTATTATCTCGTATGAGTACCAACTCCTTTCCAAGTGCTTCTTTGCTGTATTGTTGGAGTTTATCATTTTTAAGTGGGCTTCTGCGAATTTTCACCACTAGTTTCCTGACTTTATTGATAGTATAAGCCACCGTAGTACTAAATCGCGGAACTTCAGCCTCTTCGTCATCATTTTCATCTTCATCATCATCCTCGCTTTCATCATCTCCATCCTCTATTTCATCATCTTCATCAGCCTCATTGATATCATCATCGCATTTATCATCATCTACAACTTCAACTTCTTTCCCTTTGTAAAAGACGTCTTGTACTGATAAATGAATACCGTGTGCATAACAAGCGACGTGGTTTTCTTCAATCTTCCTTCCGAAAGATATCATTACGGAAGCCCCGTCGGACGTGACAGATATTATGTGGCATTGCTTGACGGGATCGTTGAAATTGATACCGAACTTCTGTAGTTTTTTCTTCACAAGTTCAATTGTTCGATCAGCAGTGATAGAGCCAACAGCTCGGACCAAACCAAGATTCCAGTGCTCACCCTCCACATGAAGATTTATATTCACATAACGTCTATTTCTCAAAGACGTCCACTCGTCGAGTGTCATTCCAAACCGTACGCTTTCATCAAGCATTTTAGCAAACTTTTCCTTCACTTCGGCTTTCCTCTCAGAATATTCTTGCATGATATATTTTTTCGCTGTGTTGTGGCTTTTAGGCATTTTATCGCTTCTATCTTCAACTGCTGTTCGAACAAACTCACTTTTTACCATGCGATTGAGTGACATACCATCCAAAGCAGCTAGCTTACTAAGTTTTTTCTGTAGACTTTCTCGTTGTGGTTTGAAGAGCGAAGTTATCTTCTGTTGTTCTACACGTTGCTTTTTGGCCTCAGGTTCATCTTCACCCACTTTTACCCCAAGTTTGATGTTATGTACCTTCAACAAATGCTTTTTCATACCGCTGGTACTACCCGCATTTCGTGTAATGGATGCTTTACATTTCTCACAAGACGCCTTCTTTTTATCTTTATCACAGACAAAATAGTCCCATACTTGGCTTTTCGAATTTGAAGCCATATCCCGATAATACAGTTCAACTTTCAACTGATCACAAAAGAAAAGCAAGGTTGTGTGTAGTTCTGCGAAGCAGAGAATGATTCTAACTAATTTCCAAGACAATGGCGGCTAGTCTTTTATACTCTTCAATTTATGATCAATGTGCGTTGCCATGACAATGCCACAGGATAGTGTGAGGTGTCATAGCTCCTGATTTATATCTATTTATTTATATTTATATTTATATAATATTATTGTATTATATTATATTATTATATTATTTATTGTTATATATTATTATATTATATTATTTGTTATTATTATATTTATCTTAAGTTATAAACCAGGGACTGGGGGGGGGGGGGTACAAAGCAGGAAATGATATATGGGTGGTACCTACCCATGACCGGTACTAGTATAGCGGTACCGGTACCGGTACTGACAGGCCGGTACCACCGGTACCGGTACCGGTACTGAGTACCTATGACAACCCTGGCCTATGTTTTTGAGACAAAAAATGAAAAAAAATAGTTATTCAAGAATTATTTTTGCTTTTCAGGTTAGGTAAAGGGTTAATACTCGTACTATCTAGTAATAGTGTCAGCTGGCTGTGATAGTGGGAGGGGTGGGATGGGTAGTAGTGCTAAATTATACCCATGTGACGTAGTTGAGCAGTGGAAAGGTATACACGGTGTTTAAATTGGGAAGTTGTCAAACTGAATTGGAAATGATGGTCCTTGAGAGTGGTCTCAGTACTGGTCTTAGTGGCCCCCAATACCCATACGATGAAACGCAGTTAGGAGGAAGAACCCCCATTGCAACATTTCCAATTAAGCCTTTTATCGCATGAATAAAGAATAGCCACTCCACAATCAGGTACAGAAGAAAAGTGGTTGAATTCATCTCGCATTGGGTGGTATAGCATAGAGCTGTGGGTCGATCCAAAGAAGAGACGAACTTAATTTTACAAGACTGATCAAAATGGGTACAGACTCACTCTCTTCTTCGAACCCGGTCTTACAATTCACTAGACCTCCGATGGAGACCGTATGGCTCCACAGCTTGATCACAATATATCAGAGGTAGCCCAAAGAGCAGGAAAATGTGCCTAACTATGGTGATTGGGCATAAAAGTAGAATAAAACGTGTATAAACACTCCCATCTGTTCGACAAGGATACACCGCCCGATAAGTCGATCAAGTTGAATAGTAATAATATCACACACATAGCGTGGTATAGTATTGAGCTTTAGTGGGTTGCTGGGGTTTTTGCAATGGTTAAAACAGATCTGAAACTGGCATCGTTTAGCTAAGATGCACAACTATATACCTTAACCGGCCTACCCAACATGCCGGGTTAACACGGTTGATCCGACTAATAAAGTTGCCCTGAAAGGTCCGCGAGGCCTAATACCTAGCAGGTCAGCCCCATCCAACGATGCTCTCATGAAATATCGAGAAGTTATTGCGTGTGTTCTCGAATTTCGAGAAAAATGATTTTAATTGCATATCTTGAAATCGAAAACTCCAATTTTGTTGAGGAAAATATTGCAGGGGAATGATGTCCTGCCGCGGTGTACAATTGTGCCCATAAGGTAACATGGTAACGCACGTGAGCGGCAGTGTTGCGACTTCCTCAGTCCAAACCTGGAAATAAGCAATCTGTCATTTGCAGAATGAGGACCCCAGAGGGTGAATTTGACGATGCTATACAATGGGCAAGAATTCCCCAATTTATCCTCTGGGTGCCTCTTTCTGTTTAGGCCAGAGATCTTGATTCAGACCGAGGTTCATAGAAGGTAAATTTAGTAATGCTACCCTGCTGTGCTTGGGTAGCATTAAAAAATTCACCCTCTGGGGGACTTCATTCTACAGATTTATTTATTTATTTATTGATGTTTAAGGTCACATATTTATGCACAATGGCTAACCATGACCGTGACAGTTTTACGGGTGGAGGAAGCCGGAGTACCCGGAGAGAACCACCGAGCAACGACGAGCAGCACGAGCAGCTGCCAGCTCCCCAACATCGTAACTCCGCACTGCAGCACAGGCAGGGTTAGATTGGTTGAAGACATGCGTACCTTCGACGTGCAGTACGCCTTAGTACACGGCGTCGTTGTGCCCCCACGCGGGCAATGGAGATGAAGTGTCTTGCCCAAGGACACAACGCGGTTGCCGCAGGTGGGATTCGAACCGAGGACCTCTCGGCTTGCAGCCTGCACCTCTACCTACTGAGCCACCGCGCTCCCTTCATTCTACAGATAACACTCTGCTTATTTCCAGGTTTGTGACCCAGGCCTGGAAATAAACAATCTGTCATTTATAGAATGAGGCCCCAGAGGGTGAATTTGCTGATGCTATCCTATACAGTGGACATTTATCCTCTGGGTACCTCTTTCCGTTTTGGTCTGACACCTTGATTCAAATTGAGATTCACAGAGGGTAAATTTAGTGACGCTATTCTGGAGTGTAGCAGCACCAAATTCCAAATTCATCCCCAGGGGACCTCATTCTGCAAATGACAGTTTGTCCATTTCCAGTCTTAGTCCTCATCATAGTGACGCGTGATGATAGTGCTCTTGCGTTGTAGTGTTAAGGAGACACGTTTCTCCGTCATCCATTTCAGTTGATGTACATGCAGGAAGGCAAGCGTTCATTATGGGATCGAATTGGTTTGGAAGGAATTAAGACGTTTTTAGGGTCGTGTCGCATTCGACGGGAGAACTCCGGCACAATTGCAGTGGCGGTCTATACCCATTTCGGTCCATTTTTAGGCTTGGAAACAATACGTTTAGTACTATTCAACAAACAAAAGCCCCATATTAACCCACTACCACCCCACTACTGTAATCTTGTAGTATGGCGAGTTGGGGCGTATACACGGGGTATACACGATGGCGCAGAAGATTCTGTAACATAATTATAACACAAGATCGATCTTTTCTTGCTATTTCCAGGTTTTTAGTCTGTTTACTTTTTACCTCAACCCTCTTCCATCTACTCTTGTTCTGGTTAAAACCCTCGATTTCTATCCAATCCGACCTACATTGCCAGCACAGACGACACTCTTCAAGGCCATTGCTAACCCCAACCCCAACCCCCACTTGGGGACACTGTATACAATGAGGCGTCCTGCTCGTTGATGGTGCACTTGCCTTCAACCAATGAGCTAACCTGCTAGTGTGGAGTTAGTACGTTGGGGAGTCTGACAGTTGTTTGCCGCTGCACGGTGGTTCTCTCCGGGTACTCTGGCTTCCTCCACCCGTAAAACTGTTTAACACGAGGTGACTCGGCCGTCGAAAGTGTCGTTACACACCAATAATAAATAAATAAATAAATTAATAAATGTGACTACTTATTGGCCACCCGCCAGAATTTGGTCATAGAATTTCTGGAATGGCAAACAAGAATGTGGATTCTTTCCTTACACAAGACAATTACACGGCAGAATGTCTGTCACAAATTCTCTGTCCGTTCGGGTAAGAGAGAAAAGATGCCGTATTTCAAACATACGAAGCGAAAGCTTCACAGAGTTGCTGACAGATTTTTATACGAAAGTGTTAGAAATCACGGTGGTGAGTAAAAGTTTCTTCCCTGTTGCTTGAATTATAGAATGTGGAAATGAGAGGGATGTAACGTATACTCGGCCAAAAAAGAAAGTGTACATTGCAGAAATTGACCAAACTCCCAAAAAATAATTTCGTAGGTGTAAAGAGTGTTAACCTGTTCATGAATACGTTATATTGAACACAAAAACAGCTTTCCCCGTTAAAATTGCATCAACGTTAAATGACGTGCTGCACGTTTGTGAAAAGGCATTTTTTTGCACGTGGAGAGTCTGAAAATTCATGCAGCAGTGTGAATCCTTGGGTATTTAACCACTAAAGTAAGGCCTTCCTATCGTTCACATTCAAACTTGCGCTGCTGTTAAAACGACTCCACATTAGCATGCCAAGATTGACAATGAATCAACGTCTCCTTGTCCGGGGTATGGTTAGAGCTGGCAGAACACACAGAGAGGTTGCCCAGCATTTGAACTGCCACCGTAACACTGTAGACAGGCTAGTCCATCGACATGCAAAACATGATGATGTTCGAGACCGACCCCGCTCCGGGAGACCCCGAGTTACCACCCCTGCACAAGATCGGTATATCCGTGTCGTCCATCCCCGGAACCGGCAACAAACGGCAACGACGACAGCCAGGAACATTCCTAACCTGAGACGGATACATCCTCAAACAGTAATCAACCGGCTGAGAGAATACGGCTTACGTCCTCGAAGACCTGCAATTCGTCCGATTTTGACGTTACGTCATCGTCGTGCTCGACTGCAGTGGTGTAGACAACATCTCAGGCATCCCTTACACTGGTGGCGACGTGTTTTATTCACAGATGAATGTCGTTTCCATCTTTCATCATCAGATGGCCGCCAGAGAGTGTACAGACGTCGAAACGAACGCTACGCAGATCCATGTGTCGTGGAGCGAAACAGTTATGGGGAAGGGTCTCTCATGGTTTGGGGTGGCATCACTGCGCGTAACAGAACTGAGCTGGTCATTGTTGATGGCAATCTCAATGCAGCCAGATATCGCGATGAAGTGCTTACACCTGTTGTTGTCCCATTTCTGCAACGTCACGGCCCCGGCGTCATTCTACAGCAGGACAACGCCCGACCCCACGCAACTCCTGTTGTTCAACAGTATCTGCAGCAACAAGAAGTGGATGTTCTTCCCTGGCCCGCAAATTCGCCCGATATCTCACCCATTGAGCACGTATGGGACGAAATGAAACGTCAGCTACGCCGGCTTCCCCATGCACCGTCAACGCTTGTGGAACTCCAAAGACAGCTTATCAGAATATGGAACAACATCCCACAACACTTCCATGCTAACTTGTTCGCTTCCATGAGTCGTATGAAGTGCTTACACCTGTTGTTGTCCCATTTCTGCAACGTCACGGCCCCGGCGTCATTCTACAACAGGACAACGCCCGACCCCACGCAGCTCGTGTTGTTCAACAGTATCTGCAGCAACAAGAAGTGGATGTTCTTCCCTGGCCCGCAAATTCGCCCGATATCTCACCCATTGAGCACGTATGGGACGAAATGAAACGTCAGCTACGCCGGCTTCCCCATGCACCGTCAACGCTTGTGGAACTCCAAAGACAGCTTATCAGAATATGGAACAACATCCCACAACACTTCCATGCTAACTTGTTCGCTTCCATGAGGCGTAGATGCACAGCAGTAGTCGATGCAGACGGAGGTCATACCAGATATTGAGTGTGTGACTTTTGTGTTTGACCCTTAGTGTCTTTGACTCTCCATGGCACCAAGAGTATTCGTCGTAGCGTAATGAAATTTCTCGTGTTGATCACAAATTGATTCATCTGTGATTGAATAAAATTTCCATGAATGAAAATGATATATATCTTTTTTTAGTGTTATTTTTTAGCATGCACACTTTCTTTTTTGGGAGAGTATATTACACCCATTAATGCTTTCCACTGAGGACCATTTACTCTCATAATGTATCTGGGGAAGTTGGGGACTTTGTGGAGTATGTCCGTATACAATGGGGCGCGGTGACTCAGTGGTAGACTGTTTGACTACTATGCTGGAGGTCCAGAGTTCGATCCCAGCCCGGGACGACCCGAACTTTATCCCGGTTGCCTGCACAGGGGCACGATGACGCTGTGTACTAAGGCGTACTGCACATCGTTGGTGCACATGTCTTCAACCGCTGTAACCCTGCTTGAGTGGAGCTTGAACAGATTTAGAATGCCGAGGAGCTGACAGTTGCTCGTCGATGCTTGGTGGTTCTCCCCGGGTGCTCCGGTTTCCTTCACCAGTAAAACTGTCACGGTCATGATTAGCCATTGTGCATAAGTATGAGACCTTGAACGGGGGCGGGGGGCACTAAAAAATTGCAAGACGTGACGTCCTATTTTTTATTCAGCCCCTTTTTACACCCACCCACCCCTACGTGCAAATTGTCTACTACCGTTCTCATACACCCACCCCCCCCCCCCCACTCTCTCATTAAAATACAAAATAAACTTATAAACTTAGTAGGCACAGCTGTCTTTAGGGGGGTTTCATAATGTTCTTAAACTGGTACCACCAATTTAAACCTCTGTGGGCTGCTGTGGGCCCCAATCTACAAATGACAAGCTGTTCATTATCAGGCTTGGCCAGAGCAGGTGTACATATACGGGAACAAATTTTCATTTGAATTGTTCTGTCAGTATTCTCAGGTGTTTGCTACTTTCCTCTTCTATCCATACAAATTCTATTAATAAATAAATAAATTGGGTTGAATTTAGTGCATCAGAGAATTTTCCCAAAATATTGACTGCACATTTTCTACATTTCGAACAAGACACCCACCCCCTACTAATGTGTGACATTTTCCCAGATTAAGCCCAATATTCTCACATATAAAGCCTCCTGATGTTGTATTTATCTTAAGAGTGTGATATACAACATCATCTTTAAGGTTTGAAACACAAATGATAGTATATATTAGCTGATATATTGATATATTTTTAAAAAATTAAAAAAATTGCACAAGTTGGAAATGCACATTTTTGGCGCACTCAAGAGACCCACCCCCCCCCCCCCCCACGTCACGTCTTGCAAATTTTTGGTGCCCCCCACCCACCCCTGCCTTGGACACCAATAAATAAATATAAATAATGACGGTATAATGTTCAAATCCAGTTAAAGGCAGCTAACTCTGCTTTTTCTTGCTTGCACCGTTCTCTAGAAAAAGAGAACACAGAAGTTAGATTTGGTTTGTCACGTTGTTTTAGAAATAAATCATGCAGTTTCAGCCTGTGTTTATATTTTAATGAATTGGGCTCAACAATCGACCTACACCTCATTAAGATGCAAAACATAGCATCTGGTTCACTCAGGAACACGCACTATCAGAGCATAGTACCCTCAACAGAAGACATTAACCCTTTACCTAACATGAAAAACAGATGGCACAGGCAGAAAATGTTTTTGAATAACTATTTTTTTTCATTTTTTTTGTCTCAAAAACATAGGTTATAACCCCTCATTGAAACGAGCTTGTTCCAAAGAGGGTTCATAACCAATGTTTTTGAGACAAAAAATGTTAAAATGATGAAAATTAATTGGCGATTTTTGTGAATAGCGCGGGCCTGTTTTGCCCTTACGTTGGGTAAAGGGTTAACCATCTGCACACTGATGAAACAAAAAATTCAAGCTACAAACGATTCCCGTAATGCAACTGGGAATTGAGCTCTGCCAAACAAGACTGTATTGGCTAAATTCCTAGTTACATTATGGGAAAAAATTGCTGCTTGACTTTTCGATATTTTGATATCAGTGAGCGGAGGGTCAATACCTAAATATATGTGATATCTGAAGCCCACGATCGCCATTCACTTCCTGTCACTACCAATCAAATGAACAACTTCCCATCATGGTTTTTCGTTAGAAGGGTGTATGATGGTCATAATAAGCATATCTGACCTGGCAGCTTAATAGAAAAAAGAAAAAACTATCAAGAAGGTGCATACCCGTGTCCCACAAATGGCGTTTTCTGGTATGGGAAAGCATCGAGTTTGGGGCAATAACTAAAATACAACTCAACAGATTGCATTATTTTTATGATATAAATTGTATTAAAAGAAAATAGTATTAGAAAAATGTTTAACATATCAACATTCTCTCAAAAGGGAATTGACGTCAAGTGGTCAAAAGCAACGAAGGGCTGAAACGGTGCGTTCACTAATAAGGATTGGACCTGCTTCACTCTTCCGGCAGATAACTGCAGATAAGTGAATTTCTAGTACATTCCAGAGTACATTCACACACCTGGATGGGAATTCCATGTTGGTTATAAGCCACGAAAAGACAAAATGAGTGAGGTGTAAAAGTCAGTTATCAACCACGCAGTCGATATTAATGAACCCCTCCCCCTGTAAACCCACATACTCAGTAATCTTATGACAATCCTTCATGTCTCCAACTCTCCAAAGGTTTTTTTCCAGTGCACATTCCAACAATAGGCTTGCCATTCCATACTTGTAAGCCTTCAACCAAAGGGCTGCAACCAGCCCCTCCCCAAAGGAAAAAATAAAATTATACACTTTCTCAATCCATACAAATACCCTGAATGGTTCTGGCACCAAAGTTCCCCGCCCAGTTTCCACTAATAGAAAACTGATTACAGTAGTTGCCAACGATGTCGGTGCTTATGAGTGGTCGAATATTACATAAATCCTACTTCTCAGCTTCTTAATCCGACAACGCCAATAGAACGTGGCCACTTGATCAACGACCAAAGATGACACTTTTTACAGTATCCAAATGATCCAGCTTCGGTCAAAGAAGTTTTAGAAACCATCTATATCCTAACAGTGGCCCAGATATTACAATACCAACTTTAGGCCTGACCATGCCCCCAGAAGAAGTTGGAAGTAGACGGAGAATCCAGTTTGCATCGTAGTGAACAGCCAATGCATACTCTAAAAGCCCGACTCCGAGCCCTTAAAAATTGCTCCACAGACTGCATGCTTGCCACATTAACCCTTTACCTAACATGAAAAGCAGACGACACTTGCAAACAAAATTCTTGAATAACTATTTTTTTTCATTTTTTGTCCCCAAAACATAGGTTATGACCGCTCTTTGGAACGAGCTCGTTCCAAAGAGGGGTCATAACCTATGTTTTTGAGGCAAAAAATAAAAAAAATAATGAAAATTAATTGATGATTTTTGTGAATAGCGCTGGTCGGTTTTGGTCGTTACGTTGGGTAAAGGGTTAATCAACACTGCTTCACTTTCTAAGGTTTCCGCGAGGGAATTTGTAAACTAACAGGATTTTTAAGCGAGAGTCAAATTACTTCAGATAAGTCTAGCCGAGAACGAAGCGACCACAGTTAACCGCCGCCACTCACAGAAAAGGCCTGCATTGCATTAGCACGTAGATTTTGGTTCGGTTTATCAATAAGAATCGCATTCGTTTTGTTTTTGTTGCATTAGGTTTTAACGACACTTTCCATAGTCAGTGTCACATCGTGTCTGACTGTTTTACGGGTGGAGGAAGTCGGAGTATCCGGATAGAACCATCGCCCAGCGGCGAGAAACTGTCAGGCACCCCAAGGCAGAGGCAACGGAAGCTCGATAAAAGTGGAGGGGCACAAATTTTAAAGGCTACTATGGTTCGGCCCATTGGGAGAAAAGTTACAATCGTATATCGGTAAATGTACTATGGCACACTATAGTCTCTCGTTTAGATGAGCATGCCGCGGTGGTCCTTGTCCTGGCCATTTCTTCTACTTCAATTATCTTCCTACCCGAAGGCTAGCCTTCGGGTTGAAAGATGGTTGAAGTAAAAGAAACGGACCGAAGCGACCAGGGTGTAATTCTTTGACCAAATGTTGTTTGGATTTACAAATAATATATTGCAGGAATGTTCCGCTCATTTAACCCTTTACCTAACATGAAAAGCAGGCGACACATGCAAAAAAAATTCTTGAATAACTAATTTTTTTCATTTTTTGTCTCAAAAACATAGGTTATGACCCCTCGCTGGAACGAGCTCGTTCCAACGAGGGGTCATAACCTATGTTTTTGAGACAAAAAATGAAAAAAATACTGAAAATTAATTGGCGATTTTTGAGAATAGCGCTGGCCGGTTTTGACCGTTACGTTAGGCAAAGGGTTAACTCATTGTGTAACTGCGCAGCAGGTCTTTGAAAAACAGTGGAGGGGCACGCGTCCCTTGTGCACCCCTTTTCCCACCGCCTCTGCCCCAAGGTACTAACTCGGCACACGCAGAATTAGCAGCAGTTGAAGACAAGTGCACCTCGACGAATAGTGCGCCTATAATACACAGCGCCACCATCCATCCACGTGCACAGTCGGGATTAAGTGTCCTGTCCAAGGACACAACGCAATTACCACTGGTCGGGATGGAACCGTCGACCTTTCGGTTTGAAGTTCAATGTTCTAACCAGTGAGCCACCACTTTTCCAAGAATTCAGAGGCGGACTGGCCGTATGGTCCACCGGGAAAATTCCCGTGGGCCCCCTGTTGGGTGGCCCCTGGGGCTCCCAGAATTGAGGCAGCCCAACACCTTTTGGTGCCTAAAATTTCGTGAAAACGACCAACAGGTGAAATGGATCTGATTGCACAGAATGCCTGTCTATTGAAATGTTCTCTATGTGGACTGCCAGAACATTTCGTATTGCTAGCAGTCTAGTCTGCCTAGTCTAGATGCAAGGAAACCGCGTTCTTTTAATTTGAAAAATCTAAATTTTCTCCAATTGGGCCGAACTGTAGTTGGCCCGATGAGTCCGCGCACCACCCACCCCTGTTAATACCACTCTTGCTGAATGAGTGATGAAGATGATACAAAAATGTCAATGAAATTTCTTCTGTGTGAACAGCCAAAATCACTCAGATGCAAGGATGCAGCGTTCGTTCAGTTCGAAAAATCTAAATTTTCTCCGAGTCCAGGGTCCGCCTTGGTTCATTTCCCGGTAACTTTTCTCCTCCCAGTCCGTTCCTGCAAGAATTGCATTATCAGCGAACTATTATTCAACTACTCCACTGATAGTTCATGAAGAAAAATGTCGACCAGTTGGAAATAAATACCAGCTGCATTGTCTTTATTGTAACGGATTAAAAAATATACAGAAATCTCTCAATGGAATAATTAACCCTCTTCACACGGATGTCGAAATATTAAAATTTCAACCTCTGTTTCTTCCAGAATGAAACTAGGTACTTAATCAAATCAGTCTTGCTTGCTCAATGAATGGTTAAATTCTTGGTTTCATTTAGAACAAAATTTGCCCCACGGTAGCCCGGGAAGTGAAAAGTGCTTGTTTACTTTGATAAACAAGCTCTGTTCTGCTGGTAAAATAGGACCCAGCCACCAATGCCTGGGGTAAAAGTCCTCTAAAATGGGCAATATGGGTATAAACGATTACTGGACTTGACGACTTTATATCGATGTTGCGGTCACGATTAGCCATTGTACAGACATATGTGGTCTTAATCACCAATAAATTATTGAATAGGATAAAATTTGCGGCTTCAAATTTTCATATTTTGACATCGGTGTGCAGAGGATTAAGGAAGTTACGGTGTAAGTAGATCTCCGATCCGTGATATATGTCGTCTCTGACCACTGACGTGAGAGTCTGACGCAGCAGTTAAGTTTACTGCATTCCAAGCAGTTCAACATTACAAACAAGCACTCTGGACACCAGTCTAAGTCTGTTAGGAATTCAACACTGTATGGGCTATTTGCTTACTCACTTTTCGTGGAGTTTCCGTGCAAACTACTATTGTAGTCTGATGACCTTTTACCCACAAAGCTATACTGATATTCTTTCGTACTCCAGCTATAGATATTCCAATCAATAAGCTTTTAATTTACCCTGCAACCATCAAGATATGGACAGAATGACTGGAACTACGCGACGTAATTATATAACTACAGCTGTGACGAATCTTAATTTATAACTATTTTATAAACAACTATATTATATGGCATTGTGTGGACAGTAACCCTTTACCTAACGTGACGGCCAAAACTGCCAAAATTCACAAAATGCCATTCAATTTTCATTAATTGTTCATTTTTTGTCTCAAAAACACAGTTTATGACCCCTCATTAGAACGAGCTCAGCGAGCTCGTTCCAATGAGGGCCATAGCTATGTTTTCTACGCAAAAATAGTTATTCAAAATTTTGCTTGCAAGTGTCGTCTTCCTTTCGTGTTGGGTAAATGGTTAATGATTCTGTCAAATCAAGTGTCGATTGATAAACATTTCTGGTGTGGATTGGAAGCAAGTGAATGTTTATCCCTTATAAAAAAAGTACCATGGTAAATCCCAAAATACCCTGGTAATACCATGGTATACCATGGTATTACCAGGGTATTTGGGAATTTACCATGGTTTACCATGGTACTTTTTTTTATAAGGGATGGTATTTTTATATTCAATGCGAACCAGAGGTTCGCATTTCTGACCAAATGAAATATTCCAGATGAGTGAATCTAAACATCTAGGCGATAGACTATTTAAAAGCTAGACTGGTTCCAGGCCATAACAGCGTCGAATTCCTTACAGAATGTGATGCATGGTCAACTACGCTGTTTTATCATTGAAAAACGTTGATTATTTGACAGTTTGTTTCCTGTACAAGCAGTAGAGTTTGACACACCCTTTTCCGGATGGCGCCATGTGATGCCAGATAGACCCCGGCTCTCTTTCCATGTTAAGCACATCATTATCTAAGATAAACTTTATATCTGTAGATTCTTCTGCTTCGCTCTGTTCTCCTGCCAAGTAGAGTTCCTTTATTTCACCAGATGAAAGATTGCATCTAAAATGAAAGAGCAAAAAATAACAAATTTGAGAAGTTGATTACTTAGAACATTTGTCCCATTTATTGACATCTGCAAAACTTTAATCCTGGAGTGAGTAATGAAGATCCATTTAGGACAGGTTTATAATGGCACCGGTTCAGTCGAACGTGGAATCGTGCACAATGAGAGATGTCTATATTATACCAGCTGAAAGAAGTATAAGGATAGCCCCAAAGAAAGTCACCTCTTACCGCCATCTAATATTTATAATACAAGCTCCTGACATTGTTGTTCAGTCGGATCAATATTAGACTCCGATGTATACAGGAAGGGGGGGGGGGCACTAAAAATTTGCAAGAAGTGACGTCCTATTTTTTATTCAGCTGCTTTTCACACCCACCCACCCCTACGTGCAAATTTTCTACTACCGTTCTCAGACACCCACCCCCCACTCTCCCACTAAAATCCAAAATAAACTTATAAACTTAGTAGGCACAGCTGTCTTTAGGGGGTTTCATAATGTCCTTAAACTGGTACCACCAATTTAAACCTCTGTGGGCTGATGTGTGCCCCAATCTACAAATGACAAGCTGTTCATTATCAGGCTTGGCCAGAGCAGGTGTACATATACGGGAACAAATTTTCATTTGAATTATTCTGTCAGTATTCTCAGGTGTCTGCTACTTTCCTCTTCTATCCATACAAATTCTATTAATAAATAAATAACTTGGGTTGAATTTAGTGCATCAGAGAGAATTTTCCCAAAAGATTGTCTGCACATTTTCTACATTTCGCAAAGGACACCCACCCCCTACTAACGTGT
The DNA here is from genome assembly GCA_031216915.1 of Pictodentalium vernedei. Taxonomy (NCBI): domain Eukaryota; kingdom Metazoa; phylum Mollusca; class Scaphopoda; order Dentaliida; family Dentaliidae; genus Pictodentalium; species Pictodentalium vernedei. The sequence continues at coordinate 351,424,442 of CM062292.1, forward strand.
GACATTTTCCCAGATTAAGCCCAATATTCTTACATATAAAGCCTCCTGATGTTGTATTTATGTTAAGAGTGTGATGTACAACATCATCTTTAAGGTTTGAAACACAAATGATGATATATATGAGCTGATATATTGATATATTTTTAAAAAATTAAAAAAATTGCACAAGTTGGAAATGCACATTTTTGGTGCACTCAAGAGACCCACCCACCCCCACGTCACGTCTTGCAAATTTCTGGTGCCCCCCCCCCCCCCCCCCACTCCCTGATGTATATGTGAAAATATGTAAGCATAGGAGATTTCCGTTTGTTTGTGTGGATGTTGTAAAAAATATAAAAATATAAAATAGGCCTACGGCGAACGCACAGGTAACCAGCTGCACACAATAAGTTACGGGATGTTTATATAGTGGGAGATCAATATTAAGCGGGGCGTTAGCCTCGCCTAATGTTGATCTCACTACGCCCCATATGACACCAGATCTGACCACTAAACATCCCGCAACGTATTTATTATGTCAGCGGACAAAATCCAGTATGTCCCTTTAATTAATTGACACGGTAATTTATTTGTGAAAATGTAAACAAGCAGACGTAAGTTTACAATGTAAGGGGAGCAAATCTATCTTGTAATCGTTTCGTGCTGAAGTGGTTATCGATCGGTGCGATTAACCAATTGGGCCAGGTTATCGATATTTATTTATTTATTGGTGTTTAAGGTCACCTTTTTCTTCTCAATGGCTAATCATGACCATGACGCCATCATCGCCCTGATATGGCTTAATAGACCGCCACCATTTATTCAAGCTGATTGGTTGAACCAAAGAGCTGACATAAAAATGGTACTTCAACTGGAGGAACTTCTGCCGCAAACTATTATGCTAAAATACCATATCTAACTACTTTTGGCATTGTCAGTCTATATTTTGTTCGATCTTGAAGCAAACATGGGAACGTTCTCTTCAGAAGGCTGGCTATTTGTGATACACAGTAGACCAACTAATATATTTAACCCTTTACCTAGCATGAAAAACAGACGACACTTGCAAACAAAATTCTTGAATAACTAATTTTTTTCTTTTTTCGGTTCAAAAACATAGGTTATGACCCCTCTTTGGACGAGCTCGTTCCAAAGGGGGGTCATAAACTATGTTTTTGACAGAAAAAATGAAAAAACAATAGTGAAAATTCATTTGCGATTTTTGTGAATAGTGCTAGCCGGTTTTGGTCATTACGTTGGGTAAAGGGTTAATCTTCAGTCATTTAGCTGCGGGTTAAAGATATTAATAGTCTACCTTATTTATTTATTTATTTTTTTATTTATTTATTTATTTGGTGTTTAAGGTTACATACTTCTGCACAACCGCTAATTATGACCTCAACATTGAGATCAAGTTCAGTTTAGTCAATCGTTTATACCCATGCTGCCCATTTTAGAGGACTTCCGCCACAAGCATTGGTGACTTGGTCCTATTTTACCAATAAAATAGAGCTTGTTTACCACAGTAAACAAGCACTGCTTAACTTCCTGAGGTCCCCATGGGGGATTAATCTACCTTAAAAATGACGGTCACGATTGGCCATTGTGCAGAAATGTGTGGTTTAAACACCAATAGATAAATGGATACCTTAAAATTTGACTCTTAACCCTTCACCCAACGTAACAATACAATACAGACATTTGGAAATGTTCGAGATATGCCACGCGTTAAATCCGGAATACACACAGGAGCGCCATGCAAAAACGCATCTGATTGAACTGAGTGGCGTCGTGGCGTGAATGAAATGCTTCGACACAAAATAGTGTCAAGCAAATAAGTTATCAGATTGTCGAAGGTGATATTTTTTTCTTTAAAAACATCAGCATCGTCCATTTAATTAAAGTTTAATCGTGGTGCACAGAACACAACTCGGGTAGAGTATGGGGATAGGAATCAACGATCATTATTGGAGTCTTTTGTATTCATGAAATACAGAAAAAAAAATCCAAAACGGGTAACTGATTCCAGTCTCTCGTATTCCACCCTCGTCGTGTTGTATCTTATTATAGGCTACTTGTCGAAAGTATCGTTAAACCCCAATAAATAAATATAGGTTACTGGCTATCGTATTCTTTGCATCTGTAGGGAGGTTCAGCAATAATTTAATTCTTCAGCCCATTTATTACTGCTTCTCCTTAACTATTTGTTGTTCATGGAACAAACCATCACAGAGGTTTCTTTATGCGAAAACTGGGGCCTTGGAATGTAATACACAAACCTATTTTTGGGACTATAACGCACCTCTCATTGATAAAGGCGCATATTTTGGGCCCCATTCTTATCAAGTTTTACCATAATGTTTCGGCCCAGGGAGACATTTGCCAAATATGGAGCTAAGAATGTGCAGTTTTTTTTTACTTTAATTAACCCTTTACCTAACATGAAAAGAAGACGATACTTGCGAAAAAAAAATTCTTGAATAGCTAATTTTTTTCATTTTTTTTTTGTCTCAAAAGCATAGGTTATGACCTCTCTTTGGAACGAGCTCGTTCCAAAGAGGGGTCATAACCTATATTTTTGAGACAAAAAAAAAATGAAAAAATAATGAAAATTAATTAGCGATTTTTGTGAATAGAGCTGGCCGGTTTTGACTGTTACGTCGTGTGAAGGGTAAGAGATCGAAGAGGAGACACATACACTCGAGGGCTCGAGGGAATCTTTTTCGGTCACACCTTAAGAGTAAAGAGTCTATGTAACTCCTTCTGTGCCCCCCCCCCCCCCGCCCCCAACACCCGCTTTCTTCGTCTCTGATGAGAAAACTCATGTATATCAGATCGAAAGGATGGGTCGTCAATGAAGAGCGGTTGCCAATAATTTGTCGTTGAAAATCCGGAGAAACAGCCACTCGATCTAATTCATTGCTGCACAGAATAGTGCTTAGCTTTATCAATTTCTTTTTAATTTGTTTCAATGGATTATAATAGATTATGTTGCAAAACGAAGATTTAAAACTTTTATTTTTCCCTGTCAGCTGGCAGGAGAATTGCAATGGATCTCCCGTGACCGCAGAAGCGAACGAACGAACAATCATTCTGTATACGCCCCCCCCCCCCCCCCCAACCACCACCTTTATAGTTGGTGCATAGATAGCACCGAACAAGAAAGTTCAGAAGTTGACGAAACAAGATGGCTCAGACGCAGAATATGGACGCACCTCACTAAGAACTCAGCACTCGCCCTACCAGCACTCTGGTTATTGCTGGCGACACCCATAAAACTGGGCCGTGATAAACAGTCGCGAGGAATGTTGACTTCATCAATGATTTCTCTGATGGTGGAATCGTAAATCTCATGAACAACATCTCTAGGATTCAGCTTCTCTGGAACCATTTCATCCATCGGTATATTTCCAATCAACTCCTTTTAAGGACAGAAAACAAAAACATGAATTCAACAAAATGCTAAATGTTTATATATGTTAATTCCATTCATTTTGCTCCCCCCCACCCTCCCCCTCCCAAATAATAATATAAAAAAACAAAACATTATTCATTTTACCTAAAATTAGATCTGGAGCTCGATTAACTCTTTACCCAACGTAACGGCCAAAACCGGCCAGCGCTCTCCTTACAAATCGCCAATTAGTTTTCATTATATTTTCATGTTTTTGTCTCAAAAACATAGGTTATGAGCCCTCGTTGGAACGAGCTCGATGAGCTCGTGCCAACGAGGGGTCATAACCTATGTTTTTGAGACAAAAAATTAAAAAAAATTAGTTATTCAAAAAATTTTTTTGCAAGTGTCGTCTGCTTTTCATGTTAGGTAAAGGGTTCAATGGGATAATAAAGCCCTCACACTCTAAAATATATTTAAAAAACTGGTAATGAAAAACTGATGACACTCTCTCCGAAAAGTGAAGTCATCTACTTATTGATTGTAGGTAATTTACCTGAACGTTTCTGTTCGTTTTTTTTTTGTACTCTTGTTGGATTTATTAAGTTCACGGGAATCATTTTGAAGATGAAATTGTTGATAAATCCAAGCCGCAGATAGACTTTGACAAACTAACAATTTTGCACAGCGATATACATGTCCCACACACCCGTGTGGCGTCACGCCCAGCTTTAAAGTAATACAGAAGAAATTCCTCCATTTTACGTCGGAATTCCCTCAGCTTTTTGTTAATGTCACAAAAAATAAAAAAAAAACTTCAGCGTCTGATACTAGGAAATGTGTCCTACAACTTGGAGAAACACTCTCTGGTGTATCCGCAAGAGCGAAGAAGGTACTCCTAGAAAACAGCTATATTCTTTTAGTATACTATTAAAAAAAGTGGGGAATATTTGATACAAGTGAGATATATGAAGAAATATATTTATATTTTCATCAAAAAGACAATTCAGACATTGTACTGTGACATCTGGTGAATGATTTCAGTGCTAGTTGGTTGTCTGACAAGCACACATTCCACGCACCGAGCTGTAGAAGACATGGACGGCCAGTCAGAGAATTTACCACGTTCAGTCCAAGACCTCAATACGTTGTAAATCCTCCCGGGTTCGCGGGACAAGCGGGGATCCGACGTCGCATACTCGTCACCAAACGTCCAATATCAGCTTGACTGATGTTATTCCATTTTTCCTGCAGTGCAGGGGCGAGTTCCTGGGCATTGGTAGGGGGGGATGTTGGCGTTGTCGTAGGCGCCTGCCAAGCATATCCCAGGCGTGCTCGATTGGTGTAAGGTCTGGACTTTGTCCTGGCCAAGGCAGTGTAGTGATGTTCTGCTCCTGAAGGAACTCTGAGGGCGACACGGGCCCTGTGTGCTCTTGCATTGTCATCTTGGAAAATGACTCGACAGTCGTGACGTCGCGTAAATGACACCATATGAGCTGCTAACATGTTGTCACGGTAGTACTGCCCTGTGACACACCCTTGAATGACAAATAATGTTGTTCTGTTTGTCATGGTTGTGCCTCCCCACACCATAACCTATCCACCAGCAAAGCGATCGTGCCGCCTAATGGTTACGTCGTGGTATAGTTCATTCCGCCACCGCCACACTCTGTTTCGCATGTAGTGCAAGTCGAGCGTGAACCACGATTCATCGGAAAACATGACGTTGCTCCATCTACGATTGCCCCAGCGCCGTCGTGCTTCACACAATTACGCCTTGCTGCGATGTAACGATCAGTCAAACGTGGAATTAATCGATGTCGTCGAGCGTTCAAATTCCAGCTATGTAGGCGATTTCGAATAGTCTGACCACCGACTCGCACATCTGTCGCCCGGTGCAGGCACTTTGATGGCGGTTTCGTGATGCTGTGGTTCGGATAAAACGATCCTGGTAAGCAGTTGTCGCCCTTGAAAGACCTGACCGATGTCTGCCGTCAACATTGCCTGTCTGACGGTAATGTGACCAGCACCTGCTAATCACCGATTGAGTTACGTTGAGAATTTGAGACACTGTAGTCTGTCTGTTGCCAGCTTCCAACATGCCAACGGCACGTAAACGTTTGTCACGTGTCAGTCTTCGAATACCTCAAAAGTTACGTTTCAACCAGAAACTATTGATGGTCGAGTTTATACCAAGAAAAGAACGCTGAGACCTCCGAAAAAGCCCGTCCAGTACAAATGAAAATTTCAAAACATACCCCACAGACATTAACGTGGCGCTCGTGCGAAAAACACAGCACGAAGTTTTCGTGGGCCGGTGACATTCATGATCCACACTAAACTTGGTAACATACTGATATGTCCAATCACGCGTATTCAATACCATTTTCCGAAAATATCAACATCAGTTTGGATATCCCCTACTTTTTGTGAATAGTATATAATGGATAGGCTTAATAATATTTAATCCTTTACCTCACACGAAAAGAAGACGACACTTGCAAAAAAAAATTCTTGAATAACTAACTTTTTTCATTTTTTGTCTCAAAAACAAAGATTATGACCCCCTGTTGGAACGAGTTCGACGAGCTCGTTCCAACGAGGGGTCATAACCTATGTTTGGACAAAAAATGAAAAAATAATGAAAATTAATTGGCCATTTTTGAGAATAGCGCTGGCCGGTTTTGGCCGTTACGTTGGGTAATGGTTTAAAAGGTACAAAGTCCTTTCTCCAAATAATGCTTTGTCCGACGGGAAACAATTTTTCTCATTCTTCATTGGTGGTACAAATATAACTTGACTGTTTTCTTTAGAACATGCTACTGGTTTTCCCAACGATACATTAACCCATTGAACCCTGGTGGTATATTCCGTGCCAGTTCAATGACATCAGTTGGAAGAGTCCATATTCATTATAGACGAATCATTTTTTTCAACGTGCAGCCCCGATGTTGCACGTTGAGAATATTGATTGGTTCATCCACACATGCATTTAGCACCCATCCCACTTATGATGTATCTCGTGTTCTTGGAACGGAAAACGGACTCTCGGGTTCCAAGGGTTAACAATCAGTCAAAAACAGAGCATTTCACTGGCCACACGGCTTGTGCAGATTTGATTCTTACTTTTTGTTCCAACACAAAGATTTGTTCTTGACGAAAAAATAATTTTATTTCAAGTTCATGGCGGTCATTAATTTTTTGTGGTCTATTTGAGGTGTGCGATTATGCTTGGGGTGTCATTTTAAATATCTCTTGTGGAAATTAGATGGTTATCGCCCTTTGACCACAACTGAATGTTTTTGATTGCCGGAAACGAGGCCAAAACTTTAATTTTGCACATATGGACACTGCGCGTTTCGAAAACTGAGAGCAGAACATGCCACTTTCTGTTATCAAAATATTGTACGCACAGAAAAGTTTTGTTCTGCCATGTGGAGCCATCATCTTTTGAAGGAATGTCGGTCAGACAATTTTGTCTAGATAAAATTGAGTGGCCCTTGTTTTGTCAAATTGGTGCTCACTGCTCAGCTGGCAAACGATTGTCCACAAAAGGACAGACTATAAAACACATTAAATTATAGACCAAATTGTTTGTAGGGAAACATGGCTCGACTAGATTTTGCCATGGATCTGTATTCCTTTGAAAAGAAGCACGTCCTGGAAGTCTTCTGCATGTAGATTCTTCATAATACTGCATACCACATACGCCAAGCGTTCATGTAATGGACTTTTTGTGTTGCAACTGTATCCCCCTCGCCTTTATCGGGGGCCTGGATCCGCCACTGACCCACAATAAAATTCAATGTAGAACACACGAGAAAGCCAAATATCGCACCTGGTAGTGTCTTTTGTGCAAGAGAAGAAATTAAGTTTTCGAACATTTGGGGCATTTATAGCCAAGCCTGACAAGAGGAAGCAGCATTTTCCTTTCAAGAACTCGGAATGGTGGTCACCCGAGAATGAATCGTCATCACGCGTGGCGGGTTTGTATGGATTTGACTCAAAGGGTCCTCAGAAGGAGACTGAAATACTGAAGGCATGAGTCGGCAGGCGAGCTACAGTGGGTGCCAAGTTGTGGCAAAGGCTCATCTCCACTAACAGTGGGGTGCACTAAAACAGTAGCTCACGTAAGCTTATGTCACACACTTGAGATCAAATGAACCAAATGGAAACGCAAAGTGATCAAAAATCACTGTTTGTTTGATTTGATTAACTTAACGTAACGACCAAAATCGTATAGAACGCTATTCATAAAAATCACCATTCTAATTTTTATTTTCTAAAAAAAAATATTCACCATCATTTGAACAAGCTAAAGCAAAAATTCGAATTTTTAGTTGTTCGAGAATTTTTATGAGCAAGCAGGCCTGGCATTCTGAAAAATGCAGGAGGGCAAAAAATCGCTCTCCTCAATCAACTTAGGAGAGCAATTAGCTTTACACAGCATTTTAAGTATCCAATTGAACGAACTCATTGAAACAGAAACCAACAGACTACATCAGTGATTTTATTAACTTTACTAAGGTAAAGCGAAATCTCTTAGACATCTAGATGTCTCACTCAACAAACGAACACACACTTGACAAGACCTGTGTGTGTACCCAGACCTGTTGTCCAAGAAAGTCATACGCCTACCACTACCACCTTCAACCCCCCGAGGGGGTTGAAGGTGGTAGTGGTAGGCGTATGACTTTCTTGGACAACAGGTCTGCTTGAATCTACAGTCACATCCTGGTGCAAGTGCTTCAAGTGACAGGATAGTAGTAATGGTAGTATATTATAGTGTCAATATTCCTTGAATAATTACCCCTCAAACTGTGATGTCAGTTGTTGAACTTGAAACTGACAGAAAAAAAATATTGTTGTGACCCATTTTGCTTCAAATGATTGCAACTGTGTTTGGGTATGTTTGCAGCCATTACCTTTTACCACTAAACCACATTCAAAATGAAATTACCTGATGTTATGTGACTTCGAAGTTAAATTACATTTTTGCTTTACAACAAAAAATTAATGTGAGCATAATACATGTAATCTCAATCATCCCCGACCAAAATATTTAGGAGGGCAATTTTTCGCTCTCCTTAATTCTTTCAGGAGGGCAGTAAGGAGAGCTAAAAAATCGGTCTCCTGAAATTGCCAAGCCTGAGCAAGTGTCTCTGGCTATTCCTTTTAGATAAAGGGCTAAAGGGACAATAAGCCGCGATTTTGAAAAAAAAGTACGTTGACCATTAACAAATTCACAATGTCCGTTATGCAAAAGTACCCTCATGTTTTATATATCAATCGTATGAAAGCGTCCAATTCGATTGAATGAATTAACTTCGAAGTAAGAATTTATCGATTATTTGAAAAAAGCTGCTTGCGGTTTTCAATTCGAACTGGTTAGCCAGACACTCACGGAAAATTCAGTGCTGTGTCATTTTTAATATTCGTCGACATCAGGTTTCTCAGAATGACAAATGTGAAGTTTGTATTCAAGCGGGTTTATGAAAATGCAGGCGCCAATAAAATCTATTTCAGATTATCGTTGTCGATAAACGTGCTATAAAATTTATTGGATGCTGCAATTTATTTGAAATAATACACCTTTTCATCCAATAATGCCCAATTATTGCAAACCTAATGCACAGTAGTTGCTTGTGGCTGTAATTTATTCGAAAAACAGCAACGCTAAAAGTAGAAAGCTCGTGTATTCAGAAATGATGTCACAGGGATTTATTTACTTCCGTTAACTGTCGGATATCTTCGCATTGTTGTGTTTTCTGAGCTTTTGTCTGCATTGACGCCTTTTAATTACAAATTTAAGTAATTTCACGGTGCTTCTGGTTGGCTCATTTTCGTAACTGACTAACCGAGAGCTATAACCGGATAACACCCGGTTATCCGTGGCCATTATTTCGCCGATTATGGGATCAAAACAACAGAAATTGGAAAGCAGTATTCTCAAACTATTCCGTAGTGTGTACCGTATATGACGAACGTTCGTTTGTACACACACTGCGGAATAGTTTCTGCAATTCCTCATTACTCACGGAAACTGCCGATCATTAACGAAGTTCTGAACACCAAAGTCGATTATTTCTCTATATTCACAACGCGACTTCGATGTGTAAGCTTCCATAAAGGAGAAGCGACAGATTTACTACGTTTTAAACGTGGAATGACGATCACTATCGATATTTCGGAAAACCGGTTGACGGTTCTTCTAATCGGTTAGGTAGCTAACTGGTTTCAAATCGATTATCCGGTTAACCATTTCAGTACCAGTTTCTGGTGTCTCACACTTTGCAAACAGTGGTTTTCTTACGCACTCTTACACATAAAAGAGAAATCTGAGAGTCAATTTTACAAATTAACTACTTATTATCATTTGAACGTTTTTCCTAACACGAATAGAAAATGACGGTTCTAATAACTATTTCTTGAATAGCAAAAAAATATTACTGTTTGGTCTAGAAACATAACTTATGACCACTCATTGGAACGAGCACGTTTCAATGATGAGATGTCACAAGCTATTGTTTTTTTCAGACAGAAAATGAAAAAATAATATAGCGATTTTTGTTTTGCCTTACGTTAGCCGAAGGTTTAGAGCAATTTCAATGCGATTGCTATCACAGGTACTCGGCACAAGCTGGGAAATCGAAAGAAAAATGATATTTGATACCATTTTTGAATCCATGCTGACGTGCCCCTGTAATGGTATATAAATATTAACAAGGTAAACAACTCGCTTTTCGAAAACGATAGCACTCATCTTCGTTTTCCCCCCTCAAATTTGATTCACACAACGTATCCAACAATACCCAGTATCAATGGAAAGGGGAATGAATAAGCTTTACAGTGGTGTATTACATGACCGTTGGGTGTTCTTGGGTTGTTCATGATAACGGGAAGAAGTCGCAGAAAGGCCGAAAACATTTAGTCGGACAAGAAAGTACCCAGTGAAATGAGGTTTACGAGCGACAATTATCCGATTTATTATAAATAATTCGAGGTCCCATTGTATATGGAGGGCAGATTCAAATATTAACCGTATACCTTTATCAATTACTAATCTCCGATCCACATTTATTAATTTCTGGAGTTCACATTTAACGTTTATACACTTTTTAGCCGTAACTTTGACATCTTTTCCCAAGCTGACCTGAGTGGACGGCGTCCTTAGAAACGCGACTTGCGCAAAAGCTTTCCCCATTCTCCCATTGGCTTATTTTCATCTATGATTTTCTCGGCATAAATAGTAGCCAATGGGATGTCATTGTGCTTCTATGGATGCCGCTAGCTTTTTAATTCCAAAGGAACGTCAAAAAAAATGTATAAACGTTAAATGTGAACTCCAGAAATTAATAAATGTGGATCGGAGATTAGTAATTGATAAAGGTATACGGTTAATATTTGAATCTGCCCTCCATATACAATGGGACCTCGAATTATTTATAATAAATCGGATAATTGTCGCTCGTTAACCTCATTTCACTGCGCACTTTCTTGTCCGACTAAATGTTTTTCGGCCTTTTCTGCGACTTCTTCCAGTTATCATGAACAACCTAAGAACACCCAACGGTCATGCAATACACCACTGTAAAGCTTATTCATTCCCCTTTCCATTGATACTGAGTATTGTTGGATACGTTGTGTGAATCAAATTTGAGGGGGAAAAACGAAGATGAGTGCTATCCTTTTTGAAAAGCGAGTTGTTTACCTTGTTAATATTTATATACCATTACAGGGGCACGTCAGCATAGATTCAAAAATGGTATCAAATATCATTTTTCTTTCGATTTCCAAGCTTGTGCCGAGTGCCTGTGATTGCAATAGTGCGACAGTATTGGCGGCATTTGTTCAGAAGAAGATTTTCCAGTGTTGATAATAATACTCTTGTCGACATATTATGCGGATGTTTGTCACGTCCTAGATGTTAAATCGGGCGTCATGATAAAAAACAAAAATTCAACAAAGTCGATCTCCGAGAAGTTCTCAACTCAAAAGTAAAATACAACATACAATATTCATGGACGGCTTCAGACTTGTTTAACACTTGGCGAAAATAACCTGTAAGACGGGGGTCGATTATTTTTTTCATTTGTAAGAATAAAGAGAGTAATCGTTTGACTGGACTGGTTACGTGAACTAATTCGTGAGATTATTTCACGCAACCAGTCCAGTCAAGCGATTACTCTGTTTATTGCATTTCATTATTAACGATAATTATATTATTTAACCCTTTACCTAACATAACGCCAAAAACGGCCAGCGCTATTCTCAAAACTCTCCAATTAATTTTCATTTTTTGTCTCTAAAACATAGGTTATGACCCCCTCACTGGAGCGAGCTCGTTGAGCTCGTTCCATTGAGTGGTCATAACCTATGTTTTTGAGAGAAAAAATGAAAATAATTGTTATTCAAGAATTTTTTTGCAAGTGTCGTCTGCTTTTCATGTTAGGTAAAGGGTTAAAAAAAACCAAAACAATGAAGTCCCCATTACACCCATGGCAAAGCGTCTTCGTTTGCGCGCACGGATACATGACACAATTGTCGATTGCACAATTCACTTGTGAAGTTATCGTTAAAAGTCAAACCCGGAAATCCCGGAAAATCATACTTTGGAAAGTAATAAAAGTACACATTCTCAACCCCAATGTAAACCAAATGGTATATCCCCCACCCACCCACCCACACCCATGATCCACGGACATGTGGAGCAGAAGTAATCTACATGTATTCAATAAGCAAAGTCACTGTATTATTGCGAATTTCGTTTCTGACCGAATTCCGAAACGAATCATACAGAGCATTTCGAAACTCGAATCTAATCCCATGGTTCTTCAATTCGTAAAAAATGAACCCTATTATAACGGGAAATGTTCCCAGCCTTCGCTCAAGTATTGTATTCAGAGATGATTCGTCTGTTTGAGCAAGTCAATACGAAAAAGTGAAATATTCCAGAACAGAATCAAAGTATATATTCGAAAGCGAAATTTCTTCAAACTCTTCTTCTATCATCATGTTTCCTGCACAGGAGACCTGACGACAGAAGAATTAGAATAATTATTTATTGGGGTTTGACGACACTTTCGACAGCCAGGATCACCTCGTGTCGGTCAGTTTTACGGGTGGGGGAAGCCGGAGTAACCGGGGAGAACCACCGAGAAACGACTAGCAGCTATCATACTCCCCGACATACTAACTCTACGCAAGCAGGATTACCATTAATTTTTCTGAAGACAAGTGCACCATCGACGTGCAGTACGCCTCGGCACACAGCACCACCGTGCTCCCACGTGGACAATTTGGGTTAAGGGCCTTGCCCAAAGACACAACGGGGATCGAGCCTTTCGGTTTGAAATCCAATGCCGTAACCACTGAACCACCGCGCTCCTCAGGAGAATGGTTCAAGAGGCGACACTTGATAGATTTAGATAACATCAGGGATGTGGCGACAGGGGGGGGGGGAGGGTCTCACCCCCCCCCCCCCCAGCTAGGAGTATTTTTTTTCAATAGTTGGAAATTCCGAGGTCAAAAATCAAATAGTTGGAAATTCAATAAATTAACATTGTTCATGAAAAATATTAAAATTCCAACTAATCATGAGAAATTTTGATCTTTTATTTCCAACTGGAAACTTGAGTTTCAAATTTTCTACTCTAAAATTGACATGGCCTCAAAATTTCGACTCTGACATCAATCCTGTAAATTTTCTGACCCAGACATTTTATAAATGATGCTTTTTTTCCGTTTCAGGACTAGTGAAAATTTTCAGAAGGGTTCATAACCCTTTACCCAACGCAGACGATTTCAAAATTCATTATTTTAAATATCATTTTTAGCTCAACTTTGACGAAGTCAAATTTGAGCTATTGTCATGGCCCGTCGTCCGTCTGTCCGTCCGTCTGTCTGTCCGTCCGTCCGTCTGTCCGTACGTCAACAATTGGCTATGGCTCGGGCTAGAGGTCGTATTTATGAACCGATCTTTACGAAACTTCTTGTGTACCTTTGTTATGACCCTGGGACGGGAATGAGTGTTTTTAGGTGTGGTCCGAAATTCAAGATGGCTGCCATCGGCCATTTTGTACCGATGATGCAAAAATCAGTTTTTTGTACAGAACTTCTGTATGAAAGTTCTGATTTGAATAAAGTTTTGTATAAAAGTTTAGTACCATGGGATACATCACATCTAATACGGGTTTTTTTCTCGTGCGTAAATTATGCAAATTAGACTGACTTTGATTTATTTAGTGTTACTTTCAGAGCTGTAAGTGCCAAGCTGCTATGGCTCGGGCTAGAGGCCGTATTTATGAACCAATCTTTACGAAACTTCTTGGGTACCTTTGTTATGACCCTGGGACGGGAACGAGTGTTTTTGGGTGTGGTCCGAAATTCAAGATGGCTGCCAGTGGCCAGTTTGTACCAATGATGCAAAAATCAGTTTTTTGTACAGAACTTCTGTATGAAAGTTCTGATTTGAATAAAGTTTTGTATAAATGTATAGTACAATGGGATACATCACATATAATACGGGTTTTTTTCTCGTGCGTATATTATGCAAATTAGACTAACTTTGATTTATTTAGTGTTACTTTCAGAGCTGTAAGTGCCAAGCTGCTATGGCTCGGGCTAGTATTTATGAACCAATCTTTACGAAACTTCTTAGGTACCTTTGTTATGACCGTGGGACGAGAACAAGTGTTTTTGGGTGCAGTCCCAAATTCCAGATGGCTGCCAGCAGCCATTTTGTACCGACGATGCCGAAATCTGTTTTTTTGTACAGAACTTCCATATGAAAGCTCTGATTTGAATAATTTTTTGTATGAATGTTTAGTACCATGGGATACATTACATATATTACAGGTTTTTTTCTTGTGCGTAAATTATGCAAATTAGGCAAACTTTGATTTATTTAGTGTTACTTTCAGCACTGTGAGTGCAAGTCCCAATACGGCTCGGGCTAGAGGCCGTATTTATGAACCGATCTTCACGAAACTTCTTGGGTACCTTTGTTATCACTGTGGGACGAGAAGGAGTGTTTTTGGGTCCAGTCTGAAATTCAAGATGGCCGCTAGCAGCCATTTTGTTCAAAATTAAGTGCAATCAGATTTTTGCGCAGAACTTCCAAATGAAAGATCTGATTTGAATAAATTTTTGTATGAATGTTTAGTACCATGGGATACACTACATATAATACCGAGTTTTTCTCGTGAATAAATTATGCAAATTAGGGGTCCGGGTGGGACTTAGAAAATTTTGGACCAAAATCCGGAAATTAGTTTTTTGGTTTTTTATGCGTTTTGGTCAATTTTAAGACAAAAAAAAATAAATTTTTTTTACACTGAAAATTTGGGGTCCGGGTGGGACTTAGAAAATTTTGGACCAAAATCCGGAAATTAGTTTTTTGTGTTTTGATGCATTTTGGTCAATTTTAAGAAGAAGAAGAAAAAATTTTAGTCTGAAAATATTTTGTTTGGGACTGAAAATTTCCACACAAAAATAATAATCTACAATGATTGGTCTTAATCTGTAGTCCATTACAGTCACCTTGTAATTCTTTTATTATTGTTGACTGGGCCAAAACAAATACTAATTCCTGTCATATTCATTATTCAGTTGTCTTGGTCACAGCAAGTACTAAGTCCTGTCATATCCAAGTTGAGCTACAGAGTCATTGACTCTTTCATTTAAAATTAAAAAAAAAAAAAAATTCAACAAAACCATATCACGTGACCCCTCTTTGGAACGAGTTCGACGAGTTCGTTCCAAAGAGGGGTCACATGATATGGTTTTGTTGAAATTTTTCGAAAAATAATATTTTTTCAGCAGCTGTATTTGCATATTACGCGGGCGGTTGCGGGCGATTCGTTGGGTAAAGGGTTAAAAAATATCACCCAGCGCTGCAGTGCAACCACCTATTATCGAAACCACTCACAGTTGGAAGTTACACCGGTGCCCCCCCCCCCCCCCCCCCCCCCCAGCTGAAACCCTCTAGCCACATCCCTGGATAACATCTCGACGATTCGAAAAATTCGGAAACAGCGCGACGTGAAAAGAATCGAATTACAAAGCTTCTGAGGGCCCTATATTGAATGTTGAGTTCGAAACTTACTTTTGGCTCTGGGTGACCACCTGGCACATCCCACATCCCTGCCGCTTCTGCCTGGTAGCCTCCTCTTTTAAGAAAAATTATATAGCTGTCATTGGATATGACGCAAGCACCGACCCCCAAAGGGTCTGACATATAACTTTGTGGAGTGTTGTGGTGTTCGTAGCCGAGATCGCGCAATTTTTTGGCCTTTGGTGACCAGTTTGTCCCTATGAAATCCTTGTAGCATGTAACACCAAGGTTTAAACGTGGTGCACCATTGTCATCAATTTCCAATGAATGAAAACGGAACTTCGTTCCGTTGAACAAACGATTGTTTAACAAGAGTCTTCCCTTCCATATTTCTGATATCTCATTTTCTTGTTCCGTGGAGAGAACTTTTCTGTTATACTGTGAGGAAATGCAAGCCATCATTTGAGCTTCAGTGGTTAATTCCCTATCTTTAATAGCGTAAACAATATTGATATCTGGATCCATCATTTAATCACTTCTTTGTCATTAAATTAGTTTTCTTCTGGGAAGTTCACATCCTGAAAATAATCTGCAAGCATTCATATTTTAGGGAATTTGTTGTGGCAACCAATGTTTTTACATTGCACAAAATTTGAACAAACGTGGAACGAAAATTCAATGGTGTTTGCCAGGGTTTGTTCATCGTAACTGGGCAGAAGGATTAGTGGTATAAGAAGGCTGCGGAGTTTGGGAAATGAGTTCTTCCATTGTCTGTACATATCACGTATCACATTCTGTGGAAACACAACACTGGAAAATTATTATAAACCTTTTAATACTCTAAACGCCGCGTAAAATTCCAGCACCCCATTGTGAGTTCAGCATCTAATACGAAAACATTTATACCCTTCAATTCAGCGAAAATTGAAAAATTAACAAGCAAATCTCTAGTTCATAGGCCACCTGGGTAGACTTTGTGGGGACGTACCAACAAAAACTTTGGTTGTATTTTCAGACCAAGGAAATGCTATTAACTATTTATTGTTTCTGTTGGGATTGCCTAGAATTGTACAGCACCCCCCCCCCCCCCTAAATTCACACAATTGCCGTATTAACTTTTAAAATAAACTACCACAACACCCCCCACCCCGATTATTAACCTGTCTCGCCCCAAACAAAATTCGCTACCACTGTTTAGCGTGCCTATGTGGTTCCGCGACGTCAAACAAGAAAATGAAAGCGTTCGATTTTCCTGGAAAGGTAAAGGGGCGAGAGATTTTGGCCCCGTGGCGTTTCGGCCTGGTGGAATCTCGTTCGGGTAAGTTTCAACCCGAACGTTTCAGCTCCTAATTATTTAAAAGAGAGAGAGAAAAAAAATGAATACACAAAGAAAATATCGAAATTCAGATGTTCTTGGACAGTCACCAGAAATACGACTTGCTAATATCGGCTCAACCCTTTACCTAACTCACACGATATGAAAATTTGTTTTTTTAATTATTTTTTTTTTCAAATTTTTCACAAAATTTCAACAAGCCCATATCATGTGACCCCCTCATTAGAACGAGCTGGGGGAGCTCGTTCAAACGATGGGTCTCATAATAGGGCTTACAGGCCTGGTTTAAATTGTTTGAATTAATTTGCTGAACAGCTAAATTCGTAAAATTACGCGGGGGATCAATTCGTTAAGCAAAGAGTCAAGCAGTCACCGGACGGCCTTCGACTGATAAAGACTTATTATCATTTGGCCTGCTACAAAATCGAAGTGGGCCATAAAAATAAAGGTGGGTGGGGATGATAATCAAGCTTTTTTTATATTTTGGTCAAACGACTGCACTCAGAATTCAAAGTCCGAATAAAAATGACGTGCGACCTCATTTTTGTACAAATACTGAAAGTGGCCAAGCCTATCGCTTGTAAAAGTTTACAATACTACGACCCACAATATCAGGGCAGTAACTGTCCATAGAAGAAAGGAAACATCTGCAGTGGTAGGCTATTATTACCCATGGAGCCATGACGCGATTTTTATACATGGTGTGGATGCAGGATAACCTTATATGAAAGCTCTCATTGAATACTCGACTCATTCCTCGAGAATTTTTCCGTGTATTTTCCCAATACATTGACGCTAGTTTTCGTGAAAATAGGAGGAGTGGCGAGGGCGTGAAGAAATCTCTCGTAATGTGGATGAATCACTTCCTGGTAGACTGGAGGCACGCCTGACTTCCCTCTGTATGAACACGCGTTACCACCACGTCCAATTTGCTGGGCAAGAGACAAACAACTTTTACGTGGAGATTGCATGCTTCCGTAAGAACGTAAACCAACTAGAAGTACCCAGCTTGTCCTACTGTATAAAGATGCAACTCGTGGTATTGTCTCACTTCTGAAATATATCACTGTATCACAAACCATTAAACTCCTGTCTGAAATGATTGGATATGCATATTGGTATGATCGTAATTAAAACAGGTTTTGTGATTTTGAATTGCATCAATATACTTGCGGAAGTATAATGTGTCCATTATTTTGCGTTGGTATTTGATTCAAATGTATAACAGCGCCGATTATTGAGTGATTATATAAGGTGTTTGGATGTGCTGTGTTATTGATAACTTAAATGACAACACCTAGAAACGCTACAATGAAACAACGAGGGAAAATATTGAGTCGTCGTTGAGTAAGCTTGCAAAAGACCACATTCGATTATTGACGATTAAATGTTACACGAAGCCGTTTTGAGGGTGCTTCGCGTTTTGCTCTTATGAAATATATCACTGCATCACAAAGCATTAAAATCCTGTCTGAAATGAGTGGATATGCATAATTATTATGTTGGTATGATCGTAATAAAAACAGGTTTTGTGATATTGAATTGCATCAATATACTTGCGGAGGTAGAGTATGTCCATTATTTTGTGTTGGTATTTGATTCAAATCAAATGTACTACCGCGTTCTCTCTCTATTTTCGTACATTGCCGTTGATAGACACATCTTTACTAACTCGTGTTGTTATAAATTTCGGTCGACATTTGTCATAAAATGTGTCCTCACTGAAGTGTTGCCAATTCCTTTTTAGATATATATTTTAAACTGAAATCAAATTAGATTCAGTATTCCTGTGGGAACAGATATTACGAGGCCTGACAGGCTTTTAGCTGACTAAAATAACTGTTGGTGGGAATTGAATAACGCATTCGCGTATTATATTTTATATTGTATCTGGTCATGTGTTCATGTTATATTTTCATCATTTTCCTGTGTAGTACTGTCTTCGGAAATGCTGAATTATTATAATTACCACTTTAACAGGCGTTCTCTAGTATATTAACGGAGTTTAGCGAGCGGTAAAACTCAGTAATTCACGACATCATGAAAACAAAATTCATTAATGCCCGCTACCTGCTTCCGGCCATGGTAATAATAACATTATTTTGTCGAGCATCCCGGTTTATTAATGCCGAAAAAAGTCCTCCATTACATCTATTAATCATACACAATACGCATTATACTCCATCCGCCTTTTGTTCATTCGGCACTTCTGTTACTTGGAAAACATTCAAATTTTGTACCAATTTTATTTTTCATCATACTTACCAAGGTAACACAAAAATAGTGCCCTCCCGGCAATATAAACTGTCATTAATATGCAGTATTTTTTAAGCAATTTCCACTGGGCGACATAGATCTCTAATAGGCACCCACCCATTACATTATGGTTTCTCAAAAATGGCAAGTTCTCAACTGATTCAAAATTGGTCATGCATTTCAGTCTAAATACTTCATTTTTTGTACACTACAATATAAAAAATACTACTGTAACAGAGAAAGCTTTGATAGCATTTATTTTGTACAAAAATACCTTGTCGCCCAGTATCTTGAAAACTACTGTTACTGGCAGACAAATAATGTTAAAAAATACTCTGTTTATATGTGCTTGCCTCTCCGCCCTCGTGTATACATGCGCCATTGACTTTTGAAAATTCAGAAATTGACTTTGCCCTTGATTGGTGGGTATTGGACAATAGGTGACTGAGCTATGTCGGACACTGGTCACCAGGTTTTGTGTACCTACACAAATCGGCAGCCGGTGAACTCGGGTTGGCTTACATTTTGCTTTTTGACTATTTTAGGCCCCCTTGGGGGTTTTGTAAGGATTCTTCTAGATTAGCCCTCTTTTCACCCAAGAGATAATAAGAGGAAATGGCACTTGTGCTACTTTGCTACGTATAATAATAATAAAAAAAAATTGGTTTAAAATTGTATTTTTAATTTTGTTTAAAAAAAGTTGATTCATGGGTATCTTTTAGGCTACGCCTATTGGAAGCAAATGATACATCTTTATTTATTATTTTTTTTGTTAAATTTATTTCCATTTTCGTTTCATTCAAAATTTTGTTTAAAAAAGTTGCCTCTGGTGTCTTTTAGGTTACCCCTTTTGTATATCCAGAGAAGGAAATCATCATCATCATCATCATCATCATCATCATCATCATTATTACATCACTAGGAAATTTTCTGTTGTAAATATTACAAATGTTTAAAAATTCGAAATGAACAAAGGATGAAAAAGTTGGGCATAACTTTCTTTGAATACCTAAGTTGAAGACTTAAGATGGATATGAATTTTCTTTGAATTTAGGCATAAAGTTTTTCTTCTACTTTCCCTTTTCTAAACCTCTATTTACAGAAAAGTAGGTAATTTCTTTTCCTGAAATCCCCCCTCCCCAAGTCCTGTAAGGTTTTTCCTTTTCTAAAAAAACCCCAATTATTCCCCAAAAAGGGTCTTGCTAGGTAAAGTAATTACAAAGTGTTGGGGTTGGGGGGGGGGGGGGGTGCGCTCGAGTCATTTAACCTCTCTCAACTGGACAGATATTTGATCCTACAGTTTAAGGATCAAGATTGCAGTTTGATCGCCAAACTGACCAACCAGATCACAGAATTCTCAACCAATCAATGTTTTTCTCTCTGA
Source organism: Pictodentalium vernedei (assembly GCA_031216915.1). NCBI lineage: Eukaryota > Metazoa > Mollusca > Scaphopoda > Dentaliida > Dentaliidae > Pictodentalium > Pictodentalium vernedei. The sequence goes on from CM062292.1 coordinate 351,444,846, forward strand.
GTTTACAATGGAAAGTACATTGTTTCTTTTCCATAGACTTCTATGTTAATTTTCTAGATTTCCAAACGTTAACCTGTAGCTCTATGGAGATAAACAGAAACCCCAACTAAGAATAAAACAAGTCGATCAAAATTTGTTGAAATGGGGCGGTGTTTTCAAACACATCCGTCCGAGATACATAAGACTAGGCGAAGCATGGACTTTATTCACGATCGAACACTGAACTGAACAGATCCGACTCGGCACCAAGAAGACTTATGAATGAATGAATTAATGAATTTATTTTGCAGCATAAGAATATACAAGATAACAATAAAACAGGTTACAGTTGAATGCGCTGCAAGGAAATGGCATAGCCTGAGAGGCTGACTTCCCTGCCATTCCCTTTTGACGAAAAGAATATTCATGACAGCAAGATTTGTGTTGATGACTCATTAGGTTTAGTGATGGAACCTCTTCTTGGAAAGATACTATGGGGGATAGAAAACAGTTTGTGAAAGAAACGCTATCAATATAAGAGTGGGCTTATCAACCCCTCGAACATAGAATACAAAAAGCGCCGATGAGCCGCCGGTCCGCGAACCGTTGGATAAGACCAACCCCCACGACCGAAAACCCATCGCCAGTTCATGTAGCCTATATTCGCCAGTTATTAGAAACTTGTCGGTGGAGAATTCACCACTGATACCTCTGTAGCGTCCTCCCTCACCACTATACAAGGATGTAGACAAGGGATACGATTTTTTTATTTAGTACAATAATTAATGCAATAAGTAATACACTAAGCAACAATTCGGAGAGGGCTACAGTTTATGCAAACGTCACCCAGTACCAGGGAGAACTGAAGATACACCTCCGAAGATACTTTGAGGGAAAAGACCAAAGCAGCATCCAACCTAGACTGGGATTGCTGCTTGCACTATCTCCAGAAGAACGGAATGCCCTGAAGACTCAGATTAAAGAAGTAGATGCGGCCATCAAAACCCAGATCCTACAAACAGCTCGTGGTCATGATTAGCCATTGTGCAGAAATATGTGACCTTAAACACCAATAAATAAATAAATAAATAAATAAATAAATAAATAAATAAATAAATAAATAAATAAATAAAAACAGCTCTAACCGAAGCTGTAACCGAAGACACTAAACATGCTAAACTTGAAGACACAAAATCGGGACCAAGTCATACTGAAGACTTCAAGAAACCAGCTCAAGAACCACTTTTGAAGAAGAAGAATATTGCAGTTGGAATAACCAAACTACAACCATTGATCACTGATTAAGTGATTCCGAACTCAGGCAGTCCACAGACATGTGGAGCAGAAATAATCTATATGTAATTCAATAAGCAAAGTCACTGTATTGTTGCGAATTTCGTTTCTAATCGAATTCCGAATTGAATCATACAGAGCATTTCGAAACTCGAATCTAATTCCACGGTTCTTCAATTTGTAAATATTGAACCTTATTACAACGGGAAATGTTCCCAGCCTTCGCTCAGGTATTGTATTCAAAGATGAGTCGTCTGTTTGAGCAAATCAATACGAAAAGACGAAATATTCCAGAACGGAATCAAAGTATATTCGAAAGCGAAATCTCTTCAAACTCTTCTTCTATCGTCATGTTTCCTGCACAGGAGACTTGGCGACAGAAGAATAATTATTTATTTATTGGGGTTTGACGACACTTTCGACAGCCAGGATCACCTCGAGTCGGATAGTTTTACGGGCGGAGGAAGCCGGAGTATCCCGGGAGAACCGCCAGCAACGGCTAGCAGCTATCATACTCCCCAACGTACTAACTCTACGCAAGCAGGATTACCAAACACAGGATTATAAGTTGCAGGGTGTTTAGTTGGCAGATACAGTGTCATATGCGGCGAAGAGAAAACAATATTAGATGAGGCTTCGCCTTTTTCTCCATACTCTTTCTGTACTGGTGGTGGATTCATTCCACAAGTTTTATGGTGCCACACTAGACGGACGTCATTCTTGTTCACTCTTGCAAGTGCATCATCAAAGTATGTGATGGCCATCTCTTCTTGAGACATCGTGAGGCATACATGACTGTATGCTTCGCCTCATCTAATATTGTTGTCTCTTCGCCGTATATGACACTGTATCTGCCAACTAAACGCCCTGAGTAGTATGTCAGGGGCTTTTGAGGGATAGGTTGGGGGACCCCGGTGGGGGACCCCGGAAGTGACGTCATGTCACGTGACCTAGTGCCGCCATGTTGTGTTGCCATGGTAACCCGCGTGGGCGGCCATGTTGTGTCGTCATAGCCATAGTGATACGTGGTGGTAGTACGCATGCGCAGTGCGTGTTGTTAAGGTGATACGTGTTTCCGTCGTCCATTTTGTATACTGGAGGCCGCAATCTTGGTTTCTATGGTAGCACGTGATTGCTATTTTACCAAAGGCCTACAATAGGACAGGGGTATGTTCGGAGGGTATGTTCGATTGAATCGGAGTATTTTCTGGAACGACTTCCCTGGATAATTACCACAAACAACCCGACAACTTGTATTATTTCGAATTCTTCCAGAATTCTCTGCTTCTATCTATATATGCAATAGTTATCGTTTATCTGGCCATGTTCCTTTATTCTAGAGTATACTCCAGTAGCGTAGAAGAGCCTATCAACTGGAACAGTTTACCTTATTATTGCTGTATTTAGCAATTTCTGGTCTATTCTTGTTAGTTCTGACCCTATTCCAAGTACTCTTGTTGTTTCATTTATCTAACTAACCAATGAGATTACTTGATTTCCCATAATCTGTATGCAGGGTTATCTCCCTTGTGTATAACAAAAGCCTATATCCAATGGCACCCCCAATTTTAGCACCCCTTTTTTGAAAACACCTGTGGCTATGGAATCCCTTTTTGTCATATGTGCTTATGTGAAAAGGCACAATGTGACACAATATGCCCTATCACATAGGCACATGCTTTATGTGCCGATATGTGCCTATGTGAAATAGCACAATGTGACACAATATGCCCTATCACATAGGCACATACGGGTATTTGAGGACACCTATGGCCTGGTATTGTATTATTTGAGGATACCTATCGAGGATACCTACTGGAGAATCCCTTTTTGTCATATGTGCTTATGTGAAAAGGCACAATGTGACACAATATGCCCTATCACATAGGCACATACGGGTATTTGAGGATACCTATGGCCTGGTATTGTATTATTTGAGGATACCTATCGAGGATACCTACTGGAGAATCCCTTTTTGTCATATGTGCTTATGTGAAAAGGCACAATGTGACACAATATGCCCTATCACATAGGTACATACAGGTATTTGAGGATACTTATTGCCTGGTATTGTATTATTTGAGGATACCTATCGAGGATACCTTTTATAGGATACTTATCTGAGGATACTATATAGGCTGTACATATCCCTATAGGTCTTTTGCTGGCCCTTAGTACTGTTAATCCACCTGATGCATTATGTTATCCTATGACTGGTATAGGTAGTATGCAATGCAAGGCATAGGGGTATTGTGGGTGGGGGTACTGCCTGGTAGTTTACAACGGTACTATAGTATGGCGGTGTATACACCTATAGGCCCCTGTTAGTGCTTGGTACTATTAACCAACCGATTGCTTCGTTTTATTATATGGCTGGTATATGTAGTACGTTATGGTAGACCTAGTGATTTTGTGGGGGTGGGGGTAATGCTTGGTAGTTTAGAACGGTAGTATAGCATAGGCTGTACATATCCCTGTAGGTCTCTTGCTGGCCCTTGGTACTACTGATCCACCAGGTGCTTCATATTATTGAGCGGTATTCTGGGTGGGGTCAATGCCTGGTAATACAGAACGGCAGCAGAGTATGGTTGGTATATTCCCCTATAGTTCCCATCCTAACCGTTGATAATATTAACCTACCAAATGCTTTGTATCATGCTGTTACTGGTAAGGTGGTACGTAATACCAGTAGTTCCGACTTTATTCCGAGTACTCTCGTTGTTTCATTTATCTAGATCATTTATATAAATTATAATTAACTAATTAGATTGCTTGATTTCCCATAACCTGTACTTAATCGTCAAAGTTATCTCCCTTCTATATAATAAAAACCTATATCAATGGCAATTTCCCCGGCACCCCAATTTCGGCACCCCTTTTTTGAAAAAACATATGACCTTCGGCACCCCTTTTTTCTGAAATGAGGATAAGAGTCGTAGTAAATTTGACCTCATTGAGGGATTTTTAATACAACTCTTATCCTCATTTCAGAAAAAAGGGGTGCCGAAGGTCATATGTTTTTTTCAAAAAGGGGTGCCGAAATTGGGGTGCCGGGGAAATTGCCATTGATATAGGTTTTTATTATATAGAAGGGAGATAACTTTGTACGATTAAGTACAGGTTATGGGAAATCAAGCAATCTAATTGGTTAATTATAATTTATATAAATGATCTAGATAAAAGAAACAACGAGAGTACTCGGAATAAGGTAGGAACTACTGGTATTACGTACCACCTTACCAGTAACAGGATGATACAAAGCATTTGGTAGGTTAATAGTATCAACGGTTAGGATGGGATCTATAGGGGAATATACCAACCATACTATGCTGCCGTTCTGTATTACCAGGCATTGACCCCACCCCAGAATACCGCTCAATAATATGAAGCACCTGGTGGATCAGTAGTACCAAGGGCCAGCAAGAGACCTACAGGGATATGTACAGCCTATGTTATACTACCGTTCTAAACTACCAAGCATTACCGCCACCCCCACAAAATCACTAGGTCTACCATAACGTACTACATATACCAGCCATATAATAAAACAAAGCAATCGGTTGGTTAATAGTACCAAGCACTAACAGGGGCCTATAGGTGTATATACCGCCATACTATAGTACCGTTGTAAACTACCAGACAGTACCCCTACCCACAATACCCCTATGCCTAGCATTGCATACTACCTATACCAGTCATAGGATAACATAACGCATCAGGTGGATTAATAGTACTAAGGGCCAGCAAGAGACCTATAGGGATATGTACAGCCTATATAGTATCCTCAGATAAGTATCCTATAAAAGGTATCCTCGATAGGTATCCTCAAATAATACAATACCAGGCAATAAGTATCTTCAAATACCCGTATGTACCTATGTGATAGGGCATATTGTGTCACATTGTGCCTTTTCACATAAGCACATATGACAAAAAGGGATTCTCCAGTAGGTATCCTCGATAGGTATCCTCAAATAATACAATACCAGGCCATAGGTATCCTCAAATACCCGTATGTGCCTACGTGATAGGGCATATTGTGTCACATTGTGCCTTTTCACATAAGCACATATGACAAAAAGGGATTCTCCAGTAGGTATCCTCGATAGGTATCCTCAAATAATACAATACCAGGCCATAGGTATCCTCAAATACCCGTATGTGCCTATGTGATAGGGCATATTGTGTCACATTGTGCCTTTTCACATAGGCACATATCGGCACATAAAGCATGTGCCTATGTGATAGGGCATATTGTGTCACATTTTGCCTTTTCACATAAGCACATATGACAAAAAGGGATTCCATAGCCACAGGTGTTTTCAAAAAGGGGTGCTAAAATTGGGGCGCCATTGGATATAGGCTTTTGTTATACACAAGGGAGATAACCCTGCATACAGATTATGGGAAATCAAGTAACTCATTGGTTAGTTAGATAAATGAAACAACAAGAGTACTTGGAATAGGGTCAGAACTAACAAGAATAGACCAGAAATTGCTAAATATAGCAATAATAAGGTAAACTGTTCCAGTTGATAGGCTCTTCTACGCTACTGGAGTATACTCTAGAATGAAGGAACATGGCCAGATAAACGATAACTATTGCATATATAGATAGAAGCCGAGAATTCTGGAAGAATTCGAAATAATACAAGTTGTCGGGTTGTTTGTGGTAATTATCCAGGGAAGTCGTTCCAGAAAATACTCCGATTCAATCGAACATACCCTTCGAACATACCCCTGTCCTATTGTAGGCCTTTGGTAAAATAGCAATCACGTGCTACCATAGAAACCAAGATGGCGGCCTCCAGTATACAAAATGGACGACGGAAACACGTATCACCTTAACAACACGCACCGCGCATGCGTACTACCACCACGTATCACTATGGCTATGACGTCTCAACATGGCCGCCCACGCGGGTTACCATGGCAACACAACATGGCGGCACTAGGTCACGTGACATGACGTCACTTCCGGGGTCCCCCACCAGGGCCCCCCAACCTATCCCTCAAAGCCCCTGACATACTACTGCCCTGTAACGTATTTATTATGCACGGCATGCTAAAATGTCATTGGGGAAGTCAACTCAACGAATAGTTAAATGATGCGCACTTCTCAAAAAATGTAAACAAAGCAGACGATGTTTACATACGCAACAAGGGGAGTAATTTTGCTTCCGCATTCTAATAAATCACTCGTGACTTGTTCTATAATCGCCAATGTTTTGGGCTGCTTTGGCATTGTATTTTATTTTATTATGCCAGTTAATGAAATTCGCCAATCACAGCTCCCGAATAGTGGGACGGTACTGAGCCGTATTGGGTCACCTGCAGCCCGAGGTGACCTAATACGAAACTCGTATTAGGTCAGTACCGCCATTTTGTTTCGACGTGGAAATTCCTCACCTCACGGTGCTTTTATATCCATATTGAAGAAATTGCAGTACAATCAAACGTCCCTCCGTGTCTATATGTCTCCTTTTCTTTCGTTTTTTAAAAATTTATTGTGAAAATTTGTTTCTAAATGTAAATTTAATTATTTGAAGTGAGAAATACTACTGTATTCGATCTACCAATAACGGATAAAAAATTGTTTTATCCCAGCTCTATATTCTGGTAAATACCATTACGTCGAATGCCAAACGCTATTTTTTAAAAATAGCGACTGCACTATAATGAAATTGTAAGAAATGAATCACAGCTATGAAGGAAAAGATGCGAGATACATTTATTTTGTTCGAATTCTATAAAATCGGACGTTTCGGACATTTTCTGCACACTCAAGACAAAGTGACAGTACGAAGAAAAGCGTCTATCGCTGTTGTCTGTGTTGTCAAGGAAATTATACACAAACAGGGAGACAACTGTGCACGTTTGTTACAACTTACATAGCGTTTTGCACCAATTTTGAAAATGTGCCGGCGTTCAAATTTGATTGTTATTTTGTTTTCGCTGGCATAATAAATACGTTACAGGACGTTCAGGTGGCGGATACGGTATCATATGAGGCGAGGTGAAAACAATATTGGACGAGGCATCATCGAGCTGACGTATATAGAGCTTATATACGGTCAGTTCCGACATTTTGTTTTTGACATCCAACGCTCACTTCGATGTTTATTTCGCGTGTTCAACAAACATCATATAATTTTCGCGTGTGTGTCTGTTCAGCAACTTACAACTATAATACGTTTCTCCAAGTCTTTGAGAAATTTTAATAAACAAATGTAAATAAATACAATAAATAAACCACTAAAACGACAGGTATATAAGCCAACTGGCACTGTCTGAGACGAACTCAAGCGAGAATCCTTTCCCGAATAATCTTCCCTTCTCAGTTCATGCAAATAGTTTCGAGTTACTCCCCCTGGACTGTAAATTTTATCGTCTGTTTTGTTTTGATTTGAATGATTGAACTTGAAGGTTGATCGATATCGAACATAAATTACACTTATGGTTGTGTCTCTTTCAAAGGACTGGCATAATAAATACGTTATGGGGCTTTCAGGAGGCGGATATGATGTGATGTGATGTAAGGCGAAGTGAGATCACTATTAGGCGAGGCCGAATAACAGTTTCATTCAATCGAAGCAATGTTTATACGACGGGGTTATTTTATATGGTGGGTCTTCTGTATGACTGCGCTGCGTCATGTACATAACGTGTAAATTAAAAGCTGAGGCGTGTGGATATAATGATAAAACAAAATGGCTAACGGGCACCTAATATTAAATTAATATGGGGTGCTTTTCAGTCATCCTGAACCTAATATTGCGGAGTCTATGTCTCTTAGTAACTTCATTTGATTGAATAAACAAATTTACTAGCATAATAATACCAAACTCAGGATTACCAAACTCAGGTGGTGATTCCGAACTCAGGCGAGTCCGCATGCAACATGAACTCTATTTGGCGTATACTCATTATGTGGAAAAGAACTTTAATTAATGCAGTGAGGAAAGAAAATGCTATGGATGAACAGTTGACTAACCATGTCAGATTCAGCATATTGTATGCCTCATGATACCTCAAGAAGAGATGGCCATCACATACTTTGATGATGCACCTGCAAGAGTGAACAAGAATGACGTCCGTCTAGTGTGGCGCCATAAAACTTGTGGAATGAATCCACCACCAGTACAGAAAGAGTATGAAGATATGTTCGAGAAACCTCCCACAAAAGAACAGAGACTTTGTATTATGAATTTGGTGCATGGTTGAATTCATGACCCTCAAGAAGCCAAGCAATCTGAAGATATAAATAGAAGTTGTAAATACATCTTGTAAATAGATGTTTTTTATTAAAAAAAAGGAAGAAAAAGTATAAAAAAGAAAAGAAAAAAGGGGTGGTAATGCGCTCAAGTTATTTAGTATTTATCTTCTGGACAAAAATCAAACAAACTTGAACCTTCCCAGGTCAGTATAAAGTCAGAGAACCACATTTGGTGAGTATTTTCTGTTGGAATCATTTTTGTATTTTTATTTTGGAATTTTAGGTCTAACTAACATGCCCTTTTCGAGGATAAACCACCTAAAATCCATTACAGCTTTAGGAATTTTAGGTTTGTCTAAAACGACTATTTCAGGGTAGACCACCTAAAATCCATTACGGATTTAGGAATTTTAGTCTAACAGGACTTTAGGTAAAAAAAAATTACCCTACCCACCAAAGCTGTTTATCTGTTTATTGGTTGGCCGTTCTTTCAATCTTCAGAAATTGGTTGTTCTTGGTTGTCCTTGGTTGTAGAATTAAAGCATCGGTAACATGTCACCCATCGAATTTTGTCTTGACTATTATTTTTCTTCATTATTCTTGCACTAAAGGGTGCATGTCTTTCTTTGTTCCTCTGGTTGAATAACGTGAAGTGGGTATCATCTTTCATGGCCTGGAACGGGTATTTCAACATGGAGCCCGGAACACCGATACCCTCTTTAAACATATCGATGTGGAGTTCTTGGTAGAAAGCAAACTGCTTGTCAATGCCTTTGAGGAATGGCTTTGCATCTCTGTTGTTAAACCAGATCAAACAATCTTGGAAAGACATAATCTTCTGGTTGTTCCATATCTGCTGGCAGTACTGGTATTCTTGGGTTATGATGTTTTCTTACTTCAGAGAGCAGAACTGTAGATGGCTTCATTGTCTGGTAGGCGGTCTTGATATCCAATTTGACCAAGCTGTTGATCCATTCATATGATAAAAATCTCTTCGTCGCCGAACATCCAAAGACCTTCGAAAACTTGCTGTAGATGAATCCTGGAGCGAGGTAATTACAGATGTCAACAAACTTGAAATATTCTGTGGAGACACACATGTAGTTGTTGGATTTCTTGACGGCAAACATTAGCAGGCTCTGTCTCTCCAGGTTTGACATCAGTTCATGCTTCATTATATTTATGTCGTATTTTCTAGGATTGAATCCGATGATGGGCATCTCTTGTAAATAGTCTTGGAATTTCTTCTCCAACTTCTGTAGTGGGAGCATCTTGGTTTATCCTCTCCCGTAGCTCTGGTTTCCAGTGTTTCTTCAATTTTCTGTCCCAGTTCAACTAAGGTCGACGAATGGTAGCTCTGCGTTGCGTTGGGGTGGCAATGAGAAGAAATATCTGTAAAGTAAATCGTCATTTCTTCGAGAAGTTCTCTGCATTTCCGTTGATAATGAGGAACAATACTACATATACTCAAGCTCAAAGGTTGGTACTCTGCTCCCCACGTCAGTTTATCACTTCTGGCAGGTAAGCTGGATTTGTCAAAGTAACTTTCAAAGTCGAATGCAGCCCGGTATGGGCATAACTTCTCTTCGGGCACGTCTGTACCGTCATAATCCAACAACTCAAACACGGACTGAGATGGATGGTACACACCGCCACCATACTGGTACGAAACTTAATCTTCTCGTGACGATTGAGTAGAAATCCATTTGTCCATAATTTGCCGCAATTGCGGCATTCAAATGATTTGCAGCACTGGTCTATATCGATGATAGAGCTGAAGTGGTTCTTGTAAATGCTCATATACATCGTTTTGGCATATCTTATGTGAGATTTCTTGACTAGTCTGGCAACAACTTGATCATCGTCATTTTTGACTAGCTCGTATCCTTGAATGTTTACTTCAAAATATTTCTCTAAGTCAGGTAATTCAGCTAAGGTTACTCCACGGAATTCATTCTTTGGCTTCTTCGTATATTTGTTGTACATGTCATCTGTGGTATTATTCAAACTCTGCGCTGTCGTACCACTCCATAAAGCTAAACATCGGAAGATCCCCAAGTTGTTGGTAAACTGGTTGTTTTCATCTTTCATCAAAGCATCTACTGCTTTGTTTTGGAGGTTGTAGTCGGGGGAATCTTCTACCATTCCAATTGGATGGCCTTTCAGCTTATTCACACAGAAAGTAACGTTGTTAATTCTCTCCACTAGCTATTTGGTGTTTGGTTGTTTCATCTTGGCCCATTCCAGGATATCTTCTTCCATGACATCGTCTATGAATTCTTCAAAGTCTTTTTGGCAGTATACGAGTTGTGGAACATCAAGTACCCGGGCGTTGTTTTGTGATTGATGGTAATACTTCAGTTCATCAGTTTCTTTGCGCCTCGGGACAAAACTAAAACTAAGATTGATCTTAAATCTCATCTGTTGTGGTAGAAATACGGTGGTCATCGATTCATCGTCTTCGCGTTCACATCGTTGATCCAGTAATAGATCTGGACTCTTCTATTCACCATATGACGAGTTCTAACAGAACTCTAGTTGTCTTGGTATATGGTCATCATCTCATCGGTCTCTTCTTCTGACATCATTTTCCGTTCAAAATCAATCAGATCAACATCATAACGGGTGGTCGTCATGGTCCGTGGTTGGTTAGATGGTCCTCTCTTCGGTCCATTGGTCTTTCGTTCAGCAGGTACGGGAATAGGTCGGTGGGTGACGCTCTGGTGCCTGTTAAAATGGGGTACTTTTTGGTCAAACTTCTGACCGCAGAAATAGATCTCCAAGCATTTCTTCAGATATTGGTCCAGCTTTTGCTTCGAAGAATGAGTTTTGTTACAATTAGTCCAGTCGTAGGTCTTCTTCAACTCTCCGTGCTTGGTACGCACATGGCGGTTCCGGCGATCCGTAAAGGTCTTCCCACAATCTTAACAAGCATAAACAACACTCCTGGTATCGGACACGGGTAGTAGCAGCATCAGACTCCATCTGCTTAAAATGTTTGCGAAGGCAAAATTGCTATAGAAAACTCCCCAGCAAAGTGTTCAATTTGAAGATTCGAAACAGAAACAGAATGAAGTGACGTTACGCCTATACCGAATTTTTCTGTATGTGGCGGGGAGGGGGGGGGGGGGGCAAAAAATTCCGGACACAAGGCCTAAAATATTTTTTTCCACCTTTTGACCACCACCCACCCACCCACCCACCCACGTGCAAAAAAAATATTTTTTTCCTCTGACCGCTTGGACACCCACCCCACCACCTATATTTTTTCAGTGTATCACCACAGTGGGTAATGAAAAATTATTGCACTGAGCTTCCAGTTGTCAATCCTTGCCTTAATTGTCTAGTGTCTAAACGAATTATATACACATCAACCAGCATCAACAGAAGCATTTAGAATTCACTAAAGAAAATTGTTATTCATACGATAGAGTATGGAGGGAAGGTATGTGGCGCAAGCTGGAGGCTATGGGCTTAGGAGGCAAGTTTGTTGGAATTATGAAAGCATTATATAAAGATGTACAGAGTGAACTTAGCCTGGGAAACATTACAACGAAACGTGTGCCTATGGAGATAGGCCTAAAACAGGGGTGTATCCTTTCGCCGATCCTGTTTGCATTGTACATCAAAGGTTTAGGAGATGAACTCCTGCGTAGCGAGGAGGGGGTAGCATTTGGGGACTTGAAGATCCCAGGGTCTATTTTTGCAGACGATATGGTTCTAGTGTCAGAAAGCGAAGATGCTGGGAATTGTTGGGAAATATGGGAGCAAATGGAGACTCGAACTTAATGAAAGCAAGAGCAAAGTTATACATGTGGGCCGCAAAGTGGACCCCACTCGAAGGTGGAGAGTGGGTGAGTTCTGCATTCCGGAAGGGAGCAGCAAACTTCTCAGTGTGGGAGAGACAGGTGATTACGAGTATTGAGTATTTGGGGGTAAATATAAACATTACAGGAAGAGGCATCTACCGAAACCACACAAATAAATTGATTCTGAAGGGGAAGCGAATCCATAACCAAATGAAACTTATAGGGAGAAACAGTTTCAATAAGGTTTTCGTGGGGAAAACCATTTGGGAAACGATGGGGCTGCCAAGTATAACATACGGTATGGAAGTGGTACCCCTAAACCAGACGGCCGTAAAGAGCTTGGAAATCCTGCAGAACGATGCAGGCCGATGGATAACGGGGTCGAGTAATGCCGCAGCACTAGAAGCAATCAGGGGTGAGCTTGGGTGGATGAGGATCAAGGACAGGATAGACCTGTTGAAGCTTGGTTATCTTAATTCTTTGGTAAATCTCCCAGACAGCCGATGGTGTAAAGTAATGTTCCTGAGAATTTTCAACTCAAATATCAAAACGGGTGGATGGTCCAAGTGAGGGAGCTAGTAGAGAACTACTCATTGGAGATCTCGGACCTGGACGTTGGGGCAAACCAGGGTAAAAAGATCGTCAGAGAAAGGGTCATGGAGGATTGTAACCGTAATTGGCGAGAGGGGGTCAAATCAAAGAGGTCTTTGGGTGGCCTGCGTGATAAAGAGAAGCCCGATTTTGAAGAGTACCTTGATGGCATCTTTGGGGGGTCACTGTTGTTCAAGCTGAGGTCGCGATCCCTGGAGCTGAGGGGAAAAATTGGGAAAAACGGTGAAAGGGAGTGCCAGATGTGTAACTTGGACATGGTGGAGACCCTGGAACACTTTCTTCTAGAATGCCCAAAGTATCAGTCTAAAAGAATGAGATTCACTTGGAGTATAATGGAGAAGTGAGATGGGAGAATGAAGGACATGTGGTTAGGGGGAGACTCAAAGGAGAGGGTTAATATGCTAATCGGAGAGATTGGGAAGAATGGGACAAGGGATATCATCAAGCAGTTCGTCTCCGAGTGTTGGGAGGAGAGGAGAAGCGTGGGAATAGGGAGGCAGTTGGGAGTACAGGGGTAACCATGGCCTTCTCATCCGAGAACCACGACAAATCAGCGGCTGGCCAAAGTGTTATTATATTTTTATTAACTCCTTTGTTATCAAGCACAGGCTAAGTGTCTAGGCTTGAGGTTTCAGCCAATTGTCATTACTCAAAAGATAGTAGATAGCGTAGGAAAGCTGAAAATCTGTCACCTAACACTATTGTAAATCTCACTGTCCGTCCTGGTCCGTCTCCGAAAAAATTGTCAGCATTGATTTCTGCATATAACAGCATATAATGTAAGAATTAGACTATTTTTGTGAACATCAAATAGAGGATTAAAATAATCTTCTTTTGCTGCATAGTATTATGCTCAGCTACTCATCTATATACTCTGGTTCAGTCAGGGTCAGTTTTCAATTCACATATTAACTGTAACTTTTGTTTCGTGTTTTCACGAGATAGCCAGACAAACCCTCTGTGAAAACCCTGGTACTATCACTATGAGCTTGAATTAAGTAAGTGGGGTTTTATATCAAAGATGCACAGTGAGAATTTTCATCAGTTTCAGGTTACAAGAGCTCTACTCAGAGAAACTGGGCATTTAGATTATTTTCCGTAAATTTTTTACATTATTTTAGATGTTCTGCTAAACACATTGCTACTCAGTGTAAAATCCAAATTGTGCCGTGATGATTCAGCTATGAAAATTATGTTAATCATTCCCAAATTAAAATTCATAAATTTCCACTGATTGTTTTTAGTCAAACTGGAGTACACAATTCTTTAATGCATCTAATTTAATTTACAAAAAAGAGATCAAATCCCCTAATCAGCCTAGTGGGACCTTATTCACTAACCCTACCTGACAAACAGGTGCCTATTAGACTACTAAACAACAATATAGCCTTGTTATGTGAAAATAATTTGAAAAAAACCCACCAGGAAAAAAATTGCAACTCCAGGAAAAAAGGTGTTTTGGCCCCCATCCGACCACCCACCCACCCCGGCCTTGTGTCCGGAATTTTTTGGAAGACCCCCCCCCTTCCTGTATGTGGCGAACGTTTTTAAAAACGTCACGACGCCACAACGTTTTTTCGTCGATTCTTGGTGGGCGTTTGTATTTGTTTCCCATACGATTACGGGTTAAAGTCGGAGATTTGGAAAATTAACATAGAAGTCTACGGAAAAGAAATACAATGTCCTTTTCTATTGCAGTCTCAAAGAGGGAAAATTTTGATTGGTCCACAATTCAGTTATTTGATCAGTTAGTCCAGAAATATCTTATCTTGTTCCTATTCAATTTATTAGGTGTGTTATTTAAAATCATGTAGTTAAGGGAGGGGGGGGGGGGTTTAAAGACGTTACTAAAAATACATCGGTGCACAATACTGCACATAAGAACTCATGAAATATAGTACCACCCTAAAAATTAGATTGGTACTATAATCATATCAACAGCAGAAAATGTACAAACACTCCATACCCTTTCTTTTTAAATGAGCTCGCGCCGATCTGGTCACAGCTCGAAGGGAACTATGTTAAGGCAGTTACTAAAAATAATAGCAAGGCCCTAAAAATTAGTTAGTTATAGAAGTTAATAAAATAGGTGAGCGTAGGAATGAGTAAAAATATAGTTCTGCTCTAAAAATTAGTTAGCATGTCAGTTAAGTGGTTACTAAAATAGGAATTTATGAAAATATAGTATCTCCCTAAGAATTAGTTATGGGGTCAGATAAGGATGTTCCTAAAAATAGAGCGTAAGACCTCATAAAAATATAGTTCCATATTAAAAGAATAGGCAGAAAAATTGGGATTCCTTGAAAATCCGAACCAGAAAAGTACTCCAGTCTAATAGAACGCACCTAATAGCACTACGTGCTACTAGTATAAGCCCGAAATGGAGCTTCGTAAAGTACGTTTCGGTGATTTAAGAAATTTTTGGTGATTTGGAGTGAATGTCAGGTCTATGTGGGTAATTAACTTGACTCTTATACAAAGGAACACATCCTCCGAACATACCCCCGTCTTATTAGAGGGTTTGGGGTCACATTGCAATCGCGTGTCATCATAGAAACCAAGATGGTGGCCTCCAATATACAGAATGGGCGGCGGAATCACATGTCGCCCTAAGATCACGTGCAGCGTAAGCGCACTGAGACCACGTATCAGTATGGTAATGGCGTCAAAACATGGCCACTTACGTGGGCTACCATGACAACCCAACATGACGTATTTGGATCAGGTGACATGACGTCACTTCCGAGGTCATCCGCCAGCGTCATCCAAAAAGGGGTGAAACATACGGGACATACTGCTATCGGCATATCTATGAAATCAGTTTGGCAGAGCTATTCAAAGTCAGTTCAGCAGTACTGCGAGTTAGAACAAAATTCTGACATTACAGTGAAAGCCGGCTGATAATATACAAGTTACAAGCAGCAAATAATGTTGCTAAGTACCATAGGCCGTAACAATATACCAAAAATCAGCTTTATGATATACATTTCCTTAGTCAACCCTAATGTTCCTGGACTAAAATCAGAAAGAAGCTCTTATTGCCTAAACAAGTATTGCATCAGCAATACCTGGGGTGTTCAAAGATAATGTCAATGATAAAACGTTCTGCAGTCATCTGATGCACAGGAACTGTTAAAGCGTACAATTAGTCCTTCTAACATACCTATCTGAAATAATAGACTAGAGTGGTTAAAAATTTGAGCTACTTTCTGTAAACACTTAGAGGGGTGAATTTAGTTCTCACGGTATAAAAGATGACCTGGTCTGCTGGAATATTCCATAAACATAATAGACAAACTGCAATCTTTACTTGGCAGTTTAAATTTACCTGCCAATAGATATATATCTGTATATCGATGGGAACTAACCTGTAGTGCTCATGTATATGACCTATAGGGCTGAAACATACCAGCCGGAAAAGGGTTGGTAAACTAAGTCTCGGCTTGGCGAGTATGCGTTATTGGATTTGGGTCTTGTTTTGGTGTGGCCGGAGAAGAGTTAATGTACTAGTACTCGGCTATCTTGACTGCATGTATTGAACTGATATGTGTTTATCGTTCAATAATTTCTTGTTCTCTCTCGTCTCGGTTATCATGTGGAGTCCGAGTCAATTTAGTACACTTCATGTATTTAATCGCCGTTTGGTTTGGGTGAGGAGGAGTGTTTTGAAGAGCAGCTGAGGGGTAATTTATAGTTATTCCTACTGGAGTATATTCATTTTGACCGATGTAAAATATTAGTCTGGTTTGGGAGGATTCGTGGAATTCTCTTGGATAGAATTCATGGATAGTCCTTTTAATCCTCCCTCGTATTGACTGGCCGTGATACCCCCCCCCCCCCCCCCCCCCCCCCCCCCCCGTAGGAAGATATTGAAATATTGAGGGAATTTGTGTTGTAAACATGACTTAACCTGGATCGTACGCTTTGCTCATAACTGATTTCAGTTAATTTCTGGTGAGGACCAGATATAGATGGTTGCCGGGGTGTAATGGTTGACTCTTTTTTATAGAGTGCGGGAGGTGTTACTGATTTTTATATATACGGGTATTAAAATGTTGTACAAGTTGGTACAATGAATTTTATGGAAGGCCAGCTCACCTGCATTGAGGTTTGCACTGGGGATCATTTATTGATTTTGCTGTGAGTGTAGAAATAGGCGAGGTGTTTTGGGGGCTCATTTGAGTGCGCATTGCCGGAACAGGACTGGGCGCGGTGTTTTGTGTGGCGGAACTTCGTAGAGGACGCGAAACCATAACTGATTACAGCCTACTTCAGCTCATTTGGGGTAAGATAAGCGTCATGGCAGGTTTATTCGCGCATTGAGAAAGTTTGTACGCGTCAAGTGACATTATTGTGGTGAAGAAACGCGTTAAGTATAATGAGGAGCGGTGCTTGTATACCTTGGTAGGCAAGCCCCGCTCACCATAACAAACCTCCATCGGATTAATAGGATTAACAGTCCTTTAGTGACCAGAGGGTATTGATATGTTTTTTTAAGTCCAGGTAAAACAGTATCCCCACGAGTTAAACTTTATAATACACAAGTTTAGGGTCTTGCATGTATAGGAATTTAATAAAAATATATTAACATTCATTATAATCTTGTTCATTGAACCTCTTAGATTTGATAGCCCCAAGAGAACGGATATAAGGGAATCGTACCTGATTCTTTAGGCCTTACGTTTTCCAAACTT
This sequence comes from Pictodentalium vernedei, assembly GCA_031216915.1. NCBI lineage: Eukaryota > Metazoa > Mollusca > Scaphopoda > Dentaliida > Dentaliidae > Pictodentalium > Pictodentalium vernedei. Next base: position 351,462,449 of record CM062292.1, read on the forward strand.
TTCCCATAGGGACCCTCTTATTGTTTAGAGTGAAGCCATTGTGCAAGACTTCCTCGTTGGAGAAAGACTTGTAGCACTGGCTTCACCCAAAACCTTACAGGGCACCACTTGTGGAGTGAATTAAGAGTGTGGGGTTAGTGGGGTCTGTTACAGGACTTACTTCGTCACAGGACCTAACATACTTTGTCACTGTGGGAGAAAAGTTCCAACAAGTATCCACAGAAATGTCATTACATCGATTTCCAGTTCTCCACAAGCGCAATGGAAGATTAAAACAACTGAATGGATATGAATATACTATACCTTTGGGACAGTTTGTGGTGTCATGTCGTGTTATGTCGCGTATTATAATCATGTACAAATACTCCATACCCTTTCTTTTTAAATGTGCCCGCGACGATCTGGTCACGGCTCGGTGTATTTCTTCAAGCGCAAACTTCTTCCAATCCGAGGATTAGCCGGCTCCGGGTTGGAAGATGCTTGAGGTAGAATAAATTGACCGAAGTTGGACTTCTTTGGTCCAATACAGCTAGATTTGTTTAAGTTTGCTGATAAAATAAAACAAGAACATCGTATCTTGACAAATTTACATGCTCTCATTTTTAAGTCTGTGTAAACGTTCAGCATGTTTGTTGAAAAAGTGGAGCGGCACGCCCCTCGCCCCCACTGCTGTTTCCCTTTGCTTCCATCGCATTTGCTCAGAAAGCTTAGGGTGGAGTTTGCTTTTTTTGGACGTGTTTGTAATTTGCATGTCTCTTATTAAAGAACGTTTGAGATAAGGAATCCATGATTATCAGGACAGCTGTTTCGCCGCAGTGACTGAACGAATACTGGACAAAATATCGAATATTTATAAAACCGTCCGAGCCCCCTTCCCTACAATGCACAAAGTTGGGCGGCGAGCTTACGAGCTTACTCACAGTCTACCACCCCACCGGGCCCCAACCTGGTACATTTGCCATCCGAGCAATGATAAACCATACCCCCCCCCCCCCCACACACACACATACACCGTCCCAAACAAAAATCGGCGTGATAGTAACCCCGAATATGGTCAATGCGTCTTTCTCCTCGCCCCCACGATGATCTTCTGGCGTAAGAAACATTAAATTAAAGAGGTGATGCTCAGTAAGTAAAGGAGCTAACGTTCCCAACGAGTACACAAAGCAGTATTCACATACAAGACGTGGGCTGGGCAACAAACGAGGACTTCATTCAAATTGTGCTGCTCTCTTGTCTGTCAACTGGGTGTCGAATGCCCTTCCTTGATTTTGACATCTCCAAGATCAAATTGATTATCTTCCTCCACCGTTCACGCGAAGAAGGTCGCGGCAGCGCCGTCAACTTCAAACTCGCTTTTGACGTCGTTCAGAATATTATCACTCTCCGGGGGGTGGAGGGGGGGGGGGGCTAAGGTATCCAGGTCAACATACCCCTTGTCTGAGGTGTGACCTGGCTTTATTTTGGCGAGTATATCTAGAAGATCATCCATAGTCCCTGTACGTGGGTATAATAATAGTAGCGTCTTTGTCGAATTAGTTGTCATGAATCGACGTAAACAATGCCCGTTTTGAAGGGTGAATCATTCACCTAGCATGCCTCTCTTTACATAACAATTGTATCTGTACTGCCACGTTACTCATGGATGACAAAGCTGGGTCCACGGCTGGGTGCTAACTCCACACTTGCGTCAAGCGATTGGCTCCATGGCACCTGCCCTAAGCTGATATCGATGTACTTTAAGTGCTCTTAACCCTTTACCCAACCATAAACGATATCAAAATTTATTATTTTAAATATCATTTTTTAAAATTTTTCAAAAAATTTCAACAAAACCATATCATGTGACCCCTCATTGGAACGAGCTCAATGAGCTCGTTCCAATTAGGGGTCACATGATATGGTTTTGTCGAAATATTTTGAAAAATTTAATTTTTTCAACTGCTCAATTTGCATATTACGCGGGCGGATGCGGCCGATTCGTTAGGTAAAGGGTTAAAGACAACATTTGCCACGGAAAACCAAACGACCTATCACCAGCTCACCACACTGGTTCGGACCCCGTATATTCCCCATGACGCAGAGTTCTAACCTCGATAGAGTCGAGGACGGTGAGGGTGTGGATCGTTCCCTAGGGGTCTTTCTGTCTAGGATATTGAGAAAGGGGGCTGGAACCTTCCACTGCCGGGGCCGTTAGACCCCTTGTAACCCTTTTGGGATGTCAGTTTTGAACGCCATGCGACAGGAAAGACCCAAAGCCATACAATCAGGAAAAATCTAAGCCTCTGCCAGCTTGGAAACACGTGTTTTGTATTAATCATCGCCCATCGTCAAAATGGTTTTAGCAGCGGTCGTATCTAGTGCAAACGTCACTCCCCCCAAGTGCCCACCAAGCTCGGAGTGTGTGAAGGACCCAGGCCGAACTACTTGAGGATAGAGACATTTTGAAGTAATCGGGAACGATAGGTTAATTCAGTTCGTTTCGCCTGTATATGTTTTCTTCTGCTGTTTGTTTATTTTTTAAAATCTCAATTAAATTATAAAAAACAGCTATTTGTTCCGTTGTCGTTTTTACGGTGTTCTTGAAACTCGAAGCCACATGTTAGCATGATACTCCCCATCTCACCACCATTCCCCACTCAAGACAGCGAAATAACTCATCCAAAACACTTTGCTTCGGACGTTGTGGCAAATCGGATGTTTTGCCCATATCCCGACTGAACTTTCTCTATAGGATAATATGCAGCCAACTACTTAGCCTTGTGAGTAAATAATTCAGATTCCTCTCACACTCACAGAGCAACTGAAATATTCGCAGAGTCCGCCGAAACCCCCCACTGTAACAATGAGGGAGAATCAGGTGGTTCGGGTAAGATATCTGGGATGAGTGGCCGTGGAACGTCTAGTCTGTTTCCTTAATTATTGAGATTTCCTGCGTCCTATTTCCACGTCCAGATTGATGTTATCTTTTATAGGATCTCACTAAAAAGTGTACTCCAACTCCGGAAAAGGTGTACTCGGAAAATGATTTTGTGTCTTATCAAAGAATGTGTTGTTCTTTAATTTATTTATTTATTTATTGATGTTTAAGGTCACATATTTCTGCACATGGCTAATCATGAGCTAATCATGACCTCGACAGTTTTACGGGTGGAGGAAGCCGGAGTACCCGGAGAGAACCACCGAGCAACGGCGAGCAACTGTCAGCTCCCCAACATACTAACTCAACACAAGCAGGGTTAGCATTGGTTGAAGACAGGTGCACCATCGACGTGCAGTACGCCTTAGTATACAGCGTCACCGTGCCCCCACGTGTCTTGCCCAAGACACAACGCGATTGCCGCAGGTGGGATTCGAACCGAGGACCTCTCGGCTTGCAGCCTGCACCTCTACCTACTGAGCCGCCGCGCCCCGTTGTTCTTTAATAGCTATTTTTTGTTACAATGCGGGTCTGCATATTTTAAAAATATAAAAGATAAAATGATTGAAATTATGTATTTTAATGACTTTATTTCGATTAAAACTTTTCAAAGCTCATTAAAAAGTGTACTCCGACTCCGGAAATGGTGTACTCGGAAAACGATTTTTGTGTCTTATCAAAGAATGTGTTGTTCTTTTATAGCTATTTTTGTTACAAGGTGGGTCTGGGTATTTTAAAAATATAAAAGTCTAAGTATAAAGGCCAATCATCAACCAGCCTGGTTGGTCCTGATCTCTTAGTCTCGTGGTAAATCGGTCGCTTTGTGTGCTAGATGTCGACGGTTCGAACCCCGGTTCTCGCACTTATCTCTCCTCCTGTTACAGTACAAACTTTGACAGTAGGATTGTGATTCGTTATGATTTAATTTCAGATTATAGTACCGTATTCCTATCATGTCTCCAAAACCTGTCGGATAAATTAACTACTTTCTCGAAATAATTTAGTGCTCAAGTTTTCAAGTTTCTGTTGATAGCATTAACTAGTTCCATACAATCGTCTACAATCCAGTTATTCATATTCAGAATCAGATTCTTTATTCACGGTACACATACATGTAAAATGGTTACAAAGAAACATATTGCACAAATGTACCGTGGGAAGTGGCATAACCAGATTGGCTGTCTACCTACCACCCCTGGAAGATGGGGTAATTGCAAACAAACTGTGACTAAATGAATGAACTTAGAACCAGTTATGTGACACATGATGGAGAATGGATCATTTCTTTTCTGGGTGCTTCATATACGCCAGCGGAAAGACGGTGCTTCAAGATTGGCAAGAAGCAACCTGCTTATAGGACTCCCTCCATTACTCATCATAACGCCTGAGGGCGGTAACAAGTCCCATCGTGAAGTTCGTATCGTTTTGACTGCAACAAAGAGGTAGGTCATGATGTTTGGGCGTGGAGTCTTCGTTAGCTGCATCATCATCGTAGGATGACGAATGTTATGATTTATTTGTTTAGATTATTGTTTGCAAGTTCTTAATTGTGTACAAATAGTATTTTACATAGCACAGCTGTAATGAGGAAGCGCAACAGGTTGCACAAGACGAGGATTCCAGATGAAGACGCAGAGCATGACTTTGACAATTTCCAAGTTTATTCTCACCTTTAATCCTTTCGTTTTCGATGTACGTCAATAAGCTGGCCCGGGCAAGTTGGAATCGGGGTACACTTTATAGTGTCTTTTGAGATGTTCTCATCGAAATAAAGTCATTAAAATACATAATTCTTAGTTATTGTTTCTTTTTAATATTTAAAATACCAGATCTCATCCTGTAACAAAATACAGCCATAAAAAAAAACTTCGTATTCTTTGATACGGTATTGGGACGTTTCGGCCTTTTCGGCCTCGAGACGTTTAGACCCTGGACGTTTCGGCCTCCTATATTAACAGTCAGTAGTGAATGGGGATTATCCCATCCGCCAGTATAGATAATAGAGGATATTAAGAGGTGTTAATTGATCAGTATTTTTCAATTTAACAACCTAATAACCTCTATTATCTAACCTGCCGAATGAGATAATTTCCATTACTATTGACTGTTAATATGGATTGGGGAATTGATTGACAGCACACAGTTCTAATAGAATAGAAAGACTTCTTTATTACTGTCTCTAAGTATAGAATTCCCAAAATACCAATCTAAAAGTATAAGATTCACTGGGAGTGTAATGGGGAAGTGAGATGAGAGAATGAAGGACATGTGGTTAGTGGGAGACCCAAAGGAGAGGGTTAATATGCTAATCGCAGAGATTGGGAAGAATGGGGCGAGGGGTGTCACCAAGCAGTTCGTCTCCGAGTGTTGGAAGGAGAGAAGAAGCGTGGGAATAGGGAGGCAGTTGGGAGTACAGGGGTAATCGGATTTTTCGATCAGATAAAAATGCTGCTATGATCCTTAGAGTTTTGGTAGGTGGCCCCATTTTAGCTAGTTTGTATCTCATGCCATTATTCCAGACAGAGTCAAACGCTTTTTCTACGTCGAGTAATAGCGCGGTTCCTATTTCATTTTGACTGAACGCCATTTTCGTATAATCTACCAGTCTATAAACATGCTCCATTCCCTCTCTTTGGCTTCTGTCACTTATTGAAAAAGCTGGTTGATTCGAGATAGCTGCGGAGTCTAGTCGTGAGAATCCGTTCGAATTTTTTTCCAATACAGCTGTGTAGGCTGATTGGGCGGTAATTTGCTCGGTTGCTCAAGTCCTTGTCGGGTTTGGGCATCACGACTCCTGTAGCTACTTTCCAACATTGTGGGAAGTATCCACAACAGAGACAGCAGTTTAGGAGGTTAGTGAGTCTATCGAAAAAAGTATTGGGACATTGTTTCAGGATTTTATATGAGACCTCGTCCCCTCCTGGGGAAGAAGAAGACTTACATTTTTTAATTGTGTTAGCCGCTTCTTCTTGGCTTATCGGTTATGTACATCAATGAATGAATGAAAGGTTTTAGCGCGCCGAAGGCCCGCAGGGACGATGTGGGATTTACAAATACCTTGCGGCCCGGTTAACCTTATTTTATTTCACTTGGATCACACAGGCCTAGCTTTCCTATTGCCTCAAATGGGGTATGAGGTGGTATGCACGCGGTTAGTTTACGTTGGGGTGATAGATTGTCAATAATCAATCCCTCAATGCCATTAAGACTATTAGCGAGAGGGCTCTATTCGTTTCCAGCTTGGCGATGGTAGAGATTTGAGTCCCAAAATAAAATACAGAGCAGAATCTCGTAGTTATGCACAATTCCAAGTCACCTTCCAGTTCGAGGTTATCGGGGAGGGGGGGGGGGGGGGGTGAGCCCAGTACCTTACTGTTCGTGCGAAGATTACTGTCCCTCGCTTCCGACCCTTGTGGATCTATAAGCAAGTAAAGTTATTCGGGTTGAAGGGGATTTCAATCCCACATCGTCCCAGTGCGCTTTCGGCGCCCTGAAACTTTTCATTCATTCGATAATTAATTCCAGTCTGCTGAAGTCCTGTTCATGCCCAGCCGAGAGCAGAGTGTTGGTACAACTGACTTAGAATCCTAGATTTCGACCGAAAAATAGTATAAACATTGCTAAATTAAATATGAAACTACGAAAGAAGGATAAATGAGTTGGGGACGTTTTGACCAACTCTTGGGGACGTTTTGACCAACTCTTGGGGACGTTTTGACCAATTGTTGGAGACGTTTTGACCAACACTTGGGGACGTTTTGACCAATTGTTTGGGACGTTTTGACCAACTCTTGGGGACGTTTTGACCAATTGTTGGGGACGTTTTGACCAGTTGTTGGAGACGTTTTGACCAACTCTTGGGGACGTTTTGACCAAAAACATTAGGGGACGTTTTGGTTTGGGGACGTTTTGACCAGCACCCGGTTAGCCTTATTTTATTTCACTTGGATCACACAGGCCTAGCTTTCCTATTATTGCCTCAAATGGGGTCTGAGGGGGTATGCACGCGGTTAGAATTCCCGGCAGTTTGCGTTGGAGTGATAGATTGTTATTTACAAGAGAAAGGAATGGTTTCGCGCGCCGAAGGCGCGCGGGGACGGTATGAAGAACAAGCCCCTTTCGATCCTCAGTGACTGTAGATGATTAATTTTCACATGTCTAGGCGTGTCGAAGGAGGAACGGCTTCAGGTACTCGGCAGGTGTCACCGATTGTGTCGCGATGGTCTCTTGGCTGATGTCGGTTGAACCCTCGGGTGAGGACCAGTGTGAGAGGATCAACACATACAAACAGTTCATCAGACACTTTTATTCCGAAAAACTTGTATAAACAAACTCAAAAAGTTCATCAGTAACTTTTAATCAGAAGTGTCAAACAAAGTACTGGCTTTTTGTTTTGACAAAACAACACTTGCTGGGAAAATCTTGTATTTTTTTTATTTCGATACGTCTTCAACATCAGTGAACATACTTTATTTGTGCTTACAAATAATATAAAATATAATTAATTCCTGCTTTATTTCATGGATTTTACGGATAAATTAATCTTCTATAAAGGTAAGTTCGTTTTTTATTCAAAGACAACTTTTTTGACCATCAACATGAAGGAAATTAAGTTCCAAAATATGTAAAAATTTAAAAAAAATTCACTAAAACCAGGGACGTTTCGGCCCAATGGGCAGGACGTTTCGGCCCGATTGAAGCGCTAAGAAATAAAATTGATTGGAGGCCGAAACGTCAGTAATCCTTTGATACGGCACGAAATCATTTTCCGGGTACACCTTTTCCGGAGCCGGTGTCGGAGAACACTTTTTAGTGATAGCCTCTTTCATAACGGATATCACCCTGAGCATGCGCCGTTGTCAAGGTAGTTGTACAAATGCACAAAATAAAGCTCAATGTTGTCACTACCTGAGCATTTTGGAACCTAAATCGTTGTGTGTTGGACGCCAGAAATCATGGAATCGACTTTACTTCATCTCAACATTGACTATGTTGGAAGCAGTGGGATTATCCTAAGTCCGGAGCAAAAAGCAGCCCTGCAAACTTCCTTGGTGATTTTGAAAAATGAAAACAAATATGATAAAGTTTATTTCTGGGGAAAAATTTTAGGCATCAAAGACGATTACTATATCGCTCAGGGCGTCAACAAGGATGAATTTGCCAAACGAAAATCATTTTACAGGTAATTATGAAATCATAGGTGCTTAGTAACTTATGAAATGGGTAACCATGAAGAATAGCGGTCCCAACAAATTATGCAAAAATTACCAACTTTTCCCTACTTTTCATGATTTCTCTACATTCTTTAGTGTATTTTCTTCACATATGCACCAAAAACCCTGAGTGTTTAATACATTTCGACATTATTTACTAAGTTTTTCCTTCCCGTAATGAAGGCACGGAAAAGTCGTCTGATCGTGTTTGTCAACAGCGATGTTCTTTCAGTGGAAACTGTCAAAGATTTGACGTCACGGTGGGCGTCTCTTCCCATTTGTGGAGAATTCAGTATCACATCAGTTCCGAAAATTTGACGCAACTGTATACACACTGTCAAATATGCCTGAATTGGGTAAATTCTTCATTGCATTACGGGGGAAAATCAGAATTTTAAGCAGAAAATCTTACCAGTACTCTATCAGTATTAACCCTTTACCCAACGTAACGTAACGGAAATAAAATTGAATTGGTGTAACTCCTTGCATGCTGCTGGTGGATTTTCTAGCCCAGGACATGATTTTTCTTGTCACTGAAATAAGTAGAATTTAGGCACATTTAATCAAATTGTCCTTCTGTAGGCTGTATGAATTTTGAAACCATTGATTTGTTGAGTTTAATTTAGATGAGTTTTTCATCAAATCTAGTCATGGCTACTTTCCATCAGCCATGACTAGATTTGATGAAAAATATCCTGAAAATACTCAGTGCATTAAGAGTTAATTTCTAGTTGCATTATGGAGAAAAAAATTGCTGCTAGAAGTTTTGTGATTTGGACACATGCAGGGGGTTAATGTAGTTAATCCTTCACTTTGTGACACAAACAGCAGGTGACGTTTGCAAAGTATTTCTCATATAACAACTAAAAAATTTCATTTTTTGATCTCCAACTCACAGATGAGCTCATTTTTCAATGAAGGGGGGGGGGGGGGATGTTTTGGAGGCCAAAATTGAAAATATAATAAAATTTGATCGACGATTTTTATACTAGTGTTGATGGTATTTCAACATTATGTTAGGTTAAGGGGTTAATATGTTTCTACAGTATTAGAATGTATTTGATTGGCAGTATGGATGTACAGGTAATTAGTTTTCTTTGTCTTTCTAAATAAACTGCTTTGTCCGACAAATTGTCAACTCTTTCAATGATATAAACTTTATGTATGTGATGAGTCTTTTTTTCTGTGTGCTATTGTTGAAATTCAGGTTAAGGCCTAAAAAAATAAAAAATCTGTTTCTCAGGCCCTCCCGCATGGTCCTTTTGGCTGCCACATGCTCTCTTTTTATAACCAATTTAAACTTAAAAAAATTTAAAATTAAATGGTTTATGTCTGATATTTTACCCAAGTTAAAAAAACTGATGAATTTGTCCCTTGAGTGCAAGAAGGCTTTGCAATGCTTTAGCATTGCAAAGCCTTCTTGCGATCAAGGGATGAAATACACCACCACCCATGCTATTCTGTTGATTATGAGGCATAAAACTTGAACCAAGAACATGAACTTTTGATGGCAAAGAAGTAATTACTGAAATAAAAAATAAAATAAAAAAACGCTCGCCCACATGTAATTTTACAAATAATGGCCTGAGAAAAAGAAGGTCTACTTTGTGTGGCCTAAAAGATTTTATTTTATACTTAACCATTACTTGAACTGGAAAATCCATCTGTTACTTACTTTTTATTTTTACAGTAAAGACTGTGTAGGTTGGGGGCTGCTTCCAGAAGCTACAGAAGACATGAGGAACCAAGCTCAGTTAGCAAAGGGTAGATTCACTGGCGATCCATCTTATGAATTTGAACATGTGGAATTGAAAAAGATTGGTGAGGGTGAAGATGCAACCGAAGAAGAAGAAACAGTATGTTGTGAAATTTCTTTTGAACACCTGTTTAAATTCACTGACATCCTTCAAGTCAGTCCTGAAAATGAGACGGGTACGAGTGCAATTGCTCCTGTCAGCACCCATGTTTTCTAATTTACAGAAGCTAAAAAATACACTCGTTGAAAAATATTGTGGCGCAATTATATAATGTGAGGGCATATAAATGTGTGTGTTTTGAGAAAGCAGCACTCTGCAGCCAGTGGCAAGTTACTTTCATAATTCAGTAATTCCCTCGACATTTAGACCATTGAACCCGATCGGCCGCTTTTCTGGCCAGGAATATGATACGCCATAATGTCATTAAATAGGATGGCTGTTCAGTAAATGTATGGGGTAGAGGCCATAGAGCAATCAATATTTTCAGCGTGCAGCCCCGAGGCTACACGCTAAAAATATTGATTGCTCTACCCCAAATAATGAATATGGACTCTTCCAATTGCTGCCATTGAACTGGCATGGAAGATACCACCAGAGTTCAAAGGGTTATGGTTTCTGGTGTTTGGTGACGGTTTCCTTTTTGAAATTCATGTACTAACATTTTACGGCTGCAATTTACACCCATCTCTGAATTTATGGGAGCTTAAAACTGCACCCGTCAATTTTGTTTATTTCCAGCACTGCCTCAAGTGTGGAGTTATATAAATATTTCAGTTATGCATTTCTGCTCTCAAATCTACCTGTGCTATGTACAGGGTAGAGCCCTGCGAATCACATATTTTCGATTCAAATCGAAATCGAGTCTATTTTTTGAAATCAAATCGAACCTCGAATCGAATACAGGTGCCTTGATGTCCCGACTGATAAAATATTTCAACTGTGTCATCAAGGCAGGCCTTCGTCGAGGGCATGCCTTGATGGTGTAGCTGGAATATTACTCAGTAAGGATTTTTGTAACTAAGCCTGGAAAGAGTTGAATAAAATATTACTATCCCTGAAAAGCATGCTGACATAAAAAACAAAAAAAAAATCAAAACCTACACACAAAAGTTCAAAATGAATGAATCCGGACGCCGACGACGCCGACATGAGGGCTATGCCATAGGCGCACACAACTATCGTTGGTGAGCCAAAAAACGCCAATTAATTTTCATTATATTTTCATTTTTTGAAATTCTTGAAGAACTATTTTTTTTTTCATTTTTTGTCCCAAAAACATAGGTTATGACCCCTCTTTGGAACGAGCTCGTTCCAACGAGGGGACACAACCTATGTTTTTGAGGCAAAAAATGAAAAAAAAATAGTTCAAGAATTTTGTTTGCAAGTGTCGTCTGCTTTTCATGTTAGGTAAAGAGTTAACACAACGTGGGTGTACGAAGTACAACGGGTTTTGTGAGAATATTACCTAAAAGAGGTGTACATACTTTATATGGTACGGGTGCGAGAATTCTGTAATGGGCACTGCACGGATCTAGCCGTTAGCAACCGCGAGCTCATTGTCGATATTTTGTTTGGGAACTTTAAATTTTCCCTCGGCAGTGGTAGTGGCCCGTGAAACTGTAATTAGCATAGATGGTGACACAGGTACAGATGTTCTTTATGTTAATATAGCGGGAATTACTTTCAGTCTTTGTTTTCAACATTATTTATGTGCAGTTTCTATCTCAGTGAAAAGATTCGAAGGAAATCGAACCTGACAGCCGATTTCGAATCGAACTGAATAACAACATATCTCAAAGCTTCGCAGGGTCCTAGTGTGGGTAGCATTGCCAAATTCACCCTCTGAGGACCTCATTTCGCAGATGACAGTCTTATTACTTTCAGGCTTGGTTGTGGATCCATGAAGATATCACCCATGGAAAATCAGATTTCAAGCCCGAAATTGCTTTGTCTTGGACATAATTACTACCAGTAACCAGTAACAGCTATTGTTTATACCCCTATCTGAACCTTGTTTAAGCAGAGGGCTGTTGGCTCATTTTCAAATTTTTGAATCATTTTTCACTTTGATATTAGTAATTTATTTATTGCAGATGACAATAAAGGAAGAAGACAGACTTGCCTCAGTTGTAGCTGAAATTGATCAAGATGTTCGTATTGTTCCACGGGGAAGTTTTGTGAGGACACCAACAGGCTCAGTTATCACAAATCGTAGCTTTGAAGGTACTAATGTACTGTTTATTTTCTAATAAATTTGTAGTTTCGGACAATAATATTGTCAAATATTTTGAACTCTTGCATGTTGGCGATAGACATTACAGTCCAGTGCAGTACCAAGGCTATTAATAGTGTAGGTACATATATCTTACCTCCTACAAGTATCTGTATCTGGGAATTTCATTGGTTCAAAGACGTCACATGCAGACTGCATATAAAGCCATATACTGCCTGTCAACATCAATATACGCTGACAGCTATGGGTAATCTCCCCTTTGTTCATTGATTATTCAAAATGGTGGCAGCCGATAAATGCTTCAAGTTGAAGGATTGAGTGTTGGAAGCCCATATTTGGTCTGAAGTGCAGGTTAGGCAACTTAAAAGGCTTCATATTCTGTGGATGTGTGTCATGTTACCTTCAAAATGAAACTGTATGAATTTGCCTTGTTACAGTTTATGGGAGAGTGCCTGTACTCTCCCATAAATTGTAACAAGGCAAAGACACGTGAACACATTGTGAGAATTCTCTCATTTAATTTTGATCGCTGTTATTATTATTTCTGTGCATCGATGCAGCAGTCAGTAAGATATATTCGTTACACAGTTTGTTGGTGGCCTAATATGGTATATATGGTGTCAGTTAATTCCATATTGGACTCGAGCTTCACTCTCATCCAATATAAAATTAATTGACACCATATATACCATATTAGGCCACCAACAAACTGCGTAACTAATAGTATGACCTAGTCGCATCAGAATATTACCTAATAAATCAACAATCTTCTGTCAGTTTTTCTGAAATTTCTCAGCGAAGTGAGTTGTTTTTGTCTCATCTACATTGTACAACAGTATGCACTGCACATGAGAAACACTCATTTAATCTTCCATAATGACAGAAATTCAGATTTAGCCAGTGGTTTTCACAACAGCTGGTCACCCATCATAGGGATAGTGGTTTTGCTGAAATACCAGTAAATGTAAAATGTCAGGAGCTGGAACAGTTTAACAAATTACTTGATTATCCAATGATCAATGTCTTGATTGATCAAAAAAGTAAGTGAACGATTAGGAGATAAACGTCTCTTGTTGAGTTAGACATTCAGGAATTTGACAGTCATTTTTGATCTCGGTCTGTTTGCCATGATCGAATTTAAAATGTGTTCTTTGAAGCACGGACACTGACAACCGTTGCTATAGAAAACAACTCCGGAGTGTGTTCCATCTGTGATATGAGCAGTTCAGAGCCATTGCTCGCACATAGCATTGATACAGACATGTTCTAATTGACCTGTTTCCGTCACTTAGAGCTTGGTAAGAGTGAATTTACCTGAGATTAGAGCACAGAGCCAACTGGCTCCCAGCCAATCAAATTAGGGGTTCTGAAAGAACAATAAGGTCTAATTTAACTGATGAATTACAATTAACCATTACTTTTGAACTACTGTATTATATGGCTAACAAAGGAACAAACTTGCTCCAAACAGGCAAACATTGTAACGCTGCTCGCATCAATTATATGAGACAGAGTAAAGCATGCAAGTTACTTGTTGACATACTTGTTCACTTTTCTGATCTTTATACTGTATCACTAGCTCAAAATGGTCATTGTTAACACTTTATCCAATGCGGGTAGAAAACAGTACTAGCAAAATAAATTCTTGAATTACTAAATATTTTCAATTTTTGTCTCAAAAACATAGCTTTTGATCCCTCATAGGAATGAGCTGAATGAGCTTGTTCCAATGAGGGGGTCATCAATTAGGTTTTTGAGACAAAAATTTGAATGGGATATTTTGTGTATAGCACTGACCGGTTTTGTCTGTTACGTTGGGTATAGGGTTAATACTGTAAATTATCAACAGTATGACAATTATTCCGTTACCTATTAGGGCAATTGATTAACCAAGGTTAATCCAAGTGATTAATCAATCAAGAAAACCCTTTAACTGTTTCAGCTCTAAATGTTTCATCTTCTGTTTTGTTCTTCTTACAAAAAAATAATTAACTAAAAAACAGGCAATATCTTGGGTCATTTTTGACAAAGCTGTTATATTTTATAAATTGTAGTCAGCGTGATGAGTGAAAGTTTTATCAGCACCCTTCAGCTAAAGGGTGCTGATAAAACCTTCACGCAGTATGATATTCTATGAAATAATGTAACATAGTTTTAAAATACCAGGTTTGGCTCTGTGCCAGGCTTGGACATTGAAGTCATTTTAAAGATTATTGTTGTATTGTTAGGCCCCACAAAGTAGATCTTCCATTTCTCAGGCCATTTTTTGGTAAAATTGCATGCAGGCCTGTGTTTTTTTTATTTTTATAATTATTTCTTTGCCACAAAAAATTTTTTCTTGGTTTGTTTTATGTTTTAGGCTTCATAATCTACAGAATAATAATCTACTATTGGTATTGCAAAGCCTTATTGCACTCAAGGGACAAATTTATCAATTCTGTTAACTTGGGTTAAATATCAGACATAAACCATTTAATTTTTTAAGTTTGCATTGGTTATAAAAAGAGAGCATGCGGCAGCCAAAAGGACAATGCGAGAGGGCCTGAGAAACAGATTTTTTATTTTTTTAGGCCTTATGTCTTCAAAGACACACCACAAACAAAAGTTTGTTTTGTCAAGATTATCCATTGCATTCTTAGTTTATTTATCAGAGAGCTCTGTCAAACAAGATACAATTGGTTGAGTTCCTAGCTGCAGTCTGGGTTAAAATTGCTTCTTGAAATATTGATATATATCGTCACAAGTGTGCATAGGGTTAAATGTCTTTGTTATTTTCAAGAGTGAAAAACTTGTTTTTTTCTGGATCAGCGATTTTTTAATTTGCATGTGGATTTTTATCATGCACTTGTCCACTGGATGGGTGATTTTGAAAAATTGTATTCATTAACCTTGATCAGGGACATGAAATGGGTATTACTCTGTTTTGCATTATAGACATCAAAGTAGATAATCTGTCCAGGGTTCAGTTGTTGAACAAAATTTTATGAACCTTATATCTTCTGTGATAGTGGCAAGATTTCAATAATATTCCTCAGATGCTGAAAGTGACAATAAATCACACCATAGGCAGACTTTTGATATGATCTCAAGTTACAAGGTAACTTTTAACTGGTTAAGTGCTGGAAGCCACTTTCAGGGCTTTCAAAAAAATGAGGGTACCAGAGCAAAAAAAAAGCCTATGTTTCCTTGCTCATGTTGCAAATTCTTTCAAACGTAAATAATATCTTGTTTATATAAATTTGTTCTATTACAAGTTATTGGAGAGTGCCTACAGGTACTCTCCAGTAATTTGTAATAAAACAGATTTTGAATAAGAAATTCAGACCATCAAAAATAATCTAGCCCGCAACCAGTTAATTGAAACATAACTCAAATAATCTGAACAGATCAGACCTAAAATCACCTAATCATTATATTTTGTGCTCCAGTCATGTTATAACCATAGTTTTTTTCAATTTTTGCTTCAAAACAATGTGAAAATTTTTATTTGTACAATAATTTTTTGTGAGTCTGCTATTGTCTGATATCTTTTGCTATTTTGTCAGCTATTGAGGATGGGTGAGAGGTTAATGATGGGTAATTCAATATTTTGTGCCTGTATCATTACATCATTCTTTATTGGAAACTAAAAGATAAGCTATTTGGTGAGGTGAGGTTCAGACAGACCAAAACTCTAAACATTATTTTCATCCAAGTTTTCAGTTTCCACTCCAGCATGGCATCAAAAAATCTTTTTGTAATGTTGATTATTTTGTATGTCTTCCAGGTTTAACAGTTTCAGAAGCTGCAAAGTTATGCAACTACTTACATTTTAGAGAACCTAAACTATTGGAAGAAAAATCACTCCTACAAAAAGCTAATCTTGATAAAGCAATTGACTTCATGGATATTGTAGAAGAGGACATCCCAAAAGGTATATTAAGCAACCAACTGATCTGTTCATCATAATCTATTAAAGTTTCTCTCCCTGGCTCTTTCAGGCATTGTAGATTTTGTTATTTTCTGGTGTTACCTTCCATTGAACGGGCACTGAATGAATACAAAATACAATTTGAGGAGTTTTATGAATACACACCCCTTAAATGATTGCCACATGCTCAATAATAAGGGAATTTCTTCACATTTATTCATTATGGGCATGACTGAGAAATGCATTTATTTTGGGTTTATGGTTCGGGTCCGAGTTATGGTTAAGGGGTGTTATAGACAGAGCTCATTAAAGTTGAATAACTTCCACTGAGACATCTGTCTGATAGGCCCATGTCATTTGTTAGTCGCATCAAACATGCTATGTTATTGTTATTGAATTGGCGCTTTTGTCATATCATTGACTCTGATTGTTAAAATACTGCACAGTAGGTGTTCACAACATTCCTGTTAGATATGAAGCTCATTGACCTAAATCCTTGTTTATCAAAGTTTAAATATTTTTAAGCGATTTGTGGGACAAAGAATCTTTTCAGAATAACTGAATGATGAGCATCTATTTATTCTTTCACATTTCCGTTATAAGAATGGAAGCATGGAACCCCTCTCTCTTGAGTTTTCACGAAAAACAAAACAGAAAGAAATTCCATTCTTATATATATTTAGTGTTTTTTAGTGCATAACCATTAACAAAAAAGAATTTGATGAGTTAATTCCAGTGAGGTTTGATAAGTCTTGATTTGTCATAAAAAATACACACTTTGAATTGTAACTTTTGTTTAAAGATTTGGTTGACATGAGACAATGGCGCAATAGCTATAAGTTAAAAAATTGGGAGCTGAATTACCCAATGAACATGTCGCAAAACAGAACTCTAGAGGAGATGCCCATTGGTATGAAAACATATTGAGTTTAAGAAAAATGCATTAGAAAAAAAATAGGACATATAATACACATTATATTCATAAAAAGGTATTGATTACCAAGATTCTTTTGGATGTCTACTGGGGCTGCATCTGGGGGGGGGGGGGGGGGGGGCATAATTCTTTTCCAATTCCCAATCTCAGTCCCCATTCAAACAAAAATTTAATTCACAATTTGCTGTCCTGAATGTTAAGCTCAAGGAAACCAATAATTGCCGATCTAACAAAGTGTAGAAAGTGTCTGAATTCAAGGGCAGATGACAGATTCTTCTTCAATAGTTTAGTATAGACTACTGAGACTGTATTGAGCTTTAGTTCATTGACTGTTATAAATCTTACTGCATGTAGTATAATAGCTTCTGTATTAATGTTCCTAGGTAAAACTAGAACTATCACTGAAGGTGATTAATACCCCCGCTTTGGGTTTTTAGAGGAATGCACTTCTGATCATGTAGGCGAAGGCCATAAGGAAATGTATACATAAAGATCATTTTTTGTTGTTGAAATTTGTATTTGCATGTGGCCTTCCACAGAACAGCAGTGAATACTTAGAGCCCACACATATATGGTTTACATTTGGAAAAACACATTTACAATGTGCAACATGTATTCAAAATCGGTTCATTAATGTAGGAGGAGTTGCACACACAAGAATCACATTTGAAAACCCATAATAAATCCAAGTTAAAGGGAGATAACCTGGTTAAAATTGTCGCAGATCAAAAATTTGGGAATATGCGTATGTTCACTTAGTTGTGATAATGTTTGAAAGGTTTCGTCAAAATTGATTGATAAATGTAGGAGGAGTTGCACACACAAGAATTTCATGTAGAAACCCATAATAAATCTAAGTTAAAGGGAGATAACCTAGTTAAAATTGCCACAGCTCAAAAATTTTGGAATATGCACATGTTCACTTAGTAGTGATGATGTCTGTAAACTTTCGTCCAAATTGATTAATAAATGTAGGAGGAGTTGCGCACACAAGAATTTCATGCAGAAACCCATATTAAATCAAAGTTCAAGAGAGATAACCTGGTTAAAATTGTCGCAGATCAAAAAGTTTGGAATATGCACATGTTCACTTAGTAGAGATGATGTTTGAAAGGTTTCATCAAAATCGGTTCATTAATGTAGGAGGAGTTGCACACACAAGAATTTGTTCGGACGGAAAGACATAATAAATCTAAGTCAAAGGGAGATAACCTGGTTAAAATTGTCGCAGATCAAAAATCTTGGAATATGCGCATGTTCACTTAGTGGTGATGATGTCTGAAAAGTTTTGTCCAAATTGATTAATAAATGTAGGAGGAGTTGCGCACACAAGAATTTCAAGTAGAAACCCATATTAAATCAAAGTTCAAGAGAGATAACCTGGTTAAAATTGTCGCAGATTAAAAAGTTTGGAATATGCACATGTTCACTTAGTAGAGATGATGTTTGAAAGGTTTCATCAAAATCGGTTCATTAATGTAGGAGGAGTTGCGCACACAAGAATTTGTTCGGATGGAAAGACACAATAAATCTAAGTCAAAGGGAGATAACCTGGTTAAAATTGTCGCAGATCAAAAATCTTGGAATATGCGCATGTTCACTTAGTAGTGATGATGTCTGAAAAGTTTTGTCCAAATTGATTGATAAATGTAGGAGGAGTTGCGCACACAAGAATTTCATATAGAAACCCATATTAAATCAAATTTCAAGAGAGATAACCTGGTTAAAATTGTCGCAGATCAAAAAGTTTGGAATATGCACATGTTCACTTAGTAGAGATGAAGGTTTCATCAAAATCGGTTCATTAATGTAGGAGGAGTTGCGCACACAAGAATTTGTCTGGATGGAAAGACGTACGGACGGACGGGCGGACGTACAGGGCGATTCCTGTATAGCCCCCACTTCTTCGAAGCGGGGGTATAATGATTGGCTAACCTTGACTTCATACCTATGTTGCGGTCATGAAAGAGCTAAAGATGCAAACAGTGACCTTAAACACCAAGATAAATTTGAAGTTGATATTTTATTCCTTTTGGATCCTTTACAATGTGATTTTTCCAAATACCATGAGTCCTGAACCCATGCCCAGAGAGAGCAGAAGAATACCTGATGACCTATTGCCTGCATGGATCTGCTGTTGTTGCAAAAAAAGATGTGCCAATGTCTGTAATAGAAGGTGTTTGAGACAAGGCTAGAAGCTGAAAAAATAGATTTTTGGTAACATTTTTGAATTGATTCTTTAGATGCAATAAAAAGCTACCAAATATAATTTTTTGACCTTTCAGCTGGTGTCCAAACTTGTTAGGGAAAACACATGATGCGACATCATGTCACCACACTCCTCTAATTGAATAACCTTTTGAAATTTTTATTATATATTTTGCAGAAATTTTTACAAGGGGTAAAATAACCACTTGCAAAGAAAAAAAAAACTGAGTGGTGCATTTAGTATTATAAACTTAGAAGTTTTCATTTTTTGACTAAAAAGCATGGCTTATCAGCCTCTTTGAAATGAGTTCAGCAGGTTGTTCCTGTGATGGGTCATATAAGCTATCTTTTTGAAGCAAAAAATATAAATAAATAATCAAAATTAGATGGCATTTTTACAAATATTGCTGCTGTATGTGGTCTTTAACATCAGGTACAAGTTTAATGGAACATGGTCATGACTTTTGCCTCTACAAAAGTTATGTATTCAATTCATCAGAAAGAAAAAGATTATCGACGCTCAAGTCAGGGTTCTGCTTAGAAAATATGAATGCAAGACTATAACAGGCCAAAATCACTGGTATCAGGTAATAAATGCTAAACGCGACATTGAGAAATTTAGTGGTGGTTAACCCTTTACCTAACATGAAAAGCAGACGACACTCGCAAAAAATCTTAAATAACTATTTTTTTTTGTCTAAAAAACATAGGTTATGACCCCTCATTGGAACGAGCTCAACGAGCACGTTCCAATGAGGGGTCATAACCTATGTTTTTCAGACAAAAAATGAAAAAAATAATGAAAATTAACTGACGATTTTTTAGAATAGCGCTGGCCGGTTATGGCCGTTATGTTGGGTAAAGGGTTAATAAAACATCATTTTTAGCTGCGATGAGCAGCTCTATATGTGGCAATGTCGGTCGGTCTGTCACCAACGAGTTTAAAAAACACCATAACTCCTAAAATACTTGATGGAATGACACCATACTTGGTATGCAAGTGTATCTTCATGATGTCTACCCCCTCTCAATAGTGCATGTCATTCGGATAATTTCTGTCACATTTATGGACTTGTCACCAACAAGTTTTTTTGTCACCAACAAGTTTTTTTTGCCACCAACAAGTTTTTTTATCACCAAGTTTAAAAAACACCAAAATTCCTAAAATACTTGATGGAATGACACCATACTTGGTATGCATTGCAAGTGTATCTTCATGATGTCTACACCCTTTCAACAGTGCATGTCATTCGGATCATTTCTGTCACATTTATGGACTTGTCACCATCAAGTTTTTTTTGTCACCAACGAGTTTTCTTGTCACCAATGAGTTTTAAAACATCATTTGCATTCACGAATCGTCGCAGCTTCAGCACTGTGACAGTGCGCTCTAGTTTGTCCGAAGAGGTCAGAAATGAAAAAAAAGGGCCAGACAATCTGACCTTCCCTTGCTCTTTGGGATAAAACCCAGTCTTGTGTTATGACCTCTCTTATGAGCTCAGTGAGGTCACTTCAAATTGGGTTCATAAGCTGTGACATTAAAGCAAAAAATTAAAAGATAATCTAATCTGATTGACAATTTTATTTGAAAAGCACACCTAGCATGAAAGGCAGACAACAAACTTGTAAGCAAAATTCTTTTCTTTTTAATTGACAAAACATATCTTATGACACCCTTGTTGGAATGAGATCGTTCCAATAAGAGATCATAAATTATGTTTTTGAGACAAAAAATGAAAAAAAAACAATGAATTTTTTAATGGAACATTATCATTAGGTAGCAGAAAGTTGTTCATTCAATCCAATAGAAAGAAAATTAAAGATTATTGATTCTCTTGAATAGATTCAGATACATCTGCATGATAGAGTATATTGTTTCTTTTTTTATTTCAGGTTCATGGAGTCTGCAGTTTGAAAGAGGTAGTGGCTTGTGCTCACTGAGAAGTTTATTATGGTTAGGATATGTTTTTTATCATGTTCCAGGAGCAAGACAATATGGATCAGTGTATTGGGGAACTGGTGAAAAGAACATGGATCTTCCTTTCATGTTGTGAAAATTAAAACTATTATTTTTGATTCCATGGATGGAGATTCATCTTAGACATCACATAACATTTCAAAGCTGTACAGATGTCACAAAATCATTGGGGTTTGGGACTGTCAGTTACAGCTAAATATTGTTCATGGAAAGCCATCTTACAATCGGCTTGGCAAGACTGAGGTGATAAATGCTTGTAAAGTCTAAAACTATAAGAATTTTCAGTAAACTATAGTGCTGGGCAGAATTGATTACGGTGTTTCAAGTATATAATTGCGGTTCACAGTTTTTCCAAAATTTTAACCAGCCAAGAACAGCCAGCTCTTTTCACAAAAATTGACTTCAAAATTTCACCTAAAAAAGGGGTGGGGGCTAAGGGTGGGGGAGTGTAGTGTCCTGCACCATACACAAAACTGTATTTTTTTCAGAAATTGATTGTAGGATGAAGGTAGAATCTTGAATTCTCCCTAGAATTAAAAGAATTCCAGACTGGGGAAAGACAAGTAAATGTTAAAAAGTTTTATAATGAAATTTGGAGAAAGGATGATTGACAAAACAGGACAATGTGAGAATTGTTAATCATCTTACATGTGAGAAACAGATATTATTCAAATAAAGTAAAACATTCCCTGACTTTCAGTAATGTTTTAAAAATTGGACAGTTAGGTGGAGTTTCATCCGTTGTTGTGAACTCAGGTGTGTTTTGTTTTAGAAAATAACAAGAAGCTATCTATCACATCTCCAAATGATAAAGTGAACTCCTGTTTCTCTTGATTGACTATTTAATCTTCTTTATAAAATATCCATTTACCATTTAAGAACTGCTTATTCTCCATTGAATATGTAAAATAAAATATGGAAGATGTGATATATTAAATTATTTTTATCATCATGTTGAGTTTCTTCTTTTTTGAATCAGCGTAAACATTTGTCTTAATGGAATGAAGGTGGAGTTGTCATACTTCTCACTTTCCACATGATTTTATACATCTTTTTATGATCTGCACTGATGTTCACATGTACGTTTTAACAACATGGGGTCCATTTGTCAACATTTTTGTTTGGGTGTCTTCTCAAAGGTTCTTGAGACTTCACAAGTATAATCCTATGTGAAAGCATATGTAAGGTCCAGGGTTTTCGCTTCAAACAGTCTTCAATTGAATATTGTCCACTTAATCCCTGCGCTCTGATGTGACAAGATTGAATTGGTTAAATTCTTATTTGCATTATGGGAAAAATTTGCAGTTAGAAATTTTAACACCTGTATTTCAAAAATCATGTAGTTAATTATTTTAACCCTTAAGGGTCTAATTCCAACTTTGATAACTTTTTAATGCAAAGGAACAGGTGCCCCAAAATTCATTGTTTGCGTAAACTCCAATCTTGTTTCTAAGTACCTTGTCGGTTGTTTCTAGGCAAGTCTTGGCTGCCTCCATAGGCAGCCAAGACTTTCCTAGAAACAACTGCAAAGCCACAGGAGGAAGGCTTTCACAGTATAGCGAAAATGTATACAAATCTCCAGGTCTTGAAGGGTTAACACGTTTCATCATCCTTGTGCAGAGGGCTAATATACAGCCAAATAACCCAATGAAAAATGGGGTTTATACGTAATTCAGGCAAAAAAGTATACATGTATTGGTTAACCACCCTCCACTGAGAATATACAATCGGACAGAACAGAAAATTTCTGGTTTTAAAATAGATCAAAGTTCAATGAGGTCACATGCTTGTTAAATGCTGAGCATAAAATGTAACCAGTTCAATCTAGTTTGAAAGACCTCATTCTCTCTCAAACAAGATTGAATTGGTTAAATTCCCAGTTGCCTTATGGGGAACATTTGCTGCTTAAAATATTTGTTAATTTGACATCAGTGTGCAGAGGGTTAAATTTTAAATACAAAAATATTCTTTTCATTAAGTTCTTGCTTGTACAATGGATCCCACTTAATTGGATATCTCTTAACTGTATATCCCTGTTAATTGAATATAACTTCCAAACCCAAAACCATTTCCGATACCGTCTGGACAAATTTAACCTGTTACTTGGATATGGGTTATAGAGTATACTCCTGTTAATTGAATAAAAAATCTTGCAATATGTTGAGAAATTACCTGAACAATCATCAAATTCTCCTTGTTTATAGATCTTTTTGGCATTGATACATCCAACACAGGCATTTATTCTGTTATATCCTGTTTGGCAGAGCTCCATGAGCATTGAAACTTCCAGCACCGGCATTTAATCTATTATATCTTGTTTGACAGAGCTCCATGAGAATAAATGCTCAGTTTATATCTAGAACAACGTAAAAGGACCAAATCCCTGTTAAATGACGACTTCTGTTAACTGAATAATTTTCACTGGCAAAGTGGCTATTCTGTTAACAGGGTTCCACTGCTTTTAGGTTCATGTACTAATTTAAAGGGACTTTCCCAGACATGACTTACAAGTAGATGTGTATACATCCAGATGTTTAGGTCCCAACAGTTTCCATCCAAATTTAGGCCAATCCCTTTGAGAACTCAAAGTGCATGAAAAAATTGAGTGCTGGAGTCAGATGTTAGGAGTGTGATTGTACACTCCTATGTGTTTTATTAGAAAGGTTTTTTTAGCTTACCTGACTGAAAGTCAGGATGAGCTCTAGTGATCACTCACTGTCCATCGCCCATGAACATGGTGTTTGCACCTTCTCCTCGAAAATGTTGAACTGATTTCAGTTAAATTTGAGATGATTGCTTGTTCTGACATTGCATTTTGGTTTTGTTCAAATCAGCTCGCCCAGTCTCATAGGGAGGAAGTGGGGGAAAATGCACCAACATTTTTAAAAAATCATCTTCACATGAACCAGTGGGTACAATGACTTGATATTTGGTATGGAGATTCTTTTTGAGGTGTAGAATCAAGTTTGTTCAAACAAAGTTTATGGTGCAATATTTGCCACTGTAAATGGGAGGGGCAAGATTTTTGGCCCTGCCCAAAATTTCTATTTTGTGAACCGATGATCTGATATGAACCAAATTTGGTATGTAGTATTACTGAGTCTTAAGTACTTAATTCATGCCAAAAAAAGATTTCCCAAAGGGAGGTCAGATACAAGTTTGTTAAAATTAAGCCCCTGGTTCATATTTGAGGGTCAGATTCAAGATTGTTCAAATCACGTCCATCGGTTCATATTTGGGCTTCCTGTGGGGAACCAAATTTTAACTTAGTGCCATAGATAATCTTTAAAAATCTTCTTCAGATCCACCAGTCAGAATCTTTTGATAATTGGTATGCAGCATAGTTAGGTCAGATCTAAGTTTGTTCTGATTAAGTCTTTGGGTTAATATTTGGGCTCCCAATTGGAACCCGAATTTTAACTGAGTCCAATATGAGGAAAAATCTTTAAAAATCTGCTTCTTGAAATACAATCAGAATCTTTCGATATTTGGTATACAGCATCTTTAGGGAGGTTAGATCTAATTTTGTTCAAACCAAGTCCTTAGATTAATATTTGGGGTCCCTATTGGTGCCCAAATTTTAACTCAGTCCAATATGAGAAATAATCTTTAAAACTCTTCTTCTCCAGAAAACTTGTCAGAATCTTTCAATATTTGGAATACAAAATCCTTACAGAGGTTGGATTCAAATTGGTTCAACTCAAGTCCATCGGTTAATAATGGGGCTTTCTATTAAGGGAAATCTTTAAAAATCTTCTTCAGATCCAACAGTCAGAATCTTTTGATATTTGGTATGCAGCATAGTTAGGTCAGATCTTAGTTTGTTCAGATAAAGTCTATGGGTTAATATTTGGGCTCCCAATTGGAACCCGAATTTTAACTTAGTCCAATGTGAGGAAAAATCTTTAAAAATCTGCTTCTTGAGATACAATCAGAATCTTTCGATATTTGGTATACAGCATCCTTTGAGGGTTCAGAATCAACTCGTTCAAATAAAGTCTCCGGGTTGATATTTGTGTTCCCTATGGGGTTGGAGGGGCCACATTTTAACATATTTCAAAATTGGTAATATTCTCAAAATCTTCTCCAGAACCACCAGTCAGAATCTTTTGATATTTGGTACACAACATCCTTCAAGTTTGCCCCAGTCAAAAGTCCCTAGGTTGATATTTGGACTAGTTTTCCAGTACTGAATAGCTGGGCATTATTCCTGTGGTAGCATCCCAATACTA
The DNA here is from genome assembly GCA_031216915.1 of Pictodentalium vernedei. NCBI lineage: Eukaryota > Metazoa > Mollusca > Scaphopoda > Dentaliida > Dentaliidae > Pictodentalium > Pictodentalium vernedei. The sequence goes on from CM062292.1 coordinate 351,487,834, forward strand.
GAAAAAAAATTACCTGACGTGGACAGAAGTCATAAATAATTAAATAACTTCATTCTCTGTTGTGTCAACTAGCCATAGATGGTAATTAAATCATTCTTCTTTGAACAAGTTTGATCAGGTGCGCATTTCCACCCCATGGAACCTCTTGTTTAAGTTTGCATTGGTTATAAAAAGAGCATGCGGCAACCATAAGGACCATGTGAAGGCCTGAGAAACAGATTTTTAACTTTTTAGGCCTAACTGAACATTTCATTTCAGGATACAACTTACACAGCAGGCAGCATCAGGCACACAAAGATGAAAGAAAACCATCACACTCTTTTTTTTATCACTTTTTTGGGGAGCACGTTGGCTCAGTGGTAGACTGTTTGACTTCTATGCTAGAGGTCCCGAGTTCGATCCCCATCCGGGACGACCCACGCTGTGTCCTTGGACAAGGCACTTTATCCCAGTTGCCAACATGGGGGCACGATGATGCCATGTACTAAGGCGTACTGCACATCGATGGTGCACATGTCTTCAACCGCTGTAACCCTGCTTGAGCGGAGCTTGAACAGAGTTAGAATGTTGAGGAGCTGACAGCTTCTCGTCGATACTCGGTGGTTATCTCTGGATACTCTGGCTTCCCCCACCTGTAAAACTGTCATGGTCATGATTAGCCATTGTGCATATGTATGACCTTAAACATCAAATAAACTAGAGGTACTGTGAGCAAGCTCACAAAGTGATACTCCCTGCGCCTGTCAGAACGGAATTATATTGCTTCATGCACATCTTCATATGGAGTTCTTCCATTGTGTAAAGTTTCATGAAACTTTACACAAACGGTTTAGGAGGAGTTGCGCTTATAAGGATGGATGGACGGACGGACGGACGGATGGACAGGGTGATTCCTATATCCCCCCCCCCCCCCAAACTTTGTTTGCGGGGGGTATAATAAATAAATAGCACAGAGATTAACTAGTACAGTAACCTGTGCACATGCGATTTTGAGATTGGCCAGATTCATTTTGGCAGAGTTATCGCCCTTTTTAACTTTGAGTATTTTTTAAACCTACTTAACTCTTAACCCGCTGAGTATTTTCTAGATATTTTTCATCAAATCTAGTCATGGCTGCTTTAAATCAACCATGACAAGATTTCATGAAAAATTAATCTAAATGTAACAAGAAATCATTGGTGAAAAAATCCATTCCATTTACAGGGACACAATATGCCCAAATTATACTTATTTTTGAGATGGAGAAACCATGTGCTGGGCAGAAATATCCGCCAGCAGCATTCAAGGAGTTAATTGGAATTTTGGGGGTATTCTTAATCCCATTGGGACAGGCATCTTTATTTTTTTGGTCAAGCATCAGGTTTGTTTCAATTTAACTGATCATTTACAAGTGTCAACATGACAACCCAGTTTCACATACAAGAGCAAATTCTGATGTCTCCTGCCTTCAGTTACACATTCACGTATATGTAATACAACATCATCTTTTATCCATAATGTTATTCCCAGTAAGTGAAGCTGTGCTCAAGCACTGTGATAAACAAGTTCTGCTTCACTGGTAAAATAGGACCTGACAACAAACAACAACAAACGACAGGGAGGAAGTCCTCTAAAATGGGCAGCATTAGGCTGAACTTGAATTTGTACTCTTGTGAATCATGTTGCAATCATTATTTGTCCATCCATCAACATGTCTGATTACTATGCATGCAGTCATTCACAGAACTACAACAGATCATTTTCAATCCTCACTTAACCCTTTACCTAAAAATTGACAGTTTTTTCCCACATAACGTATAAATTGAGCAGTTGAAAAATGTGTTTTTTAACAAAACCATACCATGTGACAGCTCCTCATTGAACGATAAAATAAAACAAGAGGCCCCAGGGGACCGAGGGCGCTCACCTGACATGGTAGCCTAAATATCAACCCAGGGAATTGATTTCAACAAGTTGCATCTGCCCCAAATATCAGAAAAGCCCTCGGAAAAGCTTATACCAAATATCCAAAGATTCTGACCAGTGGATCTAAAAAAAAAGAAGATTTTTAAAGAATATCCCTCATACTGAACTAAATAATAATTCGAACTCCCACAGGGAGCCCAAATATGAACTCAGGGACTTGGCTTGAACAAACTTGAATCTCACCTCCAGTGGGATGCTGAATACCAAATATCAAAAGATTCTGACTGGTGGATGTGAAGAAGAAGAATTTTTAAGAATATTCCTCATATTGAACTAAGTTATAATTTGGGCTCCCACAGGGAGCCCAAATATCACTCCAAGGACTTGGCTTGAACAAACTTGAATCTTACCCACCTGAGGATGCTGCATACCAAATATCAAAAGCATTCTGACTGCTGGATCTGAAGATTTTTAAAGAAAATTCCTCATTTTGAACTAAGTTATCATTTGGGCTCCCACAGTGAGCCTAAATATGAACCCAGGGACTTGGCTTGGACAAACTTGAATCTAACCCCCCTAAGGATGCTGCACACCAAATATCAAAACATTCCGACTGCTGGATCTGAAGAAAAAGATTTTTTAAGAAAATTCCTCATTTTGAACTAAGTTACAATTTGAGCTCCCACAGTGAGCCCAAATATGGACCTAGGGACTTGGCTTGAACAAACTTGAATCTCACCCCACCTAAGGATGCTGCATACCAAATATCAAAAGATTCTGATTGGTAGATCTGAAGAAGATTTTTAAAGAATATTCCTCATACTGCACTAATTTAAACATTTGGGCTCCCATAGAGAGCCCAAATATGGACCCAGGGATTTGATTTCAAGAAACGTGTGAAACAATCTTTCAAAGATGTAAAATGTGAAATTTGAAAGCTTTTGGAGCAGTGGTTTGGGAGAAAAGTAGTCTTAAATGTTTTTCCCATTAGCCACAGTGTTAAAAAATGCTGACTCAGCACTTTTTCAAAGTCCCCCAAAAAGTACCCTATGATAAAACCGATAGCAATTTTTTTTTGACCTTTCCATTCTGTTGGTCCTAAGGAAGCTTCATGCCAAATAAGAAGTCTCAGTGCCGTGTAGTTTTGGAGATATGGGTGTTTTAATTTTTTGACTGAAAGTCAGGTGAGCTAATAAGGTGCTTCCTCTCATCATGCGGAATCTGCATGGCAGGTTTGGTTTCGATTGACCTTAATTTGGGATTAGAAAGCAACCCCATGGAAAATTTTCAAGTTCAAGGTCACTGTGGCCTTGACCTTTGACACAATGAGCCCAAAATAAATAGGGTTCTTCCTATTTATTTTGGGCTCATTGTGTCAAAGGTCAAGGCCACAGTGACCTTAATCTCATAATGCCCAATCACACGATGATCCCAGACCATGGTATACTGAAACTACCGATATATTTTGGAACAAGAAGGTGACATCCGACAAAATCCTGTATTCACCTCCATTCTGGCTTTAAAGCCGTATTTGCTTCCAAAAACTTCAGGTATGCACAATCACCATTTTGCCTCTATTCAATATGGTGTTTCGACTTACTAGTGTTTCCGGTTTCTACAGTAAACAGTACACAACTCCTCCTACATGTTTAAGTTCAATGAAACTTCTTAAACGTTATCTCCCTTCAACTTACATTTATTATGAATTTCCAAATGAGATTTTTATGTGTGCAACTCCTCCGACATTAATGAACCAATTTCAATGTCTCTAACATGACCACTAACAAGCAGACGTGCATATTTCCAAATATTCAATCTGAAACAATTTTAAAAAGATTGTCTCCCCTTCAACTAGGAAAACTTCATTTTGATTTCTATACCAGAATCTTGTGTGCACAAGTCTTCCTGCATTTACCAACCCCTTTTGATTTAGCTTCTCCTACATTATGACAAACAAGTGAACATGTGCCTATTCCAATAAATTTTTTTGACCTTCGATCATTTTAACCAGGTCCGATATTCTTGTGTGTGCAACTCCTCCATTTTAAACTGATTTTGATGAAACTTCACAAATATTATGAATAGCAAGTGGATATGCCCAGATCACAAAACTTTCGAATTACAACCCTTTTTACCAAGTTTGTGTCAGAATGCTGGGAAATTGGGAGGGATAGCAGAGGAGTGGCTAGGCAGGTGACAGACTTGATGCAGGCCTCCTTGTTGAAGATCATGTCAAATCAGCAGAAGACCAAAGAATTATTATTATTATTATTATACATGATATGGTTTTGTTGAAATGTTTTGAAAAATATTTTTTCAACTGCTGAATTTGCATTTTACGCAGATGCAGGCGATTCGTTGGGTCAAGGGTTAACCCTTAATGGACCAATTCAGACTTTGATAACTTTTTAATGCAAAAAAACAGGTTAAACTAAAAACTTATTTTCTAAGTGCCGAGTCAGTTGTTTCTAGGCATGTCTTGACTTGAAACAACTGCAAAGCCACAGGAGGTAGACTTTCAACCTGTACAAACATGTATAAAAATCTCCAGGCCCTTAACCATCTTCAATGATACTTCTGGTTTAGATTGCCATGAATAAGAGTACTTCATTTCTACATTTCTTTGTAGACAATAACAATACCTCACACCTTTTATTGGTAAGTCCTTTCAGATAACCTTCCAAGAGATCTTGAATCAGTTTGATTTCATTAACTGGTAGAGTGCTGGAAGCCCATATTTGGGCTTTATTCTGAAGTGTCAGTACCACAACTTAAAGGCTTCATATTCTGTGGATGTTGTTCATATCAACTTTGAAGTGAAATTATTTAGACTGTTAGGATTTGCATTGTTACAATTTATGGGAGAGTGCCTACTGGCACTCTCCCATAAATTGTAACAAGGCAAATATACGCGAACAAATTTTGATGGCCAGAAATAATTCCGCACTCTACCAGTTAACCTTTTTCAACCCTGATACCCTGAATACTATTTTGTAGAATGTAATTATCTACCAATGTTGACAGGGAAATGGGAGAGTCTAGTTGGTATTTGCAGGCCAGCTGTTTTCTAACTTTTTCGTAACTCATTTATCGTTCACCCAGGGACCAGTCTACAAGGCGAAGTAGGCGATATCTTCGCCCTTAACACCAGGTCTTCGCCCAATTTCTTTCTCTGGGCGAAGTTGAAGTCGCCTTACAGTTCACCTGGTTTGAGCTTTGATAACCCATCGTTCATTCCACTGTACTTGATTCAGATAACCTGTTAGGTAACTTATATATGTATAACAACTATGCTTATATATGAACTGTTTTATCATAGCAAGTTCTTGCTCCAATGGGCAATATCCTGATGAATAGAGATGAATCCATAGGAACAATAATGAGGCTGTGTTGCAGCAATTCAGATACAAATTAGATGCAATTATAGCTTAATCTTGGCATGGGCTAGCATGCTGCAGAAGAGTGTGGCATTTATAATCACAATTTGGGTCATAGACATGAATTATTGTCATTTCCTGATTTTGTATGTTACATCTTAAGATGATCAACAGTTTAAAAATGATGTTGAGCATCAACCAATCATCAGCACAGGTGTTTGCATCTGCTCTGTTGGCCAATTATTGGCTATTCTTTGGGCAGAGGCAAACACCTATGCAGGTGATGACTGGTTGATATGCAACATCATTCCACCTTTCAATCATACTACATGTAGATCTCATTCAACCTGGCAAACATTTCCTGTGACTCAGTGACAATTTGGCATGACCCATTTTTTATTTTGGGTAACTTTCACGCAGCCTAAATGGCTGTTTGCCTTAAATCGACAGGACTGATTTGCAGGAAGGGTCAGCCTACAGGACTGTAGAATCAAATTATTACCTATCTTCCTTTGTAATTTGGTATTTACTTTGTAGCCTGCTTATGGGCAGCCATGTTATTTTTCTGTAAAAATTTATGCATTATGGGTTGGAAAGGTTAAAAATGGCCATCTGAAGAATGGCAGATCCCCCAATCTGTACAATGGCCAAATAGGAAATGGCGAGATTTGTGTATATCTTGAAAGTTTTTATGTATCTTATTCCGTTTGTCAATATGCACCAATTTGTCTTGAATTCCTTTTACTTTTCCTCTCCTCCATTTTAACAAGTGAGATGGCTGGCTAATTTGAATAATTTATGTAAGATAGGAAAAGCCACACGATATGTTGCATTCATTTATATGCTAGTTGTTCTTATACCATCATCACAATCCAAATTTGCATTTTGGAATTTCTTGCTTAAAACAAATAATTGCTATTTTTGAAAGAGAATGGCCATTTTTGATGACGGCCAATCTCCAAAATATAATAACATTTCCCTCTTGTCAATCAACGCCATTGAATAAATATTTCAAACAAATTGCTCTAAATTAATTAAGTTTTGGTAATTTGAGTGATTTTGGTTTACAGATGGAGTTTTAAAAACTAACATGACTGTCTAATTTACATAATTTATGCAAGAAAAACCTGTATGCTATGTTGTATATACTGTGCCAGTAGTTTTCCAAACCCAAAATTATCAAAATCCAAATCACCCTTTGGAAGTTGTTCCTCAAAAAGTGTAAAGGCTATTTTCGAAACGAAATGGCCATTTCTGATGGCTGTCAAAACTCAAAATGTGACATCCTTCTTGTCTCCTCGATATGTGCCATTGTATCAAGATTCACAGCAATTGGCTTTATATTAACTGAGTTGTGATTTTTGTATTTCGTCTACAGATGGATGAATGCAAGGCTATAATCACCCCCACCCCACCCCACCCCATTCCAATGGACCAGGGTAGGTGTGACTGTTTGTCATCCAGTGGCCATAGGAAGAGAACTCTTAGAATCTTGAATCTAATCATGTGACCGCTCATTGGAACATGCTCATTGAGCTCCTTAGAGGGGTAATATGATAACAGTTTTGTTGAAAATTTTGAATCCCCCTCCCCCACCCCAAAAAAAAAACGGCCACCGCTATTCACAAAAATCACCATTCAATTTTCATTATTTTTTTTACTTTTTACCTCTTTTTGTTGAGCTCATTCCAAAGAGGGCCATAAGCTATGTTTGTGACACAAAAATGGAAAAATACAGGTATTCAAGAATTTTGTTTCCAAGTGCAGTCTGCCTTCTGTATGAGGTCAAGGGTTAAAATGACAAATTTTAATATTGTGTGTGACTGGTAAAGGGTTAAACTGAATGCGAAACAAATTTTTGGAAAAAAAATTACATTTATCCGTATGTTCATTTACACATTTACAATAATTCAGACTGATTCTCTCCTTCTCAGATATTTGGTACATAGTCATCTGGAAAATAAACATTGTATCTTTTCCATTTGTAATCTGGCATCACACCGTATTTTGTTCCGATCTCTGTGTCTGGCCCTATTTCAGGCATCAGTCCTGCAAGCATACAAAGAAACAAAAAATAGAATTCCTTAACTCAACTAGTAGAATGCCAGATTACTTTAATGGTTAGAATGGTTCATTAATCCACCACACTCTGATGTCAAATTACAATAATTTCATGCAGCACATTTTTCTCATAATTCAACTGGGAATTTAAACAATTCAATGAGCTCTGTCAAATAAGGTTGAAATGGCAGGGATTATTCTGCTCACTGGTCCAGAGCTGCCCCCCCCCCCCCCCCCCTACAGTAATATCAAATGTATTTGCCATATCTACACTTGGCTTTGTGTACCAACTACCAAGTCAGTTAAGAGTTTAAAAGCACTAACATTCCTGACGGAATTGGTGGTAATCAGCCTTTTTCGAAACTGCCATCTTGGCTTTTAATCTATGCAAGGTCACAGGTCACGGTGTAAACAAAGCGATTTCCATGTTTGTCGCGTTGAGTTCTGTTACAGACAAATCAACTAGTTTTGTGAAATATAAAGTTTAAATTCCTAGTCTTGTAGAACCCGTGTCATCATTCAAATTAAAGGTAGGGGCAGCACTACACGACTTTAAATGATAGGATAGCACAGGTTTATAGACTTTTTTTTGGTGAGGACTTGTTTTGAGTGGCAACAAGGAAACACTTGTTGCACAGAGTTTACTGGCTTGGGAAATCCCCAAAAGTTGTCGAAACAGTGCCCACGGTCACAGAGTCATTACACAGCATGCATTCAAACACCATTTAAGTACCTTCGCTAAATGTTTTTTGAATTTGCACAAATGAATGTGATGGGGTCCGAAGCACTTCACCTGCTCTCTTCTTCCATTGCTTACAACATGTTTTCTTGAACTATTTACACCTCGCGATCTATGACCTTGCAGAGATCAAAATGGCTGTTTCGAAAAAAGGCTTATTCCTCATTGCTGTCAGATTCCTGATGCAGTGACTGTGAAATGTTATAAACTTTGTTCATTGTAATTACAAGTGTCCTTTTTTACAATTATTGTGGGGTGAGTTTTGCCAAAATCCACCCCACAATAATTGCAATGACACTATAGATTAACTTGACTGCATGTTGTGTTTGATGAAAAGGATAATGTTTAATGTTTATGAAAGGATTATGAAATACGACAAGAATTGTGATAATTGAGAATATTGAGAGTATGTTAATTTCTGTTCACTGCATGCTATGTTTTCAATAAAAGCTAGAAACTGTTTTAGCACACTAAAACATATGTCTCCCCTTCCTTTCTATTTAATGCACTGCAAATTATATATACATGAATAATATTGACAACCATACCAAATATCTAAAGTCTAGGTCAAAAGACAAAAAAGTTATGCCCCGGACAAAGTTTCCCTTAAAAAGTACATAAATCTGACCTTCAGGTCAAAGGTCAAGGTCACATGAAGGTCACTATGGTACGCGACACACTGGCTCATGGTGATACATCCACATGCCAAATATCTAAGGTCTAGGTCAAAAGACAAAAAAGTTATGCCCTGGAAAAAATTTGTATGAGAAGAAGAAGAAGAATATGCACTAAAACAATATGTCTCCCTTCTGGGAAGGGGAGACATAATAATCTGAGATGTAGACTGTACTAAAGAATTGAGGGGTGTGTTAATGTGGCCCACACAGTTAATGTTTATCAACCAAAGTTACCAAGTTACAGTGAAATTATTCCAAAACAAGTCATCCTATCAAGTTACAATGAAATTCCTTCATAAATACAGCCTGCAGACTGTGCTAAAGGTTTTAGGGCTTCAGGCCTGTGTAGCCAGCACGGTTGACTGATCACAATCAAAAGGGGATGTCCTCATCTAGATATTATAGTGAGTCATCCTACCAAGTTACAATGAAATCCTTTTGTGAATACGACCTGTAGTCTGTGCTAAATGTTTTGGAGTTTTGGGCTCGGGCAGCTGTCATGGTTCAACAATCAAGACCAGAAGGGGACGTTCTCATCTAGACATTATCTGGAGACATCCTACCAAGTTACAATGAAATCCCTTCATAAATACTATCTGTAGACTGTGCTAAAGGTTTTCAGGCTTTGGGCCCCTGTAGCCGTCACAGTTGACCGATTGTGACCAAAAGGGGGATGTTCTCATCTAGACATTATATGGAGTCATCCTACCAAGTTACAATGAAATCCTTCCATAAATACGACCTGTAGACTGTGCTAAATGTTTTTGGGTTTTGGGCCTGGGCAGCCATCATGGCTGACATATCGCAACCAAATGGGGAAGTTCTCATCTAGACATCATACGTAGTCATCCTGCCAAGTTACAATGAAATCCCTCCATATTAAATATGTCTGTAGACTGTGCTAAAAGTTTTTGGGTTTCGGGCTTGGGCAGCTGTCACGGTTGACAGATCATGACCAAAAGGGGACATTCTCATCTAGACATTATACAGAGTCATCCTACCAAGTTACAATGAAATCCCTTCATAAATATGACCTGTAGTCTGGCTAAAGGTTTTTGGGCTCGGGCAGCCATCACCGTTGATCAATCGGGACCAAAAGGGGACATTCTCATCTAGACATGACCACAAACCTGCATATGAAATTTTGTGATGATCGGACAAGAATTGTGGGGTGCAGCCTGTGCTAAAGGGAAATGTGAACAGACTGACAGACTAACAGACTTCCACATCACAAACGTTTGATGGCAAAAGCTTTTCTTGACTTTGTCAAGTTAAGCTAAAAAGGCCACATGTAATGAACAAAGTTTATAACTTAACTTTATTATTTTGTACAAAGTTAATGTTTTACTTGAATTGAACACTAACTGTTTATGACCTAGTGATTTCATGCATGGGCATTCTAAAGAAAAAGACCAAGTATGAAAGTAACACAATATATTCATAAAACAGGACAAGGTTATGGTTTCTTCACCTAAGAGAGATACAGTCATTGCAGTGACAAAAATGATAAAAATCACAACAACAAAATGAAAGTGTCAATGACACTGTAGCTCAACTTGACAAATTTGAACTTGGTAAGTCATAAATGAAATGGCAAAATTGAAGATCACTGGGACCAATGTCAGTTTTTTTGCCAGTGGCAACATTTTTTGACAGAAACCGAAGAAAATCGATAGCTCCCATCTAGAGGCCTCCCCAAACAAGCATGCCAGGTTTCAAAGCAATCCGATCATAAATGTGCCCTGTAGGGTGTACAAAAGGGAAATATTGTGGTCTGACTAGACTAAATTCTACGAACGTTGGCTGTGGCAACATTTTTTTGACGGAAATGGAAGAAAATCGATAGCTCCCATCTAGAGGTCACCGTAAATAAGCATACCAGGTTTCAAAGCAATCTAATCATAAATGTGCCCTGTAGGGTGAGCCAAAGGGAAATATTGTGGTTTGACTAAACTAAGTTCTAAGAACGTTGGCCGCGGCAACATTTTTTGACAGAAATTGAAGAAAATCGATAGCTCCCATCTGGAGGTCACCCCAAACAAGCATGCCAGGTTTCAAAGCAATCCGATCATAAATGTGCCCTGTAGGGTGTGCCAAAGGGAAATATTGTGGTTTGACTAAACTAAGTTCTAAGAACGTTGGCCGCGGCAACATTTTTTGTCGGAAATTGAAGAAAATCGATAGCTCCCATCGGGAGGTCACCCCAAACAAGCATGCCAGGTTTCAAAGCAATCCGATCATAAATGTACCCTGTAGGGTGTGCCAATGGGAAATATTGAGTCTTCTGACTAAACTAAATTCTAAGAACATTGGCTGCGGCAACATTTTTTGATGGAAATTGAAGAAAATCGATAGCGTCCATCTAGAGGTCTCCCCAAACAAGCATACCAGGTTTCAAAGCAATCAAATCATAAATGTGCCCTGTAGGGTGTGCCAAAGGGAAATATTGTGGTCTGACTAAACTGAGTTCTAAAAACGTTGGCCGCGGCAACATTTTTTGACGGAAATTGAAGAAAATCGATAGCTCCCATCTAGATGTCACCCCAAACAAGCATAACAGGTTTCAAAGCAATCTGATCATAAATGGGCCCTGTAGGGTGTGCCAAAGGGAAATATTGAGGTCTGACTGAACTAAGTTCTACGAACGTTGGCCGTGGCAACATTTTTTGCCGGAAATTGAAGATAATCGATAGTTCCCATCTAGAGGTCACCCTAAATAAGCACACCAGGTTTCAAAGCAATCAAATCATTAATGTGCCCTGTAGGGTGTGCCAAAGGGAAATATTGTGGTTTGACAAAACTAAGTTCTAAGAACGTTGGCCGCGGCAACATTTTTTGACAGAAATTGGAGAAAATCGATAGCTCCCATCTAGAGGACACCCCAAACAAGCATGCCAGGTTTCAAAGCAATCCGATCATAAATATACCCTGTAGGGTGTGCCAAAGGGAAATATTGAGTCTTCTGACTAAACTAAGTTCTAAGAACGTTGACCGCGGCAACATTTTTTGACAGAAATTGAAGAAAATCGATGGCTTCCATCTAGAGGTCTCCCCAAACAAGCATAACAGGTTTCAAAGCAATCTGATCATAAATGGGCCCTGTAGGGTGTGCCAAAGGGAAATATTGAGGTCTGACTGAACTAAGTTCTACGAACGTTGGCCGTGGCAACATTTTTTGCCGGAAATTGAAGATAATCGATAGTTCCCATCTAGAGGTCACCCTAAATAAGCACACCAGGTTTCAAAGCAATCAAATCATTAATGTGCCCTGTAGGGTGTGCCAAAGGGAAATATTGTGGTTTGACAAAACTAAGTTCTAAGAACGTTGGCCGCGGCAACATTTTTTGACAGAAATTGGAGAAAATCGATAGCTCCCATCTAGAGGACACCCCAAACAAGCATGCCAGGTTTCAAAGCAATCCGATCATAAATGTACCCTGTAGGGTGTGCCAAAGGGAAATATTGAGTCTTCTGACTAAACTAAGTTCTAAGAACGTTGGCCGCGGCAACATTTTTTGACAGAAATTGAAGAAAATCGATAGCTCCCATCTAGAGGTCTCCCCAAACAAGCATACCAGGTTTCAAAGCAATCCAATCATAAATGTACCCTGTAGGGTGTGCCAAAGGGAAATATTGAGTCTTCTGACTAAACTAAGTTCTAAGAACGTTGGCCGCGGCAACATTTTTGGCAGAAATTGAAGAAAATCGATAGCTCCCATCTAGAGGTCTCCCCAAACAAGCATACCAGGTTTCGAAGCAATCTGATCGTAAATGTACCCTGTAGGGTGTGCCAAAGGGAAATATTGAGTTCTGACTAAACTAAGTTCTACGAACGTTGGCCGTGGCAACATTTTTTGCCGGAAATTGAAGAAAATCGATAGCTCCCATCTGGAGGTCACCCTAAATAAGCGTATCAGGTTTCAAAGCAATCAAATCATAAATGTGCCCTGTAGGGTGTGCCAAAGGGAAATATTGTGGTTTGACTAAACAAGTTCTAAGAACGTTGGCCGCGGCAACATTTGTTTGACGGAAATTGAAGAAAATTGATAGCTCCCATCTAGAGGTCACCCCAAACAAGCATAAGAAGTTTCAAAGTAATCTGATCATAAATGCGACCTGTGAGGTGTGCCAAAGGAAATTGTGGACGTACGTACTAACGTACTAACATACTAACGTACGTACGTACATACACCAACAGACGAGAAGTGATGGCAATAGCTCAGCTTGACTTTGTCAAGTTGAGCTAAAAATGAAAGTATCAGTGATACTGCAGCTCAACTTGACAAACTTGAACTTGATAAGTGATAAGTGATAAGTGAAATGGCAAAATTGAAGATCATTGGTACCAATGTTATTTGGTGAAACTTCAACATACCCGGTAACAGCATTGTGTGTGCACAACGTCAGAGAAATCCATGCATTTTTAAATGTAAATTGTAAGGCTGGCTAAAGGAAGAATGTTGATGCAGTAAGTTCAGAGGTTATTGTAAATGACAACTTTTTTCACAGAAATGAATGCTAACCAATAGAGCTTATCTAAAGGTCTTGCCTAATGAGCCGACCCAGTTAAAACAATCCTACGATACACTTATATATAACATAAGTTGACGAGACCGGATACAGATACTTTGAACTTAGTCGGGTTTAATTTGCATAGTACGGAAATAAACATATCGGCATGTCCAAGTCTCGTTTAAATTTATCGCTGCGAACAACATTTTGCAATTAACAGGATTTTTTTCCATAGTTAGTACCTCAGTTTTGAGAAATACTTGCCTAATTATTAAACACCAACTTCTAATTTGGGGGCATTTGTCGTAATTTTGGCACAGCATTTGTCGTGGCGAATTTGAGGGAATATAAAGGCCTGAATAGTTATTTTGGCTGCTGTATGCTCTCTTTTTATAACCAATGCAAACTTAAAGCAAGAGGCTCTAAAGAGCCTATAATCGCTCACCTGGCAGAACTACATCTCCCTCAGTTATTCTAATCAAAAACAAAGAATGCTGCTGGCTGCCATGCTCTTTCATCTGAGCGAAACGGAATGATTGTTTTCAGAGGACTTTCCATACATTATTTGTGCCAAGTTTCGTTCACACTGGCCAAGTAGTTTCAGATAAGAAGACGAAAATGTGATTTCCCATAGGGTTTCCATGGTAACTATGAGCTGCAATTGTAGCCGTTTGCAACTCGATCAACATTACATGAGGAACGTTGGTAGAGGATGTCCCAGTCATCAAGCATGTGAAGTTGTGATACATTTGGCCGTGTGGTTTCAGAGATTTTTGAAAATCCACCAATCACAATCAAACAATGTCTATGGTGGTCATGTTTTTCGACCGTCAGGAACAAAATGAGGATCGTTTGCAGAGGATCTCCCATAGACCATTTCTGCCAAGTTTGATTCACATCGGCTCAGTAGTTCCAGAGAAGATGAAAATGTGATTTCCCATAGGGTTTCTATAGTAACCATTAGCCATAATTGTAGCCAGGTTTGCAACCCAATCACCATTAAATGATGACTGTTGGTAGAGGGTGTCGCATTCATCAATCATGTGAAGTTTCAAAACATTTGGCCTTGTAGTTTCAGAGGAGCAGATTTTTGAAAATCCATCAATCAGAATCAAAGGATGCCTCTGGTGGCCATCTTTTTCATCTGACGGGAACAAAATGAGGCTTGTGTGTAGAGGACTTCCCATACACCATTCCTGCCAAGTTTGGTTCACATCGACTTAGCAGTTCCAGAGAAGATAAAAATGTGAATAGTTTTTGGATGATGATAGATGCCCAGCAGGCATGTCAACCGGTACCTGTACTGGCAACACTGGTTCCCTCATGCTCCAACTGGTACTGGTACAAAATTATTTTATCGGGAAATTCCTAATTGAACGGGGGTAAACAGGCTAATAATCATGTATGGCACATTTGCAAGACATACTTTCAACTTATTTGTGAATTAACATATCAAAACACTCTACAGGTGCATGTTCTGTCTGCACCACAACCATTTTGACTTTTCAAACATCGCATAAAAGGCAATGAAAGTGCCATCATCGGCTACTTCAAAGAAATTATTCTGAAGTGGCATCAAAGTGATCATAAAGCACGATTATGGTGCTTTATAATTACTTTGATGTCGTCGCAGATTACTTGGCACTGTGCCATGTTTGTCGTGCGATCTTCAGGACTGGCGAGGTTTAAATGCGAATTTCTCCAATCCGATTATGATATGTCATCCAATTGTTGACTTGTCCCGGTACTGGTACTGGTTTCGGAGGGACAGGCTCTGTCCCATCCTGGTAACGGTTATGTTGGTACTGGTGGTACTTTGGCATGCCTGACACCATGTGATGGCAATAGCTCACATGGCCCTTTGGGCAGGTGATCTAATAAAAATTAAATGGTTTATGTCTGATATTTTTCCCAAGTTAATAAAATTGATAAATATGTCCCTTGAGTGCAAAAAAGGCTTTGCAATGCTTTAGCATTGCAAAGCCTTCTTGCACTCAAGGGATGAAATACACCATCACCCATGCTATTCTGTAGATTATGAGGCCTAAAACATAAAACAAACCAAGAACACTGACTTTTGATCACAAAGAAATAATTACAAAAATAAAAAATAAAATAAAATGAAAGTGTCAATGACACTGTAGCTCAACTTGTGTAAGACATGTACACGTATAGCATAAGACACAGCAATGACACATATCTAGGTAAAGACCTGATAACAAAGGTACATGTAAAGTACTGTAAAAGTCTGTATATAAATACTGACTGTAGCATGTAATAAATGTACAGGTAAAGTATTGTAAAGGTGGGTGACAGTTAGATACCTCTAGCCTGAGCCGTATTGAAATGTGCACTTACTGTCAAAAAGTAGCACTGGATAAATCAAAGTTTGTCTAACTGGCTGCCATCTTGAAATTTCGGACCGGACCCAAAAAACACTTGTTCTCATCCCAAGGTGATAACAACGGTACCAAAGAAGTTTCATGAAGATCGGTTCATAAATATAGCCCCTAGCCGGAGGCATATTGACATGAGTACTTACTGTATATAAGTAGCAATGAATAAATCAAAGTTAATCTAATTTGCATAATTTCTGCACGGGAAAAAAACCCTGTACTATATGTGATGCATTCCATGTTACTAAACATTCGTTCAAAAATTTATTCAAATCAGTACCTTCACATAGAAGTTATGTTCAAAAAACTGATTGTACCTAATTTTGGTACAAAATGGCCACTGGCAGCCATCTTGAATTTTGGACCGCACCCAAAAACACTCGTTCCCGTCCCAAGGTGATAACAAAGATACCCAAGAAGTTTCGTGAAGATCGGTTCATAAATACAGCCCCTAGCCCGAGCCGTATTGACATGTGCACTTTCTGTGTATAAGTAGCACTGACTAAATCAAAGTTCATCTAATTTGCATAATCTCAGCACGACAGAAAAGTTAAAAAATTTATAGTAATTTATATATTTTTTATACTTACCAATGACCCAGACTTAGCTGGTGCTAACTCCACAAAAACCAGGGCCAAACACAAATTTTGCCCCCCAATCCCCAAAATTTGCATCCAAAACAAAAAGAAATCATGTCCTAAAGGACCTCCATAGTACGACTCTACTGCGCATGCGCAGTGACGCAGTCGTCCCGAAATTGGCGCCAAATATCATTCTTACTGGCAGTGCCTGGTCAGCGCTATGTACTCAGCGGGGAGGCAAGAGTTCCCAACTCAGGGAGGGCCATCCCCGTCTGGGTCATTGGTAAGTATAAAAAATATATAAATTACTATAAATTTTTTAACATTTTTATACTGTACCAATGACCCAGACTTAGCTGAATAGTAAACAGGCTGGAGGGCCTAGGACATAGAGGAAAATCCAATAAGCTCAATTATAAAATAAAGAGGTAACCCCTTAAGGAGAAAAGGAGTATTAGGCTTTACATGTATCTTTCTTATTTAATATTTAAATTAGAAAGATACACTACCCTTAATAATTGAGCACAATAACATTCATGTTCTCTATTAACATCCAGTATAACCTTTATACTAATTATTTTTAAAACAAGCCAATAAATAAAGTAGTCCAGAGAATTGAGACTCTTTATAATCATTTAAAAGTGTCCGAGTATTGTATATTAAAGCCCGTTTGACACTTGACATATACAAATGCTTCACACCGAGCTACACTTTAAAAATAAGACATGAATGAAATTAAACATTAATATTACACTTTAAAACCATCCCGGAAGCGACTCAGAAATACTGTCTTGGAGGAGGCATTCCCTTGCTTTTCACTATAAAGCAGGTGACCTAAGGGAACACCCGCCCCCCCCCTTCCCCTTGCCCTGGGTCAAATAGCCCAGAGCGAAGAGGGCAGCCGGACGGAGTCACTGCCGGAACAGAAAGCCTGCATAACTATAGTTGCAACTGTTTAGTGGACGACATTCTGAGCAACAGATAACGGACCTAAACAATGCAGGTCTCCAGAAATGGACTCAATATTTCTGAGATAAAAATTAGTAAATGTGGATGGCTGAGACCAATAAGCAGCCTTCATTAAATCTGTAATAGCAACACTATTAGCATAAGCCCAGGAAGTAGAAAGAGCTCTTACTTCATGAGCAGAAATCTTAAGCACAGACTGCTGAGAAGAAGATAAATCTTCATACGCAGTACGGATAGTTAACTGAATCCATCTAGCAATAGAATGGACTGAAATGTCCTTTCTATTAGGCATCAAAGACAGAAAGAAACGTTTCCGTCCCTTTCTGATGAACTGAGATCTCTGTTTATAGATACGTAGTGCTCTAACAGGACAGAGTAAAGGCCTACGCCCGTCTGAAGACGGAAGAGCCTTAATAACAATAGGTTCCGGATATTTATTAGGAGCCTGATTCTTAGCTAAAAAACCGACGTTAGTAGTGAAGGTGATAGTGTTCCCAACACTACGATAATGAGAATCATCCACCGATAGTGCATGAAGCTCACTGACTCTTCTGGCAGAAGAGAAAGCTAAGAGAAAAGCTGTCTTATAAGATAAGAATTTGAAATCTACTGTCCCAAGAGGTTCAAATGGCTTTTCCTTCAATTTAAGGAGAACCCAAGCTAAA
This sequence comes from Pictodentalium vernedei, assembly GCA_031216915.1. Taxonomy (NCBI): domain Eukaryota; kingdom Metazoa; phylum Mollusca; class Scaphopoda; order Dentaliida; family Dentaliidae; genus Pictodentalium; species Pictodentalium vernedei. The sequence continues at coordinate 351,505,717 of CM062292.1, forward strand.
TTCCACTTAGGAATTAATCTAAGAGTTCTGGGTCTATTTATCGAAAAGTTTCTAACCAATTTCGATAAAGAGACATTAGATCCAATTTGTAAACTATCATGAAGTGCATAGGTATCAGATAACATAGATCTATAACCCTTTATAGTAACCGGTTGTAGTTTGATTTCGTCAAACAAGTATACTAGAAAGTTAGCAATGTCTGGTATAGAGGGATCAAATATATCAACAGAATGATCCCTACACCAACGACGGAAAACCTTCCACTTAGCCGCATAGTTTAGCGAAGAGGAGGTCCTCCTACAGTTAGAAATCGCGTCCACTGCTCGTCCTGTAAAGTGCTTGCCATGCAAGAAGGACCGCACAACGGAAAAACGTGAAGGTTGAGACCTTGCGGGTTGTGATGCAGTTGGCGCGATTTCCCCTGCCAAAGAAGATCCTCTCGTGGAGGGAGCTTCCGCGGTAGGTCCCACAACAGACACCTGAGTAGATTTATCCACGGTCTCTGTGGCGACAGAGATGCTACCAACAGAATCTTGCATTGAGATTGTTTTATCTTTAGCAATACTTGTTGAATTAACGGCGCTGGAGGATACGCATATCCTATCATTCCGTCCCAAGGGATCGATAGAGCGTCTACAGCAAATGCTCTTGGATCCGGACACGGGGACACATACGTCTGCAACTGATTGTTGAGATGTGTCGCAAATAAGTCTATCATTGGCCGTTCCCATTGGTAGCAAATCTGATTGAATACTTGTTTGTTGAGAGTCCACTCCGACGGCAACAAGCGACCCTTTCGAGAAAGGGAGTCTGCTAGCACATTCAGACGACCCGGTATGTGACGGACCGAAAGAAGAACGTGATGTTCCAACGCAAACAGAAGGATTCTTTCCGTTAGATTGAACAACGGAACTGAATGAGTGCCTCCCTGATTCCGTATATACGCCACTACTGTCGTATTGTCGGATAGGATTTGGACATGAGCATCGTGAATAATGTCCATCCAGTGACGTAACGCAAGCCAAATTGACATCATTTCCTTGATGTTTATGTGCTTGCACAGGAATTGCGGATCCCAAAGACCCTGGCATCTCGAATCCGTTGGGATTAATGATGCACCCCAACCTGTTTGACTGGCATCCGTCATAATGGTAAAACTCGGATCCGGCAACTGCAGCGGAACTCCTTGAGTTAACCACTGAATGTTTGCCCAAGTCTGAATCTCTTGTTTCACTTGATCTGACAAGAGAACGTCTACATCGAGCGAATGAATTTTCACACTCCAATTCTGAGTCAAGAAAATTTGAAGAGGCCGTGTGCGTAGCCGTCCCATCGGAATGAGATCCGCAGCGGCTCCGCACAGACCTATCAGTCTCATAAATTCTCTCGCTGTGACTTTGTCTGTATTTAGACAATAGTGAGCGTAACAACTGACTAATTTCGCTCTGGTTAACGGCAGACGAACGAGATTGTTGTGCGTCTCGAAGCTCATTCCCAGATGAGTGAATGACTTGGACGGCACCAGATCCGACTTCTCCTCGTTTACTATGAAACCGAGACGTCGGAGCAATAGTAGAAGATTCTGAACATCGTTCTGAAGCGTTAACTCGTTGCCGTACCTCTGAAGAATGTCGTCCAGGTAGGCCGACGTTACCGCAGACGAATGAGCTCGGAAGTAAATCATTACCGAGTTCATTACCCGAGTGAAAGCCCAGGGTGCTAGATTCAATCCGAAGCACATGGCCCGGAACTGATACACCACTCCTAGGACTGCGAAGCGTAGATACTTTCGGAATGTCGGATGTACCATGACGTGAAAGTACGCATCTTTGAGATCTATGCTCGTTGCATAATCGTTCACCCGAATACTCGCTCTGACCGATCGAATCGTCTCCATATAAAACTTCGGAGCGATGATCAGCTTGTTTATCCAGCTCAAATCTATGACTGGACGGAACGAGCCGTCTGGTTTCGGAACCAGAAACAGATGGCTGTAGAATCCCAGCGATTCCTGGTTTTCTACGACCTCTACCGCGTTCTTCATTAAAAGAGACTGCACCTCTGATAGCAGAGCGTCTCTTTTCTGAGGGTTTGACGGAAGATGAGTCCACTTTGGACTTCGAGTTATTGGAGGCTTTCGTTTGAAGGATATCTTTAGACCTTCCGAAGTCACTCCTCTCACCCACGGATCGTCCGTAATCGACGCCCACTCTTGAGAAAAACTCGACAACCTTCCGCCAACCGGAACGCGATAGAGGTTTGAGCCATCACCTCCTGGATCTGCGAGGCCTGCGGTAGGAGAAACCACGTCTTCCACGACCCGCACCTCGCCTCGTCGACCTCGGGGCGTCCGACCGATTGTCCCGGCCTGAAGGACGTCCCGAACGAGAGTCGCTATCCTGACGGTCTCTCGAATAAGAGCTAGAGGACGCACCGGAACCTCTATAGGAACCTCTCTTGGGCGGATAAGACCCAGAAGTGCCCGCCTTATTCGTGTCTGCTGAATCCGACCTTTTAGGAGCGGATCTAAACAACAGAGAATCACTAGCTTTCTTTTTAATATTATCATAAATAGCGGAAAGCTTGCCGTCAAAGAGAAGATCTCCTGAGACCGAAGCGACTCTAAGAGAGTTCTTCACCTTAGAATCCACTAGTGTGGATGTAGACAGGGCTGCGTCACGTCTAACCAACTCCAGATTTGCCACTGAAAGGGCGGAGTTACACGTGGAATAAGCTACTGCCCTTGAAAGAAGTCTTAAGGAGGATTGTATATCCTGAAACTCTTCCCCTTGAAGACGCAGTGATAACGCCTTCGTAAGGTGATCTGCGTAAGATAAGGCATCTAAATTGGCTCTGTTAGACGCAATAGCTGTTTCCAACACTGCGGTTGGAATAGAAGCTGACGACGGTAATGATAGCTCTAAGTCTTCCGCCTCGTCGTCCATACGCAGAGGAACTCTCGGTATACCCTGACCTGCCGTGTCGAATTTATTCCTTGCATTAATGAAAGGCAGGTTGAGAGTATTTGCGGACAAGAAGCCTGCTTTCCCTGTCCTGGAAGCAAGTTTAAAAATAGCGTCGTTCAATAATTCAAATGTTCTTGCAACATTATTGGACTGCGACGGAAACTCGGGAGCGATGTCCCTGAACCGCTCGAAAAAATCAGAGTCCAATGACGCTATAATTCTCCTGTCCGGAAGCGCAGCAGTCTGGCCCGACGGAACAACTTGAGGAAGAAAGTGCCGGATGAAGTCTACGGCAGCTTTGTGTTGTTCCGAAAGGGATAGCTCCAATTCATCCGTATCCCTTTCACCATCCGGTCGGACCTCCCGATGTTCCCGGTCGTCCGCCCCCGATGCTTCGGCGGAGCGTACCGACCCAGCGCCGTCGGATAATTCTCGATCCGACACCGTCTCTGTCGGCTGCTGGGATGCTGCGATAAGCTGTGCTATCTGCACTAGAATGTCCGACGTCGAGACCTGCGGAGGAGCGGTCTTTCGCTGCTTTGCCGAGGGCAGCTCCGCATCAGATGGCTCCCGCATACTTTTCCTATGCGAACGTCCGGAGTCCATCGGTCTCGAATCCCTGGCTGCCGGATGGTGTGACCTGGTCGCCGAATAATCCTTCATCGGCGAAGCTGGCAAGATATCGGAGGTCACGCAGCCAAGGTGCGGTCGTGTGCGCCGGCGAGAAGAGGAAGCCTTAACAGTCTCTGCGGACTGCTTATACAACGGAGCGTCCCGAGCGACGGACGTATGCTCCGCTAAAGACACATTTTGTACCACAACATCTGGTCCCAGATGTTGTTGTACGAGAGAGGGGCCTCTCTCGCTCGCGGCCCGGCTGGACCTGGACGAGCTAGGAACCGGACTAAAAGGCTTCCTCCGTTCTCGTTCACTATCCGCCGTCACTGGGTGTGCATCTATTATTTTTATAGTGCTCGCATCACCCCAAAATTTCCTCTTGGACCGCATCGGACGAACCCGGCTGCCGAACCATTCGGTGAATGGACGCTACACCGGGCGAGCTAGCGGACGACATTTGTCTAATCTCCATGAGCACTTTTGCCGCTAGCTCTGTATTTAATTGTGACGACGGACGCACACTTGAAGAAGATAACATGGAAACATCACCCTGTTCTGGTTCCTCTGAAATAGAAACTGAGAGAGTAGAGTGACCTTGTGGAGAAAGAGCCGGCATCGCTCTTTCTCCAGAAACAACATATCGTGACACACGTTTCCAATGTTTCTCATCCCAATGTTCACATACAGGACAGGGATTAATGCGAGAACACTGACTACAATTTATGCAATAATCATGAAAGTCAGAGGAAGATTTCTTCCTATTACAATTTGAACAAGTTCCTTTCATTGTGAAGGAACAACAATAAGTCCTAGTTACTCGCAAAAACCCCTGACACAAAGATACATAATAACATGATCCATTAATAAATGAAAAAACAATTGCAAAACAAAATAATTTTGAAAAAATATTTTTTCAGAGAAGCCCAAGTTGCTGAAAAGTAACGTTGAGCCCCGATGGATCCGATGGCAAAGTGTGGTCAAAAATTTTAAAATTATATAAAATAATTAATGAGACACTTTCGGATAATATAAATGTATCTTATAATGAGATAAACTACCTCAAAGGCAAACAGCCCCCCTCAAAAAAGGCTGTTGCCAATGAAAACAAACAGTGTAAACACAGAAGAAAACATGACTCCAGGCACTGAAAAAACTGGCCCGGAATCAGTCCTCAATTACACTCTATCTGATGCAAAACAGAGACTCCCAGGGGAGAATCTGCAGAACATCAGATGGAAGATGCAGAACACAAACGTTATACACCCATGGGTGAAAACGTAACTATGGGGAAAATAACAGAAAACATTCTGTAACCAAGCAACTCTCCCAGGGAAATTTTAGAAATGAAACTTCTCAAAAATATGCCAAAAGCATGGGAGAATTGCAAGGGGGGACTTTAGAAGGTTAGGGGAGAGGAAACACTGAATAAGCAGTGCAACAATTAGCAAGAATGACAACAAGAGGCGTTTGCCTCGAAAATAGGCAACTTAACATAATTTTAACAAAAAATTTTAAGTACAGCCCTGATTATTTTTTGCCACTTCTTTTTTCCTCTCCTCCTTCTATCCTCCTTAGAATCACATTTTCTCCAAGAATTACGTGTCTGGCATCCTTTAAACTGAGATTTACAAGCACAAAGATCAGTGAGATGTTGACTGATGAAGGGCCAAACAGAGAATGATATTTGGCGCCAATTTCGGGACGACTGCGTCACTGCGCATGCGCAGTAGAGTCGTACTATGGAGGTCCTTTAGGACATGATTTCTTTTTGTTTTGGATGCAAATTTTGGGGATTGGGGGGCAAAATTTGTGTTTGGCCCTGGTTTTTGTGGAGTTAGCACCAGCTAAGTCTGGGTCATTGGTACAGTATAAAAATATCTGTATTATATGTGCTGTATTCCATGTTACGAACCATTCACACAAAAATTTATTCAAATCAGAACTTTCATACAGAAGTTCTGTACAAAAAAACGATTGAACTAATTTTGGTACAAAATGGCTGCTGGTGGCCATCTTGAATTTCGGACTGCACCCATAAACACTCGTTTTCATCCCACGGTGTTAACAAAGGTACCCAAGAAGTTTCGTAAAGATTGGTTCATAAATACAGCCTCTAGCCCGAGCTGTATTGAATTGTTGATGCCGCACAGACAGACAATGGGCCATGGCATAACCTCAAATTTGAATATGTCAAAGTTGAGCTAAAAATGCCTACCACATGCAGTTTTACAAAACATGGCCTGAGAAACAGAAGATCTACTTCATGTGGCCTTACCTGCTCTTTTTGCCATGTACACCATATGTTTCAATTTTCTTTGCTGTTTCCTGCAAACACCAGTAATAGATGCAGACAGTAATTTTCCATCTGGTCTGATAAACTGACTCAATATTAAAACATCCTGTAATAATGAGAGTAAAACTTGATTTTTAATAATTACATTCTTTATCTTAAGAGGACAATAAGCTCCAAATTTAAAAAAAAATATGTTAACTGTTTGACAAAACCACAATTTTTGTTACACAAAAGTGCCCTTACATTTCATGTGTCTTTCGTATGAAGAGTTCATATCAATTAAATGCATTAACTTAAAGAATTTATTTGCTATTTCAAAAATGCAACAACACTTTTCATATGCGTCAAAATTAACTTTCTCAGACAAACGTAAAGTTTGTGCACATGTGTTTTATTTATAGCAAATGCATCCATGCAATATGATTTCAGATAGCCGTTGTTGATTCACATATGGTAGAGATGGGCAATATACCGAAAAACCAAACCAGATATCATGGGGATACCGAAAAACCAAACTGAACCAATCACTGAATACCGATACCGCCTGAATTTTCATATTTTCTTATATTCACTACCGGCTATTTATAAGTCCCTGTTGAGGCTTGATAGCAGTTGAAAGGTTCCTTTTCATGAAAGAAGTGACTGATTTTCTGTTATTTTTGTTAATCCTCAGATTTTCTTACATTCGATATTTGTAAGTCCCTATTGAGGCTTCATAACAGTTGAAGGGTTCAGTTCCAAGAAAGAAGTGACTGATTTTCTTTTCAGTTTTGTTAACCCTCAGTGGACTGGTAGTTGCTCAATTTCTGACAGGCTTAAATTTAAAAACTTGTTATATCCATACTGACACATTCACGCATTAGTTAATTAAATTTCAAGATAGGTGAGTGGCAAGGCGCTCTTCAGAAAATGAAACTAGGCGACAAATAGGTGAATGCAAGTGATTGCTAGTCTCTTATATCAACATCTGAGGCACAGTTGTGGTCTGTGGCAATCAATCATTTGGATAGCAGCAGGCCTGGCATTCTGAAAAATGCAGGAGGGCAAAAAATCGCTCTCCTCAATCAGCTTAGGAGAGCAATTAGCTTTACACAGCATTTTAAGTATCCAGTTGAACAAACTCATTGAAACTGAAACCAACAGACTACATCAGTGATTTTATTAACTTTACTAAGGTAAAGTGAAATCTCTTAGACATCTAGATGTCTCACTCAATAACCGAACACACACTTGACAAGACCTGAGTGTGTACCCAGATCTGTTGTCCTAGAAAGTCATACGCCTACCACTACCACCTTCAACCCCCCAAGGGGGGTTGAAGGTGGTAGTGGTAGGCGTATGACTTTCTTGGACAACAGGTCTGCTTGAATCTACAGCCACATCCTGGTGCAAGTGCTTCAAGTGACAGGATAGTAGTAATGGTAGTATATTATAGTGTCAATATTCCTTGAATAATTACCCTTCAAACTGTGATGTCAGTTGTTGAACTTGAAACTGACAGAAAAAAAAATATTGCTGTGACCCATTTTGCTTCAAATGATTGCAACTGTGTTTGGGTATGGTTGCAGCCATTACCTTTTACCACAAAACCACTTTCAAAATGAAATTACGTGATGTTATGTGACTTCGAAGTTAAATTACATTTTTGCTTTACAACAAAAATTTAATGTGACCATAATACATGTAATCTCAATCATCCCAGACCAGAATATTGAGGAGGGCAATTTTTCGCTCTCCTTAATTCTTTCAGGAGGGCAGTAAGGAGAGCTAAAAAATCGCTCTCCTGAAATTGCCAAGCCTGTAGCAGCAAAGATAAATTACTTCCACATTTATTCAGAAATTAAATTACGCTGTTGTGTTTACTTCCAATCACTTTCAGGCACCACTGCTGATCTCTTCGCAATGTCATGTCTTCTGATAATTTATCTGCATTAAAGTTTTGAATTACAGATTTAATTTTATGTTACTTTTGATGTCTTACATTTGTAAACAGTGCAGTAGTGCCTTATCCTATCAATATTCTTTTCTCCTTTGTTCAGTTCTTTGTATTGAGTTTATGGATGTGGTTTTTGTATATGCCTCTATCTATAACACATATTTCACCCCTAAGTATTCATATTCTCACATCTGCCCCACTATCAGATGTTTGCTTTCCTCTTCACCAATAGCAAACTTACTTACCATCCATCTTTAAGACCTGTATTCTCTCGATGAGCTTGTTACAATTTCTTAAATTGTAGTTTTCTGTAATTTTCATTGTTTTATTTCTCTCTCGTTGGGGATGTGGGGGGGGGGGGGGGGGGAGCTACTGTGCTGCTGATTTAGGAACAAATATTTCCTCTTTGATTTTACTTGTACTTGTATGTAGACACCTTGTCAATAAACCATGAACTACAAATTATGGACATCAAAAGAACTGTGCTATTATTCAAATCTACCATGGAAATATTTTATACCAATGATTTTCATAAGTTATGGTGAAGACATACACGACATTACCCCCACCATCATCGGAAGTCAACAACAGCAACATTTTTCTGTTCTGAATAGTCTTAGTTTCTTCTTTACTTTCTCAGCAGGCCTGAAAATAAGCAGTCTGACATTTGCAGAATGAGGTCCCCAGAGGGTGAATTTGATGATGCTATCCCATACAGTATGCCAATTTATCCTCTGGGTACCTCTGTTTAGTTTTGAGACTCTGATTCAGACTGAGGTTCAGAGGGCAAATTTAGTGATGTTAGCAGGGTAGCTTCACTAAATTCACCCGCTTTGGACCTCATTTTGTAGATGACAGTCTGCTTATTTTCTGTCTTGTTTCTCAGGTGTCGCCATTTACTAACCACCTAGAACAACAACTGTGTATTCATTTGGCGATGATTTGCATTATTCAATTAAAATCAACTTTATATTAATTTTAACTACTTACTTCTATGCCTCAATGAGCTTTTTCCAATGAGGGTCATAAGCTATGTTTTTGAGACAAAAATTGAAAACATAATAAAATTTGAATGGAGATTTTTGTATGTAGTGCTGGCCAGTTTTGTCCATTATTTGGGGTAAAGGGTAAATAAATGCTGTAAATCATCAATGATACGGCAATTATTCAACTCCCTATTACAGAAAGTGGTTAATCAGTAACCAAGGTTAATCCATCTGATCAATCGATCAAGAAAACTCTTTGACCATTTCAGCTCTAGTCAGCTGCTAAAACAACTATGTGAAACCCAATGTATTACCAAGTAAATAACGAAAACACATACTCAACTTACTGTATACTTCACTTCAAACCCTAAGCTGCACAGTGGACAGGGTTTAACATCGTCTACTCCAGGTGACAAGTCTACAACATGTTTAGTCCTAGGCGATTCTACTTCTATGCCTTCAATCTGAAACATAAACAGTCTTAGAACACCTTATCCCTTTACCCAACACAGACGATATCAAAATTTATTATTTTAAATACCATTTTTTCAAATTTTTCAAGAATTGTTAACAAAACCATATCATCTGACCCTTCATTGGAACGCGCTCAACGAGCTCGTTCCAACAAGGGGTCACGTGATATGGTTTTGTTGAAATTTTTTGAAAAATGATACTTTTTCAACTGCTGAATTTGCATATTACGCGGGCAGATTCGGCTGATTTGTTGGGTAAAGGGTTATACAGAAATAGTAAAGTTTAGTGTTATGTGTGGATGTTCAAAATCAGTTTTTACAACTTCCAGATACATATCTATAGCCCTCATCAAACTGGGCAAATAGTTGATTTGTTTATCCAGAGGAATTAATAGGACATGTATCATACTACATGTATTATACAATGAGATACTGAACCTATTATTAGATTTCGGTATCGATTTCAGTATATTTAGGGGGGTAAACCTCGGTATCATTTATTTATTTATTGGTGGTGAAGATCACATACTTCTGCACCATGGCTAATCATGACCACAACATGGAAATAAAGTCAAGGTCAGTCAATCGTTTATACCCCATGTTGCCTATTTTAGAGGATTTGCACCCCAAGCATTAGTGACTGGGCCCTATTTTACCAGTGAAACAGTGCTTGTTTACCACAGTAAACAAGCTCTGCTTCACATCTGGGATTCCTGGGGGGGGGGGGGGGGGACCTCGGTATCAGTTTGGTATTCAATATCTGAGTTGACTGAGATTTGGTGATAGAGGAACTTAGATCAGGAAAAACAGAATAAGTTGTTGTATCATTCTACCAAAATGCTATAAATGACACTGCCAATGAGCTCAAGAGTGGCATTCTTTTACTCCCACAAATCATATCTACAGTAATTTTGCGACTTATTCTAAACAGGATTGGGACGAATACACTGAAATTTTATGAATAAGAATACGAATACACAAAATTCCAAGTGTATTTGAATACAAATACTTTACAAAGTATTCATGAATACAAAAATGAATACATGAATACATTTTTTAAAATAATAATCAAATTAAGCCAGCCAAAGCCCCAAAGTATCTTTGTAATTCCTGGCTAAAATCATACAAACATGGATATCATTAGAACAGGAATATGAATACCCCAACCCTGGTTCTAAATGCATCTTGCTGTTTAAAGATCTCTTTCAGGCTTTTGCAATCTCAGAGCATGTGCCCTGACCATGCCATCTTTAGGAGGTCCAGCTGACAATAGAAAAACACCTGGGCAGTGATTTCTAGTCAGGTCTTAGCTGCTTTAACAGGCAACCAATACCTGACTAGAAATCACTGCTAAGCAATTGGACATGTACAGGTTGTAGTCTAGTGGGAAATTCAGGACAGTTGACCAGTCCACTGAGGGTTAACAAAACTGAAAAGAAAATAAGTCACTTCTTTCATTAAAATGAACCAAACTGTTATCAAGCCTCAGTAGGGACTTATAAATAGCAAATATAGGAAAATTTGAAAATTCAGACAGTTTCGGTATTCAACGATTGGTTTGGATTGGTTTACCAACATGGCTATCATTGATGATGTCATTACAAAGTCAGGTACTTTGCTTATTTACTAGGAGGGGACTCTGAAACTGAAATCTGAAAAGTTGGTAGGTGGGCTTATTTTCAATTATTGGCTTATACTCAGGTCAGTACGGTACTGGTATGGTGCCCAACAGATCAACACAATGAACCCAATATTGTATCAATGATCCAGCAATATGAAGCATGTTTCATGTCTGTCTTAATTGTTACTGGTTGTGAGGATTTCATGTCTTTCTGTCATTGTCAGGGTTGGAGTGAAAACTTTGTAAATGTATTCGAAGATGAAAACTTTATGCATACGAATAGAAAAACACAGATTTTCAAATGTATTCAAATATGAGTACGAACATTCTGAAATGTATTCATAAATACTTCTCTGAAAGACTCATTGTCAGAAGTTGATTGTTGACTATGCAAAGTACATCCTGGGTTTTTATCACAAAAGCTTCTTGTTATAGTGCTTTGTGTTCATAATCAGGTCTAACTATAGCTGTACTTATTAAATAAAGAGGGCCCTGGAAAGCTTAGAAAATTTTATTTTATTCAAAATACCCCAGTGATTCTATCCGAATTGATTTGAGTGGCACTGATTCAGAAATTTTCGAATTGTGGAAATGTTCACAAAATCCAAAGTGTCTCCTCTTGAACTCTTCTTCTATCATTAGGTCTCCTGTACAGGAAAGTTCAAGGATATTCAGCATCTGAAATGTCTTTGAATCCATTTCTTGAATATTCAGCTTTCTTCTAATTGACAGGACTCAATTTAACTGGATTCGTATAGCCGTTTTCGAATCAATTTTCAACTATAACTAATCAATTTCAAATGAAAAATCATGTAAATAATAGGAAATGCTGATCCAAATTTATCAAAGTTAGAAAACTGCTATTCAATTTTTCAAAATTAAATCGACCCCTGCTAATTGACTTGTCCACACACATAGGTCCCTGTTTAATGCAATACTTGGGTGGAGAATGACAGTCCTCTGCTTGATTTGATTAGACCCAAAATTTGAAATTCACAGGGACTTATTTTTAAACAATTGCGATAGATATATGCATAATGTAATCAGTCCAATATGTACTTACTGTGGTCACATTGTCTGTTTTTGTTTCTATTACTGTAATAAAAAATAAAAATGGCCTTGAGTTGAACAAATTAAATCAAACCCCTGTAACGATTCTGTATGCCATATATTAAATGATTCTGACTGGTGTTCCTGGAGAACAATTTTAAAGATTATTCTTCACATTGGACTAAGTTAAAATTCAGACTCCAATAGGGAACCCAAATATTAACCCAGGGACTTGGTTTGAACAAAATGAGATCTAACCTCCATAAGGATGCTGTATACCAAATATCAAAAGATTCTGACTGGTGGATCTGAAGAATATTTTTAAAGATTATCCCCCAAATTGCACTAAGTTACAATTCCCCCATAGTGGGCCCAAATATTAACCCAGGAACTCGATTTGAACACACTTGAATCTGACCCACCTAGAGATGCTGTATATCAAATATGAAAGGATTCTGACTGGCGATCTGAAGAAGGAGATTTTAAAAGAAATTTCCTCATATTGCACTAAGTTAAAATTTGGGCCCCCATAGGAAGTCCAATTTTAACCAAGGGATGTGATTTGAACAATCTTGAATCTGACCCTCATAACAGTGATATATACCAAACATTAATTAAAAGATTCTGTCTGGTGGTTCTGAAGAAGATTTTTAAAGATTATTCCCCATATTGCTCTAAGTTAAAATTCGGGCCCCTGTATTGAGCTCAAATATGAATCAAGGGTCTTAATTTTAATTTTAACAAACTTGTATCTGACTTACTTAGGACTCAATAATACCACATACCAAATTTGGTTAACATCGGACCATTGGTTCAGAAAATACAAATTTTGGGTGGAGCCAAAATTCTTGCCCCTCCCATTACAAAGGCAAATATTATTCTATGAACTTCATTTGAACAAACATGATTCTGCACCTCAAAAGGAAGCTCCATACCAAATATCAAGTCATGTACCCACAGGTTCAGTAAAATATTTAAAAAAAAATTTGGAGCATTTTCCTCACCCCCTCTCTATGGGGCTGGGCAAGTTGATTTGAATAAAAAGAAAATGTGATGTCATAACAATCAATCACCTCAAATTTAACTAAAAACTGGTTCAGCAGTTTAGGAGGAGCAGGTGCAAACACCATGTTCACGGACGACAGACAGTGAGTGATCACTATGAAAAAATGAAAGTGTCAATGACACTGTAGCTTAACTTGTCTGTGTGTTGTGTTTGATGAAAAGGATAATGTCCATTGTTTATGAAAGGATTATGAAATAAGACAAAAATTGTGATAATTGGGAATATGTTAATTTCTGTTCCCTGTATGCTATGTTTTTAATAAAAATAAAATGAGGTGTTCACTGCACTAAAGAGCTGAAGGGTGGGTTAATATGACCTCACAGTTAATGTATGTGGCCGTCACAGTTAATGCATGTCAACGAAAGTTACCAAGTTACAGTGAAATTATTCCAAAACGAGTCATCCTATCAAGTTACATTGAAATCCCTTCATAAATATGGCCTGTAGACTGTGCTAAAGGTTTTCAACTTTTCGGGCTTCAGGCATGTGTAGCCATGATGGTAGACTGATTGCAACCAAAAGGGGACATCCTCATCTCGACATTATACTGAGTCATTCTACTAAGTTATAATGAAATCCCTTCACAAATACGACCTGTAATCTGTACTAAAGTTTTTTGGGGTTTGGGGTTCGGGAAGCCATCATGGTTGAATGAACGCAACCAAAAGGTGGCGTTGTCATCTGGATATACCCTGGGGTGATCCTACGGAGTTATAATGAAATCCCTTCATATATATGACCTGCAGACTGTGATCAAGGTTTTTGGGCTTCGGGCACCTGTAGCCATCACAGTTGCCCATTTGTGTCCAAAAGGAGACGTTCTCATCTAGACATTATATGAAGTCAACCTACCAAGTTACAATGAAATCTCTTCATAAATATGACCTGTAGACTTGTGCTAAAGGTTTTTGGGCTCGGGCAGCCATCATGGTTGAATGATCGCAACCAAAAGGGGACATTCTCATCTGGGCATCATCTGGAGTGATCCTACAAAGTTACTATAAAATCCCTTCATAAATATGACTTGTAGACTGTGCTCATGGTTTTCGGGCTTTGGGCCCCTGTAGCCGTCACAGTTGACCAATCACGACCAAAAGGGGATGTCATCATCTAGGCATTATATGGAGTCAACCTAACAAGTTACAATGAAATTCTTCCATAAATATGACCTACAGACAATGCTGAAGGTTTTTGGGCTTGGGCAGCCATCAAGGCTGAATGATCGCGACCAAACGGGGACGTTCTCGTCTAGACATTATTTGGAGTCATCCTACCAAGCTACGATGAAATCCCTTCATAAATATGACCTGTAGACTGTGCTAAAGGTTTTCGGGCTTTGGGCCCCTGCAGCCATCACTATTGCCCAATCACGTCCAAAAGGGGACGTTCTCATCTAGACATTATATGAAGTCAACCTACCAAGTTACAATGAAATCCCTCCATAAATATGACCTGTAGACTCTGCTAAAGGTTTTTGGGTTTTGGGCTCGCGCAGTCGTCACAGTAGACAGATTGCGAGCAAATGGGGAAGTTCTCATCTAGACATCATACGGAGTCATCCTACCAAGTTACAATGAAATCCCTCCATATTAAATATTACCTGCAGACTGTGCTAAAAGTTTTTGGGTTTCGGGCTTGGGCAGCCATCACGGTTGACAGATCATGACCAAAAGGGTACGTTCTCATTCAACAAAGTTGAATTGACATATAATAAGGACCATGCATATTAAATTTGGTTCAATTTGGCTCAGGGGTTTAGGAGAAGTTGATAATGTAAACTTTACGATGGATGGATGATGGACAGAAAGTGATCACTTCAGCTCCAACTGACTTTCAGTCAGGTGAGGTAATATCTGCTACTATTTCATGCTCTGAATGTTTTTTTTATGTAAACATTTATGTTATGTGTATTAACTGTATTTGGTATTTAAATACTGCAAAATCATAAAATTAATAATAAGGTGCCATACTAGTAAAGTAGATCTTCTGTTTCTTTAAGAAATGGCAATCTACTCAGCTATTTGACTTTTCATTTTAGTCAACTTCCAATTCCAGGGTAATTTTAGTTTTTAAAGATTTGATTGGCAGTTTCCATCTTGGTTTCAAAATGTGATGATAAATAGTGAATATAAGGCCAATATGAAAGAAAAATGGTCAGCATTTGGACATTTTTATATAGCATTTTGCGATGTGAATCATCCAGTCATCAATTACCCTTTAATCTGGTTCTAAAGTGGTCAAAGTGGTTCTGAATTGGTCAAATCACAACCCCTTAAAAGCATGTCATGTTAATACCCAGGGAAAATTATTTTACAAAACATTTATTTTCTATGAAAGAATACTTCTGTGGATGAAAAAATGCTAATCATTAATATGTTTGCAAAGCATCCGTTTCAACAAGAAAAGATAATTTGGGGAATAGTGGATCAGAACCGGTCAAACAACTGTTGTACTCGCTACTACTCAGTCCTCCTAAACACCAGAATTACCTGCTTTATGTTGTATTTTTCACTCTTTGCTTATTATTTTAAATATTTAATCACAGAGTTGTTAAAACTGTTCTCATAAAATATCCAGATATTCTATGTTGCCATTCCCTTTACATGTATCATTCATCGGTTCACTGCATCAGCAAGCCATTGGCCATAAGCATCACCAACTGGCTTATTGTCACCATCTTTGTCGGCAAACCTTTCAATATAATGTATAAAGTTTATTTTATATGTATGCAATGCCAGCTTTGAGAGGAGTATGATAAACACAACGGTCATCGATTGTTTTCTGTATTTGGTTATTATTTATCGACTTGCATGCACCACTCGCGTTGCATTCAGTGGGCCCAACGCTGCTCCGTTTCGTGTTCCGTCAATTCCTAAGAATGGGCAAGCATTCCAGTTCCATGTCCTGTACCTGGGATTTTTTTTTTACTGAGGCTCTAGTCTAGTGTATTAATAATTAAACCCATCTTGCCAGTCTCATAATCAAAATTGCCTTATTTGGAGTAATTCCAGGTAATTCTGGATAATTCTAGTGTTCAGGAGGACCCCCTACTACTCAAAGTATCAAAGCGGTTCCTGTAAAGACATAGATATCGGATAGAACACTGATATCTATGTGTAAAGAGGTATATGGTAAAGAGAGTTTGCACGATCCAAATAGAACGCGACGCCAATCACTTAAACTCTCTACCAACTGCGAATGTTTCACAATTACGTCAATTAGTATTTTTGTGGTGAATACATGCAACGCGAAAATACGCAAGATAATATGAAACTGTAAATATTTTGCAACTACACGTACTTTCACGAAGATAAAGTGCGCATGATGTAGAAAATCTAGGAGTTATATTATAGAGAGGATTGAAATCAGTAGTGAGTTTGGTTTTCGAAATGGTTGAAAGAATTCGAGAAAATAAAACCGAGCTGTTTCGTATCATGGCGGCTACTATCTTCGGGTATTGAACATGGACAACTGTTTTCCGTAAAACTGAAGGGAAATGACAATGCCATCTTTGGTTTGAACTGAATCGAATTGAATTGTTTTTATTTGCACATGAATGAAAAATTAATATTTTGCAAAATAACATAATAAAATAAACAACAAAAATGCAGATACGCATAAAATAATATGCAGTGAAGAGGATGAGATGAAGGTTCTGAGATCATGAGATATTGTAAGGTAATGGGGGTGATTGAAGGTTAATGAAAATAGCAGTGTACATGTAGGTTTGAATTGATTTCTTCTTCTTCTTCTGGATAGCTCCAAGAGGGTAATACTTTTTGCCGGTAAAAAGGACGGTATCCGGTAAAAAGGACGGTAAGTGTATAAAAACTACGTTTTAAAGTACAAAATGTACCCCTGAATGTGTGAAAAGTGATTATTTAAGGAAGCTTACGCAATAATAAATATATAGAAGGAAGATTAAATATTGTTTTGTTTTATTGTACACTATTTTCAATACGAAATAGATCATTTCGCCATCGACACTGATCGACAAGCCATTTTTTGCAAGGAAAACAACGAATTCGCTGAGGTGCACGACGGGGTGAATATTATCATACTTGCTCGATGTCGTGTGCGTAACATTTAGATATTTCTGTTCACTTCAAGGGGATTTAACAGAAAGATTTTGGGAGAGAAACCATTTATAATTTGAAAATAATCTACAATAAAACAAACAATACTTAATCTTCGTTATATATTTCGCATTAGAACTAGTCAAGCACTGGGAAAAGGTAAACGATAAGCGATGGGGCATGGGGAACCCACCGGAGTGTCCGAACCAGGTCGAGGAAAATCTCTCGGACTTCGTGTGCAGCGAAATCAAAACTGAGGAGGTGCGAAGGGTGATCTCAAAATTGAGGAATGGAAAAGCGGGAGGGGTGGACGAAATTCCTAACGAGTTTATCAAAAAAGGGGGAGAGGCACTCTTGGAAAGCCTAACTGCCCTATTCAATTTAGCCATCGAAAAACAAGAGGTCCCAAAGTGGAGGGGAAGTAAAGTGACATTTATTCACAAAAAGGGGGGAAAAGACGTCTTGGATAACTATCGAGGGATCTCTGTCAGCAGCAACATTGGAAAAGTCTTTTGTAAAGTCCTGTATGGGAGATTAGAGGTGATTGAGGAGAAGGGTTTTTTGGGAGAAATCCAGAATGGCTTCAGGAAGGGAAGAAGAGTCACTGACCATCTTTTCACGCTATCCCAAATGATAGAATCCGCGAAAGCAAAAAAGAAAAAGATGTTCATGGCCTTTTTGGATGTTAAAAAGGCATACGATAGAGTATGGAGGGAGGGTATGTGGCGCAAGCTGGAGGCTCTGGGCTTGGGGGGGGGGCGAGTTTGTTGGGATTATGAAAGCATAATATAAAGATGTACAGAGTGAACTTAGCCTGGGTAACATTACAACAAAACGTGTGCCTATGGAGATAGGCCTAAAACAGGGGTGTATCCTTTCGCCAATTCTTTTTGCATTGTACATCAAAGGTTTAGGAGATGAACTCCTGCATAGCGACGAGGGGGTTGCAGTTGGTGACTTGAAGATCCTAGGGCTATTTTTTGCAGACGATATGGTGCTAGTGTCAGAAAGCGAAGAGGGGTTAGAGAAGATGCTGGGAATTGTTGGGAAATATGGGAGCAAATGGAGACTCGAACTTAGTGAAAGCAAGAGCAAAGTTATACCCGTGGGCCGCAAAGTGGACCCCACTCGAAGGTGGAGAGTGGGGTAGTTCTGCATTCCGGAAGGTAGCAGTAGACTTCTTAGTGTAGGAGAGACTAGTGACTATGAATACCTGGGGGTAAATATAAATATCACAGGAAGAGGCATCTACCGAAACCACACAAATAAATTGATTCTGAAGGGGAAGCAAATCCTTAACCAAATGAAACTTATAGGGAGAAACAGTTTCAATAAGGTTTTCGTGGGGAAAACCATTTGGGAAATGGTGGGTCTTCCAAGTATAACATACGGTACGGAAGTTGTACCCCTACACCAGACAACTGTTAAGAGCATGGAAATCCTGCAGAACGATGCAGGCCGATGATAACAGGCTCGAGTAATGCCGCAGCACTAGAAGCAATCAGGGGTGAGCTTGGGTGGATGAGGATCAAGGACAGGATAGACCTATTGAAACTCGGTTATCTTAATTATTTGGTAAATCTCCCCGATAGCCGATGGTGTAAAGTAATGTTCCTGAGAACTTTCAACTCAAATATCAAGACGGGGTGGATGGTCCAAGTGAGGGAGCTAGTAGAAAACTACTCAATGGAGACCTCGGACCTTGACGTTGGGGCAGACCAGTGCAAAAAGATCGTCAGAGAAAGGGTCATGGAGGATTGTAACCATAATTGGCGAGAGGGGGTCAAACCAAAGAGATCTTTGGGTGGCCTGCGTGATAAAGAGAAGCCTGGTTTTGAAGAGTACCTTGATGGCACCTTTGGAGGGGGGGGGGGGGGGATCACTGTTGTTCAAGCTGAGGTCGCGGTCTCTGGAGCTGAGGGGAAAAATTGGGAAAACAGTGAAAAGGAGTGCCAGGTGTGTAACGTGGGCGTGGTGGAGACCCTGGAACACTTTCTTATAGAATGCCCAAAATACCAGTCTAAAAGAACAAGATTCACTGGGAGTATAATGGAGAAGTGGGATGGGAGAATGAAGGACATGTGGTTAGGGGGCGACTCAAAGGAGAGGGTTAATATACTAATCGGAGAGATTGGGAAGAATGGGGCAAGGGGTGTCATCAAGCAGTTCGTCTCCGAGTGTTGGGAGGAGAGAAGAAGCGCGGGAATAGGTGGAGGCAGTTGGTAGAACATGGGTAACCAAGGCCTTCTCATACGAGAACCGCGACAAATCAGCGGCCGGCCGAAGTGTTATTATTATTATTATGTCGTGTGCGTAACATTTAGATATTTCTGTTCACTTCAAGGGGATTTAACAGAAAGATTTTGGGAGAGAAACCATTTATAATTTGAAAATAATCTACAATAAAACAAACAATACTTAATCTTCGTTATATATATTTATTATTGCATATGCTTCATTAAATTGCCACCTTTCACACATTCAGCCCTACATTTAGTATTTTAAAACATAGTTTTATACACTTACCGCCCTTTTTACCAGCAAAAGTTGTGTTCAAGCTATTTTTTTTAAACGGGGGTTCATAACTTATTTTCAATTAGCGTTTCGCCAAACACATGCCGAGGTGATAATAAATATTAAAACCAACCATACATCAGTGGATACTAGTTCTAGATTCCTGTATGTCCTACCCCAATGATACTCACAGGCGCCTATTAAGACTGGAGCGCCTTGTTCTCACTCCACCAATCCCTACGTGTGAGCTCCCAGTGTTGGGCCTGGGGGCTGGGGGGGGGGGGGGGGGCTGAAGGCCCCCCAAATGTAAACCATAATTAACTGTTTTTAACCCCACGTTTGCCCAGGGGCACCAGAATCGATCTCAGAGAATCAGAATAAATATCCGGGGAAGGGCTCATAATCGTGGGAGGGAATACGCACAATTTCATAGTTCAAGCGTTATATCGATCTAGTCCCCCCCCCCCCCCCCCCCCCCCCCCATTTCGAAAGTATGATTATTGGCTCTCGCTCCCGATTCTCGTGGATTTATAAGCAAATAAAGTTATTAGGGTCGCGAGGGATTTTGTGGAAGGGACATAGTAAGTCCCAGTATTTTTATAAATATATCTGTATGGACAATCTCAGATGTCAGTTGCGTGATGGAGGAAGCGATTCTAAGCCGTAGATGATCTCCGACGATCGCCTCAATGTACATGAAGTTTTAGCTATTCTTAGTAGCCGAAATATGGACCTTATTATGGCGACCAGAATTGAAGAATAGGCTATAGTGTCCAGTCCCTGTGTCTGTTAATTCTCTTTTCTATATTCCCTGCCCAGTAAGCACATACGATTACATTAAAACTGACATCTGAGCACAATCCCTACTGCTTTTCTCTGACACACACTGGCGCTTTCGGCTATCTTGAACTTGCTGGACATCAAGTAATTGGAAACATTCCAAATCTATTTCTTGTTAATTCCAGTCCCCCATTATACATATTGGGTATGATAGACACTAATGTGTATAGCGGGCGATTGGAATTAATAACTAATGAATTGTTTACGATAATTTGTTTCTGGGAAGGTCTTGCCCTAGTTAGACTGGGTTACTACTAAATTTTAATTTAATATTAATCCTCTCTCGACGAAGGAAACATTTACAAATTTGTAAATAGAGAGAGAGATGAATTTTTTTATGTTTGCCTTGATGGCTTATTTTTAATTTTTTTTTGCATGCACATGTATGCTTGTATACTAAATTAGAAAGGGGGAGGGGGCAGATGTCCTATGAATGATGTTGAGGATGGAGGGGCACATGTTTGTACACCGAACTAAGAAGGGGGGGGGGGGGGGGGGAGGTCAGATGACCTAAGTATAAAACTCAGCAGGTGGAAGGGGCAGACGTCGTCGGTATACCAATCAGAAGGAGGGGGCAGACGTCCTCGGTATAAAAATCAGCGGGGGCAAATGCCCTGTTATGTTAATTTTGTCAGGGGCAGGTATCCGGGGGAGGGGGTCCGTTTCTTTGTATCTGCTTGCGAAAATTGAGGCCGCAAATAGGAAATCGCACTGTACATAATAATAATACTGATTTGTCGTGGTTCTCATGTGAGAAGGCATTGATTGTCCCTGTTCTCCCAAATGCCTCCTTATCCCCACGCCTCTTTTCTCTCCCAACACTCTGTGACGAACTGCTTGATGACATCTCGTACCCCATTCTTCCCAGTCTCCCGATAAGCATACTACCCTCTCCTTTTTGTCACCCACTAACCACATGTTCTTCATTCTCCCACCCCACTTCCCCATCATACCCCCGGTGAATCTTATACGGTTAGATTGGTATTTTATTTAGACATTCTAATACAAAGTGTTCCGGGGGTCTCCACTACGCTTAAATTACATATTTGGCACTCCTTTCCATTATCTTTCCCAGTTTTCCCCTAAGCTCCAGCGACCTCGACCTCATCTGGAACAACAGTGACCCACCAAAGGTGTCATAAAGGTACTCTTCAAACCCTGGCTTGTCTTTATAAGCAGGCGACCCAAAGTCCTGTTTGCTTTGACCCCCCTCTCACCAATTCAGACTACAAACCACCATGACTCTTTCTCTGACGATTTTTTTACCCTGGGTTGTGCCCATTTCTGAGTCCGAGATCTCCATTGAATAGTTCTCTATTAACTCCCTCACTTGGTCTACCCACCCTGTCTTCATGTTTGAATTCAAAATATTCTGGAACATTAATTTACACCATCGGCTGTCGGAGAGATTTACCAAATAGTTAAGAAAGCCGAGTTTCAATAAGTCTATCCGGTCATTAATCCTCATCCACCCAAGCTCACCCTTATTGCTTCTAATGCTGCGGCATTACTCGACCCCGTTATCTACCGGCCTTCATTGTTCAGGTTTTCCATGCTCTTTAAAGCCATTTCATTTAGAGGTATCACTTCTGTACCATATGTTATACTTGGTACTCCCACCATTTCCCAAATTGTTTCCCCCACGAAAACCTAATCGAAGCTGTTTCTACTTATACGTTTCATTTAATTAAGGATTCGCTTCCCCTTCACATTTGGTTTATTCGTGTGGTTTCGGTAGATACATCTTCCCTTAATGTTTATATTTACCCCTAAAAACTCGTAGTCACAGTTATGTCTCTCCCACACTAAGACGTTTTCTGCTACCTTCCGGAATACAGAACTCCTCCACTCTACACTTTTGAGTAGGTTCCACTTTACGATCCACGGATATAACTTTGTTTTTGCTTTCATTTAGTCTCCATTTGTTCCCATATTTCTCAACAGTTGCCAGCATTTTCTCTTTCCTCTTCCCTTTCTGACACTAGTACCATATCATCTGCGAAAAATAACCCGGGATCTTCAGTCCACCAACTGCTACCCCATCGCCTCTATGCAGCCCTGAGCTCATCACTCAAATCGTTGATGAACAATGTAAATAGAATTGGCGAAAGGATACACCCCTTCTTTTGGTATATCTCCATAGGCACACGTTTTGTTGTTATGTTACTCGGGTTAAGGTCACATTAAAAGCTAAATTTTATGAGTTAAAATTAAAATATCGACATCAAACTTTGGATATGTATTGAATAGCCTATACCCCAACTCACCAGATAGCTTTTATTTGGGCTTCTACTAAACACCAAGAAGAACCACGGAGAACCAAGAAGTAAAAAAATAAAGATACAATACTTTTTTTAATGCTTCATTTACTTACTATGGGTATGTACTGAGCTAAATACATGTAATTCACATTTAACGAAATTTGATGTACCGGTATGAAAGTCCAGAAATACCGCCTCTTTGTCCTACTTGCGAATAGGTGAGACTACCAAGTCGGAACTCTCACTATTTATTTATTGGTGTTTAAGGTCACATATTTATGCACAATGGCTAATCATGACCGTGACAGTTTTACGGGTGGAGGAAGCCGGAGTACCCGGAGAGAACCACCGAGCAACGGCGAGCAACTGTCAGCTCCCCAACATACTAACTCCACACAAGCAGGGTTAGCATTGGTTGAAGACAAGTGCACCATCGACGTGCAGTACGCCTTAGTACACAACGCCACCGTGCCCCCACGCGGGCAATGGAGATGAAGTATCTTACCCAAGGGATTCGAACCGAGGACCTCTCGGTTTGCAGCCTGCACCTCTACCTACTGAGCCACTGCGCTCCCGGAACTCTCACTATATCTTAAAAGTGGAATTTTAAGGGTTGAAGATAAAACATCGGTACCATGCAAACTTCGGATATATATTAAGTATACCCAACATAATCAGAGAACGTTCACTTGGTAAGGGCGTAAACAGGGGGGGGGGGTGGGCACAGGGGGCGGGACGGGAGAGTGGGGGCACGGGGCACAACCGTGCCCCCGCCCCCAATTTTTCTAATTTTTTTTTTTAATTTATGAAGTTCGGATGTACCGGTACCGTATTAAGCTAACTATTGCCAGTTGAGTTTATTATGTTATGCCAATGAATTAATGTCACTGATAACGTTACTTAATCCAGCTGGCCCAGAGGGCTAAAGTTACGCATACAATTATGTACGCTTGTTGTCGATAGAGTATGCAGTTAATTAAGGTCATTGATAACGAACTTAATCCAGCTGGCCAATGGGAATATGCTACACCTATAATGCTTATGTTGTTTTTTGATATCCTTTGGTGCGATCCATCATAAGCACACTAGAAGCCCAACGTGGAAAGGGTTGGACTGATTTGTGGAAACAAATTGAACAACCTTGTGGAGAGTGTGACATTTTGATCCCAGCAAGACTGTCCAAAAAACGCAAACGTGTTGCATCTCGTTCGTTCCAGGACTACATTGTAATGTCGTCAACAGGCCAACTAGATCAGCCAGAAAATGTTTCAGAACACCAACGAACTGACACGTGTATTCAATTATTAGACAAATTCAAAAAAGAACTTAAACGACGATTTTCGCCCAGCAGTTTGACTGTAATGAAAGGTGTCGATTCACTTCTGAGGTTTTCATCAGGTGCCTTGTTTGACTATGAAGCGATAGTACCATTTGTTGAAATGTGTTCGGATTGTTTGGACATTGACACTGTTCTGCTGAAAACAGAGTTAGCTATAGCAGCCAATCTGCTCATACACACAATTAATACTGACTTTAAACAAAAAATTTCAGGTACTTGAAAAGACAATTCCTTACTCAACACTGCCAAATTTACAGAAAGCAGTTAAGCTAGCACTCACCATTCCACGTCATGTATGTTAACGCAGTTTTTCAGCTCCCAAATATATTAAAAATTATCTGAGAAACAAAGTGTCCAACCAAAGATTGTGAGACGTAGGGGTCATGTATATGTCATCCGAAAGGAGTAAAATGTTACTCGAAAATCCATATGATGTTGTTGATAAATTTGCAAAACGAAATGGTAACACTAGAATATCTCTATATTGACCACCTTAGTCAGTATTGGTCTTCAGCACGAGTCGAAATAAGAATTAAGTAGCGTGGCCGTTGTAAGCTGGGTATCCCACTGCCACTGCACCAGTGGCACATGAACCTGTCCGCATTTTCTGGAAAGCCCTCTATGGGAGCTTTCCAGAAAGTGGTGTGGCGTTGTTGTGTTGTTGGTGTGATTAAAGAAAGATGCATGGTTTCTTTTGGTTGTTCTGCAAATTATTTCGACTTGTACTGTACGATGGTTTACTTAATAAAAATGTTTTAAAGTGTGAAGAATTATTTATGTTTTTGGTGCCCCCCAAAAAGACAGACCCTGGTTACGTGCAGGCCTATCACTTGGGGATTCTAGCGCCTGTACTTTACCTGTGGTGTGTTGGGGGTCACATTTTCTACTCGCGGTCTCATTTTAGTACGACCGATGTTTTCTTTCGTTTTCTTTCACGATTTCGGTTGGCAGCCCACTTGACAATAAATTCGCCGAAACGTCTGCGTTCATCAATGTGCAGGTGCGGAAACAGTTTTTATGCTGGAACGTGACTGAGCCCCCAAATAGTTGTAACAACTGACTGTCCCCCAAATACTTCTTGTTTCCAGTGTTGCCTATTGGGTCATTTACCCCTTGAAGTTGAATATTTTGCTGCGACATCGTTTTGACATTAGGCTAGTAGTAGTAAGAGTAAGGTGCTAAGCCTAAAGTAAGAAAATTATTGCCTCTTGGTAAGCCAACAGTTACTGTCGGCAGCTTTTCTTTTAACTCGACAACTTTAAAACTCTCCAGCCGCGCTGTCGTTGGTATATCACTCATTTTCACAGCTCGATTCAACAAGGGATTCGACTCTGGGTGCAGAAAAGAATTTAAGGGCTTAGGTATAGTAGTGAAATTTTGTTTATTTTGAAAATACTCACCTCTGATATTCCTTCAATTCAAATTAAATCATGATATACTCAAAATGTACATCAAAATGAAGGTTGGGATGTATAGAACACGAAACACATGTGTAATCAACTCATAGAGTCGACTGTAGGCACCACTGGTTCTAGTCCAATAATATTAGCCTTCGCCTGTGCTCCGAATTTATTATTTTTTGATTTTTAATATGCTGTTGCACCGCCGACGGTGCGACATATTAAAAATCAAAAAATAATAAATTCGGAGCACAGGCGAAGGCTAATATTATTGGACTACACTGGTTCCTGGAAGTCTGCTGCCGTATTCGCACCTGAACTGATAATTTAATAATATTTCACGAAAACAACTTGTGGCCAAATGTGCTTTACATATCCAAGAACAAAGCTAAGGGATAAAAATTCTTCAAAACACAGCGACAGAGCTGCATTGGGGAAAATTCCGAAGCTTTTGCTTTTGTTTACATATGAGTATACTTTTGATTTCCGGTCGACTTCATCAGACAGAAAAAGCATGTAAAAACAACGCCTTCTAAAATCAAGTAATGAAAAAGATCGCCTTCATACAGTATACTGTTATTAGATAGAGATTGCACAGTTGTCATATTCAATGCAAGGTATCATGATACCTGTTGAAATTTCTTAGAATTACGATTTTGTTTCTTTGATGGAAATTCGTGGTAACGAGTGATTTGCGCATGTCTGTCGAGCATGGAAACCATCTTCAATAAAAAATGCAGACAGTGTTGTCCTTTTCCAAAATGCAGACCTATCGCTGCATTTGAAAGTGTTTTGAATGCCTAGCTTTGTTCTTGGGTGTATGAAGCACATTTGGCCACAAGTTGTTCTGATGAAATATTATTTTATTATCAGTTCTGGTGCGAATATGGTAGCAGACTTCCAGGAACCAGTGGTGCCTACAGTCGACTCTATGAGTTGATTACATATGGGTTTCGTGTTCTGTACATCCCAACCTTCATTTTGATGTATAATTTGTGAATATTTAATCTGAATTTAAGGAATATGAGAGGTGATAATTTCAAAATAAACAAAATTCTATTACTTATATAGGCCCTTAAGAAATAAAGGTGCTTACACACAAATTATACATCAAAATGAAGGTTGAGATGTACAGAACACGAAACACATATGTACTCGGTAATCAACTCATAGAGTTGACAGCAGGCACCACTGATTCCTGGGAAGTCTGCTACCGTATTCGTACCAGAACTGATAATAAAATAATATTTCCGGTGAACAACTTGTGGCCAAATGTGCTTCACATATCCAAGAACAAAGCTAGGCATTCAAAACATTTTAGAGTGCACCGATAGGGCCTCATTTTGGAAAAGGATATGCATTTTTATTGAAGATGGATTCCATGTTCGACGCAATCGACGGACATGCGCAAATCACTCAATATCATGAAGTTCCATAGAAAAACAAAATTGTAATTCTATGAAATATCAACAGGAACCCTTTACCCAATGTAATGGCCAAAACCGGCCAGCGCTATTTGAAAAAATCGCCAATTAATTTTCATTTTTTGTCTCAAAAACATAGGTTATTACCCTTCATTGGAATGAGCTTGTTCCAATTAGGGGTCATAACCTATGTTTTTGAGACAAAAAATGAAAAAAATTAGTTATTCAAGATTTTTTTTTTTTTGCAAGTGTCGTCTGCTTTTCATGTTAGGTAAAGGGTTAAGGCAATCTTTCTCATTATTTGATTTTAGACGGTGTTGTATATTGATGCTTTTTCTGTCTGATGGAGTTGCCCAGAAATCGAAAGTATTTTGCAATGTAAACAAAGCCAACAGTTTTGGAATTTACCCCCATACAGCTCTGTTGCTTTGTTTTGAAGAATTTTGATGCCCTAGCTTTGTTCTTGGATATGTGAAGCACATTTGGTCACAAGTTGTTCTCGTGAAATATTATTTTATTATCAGTTTCGGTACAATACGGTTGCAGACTTCTAGAAACCAGTGGTGCCTGCTATCAAATCTATGAGTTGTGTACATATTATTTTTCGTGTTCTATACATCTCAGCCTTCCTTTTTATGTATAATTTGTGTATATTTAATTTGAATTTAAGGAATATCAGAGGTGGGAATTTCAAAATAAACAGAATTCTATTACTTATTTCGCACCTTAATTTCTTTTCTGCACCCCGAGTCAAATCCCTTGTTGAATCGAGCTGTGAAAATGAGTGATATTCCAACGACAGCACAGCTGAAGAATTTCAAAGTTGTAGAGTTAAAAGAAAAGCTGTCGACAGTTGGCTTACCAAAATGAGGTACTTTTTTGTCTACATTTGGGGTATTAAAAACTATTTATTGTTCAAAATGAACATATATATTACATCTAAACAAAACAATTTTAACAGACATAATGAACTAGAACAGTTACTATATTTTGATTTGTTGTGGATACAGGTTGATAAGAAAAATTGGCATGATGATGCCATGATCATACTGAAGTGTTTCTAGGTGCAGCTAATTGGAGCCACATGTTGTTAAAAAGTAAACTTTGATTGAAAATACTGATGAAATAAACTGACAAATTATGCATTTGCATGTATATTTCTCTTTGAATATATCTGATGAATACTGTTAATACATATTTTGGAAATTTATTATTATCATTTGAAAATAATATCAAAGAAAGTTTTTCATTATCATCAAAGTTTATAAAACTGGGTATTATTTCCACCAAAGCTCCAAACATGTTGGATCTTTCCTTATCAATTTTGTCACATTTTAAAATGAAATGTTCCTCATCTTCAGTATCTACTCTGCATAAAGGACATTTCCGTATTTCTAAGTCTAGATTTTTGTGTGTACCTACATGTACCTCCACCATGAGTTTATTGTTACTTATTCGTATCCTTGTAAAAGACTGAATAATTTCTTTGTTATTATCATATAATAAATAATTCTCCATCTTGTATATATTCTTGTATTTCCTATAAAAGCGTATTTTATTTCCATTTGGTTTGTTCGTGTCATCAAAAATCTTGTCCCTCCAATATTTTAAGTACCTTGTTTCTAATTCTTTTACCAATGCGAAAGATAACTTATGAATGTTAAAAGTTGATTGATGACCCCATGTATGATCAAAGCCAATCTTTCTCAATGGTTGATTAATGGTTGATAGTTGTTGCTTTTTTTTTTTGTATATATTCAGCTTCAGCCGCAGAGCCTATTTATTTATAGACCATGTGTGTACCCTGTTGTAAAGCCTGTGAGCACATTGTGGAACTGAGGCTATAAACTTCATTATTATTATTATTAATAACCTCATTTTTTTACCAAAACCACCTTCAGTGTCGATGCTATCAATATATGCATTTCTAACTATTTCTAACCCAATTACCAGGAATGAAAGGAACAGCAAAATTATGAAAACAAAAGGTTTTGAAAAACTTTACATGTGCACATATTTGGCGCTTTGTAAGTTGTATTTTAAAACGCATATGAAAAACAGCCAACAGAAAACACTGTGTTGTCACAGCTTGTGTTTACAGTGTAACAACATGCCCTGTGCATAATTGCAAAAATGCACTAGCTGCACAATTTGAACAATGCCGACAGAATGTTTGCGGCATTCAGTTGTATTATTTTGACTCTCATGCAAACACATTTGAAACCTAATGAGTTTAACATGTTGGTTTGAAGGGCCATATTCTTGTCCATCTTTCTCCAGTTGAACTATTCACAATATTTTCATTTGGATATTTATTGAGTGATAGGATAGTAAATTGGTAAAAATTGGTCACCCGTATTTTTAGAAATATTTATAGATGATTCAATAATAATGTGAGGGAGATACATGTAGGAATTATCAGGTGGTTCATGTATTTGATGGTGATTCTATTTTTAACTAGAATCCCAGACAGAACCCTAAGGTTGTGTTTACCCACAGTGCCTGGTTAATAACTCATGCACTTTGCAGTACAGATATGCGCTCACCTTATAGTTATGTTATGAACCACCTGGCATACTACAAAGGGTGATTAAGAGTTAAAGGGTACTGTTTTACCTTGTAATGAACCGATTATCAAAAATTGCTATGAACCGATTACCGATTATTTCACCGCCGATTCTGATGGTTGGAATAGGACACAGAAAAAATCTCTTAATGCCTATTATAGTAATACTACTAAATTTCATTGCCAAATCACCAATTACAAATGTTTAATAGCACATTAACCCTTTGAACTCTGGCGGTAACTTCCATGTCAGTTCAATAGCAGCAATTCGAAGCGTCCATATTCATTATTTGGGGTAGACAAATCAATATTTTCAACTGAGAATATTGATTGGTTTACCCAACACATTTACTGAACAGCCATCCTATTTAATGATGTTATGACGTATCATGTTCCTGGCCGGAAAAGCGGCCGCTAGGGTTCAAAGTGTCAAGTTCTCAGACTATGCATGTATTGTGCAAGGCAATTTTAGCCAAAATAATGTTCGCATTATTTTTGGAAAGAAGCTTGTGATTAACGGTATAATCACAATATTGTTCTCTTGTGAAGATTGTGTTTATTCTGGTAAATAGTGTTAACATAGCTTCGTTTATAAATACAATACACTTGAGCTGTGTTAACCAGAAATATATTGAGTACAGATACTTTGTGGCTCAGTTTAATAATAACTTTGATGTAAGATGTGTGTTGTGAACTTGTGTCCATGTAAATAAAGTGGGCAACATGGCTTATTAATGCTCACCCCCGGGCTTGAGTTGATACTCATGTTGTGGTCATGATTAGCCATTGTGCAAAAATATGTGACCTTAAACACCAATAAATGAATAAATAAATAATAATTAAATTTAGGAATCCTTGTATTTTTTAGGTTTGAATATTTTCTTTTGATGAAGGCACAACACGTTCTGAAAAATATTTAACAATTCTTGGTGCTTTTACTCCATAAATGCTTTTGGTGGCTTTAACTTTCAGCTTTATAATAAAAAAATCACAGAATTATCAGATGTCACAATTCCATTGACTCCAAAAAGAGAATAAACTATGAGCTGTCGATCAGAAGAAGCAACACCAACTTTGCCTTTTAAATAATTAACTAAGTTTTTCGTTAAATATCTGGTTCACATTATTCTGGAGCCAGAAAGGAATACGTAATCAGTGTAAGACCATCATTATATAATAAGCCTTTTAAAGAAAATAAATAAATAAACATTTTATCTTTGTTGTTAATATAATTTTTAAAGGTTTTAATGGAATTTTCAGGTCATTTCTTTAAACAGAATCACTTAGAAATACTGGAATCACCCAAAAAAATTCTAATTTATATTTACAACCTTCAAACACCACAAAACCCACTATCATGGAATAGAACGGTAATTTAAAGGAAAACGGCAATAAAATAAAGGTGTACATTCATTCATATCATAACTTTTTAGGGTGATTCCGGTATTTACTGGTGATTCCAATATATAGGTAGACCGGTTTACATTACAAAAGACATAAAAGTACAGTTGTTACGGCGGTTCTGGATCACTGTGTAAATCTCGGCATCTACTATTTCAATCTACACATATTGTGACAAACATTTTGTATATATTTGGAGTTTATTGCCTCCTTGAAAAACACAAACAATATTATGAGAATAACCCACCTGCAAATGACTGTATGGTGTACAAGGCAGGCCTTACATTTTTCGACGAGAATCGATTCACACAAAGATTCACACAACAAAACCGGCGAGAATCCATGTAGATTCTTGCTGCACATCAGTTAGGATTCGATTGAAAAGAATTTAGTGAATTTAACCCTTTATCTAACATAGTGGCAGCAAATTAACCAATACAAGGCTAACATAACTTGAAATATCCTGACACTTTGTCAATAAAATTGTATAAATATGGCTGTCATTGGAACCGGCTTAATGAGCGGTTCCAATGACATCCGTATTTGAAAGATTTTATGGGCAAATTTATAATGTTTATTTTTAGCTTACCTTGATGAAGTCAAGATGAGCTTACATGTATCTAATTGCTCTCCATCTTCTATCTTTTGTCCGACTATCAACACTATGTTTTGTACTTCTCTTCCAAAACCACCAGGCCAATTCAAATGAAAGTTTGTGTGAGTGATGGTCCTGAAGGGTCAGTGCTTTTTTGTTCAACTCAACATACCCATCCCCATAGGGAGGGGGTGGGGAAAATGCTCCAAAATACTTTAAAAATCTTCTTCTCATGAACCAGTTGGTACAATGACTTGATATTTGGTATGGCGCTTCCTTTTAAGGTGTAGAATCAAGTTTGTTCAAACGAAGTTCGTGAAGCAAAATTTGGCTTTGTAATGAGAGGGGTAAGATTTTTTTCTATTTTCTGAACCAATGGCCCGATTTGAACCAAATTTGGTATGTGGTATTATTGTGTCATAAGTACCTGACTCATGCAAAAAATGTTTTTCCTGTTTGCCTGTGGGAACCCCAGGAGCTAAAAATAGAAATATTTTCAAATGCCCATATTTCCCAAACCACATGGAACAGAGAATTGTTATTTGGCATGAAGCATCCTTAGGACCAGTAGAATTGACTGATAAAAAAAAATACCCATCTGTTATGTCAGGCTGTCTTGTGGGGGGGGGGGGGGGGGGGTGTGGGGGAGGGCACATCGAAAAAATACTGCATATTTGCAAACATTTAAAACAAATTTTTCTCCTGAACCATTGGTCAGAATCTTTTGATATTTGGAAAAAAAGCATCCATAGGAGGATAGGGGGGAGGGCAGATACAAATTTGGTAAAATTAAGCCCTTGGTTCATAATTGGGTTCGATACAGGATCCCATATTTTAAACTTAGGGCAATATGGGGAATAATCTTTAAAAATCTTCTTCAAAACCACCAGTTAGAATCTTTTAATGTTTGGCATACATCATTGTTATGAGGGTCAGATTCAAGATTGTTCAAACCAAGACCCCAGGTTAATTTGTGGGCTTCCTAATGGAAGCCCAAATTTGAACTAAGTGCAATATGAGGGATAATTTTTAAAAGTCTTCTTCTTCAGATCCGCCAGTCAGAATCCTTCATATTTGGTATACAACATCTCTAAGGGGGTCAGATTCAAGTTTGTTCAAATCAGGTCCCTAGGTTAGTAGTTGGGCTCCCTATGGTAGCCCAAATGTTAACTTAGTGCAATATGGGGGGTAATTTGTAAAAATCTTCTTCTTCAGATCCACCAATCAGAATCCCTTCATATATGGTATACAGCATCTCTAGGGTGGGCAGATTCAAGTTTGTTCAAATCGGGTGCCTAGGTTAATATTTGGGCTCCCTTTGGTAGCCCAGATTTTAACTTAGTGCAATATTAGAAAATTTCTTTAAAATCTTTCTCCGATCCAGTAGTCAGGATCCTTTCATATTTGGTGTACAACATCTCCAGTGGGGTCTGATTCAAATTTGTTCAAGTTTGATCCCTAGATTTATATTTGGGCTCCCTATGCAATATGAGGAAATTTATTTAAAAATCTTATTCAAATCCACCCGTCAGAATGCATTCATATTTGGTATACAACGTCTCTAGGGGGACAGATTCAAGTTTGTTCAAAGCAAGTGTCTGGGTTAATATTTGGGCTCACTATGAGAACCCAAATTTTAAGTTAGTGCAATATGAGGGAATTTCTTCAAAAGTCTTCTTCAGATAATCAGATTCACCAGTCAGAATTAATAGGTGGGCTTCCTAATGGAAGCCCAAATTTTAACGAAGTGCAATATGACAGATACTTTTTAAAAATCTTCTTCTTCAGATCCACCATTCAGAATCCTTTCATATTTGGTTTACAACATCTCTAGGGGAGTCAGATTCAAGTTTGTTCAAATTGAGTTCCTGGGTTAACATTTGAGCTCCCTGTGATAGCCCAAATTTTAACTTCGTGCAATATGAGGAAATTTCTTTAAAAATCTTCTTCAGATTCCAGTGGGGTGAAATTCATGTTTGTTGAAATCGAGTGCCTGGATTAATATTTGGGCTCCCTATGGGAGCTGGAATTGACCATGCAGCTGAAGAATTCAATTTTTTTTTGTTTAATGCCCTCTAGAGATGTGCAACTAAGATTAATCCACTGAGGTTGTATGAAGGGGCTCCATATGGGAGCTCCGCTTTTTACCTTATGATTAACTGAAGAAACAGCATGATGCTTGGACTATTTTAATCTCTCCTGAGGGGATCAAGGATTGATAATGGATCCTATGGAAATTGATTGCTTAATGTAGATTCATTCTTGGACTAAAATATAATATCAAACTCAGTTTGTGTTTTAAACATTAAAAAGCTGTGTTGGGTAAAGGTTTTACATGTGTTACTGGTATACGGCAGGGGTTCAACCATTGTGGCCTCATGGGATCCTGAGACACTCATAGCCGGTTTGGATTCTCCCAACCAATTTTGCGAGAATCCAAATGGATTCTCCCAAATTTAGATGAAATACAAGCCCTAAAGTGTGAGTTGTCTGTTTGCGGTGGTTGTGGATCATCTCATGGGGGTGCAGATCAAACATCACATTTTAAATGTGAGCCTAAAATATCACACTGTTAGGGAACATATTACCTGTAGGACATCTTGTGACAACAATTGGCATATTTTAACTCCGAAACTAGTAAGTAGAGAAAAAGAAACATTGTAAGCATAGACAATATACACCTTATAACTCACGACCAGAGCACAGCATGCAAATATTTTTCAAAACCAAACTTTTAATTATTTGTTTATTTATTGGGGTTTAAAAGGGTAAAGAAGCATCTGTTTTTTTCTTCTCATTTTTAGCTGGCAGTTGTCTCTGTTGGAATTGTCCCAGGTACTTGGGTTGTCCTAGATACTTGAGCCAGGAGGTGCCTGCGGCGGAGACCAGATGAGGGAGTAAAGGGCACCAATATGATGAGACAAAGTTGGCAAGATATTCACTGAGGTAACTTCCTATTAGCCTGAAAAAGAAGGTTGATGTAAAGTTACCAAAGCTGATATCTCTGCTGATTTGAAACTAATCAAGTAATAATCTCTTTACCAGCTCGCCTGACTTTGTCAGGGGAGCTATAGTGATCACTCACTGTCTGTCGTCCATGAACATGGTGTTTGCATCTTCTCCAAAACTGCTGAACTGATTTAAGTGAAATTTGAGATAATAGTTTGTTATGACATCGCATTTTGATTTTGTTCAACTCAAGTTGCCTTGCCTCTCAGTGGGGCCTTGTCCAAAAAGCGTGCTTAAATCTTAAAAAATCTTCTTCTCATGAACCAGCTGTAGCAGAGACTTGATATTTGGTGTGCAGCTTTCTTTTGAGGTGTAGACTCGGATTTGTTCCAGAGAAGTTCGAGGAGCTATATTTGCCATCGTTATGGGAGGGGCAAGAATTTGCCCCGCCCAAAATTTCTATTTTCCAAACCGAGAGGCTGATTTGAACCAAATTTGATATGAGGGCATATTGGGTCATAAGTACTTAAATTATGCCCCCAAATTTTCCCGTCGCCCCATGGGAACCGCAGGAGCTAAAGCTAAAAATAGAAAAAAATTAAAATGCCCATATCTCCAAAACTACACGCCACTGAGAATTCGTATTTGGTGTGAAGCTTCTTCAGGACCAAAAGGATGGAGTGGTCAAAAAAAATTGCTATCAGTTTTATCATAGGGTACTTTTTCGAGACTTTGAAAAAGTGCTTAGTCAGCATAATTTAACACTGTGGGTAATGGGAAAATATTTAAGACTACTCTTCTCCCAAACCAATGCTCCAAAAGCTTTCAAATTTCACATATAACATCCTGGGAAGATTGTTTCACATGTTTATTGAAATCAAATCCCTGGGTTCATATTTGGGCTCTCTATGGGAGCCCAAATGTTTAAATTAGTGCAGTATGAGAATATTCTTTAAAAGTCTTCTTCTTCAGATCCACCAATCAGAATCTTTTGATATTTGGTATGCAGCATCCTTAGGGGCTGAGATTCAAGATTCAAGCAAAGTCCCTGGGTTCATATTTGGGCTCCCTGTGGGAGCCCGAATTATAACTTAGTTCAATATGAGGAATTTTCCTTAAAAATCTTCTTCAGATCTGGCAGTCGGAGTGTTTTGACATTTTGATATTAAGGTGGAGAGATTCAAATTTGTTCAAGCCAAGTCCCTGGGTTGATATTTGGGCTCCCACAGGGAGCCCGAATTATAACTTAGTTCAATATGTGGAATATTCTTCAAAAATCTGCTCACATCCACTAGTTAGAATCTTTTGATATTTGGTATTCAGTATCCTTAGGGAGGTGAGATATAAGTTTGTTAAAGCCAAGTCCCTGCGTTCATATTTGGGCTTCCTGTGGGAGCTCGAATTGTACCAAAATTTCTATTTTCTGGACTGAGAGGCCAATTTGAACCAAATTTGATATGAAGGCTTATTGGGTCATAAAAAAAGTTTTTCCCGTCACTCCATTGGAACACAGGACCTAAAAATAGAAAAAAATTTAAAACGCCCATATCTTCAAAACTACTCGGCACTGAGAATTTTTGCTTAACTTGACAAAGTGAAGATAAGCTATTGCCATCATGCATGCAGAAGTCTGTGAGTCTGTTCACATTTTCCTTTATCACAGGCTACACTACGTAGTTCTTGTCCGATCATCACAAAATTTCATATGCAGGTTTGAGATCATGTCTAGTTGAAAACGTCCTCTTTTGGTCATGATCGGTCAACCGTGATGGCTGCCCGAGCCCCAAAACCTGAAAACCTTTAGCACAGTCTACAGGTCGTATTTATGAAGGGATTTCGTTGTAACTTGGTAGGATGCTTCTGTATAATATCAGATGAGAATGTCCCCATTTGGTCATGATCTGTCAACCATGACGGCTGCCCAAGCCTGAAATTCCATAACTTTTAGCACAGTCTACAGGTCATATTTAATATGGAGGGGAGGGATTTCATTATAGCTTGGTAGGATGACTCCATGTGATGTCTAGCCGTCAACTGTGACGACTGCTTGAGCCCAAAACCCGAAAACCTTTAGAACAGTCTACAGGTCGTATTTATTGAGGGATTTCATTGTAACTTGGTAGGTTGACTCCATATAATGTCTAGATGAGAATGTCCCCTTTTGGTCGTGATTGGTAAACTGTGACGTCTAGAGGTGCTCGGAAGTCCGAAGACCTTTAGCACAGTCTGCAGGTCATATTTATGAAGAGATTTCATTGTAACTTGGTAGGATGACTCCAGATAATGTCGAGATAAGAACGTCCCCTTTTGGTCACGATCATTCAGCCGTAACGACTGCCTGAGCCTAAAACCCAAAAACCTTTAGCACAGTCTACAGGTCATATTTATGGAGGGATTTCATTGTACCCTGGTAGGATGACTCCATATAATGTCTAGATGAGAACGTCCCCTTTTGGTCGCGATAGTCAACTGTCCCTGTGGGAGCCTGAATTATTACTCAGTTCAATATGAGGAATATTCTTAAAATCTTTTTTTTATTTCAGATCCACTGGTCAGAATCTTTGGGTATTTGGTATAAGCTTTTCTTAGGAGGGGCAGATGCAACTTGTTCAAATCAATTTCCTGAGTTGATATTTAGGCTACCATGTCAGGTGAGCACCCTCAGCCCCCCTGGGGCCTCTTGTTTATTAAGCCCAAACAAATAATTACAAAATGTTCTCAGATCTGTTACAGTTTTCAATCTTTTCAGCAAGTTCGAAGTTTACTATTCTAGTTGTGTGTACCCATACTATGTATGGTACACATAATGCCGGCATCTGGGGTGACCATCCGTCGTTCGTCCATCCTTTGTCTGTCTGTCTGTCTGTCCATCCGTCCGTCTGTCCGTCCTTCGTCCGTATCCATTTCTTTGGCATTCGATAACTTGAAAAATATTGCTTGGATTGTCAAGTTACTTTATATTTGTGTTCAGGTTACTGTTGTGCCGAGCTGTATAGTTTTTTGGTGTAAATCGGATAATTTGATCGTGAGATATTAACCCTTTATCCTTCAAATTGAAAATTCCTCCCATCCCTTTGGCATTCGATAACTTGAAAAATATTCCTTGGATTGTCTAGTTACTTTATATTTGTGTTCAGGTTACTGATGTGCCGAGCTGTATAGTTTTTGGTGTAAATCGGATGATTTGATCCCGAGATATTAACCCTTTATCCTTCAAATTGAAAATTCCTCCAATCCCTTTGGCATTCGATAACTTGAAAAATATTGCTTGGATTGTCAAGTTACTTTATATTTGTGTTCAGGTTACTGATGTGCCGAGCTGTATAGTTTTGGTGTAAATCGGATAATTTGATCGTGAGATATTAACCCTTTATCCTTCAAATTGAAAATTCCTCCAATCCCTTTGGCATTCGATAACTTAAAAAATATTACTTGGATTGTCAAGTTACTTTATATTTGTGTTCAGGTTACTGATGTGCCAAGCTGTATAGTTTTGGTGTAAATCGGATAATTTGATCCTGAGATATTAACCCTTTATCCTTCAAATTGAAAATTCCTCCAATCCCTTTGGCATTCGATAACTTGAAAAATATTTCTTGGATTGTCAAGTTACTTTATATTTGTGTTCAGGTTACTGATGTGCCGAGCTGTATAGTTTTTGGTGTAAATCGGATGATTTGATCCCGGGATATTAACCCTTTAACCTTCAAATTGAAAATTCCTCCAATCCCTTTGGCATTCGATAACTTGAAAAATATTACTTGGATTGTCAAGTTACTTTATATTTGTGTTCAGGTTACTGATGTGCCGAGCTGTATAGTTTTTAGTGTAAATCTGTTATTTTGATCCTGAGATATTAACCCTTTATCCTTCAAATTGAAAATTCCTCCAATCCCTTTGGCATTCGATAACTTGAAAAATATTGCTTGGATTGTCAAGTTACTTCATATTTGTGTTCAGGTTACTGATGTGCCAAGCTGTATAGTTTTTGGTGTGAATCTGTTATTTCGATCCTGAGATATTAACCCTTTATTCTTCAAATTGAAAATTTCTCCAATCCCTTTGGCATTCGATAAGTTGAAAAATATTCCTTGGATTGTCAAGTTACTTTATATATGTGTTCAGGTTACTGATGTGCCGAGCTGTATAGTTTTTGGTGTAAATCTGATAATTTAATCCTGAGATATTAACCCTTTATCCTTCAAATTGAAAATTCCTCCAATCCCTTTGGCATGAGATAACTCAAAAAATATCAATCCGATTGTCATGTTACTTTATATATTTATTCAGGTTACTGATGTGCAGTGCTGTATAGTTGTTTTTATGTAAATCTGATAATTTGATCCGGAGATATTAACCCTTTATCCATCAAATTAGACACTCCTCCAATCCATTTCTATATGTACCCATACCTTGTATGGTGTACATAATGTCGGCATCCGTGGTGGCCCTCCGTCATACAGCTTTCTACTAGTTGCGCGTATGGGTACACATCTGACGATTTCATCGGCCTATTTTTTAACTATCCAAACATCTTGATTCCCCTGATGGGTTAGTTGCAGGTGTTCGGATACCTGAACTATCTCCTCTCCCACTTTGACAAACCCCTGATTTGGTCTCTGAATCTTAGTTTGCTTTAAATTTTATACACAACTCTCTGACGTCTTTTCATTCACCTATTCTTTACTTATTGCCACCATTAATTCCTCATACAAAAACTTGGCTTCAGACTACTCCATTATGTCTGGTAATGCCAATTTCCCTTTATGGCATTTAATCAATAACTGTGATTTCATAGTTAACAAATTGGTTGCACCTAGTAACGCATCAAGATGGGGCAACACCACTTTGGTTCAGGTTGGCCAACATCAAACCAAGTTTGATGTCACATCTGCCGAGCTTAAGAATTGACAATTGTGGGATCGAAAATCATATCTAATAAATAAATGTGTATATGTGTTGCATGTGTTCATACATGCATATTATATGTACAGTGGTGCCCACTTAATTGGATATCTCGAACTGAATAACCCTGTTAATTGAATATAATTTCCCAGCACAATACCATTTACCATACCTCCAGTACAAATATGACCAGTTAATTGAATACAGGTTATAGAGTAAACTCCTGTTAATTGAATAAAAAATCTTGTAACCTGTCAAGAAATTACCATGACTCTCCTCTCCAGTTTTCCTTTGTTTTTTTTTTATCTATTTGACCTCAGTACATCCAATACATGGATCCGTCCATATTCTCTGAGAGGGAATGGCTCATTTATTTCCTAAGGCAGGTATAGTTTATATATTGAGAGAGAGAGAGAGAGAGAGAGAGAGAGAGAGAGAGAGAGAGAGATTGCCCATAGTCTATCACTGTCATAAAATAGCACAAGCAGTGATCCACAACTTGACGGAATTGGTTGTCTTTAAATAAGAATTTGTACAGATATTAAATAGGATGCAATCAGCCTGCAAGTTTGTAGGTATAAAGTACATATCAAAAAATATATCTAATTAATTTATACTTTTACAGCTTCATTACCAAAATATACAAGTAATTTGGGATTATGTGTTTTTTCTTGCTGAAGAATTTGTAGGTCACATTGCGAATGCGTAAAAAGTATTTACTGGTTGCAACTTTTTGTAGGTTGTTGTGGAGGATTTTATTTGGCATTCAGAACTACTAATAAATAGTTTTGAAAAATGTGGATTTGTGTTCCAACAAAACAATGAATCTTTAATAATAAATAGATAAGAAATCAAAATTGATCCGGAACCGCCATTGATTCGAAATCTCCATAACAACTGTACATGTATTACAAAGACTCTTATGTATAGTACAGTGGCCCCCTACAGTCTGGTTGACCGTAGTCCTATCTATGACCCCCTTATCAGTACACCATCCTCTTAGCCCCTTTAAGTTGAACAGTCCCACAAGCTCCATATCCAAACAGTCCCATTATTATACCCCCACCTTTTTTTAAAAAAATGGGATATACTGGATTGTGCCTGTCTGTGCATCTGTTTGTCTGTCCGTCTGCACTTGGATGTCTGTTTTCATTATAACTTCAACATCACTGCTCAGATTTTGATGAAATTTCATACAGATGTTCACTATAATGAGACCTTTAAGCAGCATAAGCCATTTTGCTGTTGGAATATTTTTTTCTGTGAGTTTATACAAAAATAGGCTATTTTTTGTCTGTTTGCATCGTATCTCAGGTTTAGGTCATTGAAATTTGGAATGAAGATTGTTTATGGGAAAGGCTTTCAACTGAGTCTCTAATAATATTTCTTACTTTTCACTTTTTTGACTTTGTAAAATAGCCAATTTTTTGTATGTTCTCCTCATTTTTCAGGTTTGGGTAATCAGATTTCAATAAAATTTGGAGTGAAGATTGTTTATGGGAAAGGCTTTTAAGTGAGTTATGTCCCTGTAGTAAAACAAAGAAAATACATGCAAATCACCTCCCCACATGTGCCATTATGTCTTTGTTCTACATCTCTTATGTGGATGGTCCGATCCTCACTAGACTTGGATTGTGCCTATCTGTGTGTCCGTCTGTGCATCCACCCGTTATAACATTAACATTACTGCTCAGATATTGATGAAATTTCATACAGATGTTCACTATCATGAGGTCTTTAAGTAGCCTCAGTCGTTTTGCTGTTGGAATATTTTTTCTGTGAGTTATGGCCCTTTGAATACACAAAAATAGGCTATTTTTTGTCTGTTCGCCTCGTATCTCAAGTTTGGCTTATTGGATCTCAATGAAATTTGGAATAAAGATTGTTTATGGAAGAGGCTTTCAAATGAGTGTCTAATAATACTTCTTAATTTTCACTTTTTAGACTTATCCCCCTTTTTAACTTTGAAAATTTGCTGTTTGCCTCGTAAAAGAGCTAATTTTTTGTCAGTTGGCCTCATATTTCAGGTTTGGGTTATCAGATATCAATGAAATTTGCAATGAAGATTGTTTATGGTAAACGTGTTCAAATGAGTCATGTCCCTGTAGTAAAACAAAGAAAATACACGCTAAGCACCTTCCCACATGTGGCATTATGTCTTTGTTCTATAAGGTTTGGGTTATCAGATTTCAATGAAGTTTGGAATGAAGATTGTTTATGGGAAAGGCTTTCATTTGAGTCATGTCCCTGCAGTAAAACAAAGAAAATACATGCAAATCACCTCCCCACATGTGGCATTATGTCTTTGTTCTACATCTCTTATTTGGATGGTCCAATCATCACTAGTCTTCTGTAA
This sequence comes from Pictodentalium vernedei, assembly GCA_031216915.1. Classification (NCBI taxonomy): domain Eukaryota; kingdom Metazoa; phylum Mollusca; class Scaphopoda; order Dentaliida; family Dentaliidae; genus Pictodentalium; species Pictodentalium vernedei. The sequence continues at coordinate 351,547,352 of CM062292.1, forward strand.
CAGGTGTTCCTGGCCTTCACAATTGCCTTGCTGTAAAACAAAGACAATAATTTTACTGTTTGCCTTGTAAAATAGCCAATTTTTTGTCTATTCGCCTCACATCTCTGGTTTGGGGTTCGCGGATCCCAATGGAATTTGGAATGAAGATTGTTTATGGGAATAGCATTCAGGGTATCATGTTTCATTTCTTTTCTTGTCATTGTTTGGCGGTATGCATCTTGGAGGTATGCCCGGGGCATGGCCCCCTCCCTCTTGTTTTCTGTGTGTGTTTTTAAAGGGCGATGGAGGCAATGTCTCCTGAGTGAGACATTGGCAACATCAAGCAGAATCATCCCTTATATTGTTTCCACTTTTCTTTGTATCAGAAGTCTTTCATGGGACTTGATTGTCCAGGACTTTGCAGAAACTCAGATTCAAAATGTAGCATTTTAAATTATCTCTTGGGAGGAAACTTATGATTTCTTCATGTTACCACACTAACTGCATGGGGTTTATTATGGTTCAGGACCAAAACAATATGAGAGTTAACCTCAGTAGTGCGTTAGGTGTTTTTCACTTTTAGGTTGCACGAGATGAACTTCTAGGGTTAGAATAGCATCTGTAAAGGTAGAATAAAAATGGGATTCTGGGAAAATCAGGACCAGTACCCCTATTAAATAGAACATACCCCAGGAGATATCTCAGTTCTATAGCATTACATACTATTCTTATATGCCCAAAATGGGTTTCACATCAAATAAAAGTGGATTTTGGTGATTTGGAGGGATTGTCGGGTCTATTTGGGTAATTGTATGTACTCTAGTTCAAGCAAACACACCCTACAAACATACCCCTATCCTAAGCGTTTGGGTAACATAGTAACCACATGGTACCATACAAACCAAGATGGTGGCCTCCAGTATACAAAATGGACGACAGGAACACGTATCACCGTAACAACACGTGCTGCGCATGCGCTCTAGAACCACGTATCACTATGGGGATGATGTCACAAGATGGCCTCTCACATGGGTTACCATAGCAACACACATGGCACCACTGCATCACGTGACATGACATCACTTTCCGGGGCCTGCAACCTGGAGGTGAAAAGCCTCTGACATACTACTACCCCCCCCCCCCCCCCCATCCCACCAGTTGCAATTATTCTGTTATTATTACCACTTCACCAGGCATTTTCTCGTATATTAACATAGTTTAGCAGGGCGGTAAAACTCAGTAATTCATGGCATCATCCAACTGGAAGTGGGTGACAGGCCATTAATGAAAACAAAATCCATTTCGGGCCAGTAATAAACCCTTTGTTATCGGATCCTGCCGGCTCATTAATAAACCATAACGGGGGTGCGATGGCATTGCGATAACCGGTTCTGATCAGATCACCGAAGTTAAGCAACGTCAAGCCCGGTTAGACCTTGGATGGGTGAGTGTCTGAGCGATCGATTTGGACTCCCAAGTTGTGTCCTTGGGCAAGGCACTTCAGCCCGCTTGTCCACATGGGGGCATGATGACGCCGTGTACTAAGGCATACTGCATGTCAATGATGCGCATGTCTTCAACCAATCTAACCCTGCCTGTGCTGCAGTGCAGAGTTACGATGTTGGGGAGCTGGCAGCTGCTCGTCGTTGCCCGTGGTACTCTCTGGGTACTCCGGCTTCCTCCACCCATAAAACTGTCACCAACATGATATGACCTTAGCTGTTAATGTGTCGTTAAACCCTAATAAATAAATAAATAAATAAATAGTAATGATGGCACATGATTTCATAGCAGTGAGGGTGCTTCCTAAACAACAACAGGCTTATTATTGGACTGATTTTGATGCAATTTTATATGTTGATCCATTCATTAGTCAGGAACTAAACTAAGAAGTTGAAAACCAGATCACATGATCACCATAGGAACCAGGATACTTCTTTAGCAATGGGCTAACTACTGGGTAATTTTCAATAAAAATTAATATGTGGGCTCACAATTTAGTCACTTTTCCAAATATTGGACTATGTTGCACTTCTTGTTAAATTTTTTTTAACTTTTTAGTTTCACTATCTTGAATTGTGAATAATGTTCATTCAAGGTATTAGGACAATTTTGTGATTGAAAGAGTCCACTTGCTGTATCATACAGTTGCATTGACACTAAATTTTGTTGAGGTGTAAGTTGAAAAAATTTTCAATACTTGCATGTATTGGCTTGTTGGCAATGTCATTTTCTATATATTTGCTTCCCATTCAGATATGTAACATTTTTTGTGGAGGTGGCACATAGCCTTCCTTGAAAACAAATTTGTACTGGAAATTGTTGAAAAAGTTTTTAAAATCACCTAACTATTTACACTATTTTTAGCTCAACTTGACAAAGTCAAGCTGAGCTATTTCTATCACTTCTCATCCGTCGTGTACGTACGTACGTATGTATGTACGTCCACAATTTCCTTTGGCTCACCTCACAGGTCGCATTTATGGTCAGATCGCTTTGAAACTTGGTTTGCTTGTTTGGGGTGACCTCTAGATGGGAGCTATCGATTTTCTTCAATTTCTGTCAAAAAATGTTGCCGCGGCCAACGTTCTTAGAACTTAGTTTAGTCAGACCTCAATATTTCCCTTTGGCACACCCTACAGGGCACATTTATGATCGGATTGCTTTGAAAGCTGGCATGCTTGTTTAGGGTGACCTCTAAAATAAAAAAAATTATCGATTTTCTTCCATTTCCGTCAAAACATGTTGCCACAGCCAACGTTCTTAGAACTTAGTTTAGTCAGACCTCAATATTTCCCTTTGGCACACGCTATGTGGTACATTTATGATCGGATTGCTTTGAAACCTGACATTCTTGTTTGGGGTGACCTCTAGATGGGAGCTATCGATTTTCTTCCATTTCCGTCCGTCAAAAAATGTTGCCGCTGGCAACGATCTTTGAACTTAGTTTAGTCAGGCATCAATATGTTTCTTTGGTATGCCCTACAGGGCACATTGATGATCAGATCGGTTTGAAACTTTGTATGCTTGTTTGGGGTTACCTCTAGATAGGAGCTATCGATTTTCTTCGATTTCCGTCAAAAAATATTTCCCTTTGACACACCTGCAGGGCATATTTATGATTGGATCGCTTGCAAACTTGGTGTGCATGTGTGGGGTGACATGTATATGGGAGCTGTCGATTTTCTTCCATTTCTGTCAAAAAATGTTGCCGCTGACCTTTGAACTTAGTTTAGTCAGACCTCAATTTTTCCCTTTAACACACCCTTCAGGGCACATTTATGCCTTTGAACTTAGTTTAGTCAGACCTCAATATTTCCCTTTAACACACCCTTCAGGGCACATTTATGATCGGATCACTTTGAAACTTGGTATGTGTGTTCGGTGTGACCTCTAAAATAAAAAATGATCGTTGTTACCACCAGCCTTTGAACTTCCTGCATTTGTGCATCAGCTTATCCCTTTTGCACTCTCTGCAGGGTATATTTATGAATTTTCATAAAAAAAACCCCCAAAACCATTGCCACAAGCAATGACCTTCTACTTTGTGCATTCGTGTGCATTAAAATCTTCCTTTGGCATGCCTCAGAGGGCACATTCATTATCAGGTTGTTTTGAAACTTTGTATGCTTATGCAGGGTGACAAAGATAGGAGCTATTGATTTTCTTTTCATTTCCATCAAAAACTGTTGCTGTCAGCAACAATCTTTGAATTTATTGCATTTGTGCATCAACATTCTTTGACATGGCTGACAGGCCACATTTATCATAGGATTTTTATTATTTTTGAACTTGGTGTGCTCATTAGGCAAGAACTTTAGATAAGAGCTATTGATTAGCATTCATTTCTGTGAAAAAAGTTAGTTGCTATTTACAATAACCTCTGAACATACTGCATTTGTGTATCAACATTCTTCCTTTAGCCAGTCTTACAGTATACATTTAACATGCATGGATTACTCTGACGTTGTGCACACACAATGCTGTTACATTGAAATTTCATCAAATAACATTGGTACCAATGATCTTCAATTTTGCCATTTCATTTATAACTTACCAAGTTCAAGTTTGTCAAGTTGAGCTACAGTGTCCATGACACTTCCATTCTGGCTTGTGACAGGAAACATACCCATATTTTTATACTGTGCCAATGACCCAGACTTAGCTGATGCTAACTCTTAAAATTCTAGGGCCAAACACAAATTTTGCCCCCCCCCCAATCCTCAAAATTTGCATCAAAATAAAAAAAATCATTGTCCTATGTGGTCCTCCATACTTTTATCCACTGCGCATGTGCAGTGTCAAGGAAGTACCGAAATTGATGCCAAATCTTAATTCTTTGTTTGGCCCTTCAATCAGTAACATCTCACTGATATCTGTGCTTATAATCTCATTTAAAATGATGCCAGGCACAAAATCATAAAAGAAATGGTGGATCTAAGGATGAAATAAGAGGATGAGAGGAAGAAACAGTGGAAGGATGTGTTCAGGGCTGTAACTTATCATTTTTATGCAAAATTATTTCATGTTCCCTAATTTCGGGGAATAGGCCTGATGTTTACATTCTTGTTAATAAATTTCTACGGTTTGTTCAGTGTTTCCTCTCTCCCTTTCCTTGATACCCCCCTTGCTATTCTACCATGCTTTTGGCATAATTTTTGTAATTTTTTTACTGAAATTTCTTGGGAGTTTTTGACTTGGTAACAGAATGTTTATTCTGTTTTTCCCCATGGTTACGTCCTCACCCTAGGGGTGGTTAGGCATCTTGGTCATGCATCTACCATCCGATGTACTGCAGTTTCTTCTCTGGAAGCTTCTGTTTTACATCGGATAGTGTTTAAAATTGGTTACTGACTTCGGGCCATATTTTCAGTGCCTGGAGTCTTGTTTCCGGTTTTTATTCACTTTTGTTTTCGTTGACAACTGTTTCTTCTGACAGTGATTCCTTGTCTTCTTTTTGGTTCTGTTCATAGCCAGATACATTAATATTGTCCGTAAGTGTAGCATTAATTTTTATATATGTTTTAAAATTTTTGTCCACACTCAGGCTTTTTTGGGATCCATTTGGGCTCATCATTCCCATTGGGAACTTGGGCTCATCTTGAAATTTTTCTTTTGAATTATTTTTAGAAATGTTTGTAACGGATTATATTATTATTATTATTATGTATTTTTGTTGTCAAGGGTTAGTGCGAGTATGATGACTGTTTAATATTTTTTCAAAATGAAAGAATATTGTTCAAATTGTAACCCGAGGAAGTCTTCCTCTGATTCTCATGTTCATTGTATTTGCTGTAGTCAGTGTACTCGCACTAATTCTTGCTCAGTGTGTGCTAATTCGGATGACAAACGTTGGAGATGTGTGTCACGGTATATTGTTAGTGGTGAGAGGCCCATGCCAGTCCTCTCGCCACAGGGTCACTCTAGTTTTTTCAGTCTCTTTTTCAGAGGAACAAGAACAGGGTGACGTTTCCGTGATGTCTTCAAAAGTGTGCTTCCGTCGTCGCAATGAAGAGCTAGTGGCAAAGTGTTCAACGAAATGCGGTAAGTGCCTAAGAGGTCCCTAGTAGGATTGACGGTCACTTGTCGCCCACTAGCTCCCCCGGTGAAGCAATCATTCACGAAATGGTTGTGACGGCGGGTTCGTCCATTGCAGTCCAGGAGAGGAGAAGGGGTGTTGCGAGCACTATAATCTCGGATCACGCACACCTGGCGGTGACGGATCGGAGGATGGAACGGAGGAAGCCAGTCAATCCGGTAGCTAGCTCGTCCAGGTCTACCCAGACTGTGAGTGAGAGAGGCCTCGCTCTCTTACAACAACATCTGTGCCCAGATGTTGTTGTATGTACGTTTTTCAGTCGGAGCATACGTCCACTCCTCCTGCTCGGGATGCTCAGTCGCATAGACAGTCCGGCATGGCTAGTCTAATGGCTTCCCCATCCACACGTCAGCACACAGGACTGCACCTTGGCCATGTGACCGAAGATATCCAGCCTGCTTTGCCGACCAGGGATTCCACGTCGACCAGGTCACGCCATCTGGTAGCCAAGGACATGAGGCCTTTCCAGTCGGGACGTTCGCATAAAAGAAGTATGCAGAAATTAACATCCCAGGAGCTTCCAAAATTTACGTAAGACCGCAGCTCCACAGGCCTCCGTGACGGACTTGCTATCACAGATAGCTCAAATCATCGCAGCATCCCTGCAGCCATCAGAAACTTTTTCAGAACAGGAACTGTCTGAGGAAGCTGGGTCGGTTCGCTCCCCTGCAGAGTCAGAAAGGGATGACCGAGATTCTCATGTCCAGTCGGATGGTGAAAGGGAATCAGCGGAGCTGGAATTTTCCCTTTCCGAACAACATAAGGTGGCCGTAGATTTCATCCAGCAACACCTTCCAGAAGTTGTTCCTCTGGACCAAAATGCTGCATTACCTGATAAGAGACTGATAGCATCACTGGACACAGACTTTTTCGGTCGGAATAGGGACATGGCGCCTGAGTTTCCGACCCAGTCCAGAAATGTCACACAGACATTTGAACTTCTTAATGACGCTATTTTCAAGCTAGCCTCTAAGACTGGCAAATCCGTTTTTTTTATCATCTCATGCTGTACAGCTGCCTTTCATCAATAATAGAAATAGATTTGAAACAGCAGAACAGGGCGTGCTGAGAGTTCCTCTGCGTTTAGACGACCAGGCAGGAGACTTGAGTTGTCATTGCCGATGTCTATGTCGATTCACTCCAGTACTCTGGAGACGACAATCTCATCTAACAGAATCAGTTTAGATGCTTTATCTTAGGCAGATCACCTTACCAGAGCGTTATCACTACGTCTCGAGGGAAAAGAATTCCAGGATGTTCAAACTTGCTTGAGAGTTCTTTCGAGGGCCATAGCATATTCTACATTTCAGTGGCAAATTTGGAGTTAGACGTGATGCTGCCCTGGCTGCATCCACAAGAGTGGATAGTAAGATGAAAAACTCTCTTCAAGTCGCTCTGGTCTCCGGAGAGCTTCTCTCCGACGGTAAGCTTTCTATAATCTATGATCAGATTACTAAGAAAGCTTCAGACTCTCTGCTTTTTAAATCCGCTTCGAAAAAGTCGGACACACCAGAGAGGAGTGAGGCAGGCACTTTTGGGGCGAGTACGTCCAAGGGAAGTTCCTATAGAGGATTTAAGAAAGCCTCTACGTCTTACTCCAGAGACCACCAGAGTAGCGACTCAGGTAGGGGTCATAATGCTGGCCGAGACAACCGGTCAGCCACCCCAAGGTCGACTGAGCGAGGTGCGGGTCGTGGAGGACGTAGTTTCTCCTCCCGCAAGCCTCGCAAGTCCAGGAGGTGATGGTCTAAACCTCTATTGCATTCCAGTAGGCAGAAGGCTGTCGAGATTCTTAACCAATTGGTTGTCAATTACGGACGACCCATGGGTGCAGGGGGTTATTTCCGAAGGTCTAAAACTGTCCTTCAAGGAAAAACCTCCGATAACTCGAAGTCCACGTTGGACTCAGCTTCTGTCAAACCTTCAGAAGAGAGATTCGTTTCTATCAGAAGTCCAATCTCTTCTGGAGAAGAAAGCGATAGAAGTCGTAGAAGACCAGGAATCTCCAGGTTTCTACAGTCACCTGTTCATGGTTCCAAAACCAGACGGCTTGTTTCGTCCAGTTATAGATCTGAGCTGGATAAACAAGCTGATCGTGGCTCCAAAATTTTATATGGAGACCATCCGATCGGTCAGAGTGAGCATTCGAGTGAATGATTATGCTGCGAGCATAGATCTCAAGGATGCGTACTTTCACGTCATGGTACATCCGGCATTCAGAAAGTATCTTTGCTTCACTGTCCTAGGTGTCGTTTATCAGTTCCGAGCAATGTGCTTTGGTCTGAATCTAGTGCCCTGGGCTTTCACTCGAATAATGAACTCGGTAATGACTCATTTCCGAGCTCATTCGTCTGCGGTAACGTTGGCCTACTTGGACGACATTCTTCAGAGGTACGGCAACAAGTTAACGCTTCAGAACGATGTTCAGAGTCTGCTTCAACTGCTCCGACATCTCGGTTTCATAGTAAATGAAAAGAAGTCGGATCTAGTGCTGTCCAAGTCATTCACCCACTTGGGAATGAGCTCCGAGACGCACAACAATCTTGTTCGTCTACCGTTAACCAGAGCGAAATTAGTCAGTTGTTATGCTCGCTTTTGTCTTCACTCAGATGTAGTAACAGCGAGAGATTTCATGCGACTGATAGGTTTGTGCGGAGCCGCCGTGGATCTTATTCTGTTGGGGCGACTACGTACTCGTCCACTCCAGATATTCTTTACTCAGAATTGGAGTGTGAAAGTTCATTCGCTCGAAACGAACATCGTCTTGTCGAATCAAGTGAAACAAGAGATTCAGACTTGGGCAGATATTCAGTGGTTAACTCATGGAGTACCACTGCAATTGCTGGATCCAATTTTTATGATAATGACGGATACGAGTCAAACAAGTTGGGGCACAACTTTGAGCCCAGCAGATTTGAGTTGCCAGGGTCTTTGGGATCTGCAGTTCCTAAACAAGCACTAAACATCAAAGATATGATGTCAATTTAGCTTGCGCTACGTCATTGGATGAACATTATTCAGAATTCGTATGCTAAACTTCTGTCCGACAATTTGACAGTAGTAGCGTGTATTCGGAACCAGGGAGGCACTCATTCCATTCCGTTGTTCAACTTTATGGAAAGAATCCTTCTGTTTGTCCTAGAGAATCAAGTTCTTCTGTCGGTCCGTCATATTCAGGGTCGTCTGAACGTTCTAGCGGACTCCCTTTCTTGGAAAGGTCTTATGTTGCTGCCAGAATGGACTCTCAACAAACGAGTATTCAGTCAGATTTGCTACCAATGGGATCGTCCTGTGATAGACTTATTTGCGATGCATCTCAACAATCAGTTGCAGATGTATGTGTCGCCATGCCCAGATCCTCGAGCGTTTGCAGTAGATGCCCTCTCGATCTCTTGGGACGGAATGATAGGATACGCTTATCCTCCAGCTCTGTTGATTCAACAGATATTGCTAAATCAAGCAATCTCACTGCAAGATTCTGTTGGTAGCATCTCTGTCACCCCAGAGACCATGGATAAATCTACTCAGTTGTCTGTTGTGGGACATTCCGCGGAAGCTTCCTCCATGGGAGGACCTTCTTTCGCAGGGGAAATCGCGCACACTGCATCACAACCCACAAGGTTTCAACCTTCACATATTTCCGTTGTGCGGTCCTTCTTGCACGGAAAGCATTTTACAGGATGAGCAGTGGACGCAATTTCTAACTGTAGGAGGACCTCCTCTTCGCTAAATTATGCTGCTGAGTGGAAGGTTTTCTCTCGATGGTATAGGGATCATTCTGTTGATATTTATGATCCCTCCATTCCAGACATTGCTAATTTTCTGGTCTACTTGTTTGACGAGATCAAACTGCAGCCAATAACTATTAAGGGTTATAGGTCTATGCTATCGAATACCTATGTTCATCATGATAGCTTACAAATTAGATCTAATGTCTTTTTATATAAGTTAGTGAAAAACTTTTCGATAAATAGACCTAGAACCCTTAGGTTAATTCCTAAGTGGAATTTAGCTTGGGTTCTTCTGAAGCTAAAAGAAGCGCCATTTGAGCCTCTTGATACAGTGGACTTCAAATACTTATCGTATAAGACAGCTTTTCTCTTAGCCTTCTCTTCCGCTAGAAGAGTTATTGAGCTTCATGCACCATCTGTTGATGATTCTCACTATCATTGTGTCGGTAATACTATTACATTGACTACTAATGTTGGATTTTTGGCTAAGAATCAGGCTCCTAATAAGTACCCTGAACCTATTGTTATTAAGGCTCTTTCGTTTTGAGACGGTCATAGGCCTTTGCTTTGTCCAGTTAGAGCTATGCGTATTTACAAACGTAGATCTGAGTTTATCAGAAAGGGACTTAAGTGTTTCTTTCTGTCTCTGCCGCCTAATAGAAAGGACATTACGGTCCATTCTATTGCAAGGTGGATTCAATTAACTATTTGTACTACTTATGAAAAATTATCTTCAACTCAGCAGTCTGTGCTTAAGATTTCGGCGCATGAAGTAAGAGCACTTTCTACATCTTGGGCTTATGCTAATAGTGTTGCTATTACCGATTTGATGAAGGCTGCATATTGGTCTCAGCCTTCCATGTTCACAAATTTTTATCTTAGAAATATTGAGTCCATTTCTGGCGACCTGCGTTGTTTAGGTCCATTATCTGTTGCTCAGAATGTCGTCCACTAAACAGTTGCAACTATAGTTATGCAGGCTTTCTGTTCCGGCAGTGACTCTGTCCAGCTGCCCTCTTCATTCTGGGGTATTTGACCCAGAGCAAGGGGAAGGGGGGGGGGGGGTGGGATGGTGTTCCCTTATATCACCTGCTTTATAGTGAAAAGCAAGGGAATACCTCCTCTGGAGTCAGTAATTCCGAGTTGGTGCCGGGATGGTTTTAAAGTGTAAAGCTAATGTCTATCTCATTTATGTAATATTTTGAAAGTGTAGCTCGGTGTGAAGCATTTGTATATGTCACGTGTCATACGAGCGTTAATATTCAATCCTCAGACACTTTTAAATGAGTATAAAGAGTCTCATTCTCTGGACTATCTTTATTTATTGGCTTTCCTTTAAAAAATTAGTATAATTGGTTATACTGGATGTTAGTAGGGATCATTGATGTTTTTGTGCTCAATTACGATATGGTATTGTGTCGTTCTTTTTTGGTATAAACAAGAAAGATACATGTAAAGCCTGTTTCTCCTTTTCTCCTTGAGGGGATAATTCTGTTTACCTGTAATTGAGTCTATTGGATTTTCCTTTATGTTCTAGGCCCTCCAGCCATTTTTCTATTCAGCTAAATATGGAGTCTTTGGTACAGTATAAAAATGTTAAACAATTCATAGTAATTTATATATTTTTTATACTTACCAATGACCCAGATGGGGGATGGCCCTCCCATGAGTTGGGAACTCATACCTCCCAGCTGATTACATAACACTTACCAGGCACTGGTTCACTGGTTGTAAGAATGAAGATTTGGCGCCAATTTCAGTACTTCCTTGACACTGCACATGCGCAGTGGATAAAAGTATGGAGGACGACATAGGATATTGATCGTTTGGATTTTGATGCAAATTTGGGGGATTGGGGGGGGGGGGGGGGGCAAAATTTGTGTTTGGCCCTAGAATTTTAAGAGTTAGCACCAGCTAAGTCTAGGTCATTGGTAAGTATAAAAAAAATATAAATTACTATAAATTTTTTAACTTTTTTTCAACTCAAATTGGCACATTTTCTCATTCTAAATGGGAACTGCTTTTAATCTGTGAACAGGCACCTTTAAATTTTTCGTTCATATCATTATCTTTTAGCAGGCTACACTTATAACATGGTGGTAACATATATTTGAAATTAGAAGTCCTGTCACTGTAGTGTGCACTATTTTGAAGTTATAGCTCACCTAGTAAGAGCACTTTTTGTCCCTATCAAGCTCAAATTGGCCCATTAGCATAAATCATTTCCTGTAGAAAAACAGTGCTCCCAACAATTCAAGACTTGTAAATGGAGATCATTAACATAATTCCTAACCTCAGGCTCTACTGGGATACATGTATACGCAATGACGTAAATAGATATTAAAATTCAACTGCATATACAGAATAAAGAGAGTGGATCAGAGTGCATTACCACTTTATCGCAGTGCCATATATTCTCCACTTGAAAAGTATTTATAATTGTTCATAACAGCATGGGAAATACTTGCAAACTTTCATTACATGGACCACCGGGTGCAAGGGCATCTTGTCCTTAGAAATTGTAAATAATTACTGAGTGAAAAAAACAGCGATTTAGTAGTACTTCACCCTCAACAGACTGTAGTCATTTTCTTTCGGTTTGATCAGTTCAGTTTGTGATTTCACTACCGACCTTGCTAATAGTGTATTATATTTTGCATTGCACAGCACAAATGGTCTTGTGTCTTTCAGACTACTTTGTTCTTCTGCTGTAAAGAGCGCATTAACTGGTAGAGTGCTGGAAGCTCATATTTGGGGTTTACTCTGAAGTGTCAGAACCAGCACTTAAAGGCTTCATATTTTGTGGATGTTGTTCATACCACCTTTGAAGTGAAATTATTTAGTCTGTTACGATTTGCCTTGTTACAATTTATAGGAGCATGCCTCTTGGCATTCTCCCATAAATTATAACAAGGCAAACATATGTCAACAAATTCTGATGACCAAAAATAATTCAGCACTCTACCAGTTAACTATCAAGCATTTTCTTTTTTTATTGTGACAGAACTTCTAGTTTCAACTGTAAAGCAAACAATTATATTGTGGTGCTCATCTTGCCTTGTCTGTTTCAAGTACATCGATCAAAACAACTTATGTGCGATCTCACTTTAGCGAATTCATATGTTAATTGTTGTTCTTTATTTTGGTGAAATTTCTTTGAAGATGTCAGGGCCATGCCACTCTATTCATTTTCAGCTCAACTTTGACGAAGTCAAGTTTGAGGTTATGCCATGGCCCGTCGTCCGCCTGTCAACAATTCGGTACGGCTCGGGCTAGAGGCTGTATTTATCAACCGATCTTTACAACACTTCTTGGGTACCTTTGTTATCACCGTGGGACGAGAACAAGTGTTTTGGGGTGCGGTCCGAAATTCAAGATGGCCGCCAGCAGCCATTGTGTTCCGAAATTAGTACAATCAGTTTTTTGTACAGAACTTCTGTATGAAAGTTCTGATTTGAATAAATTTTTGTATGAATGTTTAGTAACATGGAATACATCACATATAATACAGTTTTTTTTCTCATGCAGAAATTTTGCAAATTAGATGAACTTTGATTTATTCAGTGCTACTGATACACAGTAAGTACACATGTCAATATGGCTCGGGCTAGGGGCTGTATTTATGTACCGATCTTCACGAAACTTCTTGGGTACCTTTGTTATCACCTTGGGATGAGAAAGAGTGTTTTTTAAATAGTGCGGTCCAAAATTAAAGATGTCTGCCAGTGGCCATTTTGTACCAAAATTAGGTACAATCAGTTTTTTGTACAGAACTTCTATATGGCTCAGGCTAGAGGCCATATTTATGAACCAATCTTTTGTTATCACCGTAGGATGAGAACGAGTGTTTTGGGGTGCGGCCCAAAATTCAAGATGGCCACTGGCAGCCATTTTGTTGTACCTAAGTTAGTGCAATCAGTTTTTTTTGTACAGAACATCTGTATGAAAGTTCTGATTTGAATAAATTTTTGTATGAATGTTTAGTAACATGGAATACATCACATATAATACAGGTTTTTTTTTCGTGCAGAAATTATGCAAATTAGATGAACTTTTGATTTATTCAGTGCTAATTATACACTGTAAGTGCACATGTCAATATGGCTTGGGCTAGGGGCTGTATTTATGAACCGATCTTTACGAAACTTCTTGGGTACCTTTTGTTATCACCTTGAAATGAGAACGAGTGTTTTGGGATACGGTCCAAATTTCAAGATGGCTGCCGGCAGCCATTTTATACCGAAATTAGGTGCAATCAGTTTTTTGTACAGAACTTTTAGGACTACGTTTGTTATCATCATGGGATGGTAACAAGTGCTTTTGGGCTTGGCCAAAAATTCAAAATGCCTGTCGGCAGTCATATTTACAGGAATTGTGTGTATTATATTTTTTGTACAGAACCTGTAAAGAAGATTTTTTGTGTTAGTATGGTTTGCTATAAATTTATTGGGCTCCTTTGTTATCACTGTGGTATGAGAACAAATATTTTTGGGTTCAGTCAGACCCACCCGGGGACTTCAAAAGTGAGATAATTAAAAATCTTTTCCAGAAACACCAGACAAAATAATGTTTCTTGAATTCAGCATCCCTAGGATGTGTATATTCAAATGTGTTGAAGCCAAGTTCCTGTGTTAATATTTGGTGTTGTTTGGGAAGGGTAAACATTATTAACACAACCTGATTTTCTATTTCCAATGAGAAAAATAAAACCTCCTCAAATACCTATATTTTAAGAAGGACTGGACAAATATTTATTAATTAGTATGAATCATCCTTAGAAGGATTTGAATCAAACAGGCCAAAACAGTTGCTAAAATTTGGCTTATGGTGCACCATACAAGGATCCTCATTGTAACATTAACCCCATGGATATTTCTTTTCTAGTTTAGCATCTAACTGTCACCCACCTTTACAATACTTTACCTGTACATTTGTTACAGGCTACGGTCAGTATTTATGTACAGACCTTTACAATACTTTACATGTACCTTTGTTATCAGGTCATTACCTAGATGTGTGTCATTGTTGAGTCACATACTATACATGTACATGTCTTATACAAGCTGAGCTACAATGTCATTGACACTTTCATTTTAAATATACTGATCAGTGACCTTTTTAATCCCCATAAAATTTTGGGGAGGATATAGCCGTGGCACTGACTGTCCATCCATCTGTCTGTCTGGAGAGGGAGTTGGTTTATGCTCTCTAGCTAAAATTCCGACTGAAACCAAACTTGGCATGTGGGTTAGGCATGATGAGAGGAAGAACCCTATTCATTTTGGGATAATTATGCCAGAGGGCACGGTCATAGTGATCTTGAACTTTAATGTTTAGCAGTTTTGGTTTCCGCTCTGTAATTAAAGTTCCGCTTGGCCAACTGAAGCCAAGCTTGGTTTCTGGGTTAAGCATGATGGGAGAAAGAACCATATTTATTTTAAGGTCATTGTGCCAAAGGTCAAGGTCGCAGTGACCTTTTCACTTAAACATTTACCAGAGTTGGCTTCTCTAATTGAAAATTTGCTTGCCCAGTAAATACTAAACTTGGCTTATGGGTTGAGCATAATGAAAGGAAGAACCCTATTTATTTTGGGGTTATTGTGTCAAAGGTAAAGGTCACAGTGACCTTGAATTTAAAGTTTTATCGATCAGGATTGGTTTCTGCTCTCTGATTAAAATGTTTGCCTGATTGAAACCAAACTTGGCATGTGGATTGGGCTTAATGAGAAAGAACCCTATGCATTTTTTAGGTCATTATGCCAAAAGTCAAGGTCACAGTGACCTTGAAATTAAAAAGCTGGTTTCGACTCTCTTAATTATTAAAATTGTTTTTTTTAAAATGAAGCCCTTTGGTTCATATTTGGGCTCAATACAGGAGCTCGAATTTTAACTACAATATGGTGAATAATCTTTAAAAATCTTCTTCTTCAGAACCACCACTCAGAATCCTTTAATGTTTGGTATAAATCATCTTTATGAGGGTCAGATTCAGGATTGTTCAAATAAAGTCCCATGGTTAATATTTGGGCTTCCTATGGGGCCCAAATTTTAACTTAATGTAACATGGGGGATAATCTTTAAAAATCTTCTTCTTCAGATCCACCAATCAGCACCTTTTGATATTTGGTATACAGCATCCTTAGGGAGGTTAGATCTTATTTTGTTCAAACCAAGTCCCTGGGTTAATATTTTGCCTCTCTGTTTGAGCTTGAATTATAACTTAGTCCAATATGAGGAATAATCTTCAAAACTCTTCTTCTCCAGAAACACCAGTCATAATCATTTAATATATGGCAAACAGAATTCTTACAGGGGTTTGGATTCAATTTGTTCAACTCAAGTCCATCGGTTAATAATTGGACTCTCAAATTTTAACACATTGCAAAATTGGTAGTATTCTCAAAATCTTCTTCTCCAGAAGCACCAGTCACAATCTTTTGATATTTGGTATACAACATCCTTTAAGTTCGTTTAAGTAAAGTCCCTAGGTTGATATTTGGACTGGCATTATTTCTGTGGTAGCATCCCAGTACTAGAAAAAATCATCTGGCATGGACAACCGAGTTATAAATAATTAAATAACTTCATTCCTCTTTAGTGTTAACTAGCCATAGATGCTTATTAAATCCTTCTTTATGGTCAGGTGAGTGCCTCGGGCCTAATGGGGCCTCTGGTTTTTAGCTTAACTTGGCAAAGTCAAGATAAGCTATTGCCATCACGTGTGCGTAAGTCTGTGAGTCTGTTCACATTTTCCTTTAGCACAGGCTACACCCCGTAGTTCTTGTCCGGTTGTCACAAAATTTCATATGCAGGTTTGAGGTCATGTCTAGATGAGAACGTCCCCTTTTGGTCACGGTTGGTCTACTGTAATGGCTACCTAAGCCCAAAGCCCAAAGCCCGAAAACCTTTAGCACTGTCTACAGGTCGTATTTATGAAGGGATTTCATTGCAACTTGGTAGGATGCTTCTGTATAATATCTAGATGAGAACTTCCCCTTTTGTTCATGATCTGTTAACCGTGACGGCTGCCCAAGCCCGAAACCCAATAACCTTTACCACAGTCTACAGGTCGTAGTGAATATGGAGAGATTTCATTGTTAACAGGTAGGATGACTCCGTATGATGTCTAGATGAGAACTTCCTCATTTTGCCGCGATCTGTCAACCGTGACGACTGCTCAAGCCCAAAACCCAAAATTCTTCAGCACAACCTACAGATCGTATTTATGAAGGGATTTTGTTGTAACTTTATAGGATGATTCTGTACAATGTCTTGATGAGGACGGCCCTTTTGGTTGCGATAGATCAACCGTGATGACTACACAGGCCTAAAGTCCGAAAACCTTCAGCACAGTCTACATGCCGTATTTATGAAGGGATTTCATTGTAACTTGATAGGATGACTCGTTTTGGAATGATTTCACTGTAACTTGGTAACTTTGGTTGACAAACATTAACTGTGAGGACCACATTAACCCACCCCTCACTTCTTTGGTACAATATACACCTCAACTTATTTTTTATTGAAAACATAGCTTACAGGGAACAGAAATTAGCATATTCTCAATTATCACAATTCTTGTCGTATTTCATAATCCTTTCATAAACATTGAACATTATCCTTTTCATCAAAGACAATGTACAGTCAAGTTAAGCTACAGTGTCATTGTTGACACTTTCATTAAATCTTATGAACTGATAGATGCAGTGACATGATAATAGGCATCAAGCAAACCAGCTGTGTCCAAGTATTTTGTTGTGAGTTATTGGCCTTGTTGCTTTGTTGGAGTTTAGAGTCTTTGGTGTGGCCATCCTGTGGCATTGCACTTGTTCCATATAGATGTGTGAAGCAGCATTACTCTATTGGCCAGTAAACCCTACATGTATAAAATTTAGATTTCAAATTGATTAATTCAAGCCTAGAAATATTTTTTTAATATACTATTTAAAAAAAAATAGGGAATATTTGAGAAAAATGAGATATGTGAAGAAATATATTTATATTTTCATCAAAAAGACAGTTGAGGCATTGCACTGTAACATCTGTTGAATGGTTTCAGCAATAGTTGGGTGTCTGACAAGCACACATTCCATGCACTGAGCTCTAGAAGACATGGACGGTCAGTCAGAGAATTTACCACATTCAGTCCAAGACCTCAATACCTTGTAAATCCTCCTCGGTTTGCGAGACAATCATGGACCCGACGTGGCATACTCCACACCAAATGTCCAATATCAGCTTGACTGATGTTATTCCATTCTTCCTACAGTACAGCAGCGAGTTCCTGGACATTGGTAGGGGGCTGTTGGCGTTGCCGTAGGTGCCTGCCAAGCATATCCCAGACATGCTTGATTGGTGAAAGGTCTGGACTCAGTGCTGGCCAAGGCAGTGTAGTGATGTTCTGCTCCAGGAGGAACTCTGTGGCGACATGGGCCCTGTGGGCTCTTGCATTGTCATCTTGGAAAATGAATCGACGGCCATGACATTGCGCAAATGGCACCACATGAGCTGCTATGTCACGATAGTACTGCCCTGTGACACGCCCTTGGATGACATGTAATGCTGTTCTGCTTGTCATGGTTATGCCTCCCCACACCATAATTGATCCACCACCAAAATGATTGTGCTGCCTAATGGTTACGTCATGGTATCGTTCATTCCACTGCCGCCATGCTCTGTTTCATCTGTGTCGTGGAAGTCAAGAGAACCTCGATTCATCGGAAAACATGAACTTGCTCCACTGACGATTGTCCCAGCGCTTTTGTGCTGCACACGAATTACGCCTTGCTGCGATGTGACGTTCAGTCAGATGTGGAATTATTCGTGGTCGTCGAGCGTACAAATTCCAGCTGTGTAGGCAATTTCGGATAGTCTGACCACTAACTTGCACATCTGTTGCTCGGTGCAGCTGCAGTCCAATTTCTGAAGCACTTTGATGGCGATTATGTAATGCTGTGGTTCGGATGAAATGATCCTGGTTAGCTCTTGGATGACCTGACCGACGTCTTGTCATTAACATTGCCTGTCTGACGGTAGCATGACCAAAACCTGCTAATCACCGATTGAGTAACGTTGAGAATTTGAGCCACTGCAGTCGGTCAGTTGCCAGCTTCCAACATGCCAACGGCACATAAACGTTTGTTATGTGTCAGTCGTCGCATACCTCAAAAGTTACTTTTCGACCAGAAACTTTTGGTGAACGAGTTATACCAAGAAAAGAACAATGAGACCTCCGAAAAAGCCCGTCCAGAACAAATGTAAATTTCAAAACGTACCCCACAGACATTAATGCTGCACTCGTGCAAAAAACCTGCACAAAGTTTTCATGGGCCAGTAACATTCATGATCCACTCTAAACTTGGTATTGATGTGTCCAATCATGCATATCCAATACCATTTTCCGAAAATATCAACATCAGTTTGGATATCCCCTACTTGTTTTTAATAGTTTATTTGCCTTTCACCACAAGGGGTAAAGAACAAGTTGTCAAACTCTTTATGACATTTCTCATCCTAAATTTCAAGGGTGAATCCTGCTGCATATTAAGTTTATAATATGCAAACACACGTGAATTGTATATGCAGATCTTATAATAATCTTGTCTTATTTATTAGAAAGTTCTCTGTAAGGCCTAAAAAAATAAAAAATCTGTTTCTCAGGCCCTCCCGCATGGTCCTTTTGGCTGCCGCATGCTCTTTTTTTATAACCAATTTAAACTCTAAAAAAATTAAAATTAAATGGTTCATGTCTGATATTTTACCCAAGTTGAAAAAAATTGATGAATTTGTCCGTTGAGTGCAAGAAGGCTTTGCAATGCTTTAGCATTGCAAAGCCTTCTTGCACGCAAGGGTGAAATAACCACCACCCATGCTATTCTGTAGATTATGAGGTCTAAAACTTGAATCAAGAACATGAACTTTTGATGGCAAAGAAGTAATTACTGAAATAAAAAATAAAATAAAAAAACGCTCGCCCGCATGCAATTTCACAAATAATGGCCTGAGAAACAGAATATCTACTTTGTGTGGCCTAATAGAGCTTTCCAATAAATGATAATAATAAGGGAGAAAATTGGTATTGCTTTAGCCCACTTACAAATAAGGTGGACTTGTCTTAAAAATACAGGTGCATAATCAATTCCAACAGATTATACTGATCGTTATATTAGTCACAAGTGAATTAATGCCTGCAAATTGAGCCTGACCGTGACCATCACAAGCTGCGTATGTGTATTTGAAGACTTGGCAAAAATCCTGTATAAAAAACAATCATTTACCTCTCTTCTTACAATATTTTACTTTTAAAACCTTTTACCAAATGCACACAATATAAAAAATTGTTATTTTAATTCTTTTTATGCCACTGAAAAATTTTTCGGGGGCATATGGTTTGTCTTTTCTGTCTGTCTGTCTTTTCATTAGTCTGTCCATCTGTCCATCAGGAAGATTTTTGTGTCAGCTCCATAACTCTGAGATGCTTCTTTGGATTTTGTTGAAACTTGGCAAACATGTTGTTATATTGCTTATGGGGAGATGATGTGTTGTGCACAATTTTTAGCTCATCTTGACAAAGTCAAGCTGAGCTAATCTCATCGCTTCCCGTCCGTCGTCCGTCGTCTGTCGTCCGTCGTCTGTCGTCCGTCGTCCGTCAACACCATGTTTTGGTCTTCTCCTCCAAAGCCACTGGGCCAATTCAAGTGAAAGTTTGTGTGAATGATGGTCCCAAAGGGGCATTTCATTTTTGTTCAACTCAGCATGCCCAGCCCCATAGGGAGGGAGTGGGGGGAAATGCACCAAAATATTTTAAAAATCTTCTTCTCAAGAACCAGTGTGTACAATGAC
Organism: Pictodentalium vernedei; assembly: GCA_031216915.1. Taxonomy (NCBI): domain Eukaryota; kingdom Metazoa; phylum Mollusca; class Scaphopoda; order Dentaliida; family Dentaliidae; genus Pictodentalium; species Pictodentalium vernedei. The sequence continues at coordinate 351,567,503 of CM062292.1, forward strand.
TTGATATTTGCTATGGAGCTTCCATATGAGGTGTAGAATCAAGTTTGTTCAAACGAAGTTCGTGAAGTAATATTTGGCTTTGTAATAGGAGGGGTAAGATTTTTGGCCCCGCCCAAAATTTCTATTTTCTGAACCGATGGTCCGGTATGAACCAAATTTGGTTTGTGGTATTATTGGGTCATAAGTACATGACCCATGCAAAAAAAAAAAATTCCCGCATCCCCATGGGAACCCTGGGAGCTAAAAATAGAAATATTTTCAAACGCCCATATTTCCCAAACCCCACAGAACAGAGAGCTTTTATTTGGTATGAAGTATCCTTATGACCAGTAGAATTGAATGGTAAAAAAAAATTTGCCATCGGTTATGTTAGGGTGTTCTGTAATGGGCATCGAAAAAATGCTGAGTCAGCATATTTGCAAAAAATTTAAAAAAATCTTTTCTCCAGAACCAATCATCAGAATCTTTTGATATTTGGTATACAGCATTCATAGGGGGGTCAGATAAAAGTTTGTTGAAATAAAGCTCATTGGTTCATATTTGGGCTCTCTACAGGAGCCCGAAGTTTTAACATAGGGTAATATGGGGAATATTCTTCAAAAATCTTCTTCTTCAGAACCACCAGTCAGAATCTTTTAATATTTGGTATACATCATTGTTATGAGGGTCAGATTCTAGATTGTTCAAACCAAGTCCCTAGGTTAATATTTGGGCTTCCTACGGAAGCCCAAATTTGATCTTTGTTCAATATGGAGGGTAATTTAAAAAAATCTTCTTCTTCAGATCCATCAGTCAGAATGCTTTGATATTTGGTATGCAACATCTCTATGGGGGTCAGATTCAAGTTTGTTCAAATCAGATCCCTAGGTATATATTTGGGCTCACTATGGTAGCCCAAATTTTTACTTAGTGCAATATGAGAAAATTTCTTTAAAAATCTTCTTCTTCAGATCACCAGTCGGAATGCTTTTATATTTGGTATACAACCTCTCTAGGGGGGTCAGATTCCAGGTTGTTTAATTCGAGTGCCTAGGTTAATATTTGGGCTCCATATGGGAACATGAAATTTAACTTAGTACAATATGAGGGAATTTCTTCAAAAATCTTCTTCTTCAGATTCACTTGTCAGAATGCTTTCACATTTGGTATACAACATCTCTAGGGGGGTCAGATTCAAGTTTGTTCAAATCGGATCCATAGGTCAATATTTGGGCTCGCTATGGTAGCCCAAATTTGAACTTAGTGCAATTCGGAGAAATTTCTTTCCAGTTTCTCTTCTTCAGATCCAACAGTCAGAATGCTTTCATATTCGGTACACAACATCTCTAGGGAAGTCAGATTTAACTGTGTTCAAATCAAGAGCCTGGGTTAATATTTGGGCTCTCTATGGGAGCCGGAATTGGCCATTTTGCTGAAGAATTAAAAATTTTGTATTCAGTACCTTCTAGAAGTACTAAGATTAATCCACATAGGTTGTATCAAGGGGCTTCATAGGGGAGCTCTACATTTTACTTATGATCAACTGAAGAAAAGGCATGATGCCCAGATTATTTTTGTCACTCCTGAGGGACTCAAGAATTGACAGTGTAGCCTATGGAGATGGCTTGCTTAATGTAGACTCATTCTTGGACTCTGTTTAAATTGTGTTCTGTACAAGATGAGCGCTTCAGGCCCCGTGGGGCCTCTTGTTTTTTTTTGTGTTCGATGAAGGCCATGGTCACAGATCAAGGTCATAGTTCGGGGGAATCCATGACCGTGCGGTCAGTGTTAGTCTTGTTTTCTCTAATTTTTCTACATTTTTCTCTAATTTTTCAACAAAAACATCTCGTGACCCCCACTTTGTAATGTGCTCATTGAGCTGATTCCAAAGAGGGAGTCACATGATATCGTTTTGTTGAAGTCTTTGGAAAAAAATCTTTTTTTCTACTGCTCAATTTGTAAATTAAGTGGGTGGATGTAGCCGATTTGATGTGGGGTACGTGGTGGCTTTGTAGGTAGAGATGCAGGCTGCAAGCCGAGAGGTCCTCAGTTTGTCCCCTGCAGCAAACACATTGACACTTCACCCCAGTTTCCCACGTGGAGGCATGGTGGCATTGTGTAGTAAGGTGTACTGCACGCCAATGGTGCACTTGTCTTCAACCATGCTAACCCTGCTTGTGTGGAGTTAGTATGTTGGGGAGCCTGACAGTTGCTCGCAATTGCTCAGTGGTTCGTCTGGGTAATCTGGCTTCCTCCTCCATAAAGCTGTCTGATCCGAGGTGACCCTGGCTGTCGAAAGTGTCATTAAACCCCAATGAATAAATGTAGCTGATTTGACTAGGTCATCCATTTTTTGATGCATTCAGAAAAAGTATGGTTAAATTGATATTTGTACCAGAGTTACTGCAAATCTCAAAATGAGCAACCTAGAATACTGAATCTTATTTATTAATTTTCTTTCAATAAACAGATGATATCATGTGATGTAATTTACTTTGAAAAAGTCTCAGAGAGCCTCATCCAACCGTGTCTAACATTAAAGTATTTAATCCCCAAAATTAAAGAACCCCAAATTTTATCATCATTATAGAGCAGGTATTGGCTCTGGGAAGTTAACAAATGTCTATCAAGACCTGTTCAAGTACAAGTAAATTATTTTCCTTCCCTTTAGGAGAAGTGTGGTAATGCTTGTTGTTTATTGTAGTAAACAATTTCCGTTTCATTGGACCTGATTACCAATGCCTGGTGTCAAAGTTCTCTAAATTGGGCATCATAGGTTTGAACAGTTGGTGACACTTGTCTTCACACTTGTGGTGCAGTCTCGACATAGCCATAGATGCTGAAAATGACCTTAAACTCTAATAAATGAACAAGCAAATATTTTGCTATTTGAATATGGTGTAGATCTGTTGGAAAACAAAAAATTGTTTGCCTAATTATTTTTATTGCGAATAACATGCAAACTGAATTGTTGGGTCGGTGTGGTTGGTACCTGTTTCTTATGACAGCTACATGTATTTTATCTCAGTTTTATTAATGTTTGGACCTAGAGCTAATACTATAAAACTTTTACAATTGTATTTTCTACCTATTAATATAACTGACTAAAATGAATCATTAACATTTTAAAAGATATGGCAATTTGCCTACTGGCAAATTGCCACATCCTTGAAAATGCTAATGGTTCATTTCAACCCATTTAAAGTCATAACTAGGAAATACAATTCTACAAAATACAATTGTAAAAGTTTTATAGTATTAGCCCCTGGTTGGTACCTGTTTACAATTTTTGGCATTTTATTTATAATTTTTTTATTTTCAGTTTCAAGTAAGAATGGAACATTTTATCTGAAAGTATGGAAAATTCAGAGAAAAAAAGAGCATTCGGGACTGGAAACTCTATTGATGAAAGCAGTCTCAGCAAAAAGCTCAAATATGACACTGATAAATCAGAACCTATAGATGAAAAGGAAAGCTCAAAACCTGATAATAATGATGCTTGGAGTGACACTGAAGAGTGGGACTCAATTGCTGAGGCAGCAGAAAATTTTATTTTCAAAGCCAAAGAACAGACTGGAGATGAGAAACCAGCATTACCCAAAGTGGAATCTGTTCAACGTGATTCAAAAGTGATTGCAGCTGTATTTTCACATGTTGATCCAGAATTTATTTATGAAAAAATTAAAGACAAGAGGACAGACCCAAATAGAGTAGAAATTGTTACAAATCAAATTTTGGAGAATGGTCTTGGTGAAACATCTGGATCAGACTCTAGGACTGACTCTGCATCGGAATGTACATGTAAAAGCAAACAAATGGTAACAAATACAGATAAAAGTGTGAAAACCAGTTTCAAAGAATCTGTTTTAGAAGTATTTGGTAAACTGCAGGATGAAAATCCTAACATACAAATAAGTGTTTCTGAAATTTCATCATTATTAGAGAAAAACTGTGATAAAAATGATAGAGTTAATTATGTCACATGGTTAATAGCTTCAGGCAATTACAAGAAGTCTTGTAGCACTGACAAATGTGTAACCACAAAACAAACAGATAATAAGGAAAAATCTGTGCCATCAACAAGTAGTGCCGATATATTTCAGGATGTAAAATACATATTATCCAAGTTTCCTGAAGCAGTTCCAGATGAAGTGTACTCATTGCTGGAGGCAAATATTAACTCAGAAACTCGAGTGACAAAAGTTATGAATGTTTTGAAGGAGAAAGGAAAAAGTTGTGAAAAACCATCACTTGAAAGGTCTGATTCTATAAGTGATGACCCTCGATGTGCACAAGATCCACTTTACAGGGACATGAGGATTATTCATAAAGTTTTTCCTGATAAAGATCCAAATGAGATATATGCTCACTTGGAAGCGCATCATGGTAAGAACAACCGACTCGAGATTATAATTGAACAGTTTATGAAACCAAACAGTCAAGAAGCAGACCAGGTAAATCATCACCAATGTTAGGAGTATGGTTGGGGCGCGGTGGCTCAGTAGGTAGAGGTGCAGACTGCAAGGCGAGATGTCCTCGGTTCGAATCCCACCTGCGGCAACCGCGATGTGTCCTTGGGCAAGACACTTCACCCCCATTGCCCACGTGGGGGCAAGGTGACGCTGTGTACTAAGGCGTACTGCACGTCGATGGTGCACCTGTCTTCAACCAATGCTAACCCTGCTTGTGTGGAGTTAGTATGTTGGGGAGCTGACGGTTGCTCGCTGTTGCTCGGTGGTTCTCTCTGGGTACTCCGGCTTCCTCTACCCGTAAAACTGTCGTGGTCATGATTAGCCATTGTGCAGAAATATGTGACCTTAAACACCAATAAATAAATAATAAATAGGAGTATGGTTTAAAATTCACAGGGTTCCCAATCAAATGAAAAGTCCTTGAATTTTGGCCCTTGCTCAAAAAAGTACGTGAAATTGTTTCTATCCTTGAAAACTACTTGGTATTCATCCACCATTACCACTGGCCCAGACATAGCTGTACTTTAACCTTTTAGCCAACAAAGACGATATCCGAATTTATTATTTTAAATATCATTTCTTTTAAATTTTTCAAAAAATTTCAACAAAACCATATCATGTGATCCCTCATTAGAATGAGCTTGACGAGCTCGTTCCAAAGAGGGGTCACATGATATGGTTTTGTTGAATTTTTGAAAAATAGTATTTTTTCAACTGCTGAATTTGCATATGACGTGGGCAGATGTGGCCGATTCGTTGGGTAAAGGGTTAATTTCAATAAATTGGATCAAACACTTAATTTCGAACCCCCTTCCAAACCTCCCCAAATAAACCCAAATAAGAAGGAAAAACAAGTCCTGTGTGGCATTCCATATATGTCTGAGCATGCGTAAAGGTTCAGGAAGTTACCTGCAATCCCACCAATAACAATTCTTTTGTTTGATTTCTGTATCAACACTTTACTGTTTACTTGCTCCAAAAAATTTTCAATTTTTGATGACTCACATGTTGGATCAGTCAGGAAAGATGGGCTATGGGTAAGAGGTCTAGAAAGAATGGTGGATGGAAAGAATTCAATCAGAACAGTGCTTTCTAAAAATTAATTAACTTAGATAATTTTAGAATCCTGTCTCACCCTCATTTAGATCTTTCCTTGATGTAAAATCATTCTAACTCTTTCCAGTAGTGCTAAAATGGTTGGCCCATTTTTGTAACCGGCTAACCGTTGGATATAACCAGATTTCAACCGGATATCCATTAATTTCAACTGCCGGTATTATTGTATTGTGTATGATGCAAAATCAGTAAGGAATGGTGAGAAAACTGTTCAAAACACTGCAACTTGCCTTCCACAAAAAGTGAACAAACAAAAACCATCGAGTGCCAACGGAAATCATCGATGTTCAAGCGATCGTTAATTTATATGACTGCAATGGTCTCACATAATAGTGATGAAACATTGTAACTGTGGTTATCCTGCATTGCCCGGTCACAAAACGAGGCCTTCCCATTTGAAAGTCACAAGCACTTGACATGCTGCTCACCTGAAACAAAGTTTATGTGTGCTATTTGTTCCCACGTGCATGCCTTTGAAGTGAGGGATGATTGTCATTGATATTACTTCAGAATTTTCCAAGCCAGGTTGTAAATTGTTGTTAGGGCATAATTAGCTGTATTAGCAAAGCGCCTCTTACCTCGAGTGGCTTGAATTTGATGTGATCATATCCTCATAGGGTGAATATGTACTCCTAATTTTTTGAGTATCTTTTTCTGTTCACTGCTAGTACAAATGTCACAAACAGTTCCACGTTTACATTTATCTATTCATCGCAATGAAATTTCTGGGGGGGAATATGTTGCAGTCATGAAAAGGGGTGTGGTAAGAAATTATTATATGCATCATTGACCAAGAACCCCTCATTGTGTGACATTGACCATTGAAAAACAAATTTTAAAAAGCAAGATTTTAAAATAATTTTTTTAAGACATACGTTCATACTTTTAAATAGTTCAATAAAATTAAAACATGGTTTTTTCGGAAACATGATGGTAAAGTACCAAACAGTAAATTTATTTTGGAAGCACCATTACTGACACTGAGGGATTTTTAGCTCACCTTGACAAAGTCAAGCTGAGCTCATCTAATCACTCTCCATCCATCATCCATCATCTGTCCGTCACCACCATGTTTTGGTCTTCTCCTCCAAAACCACTGGGCCAATTCAAGTGAAAGTTTGTGTGAGTGATGGTTCTGAAGGGGCCATTGCATATTTGTTTAACTCATCATACCCAGCCGTTATAGGGAGGGGGGTGGGGGAAAATGCTCCAAAATATTTTTAAAATCTTCTCATGAACCATTGGATACAGTGACTTGATATTTGTTTTGAGCTTCCTTTTGAAGTATAGAATCAAGTTTGTTCCAATGATGTTTGTGAAGCAATATTTGGCTTTGTAATGGGTGGGGTAAGATTTTTGGCCTCGCCCAAAATTTCTGTTTTCTGAACCGAAGATCCGATTTGAACCAAATTTGGTATGTGGTATTATTGGGTCATAAGTACTTGACTTGTGCAAAAAAAAAATTCCTGCGTCCCCGTAGGAACCCCAGGAGCTAAAAAATAGAAATATTTTCAAACTCCCATATTTCCCAAACCACACAGAACAGAGAACTGTTATTTGGTATGAAGCATCCTTAGGACTAGTAGAATTGAATGGTAAAAAAAATTGCCATCGGTTATGTTAGGGTGTCCTGTGTGGGGAGCATCTAAAAATACTGAGTCCGCATATTTGCACAAATTAGAAAAAATCTTTTCTCCAGAACCAATGGTCAGAATCTTTTGATATGTTGTATACAGCATCCATAGGGGGGGGGGGGGGGGGGGGGGGGGGGGGGGGGGTAGGGGGGGGAGAGTCTATTCTTTAAAAATCTTCCGTTCTTCAGAACCACGCAGTCAGAATCTTTTAATGTTTGGTATGCTTCATTGTTATGAGGTTCAGATTCAAGATTGTTCAAATCAAGTGCAAAATTGGGGATAATTTTTAAAAATATTCTTCTTCAGATCTAGCAATCGGAATGCTTTCATATTTGGTATACAACATCTCTAGAGGGGTCAGATTCAAATTTGTTCAAATCGGGTCCATAGGTTGATATTTGGGCTCGCTATGGTAGCCCAACTTTTAACTTAGTGCAATATGAGGAATTTTCTTTAAAAATATTCTTCTTCAAATCCACCAGTCAGAATGTTTTCATATTTGGTATACAACATCTCGGGGGGGGGGGGGGGGGGGGGGGGTGGGGGTCACATTCAACTTGGGTCAAATAGAGTGCCTGGGGTTAATATTTGGGCTCCCTATGGGAACCCAAATTTTAACTTAGTGCAATATAAGAGAATTTCTTTAAAAATCTTCTTCTTCAGATTCACCAGTCAGAAACCTTTCATTTATGGTGTACAACATCTCTAGGGGAGTCAGATTCAAGATGGTTCAAATTGGGTCCCTGGGATAATATTTGGGCTCCCTATGGTAGCCCGAATTTTAAACTTATTGCAATATGAGGAAATTTCGTTAAAAATCTTCTTCTTCACATCCACCAGTAAGAATGCTTTCATATTTGGTATACAACACCTCTAGGGGGGGGGGGGGGGGGGGGGGGGGGGGGGGGGGATTCAAGTTTTTTCAAATCGAATGCCTGAGTTAATATTTGGGCTTCTTATGGGAGCAGGAATTGGCCATGTAGCTGAAGAATTCAAAATTTTGTATTCTGTACCCTCTAGAGGTGCGTAACTAAGATTAATCCACATTGGTTGTATCGAGGGGCTTCATAGGGGAGGTCCACTTTTTACATTATGATAAACTGAGAAAAGTCATGCTGCCTGGACTATTTTAGTCACTCCTGAGGGCTCAGTGATTGACACTGTATCCTATGGAGATGGATTGCTTAATGTA